>CM053770.1:199953076-200002261 GCA_028658325.1 Potorous gilbertii | reverse complement strand
GCATTTTCCCAGCCAGTTACTTGACTTCTGAGATTCCTCTCCACTCCTGCCTTGCCTCCAGATCTGCCCAGCTAGTACTTGGGGTCTGAGATCCAAATGCTGCTCCCCAGCCTCAGGGCTTTCAGCAGCAGGCCTGGCTGATATTCAGAGTAAGATTAAATCAGGTTCTCAGGTTGGGGCAGGGCTGCCTCCCAGGCTTGGTTCCCTTGGTTTATACAGAGCCCTTCAGTAATGGAGCCCCTGCCTGCTCTGAGAGCCTCTGGCCACTTCTGCCTCTGCTGCTGCCTCCTGAGGGGGCCTGAGTTATGGAGACACCCGGCTCCCCTGTCGGCCAGCCCAGAAGTCTCTCTCTCTGACCTGCAGTGCCTGTGGGTGGAGGGACCCCCGCAGCCACCGGAGATTCTGTCCCTGAACCCTGCTCAGATCTGCAACTCCCAGGCCTGTGCAGCCAAGGTAGGGCTAGGTTCTGCTCTGGTCCTTGTGCAATGGACCTTTGGTGAGGATTTTTCAGGTCTTTCTGAAACAGAAATCTCCTCCATTCTGTTGTTCTGTGGCTTCCACCACTCCAGAATTTGTTAGGAGTTCTTCTTTACAGATATTTTATAGACTGTGGTTTCGGAGCTAGCATAAGTGCCTCTTTCTACTCTGCCAACTTGGCTCCTCGATAGATAGATATATGAAGAGTTTTTCAAAGAAGAAATTCAAACTATCAACAACCACAAATTATGCCTCAAATCACCAATAATGGAAATGCTGATGAAAATTACTCCAGTGTTTCATCTCACACTTATCAAATTGGCACAGATAATATAAGATAAAAATATTCAAGACTGATAGAGGAAGACAGGAACAACAATATGCTTTTGGTGAAGCTGTGAATTAGTTCAATAGTTTTGAAAAACAATTTGCAATTGTTTAAAAAAAGAAACAAAAGTAATCTTACTCTTTGAACCAGAGATTCTACTATTGGATTACATAATGACCCCAGGGAGATTAATGACAAAGTAGAAAGTCTAATATATAACAAAATATTCATAACAGTGCTTTTATAGCAGCAAAAAAAGCAGGAAATAAAATGGCTATCCATTAATTATGGTATGCTGTAAGACACAATGATGGGGACAGTTTCAGAAAAACCTGGGAAGACTTGTACAAACAGATAGAAAGTGAAGTAAGCAGAACGAGGAAAACAATTTATACAATAACAAAAGTATTATAAAGATAAATAATTTTGATAGACATAGGAACTCTGATCAATGCAATGAACAACTGTGATTCTATCGTGAAAGGTGCTACCTACTTCTTGAAAGATGGACTCAGAACAAAGATTTTGAAATATACATTCACATACACACACACACACACATAATGTGACTAATAAAGGAATTCATTTTGCTTTTAACAGGAATTTTGTTTTTCATTCTTTCTCAACTGGAGGAGGGGAGAAACAGAAGACAGGTTTTCAGTGACTGAAAAAAAATTTTAAAAAAAGAAAAATGTCAATGACAATGATATAAACAAAAACAAAACCCTCAATAGCCTCAGAATCATGAGTATAATGACTATTCCTCATTCTAGAAGACTGATGACAAAACTTATTTTCCTTCTTTGGGTAGCCAGGTAGAAGATTATGGGTATGGAATACTATGTACTTTGTTAGATAGGATTTGTTTTGCTGAACTATCCTTCATTCTTATAAGGGAAATTTCTATGGTCAGGTGACTAAAAAGTGACAATGCTACAAAAAGTGTCGATAAAACATTTTAAAAGTAAATTCAAAATAAACAAGCAAAGAGCTAGCCAGCTAGGTAGATAATCAAACAAATACATAAAATGAAAGGATCAAACTTTCTTACTAGGAAACATTTTCTTCTTAGAACAGGGATTTTTAACCTGGGGCCACAGACCTTTAATTTATATCTATATATATATATATATATATATATATATATATATATATATGTGTGTGTGTGTGTGTGTGTATGTGTGTGTGTGTGTGTGTGTGTGTATGTGTGTGTGTATGTATATGTATGTATGTGTGTATTTTTATATATATGTATACATATATGTATTTATATATGTATATACACACACACATACATATATATATATATATACATTTCAGGAGGTCTGTGAACTTGGATGGGGCAAAAATTACATATTTATTTTTACTAATCTTTGGTTTCCTTTGTAATCTGGTAAATTATTTCTTATGCATTTAAAGATGTTATTTTAAGATGGGCCCCCCCAGAGGACTTTGCCAGACAGGCAATGGAGTCTAGGACACCAAAAAATGTCTTGAATAACTCCTGTGTAAGAACACTTCATTCTGTCTTGGATGAAAGAAAACAACCAACTCAGGTATTGATCCAACAAAAAAGGACACTCATAATCCTGCTCTTTGGAAAGAAGCCTTCAGATTCCAAAGACTTATAAGAATTGATGCATGATAAAGGGGGCAGAATCCTATGTAAATAATAGCCATAATGAAGTAAAGAAAAACAAACACCCAAAAAACCACAGAATTCAGATTAGTGTATTGAGCAGTCTTGATTCCAGGGGACTGATGATGAAATGCATTTCCTACTTTCTTGTAGCAATCTACCTATAAGCTGAAGTCTGTTGGTTAAGGTGTTTAATAAGGAGAGAAGGAAGGGAAGGGGAGAGGAGGAGGAAAGAGTTGAGTAGTCATCTTGTGCATTGCAGTTTCTGCCTTCCATTGATGGATGCTTCTCTCAAGTTTACTTAGCAGCCCATTCAAGAGCTCTAAAAAAAAACACATCACTGAAGAGCACTTCAGTAAAAATCTCATTTGGCAAAATTAAGCAATATTTTGGCATATAAGACTCCAAGGGCAATTGACACTGATTTGTGTGTAGGATTCTAAAAAGGCTGTTGAGTTATTAAAAATGACTTAGGATTTCTCATCTAGAACAGGGATTCTTAATCCAGTGTCCATGTTCTTTCAAGGAAGCCGGGGAACTTATATAGGGGGAAAATGTCTTTATTTTCATTAATCTCTAAACAAAATTCAGTATTTTCTTTGAAAACAACATTCTGAGAAAGGGCTCAAAGGCTCTACCAGACTGCCGAAGAGACACACCCAAAATATTAAGGGCTCCTGCCTTAGAGAATGATAGAGGAGAGGCAGGTGAAAGTGGAGGAAAGCATCCCACTAGCAAGCTTCTTCAAATGAGCTCATTTTCCTTGGTACAGTATAGTGAATAAAACAGTTCCTAAGCTATAAAATTGGAGGCAAGAGAAAATACGTTGAAATTGCATTCTCCATTCCTCAGTGTCTTTATGGTCAAAAACAAATCAAGAATTGGATTATATTTTTAAAAATAGGTTCCTGATAACAAAAGTCTCTTAAATGTAGGGCTTCAACTAGTTTTTCATCTACAGAATTCAGGTTTATTTTATGGCATAATTCAGTAAAGACTGCCCTTGAGAGGAATATTTATTTTATTTTACCGATTACTTATTTTATTACTTACTTATTTGATGTTCATCAGGACAATTGAGCACTGAGATCCCTTTAATGACTTAACAGATTTCATGCCATTTCTCATTTTATGCCATTTCATGTCATTTTAGAATTTCATAAGGGTCACAGGACCAGACTCAGAGCTAAAGGGAACCTGGAACTTCGCTTCAGGATGTCAACATATAGAAGACTCTGGCAGAAACTGCAATTCTTTAGTAACCACAGAAACAACTTAGCTTAATATCTTGCTAGTGAGACATTAAAAAAGTCCAACAAACATAATTTCTGGGTAATTAATGATTTTATTAATTATGGCTAGTGAATAATAAATAAAAGGATGGTGATTTGGCTTTCTCTCATAAACCAGAGGCCCGTCATGGAGGACTGTTGACATTTATATACCCTTGAAAGAGTAGATGTTCCCAACAGGTAGGAATCAACTCTGATTGGTTGACATTTAATGAAAGAATGAATAATATAATAAAAGGTGAGCCTGTTCTAATGAGGGACCACATACTGCCTCTGATCATGTCACTAATGAACATTTCAAGCTAAACTACTCCAAAAGGATCTGTCCTCCACCCAGTCAGTGAACAATGAACAACTGTAGGTTAAAGATTTCACCTAGATTAGATTCTCCTTATAAGGTCTTCTGGTTAGATTTTGGGTAATCTCATCTATTAATAATGTCCTTCAGATGCTGACTGAATAACCTACAAGAGGATGATTTCTGAATGAGGAAATAGGAAGCAAAAATCTTAATCTCAATAACTGATTAATAATATAAGAGAGAAAACCATTTCTCTCATTAGCAAAAATAATTATTAGTCTATAGCTTTATGGAGTTAGAGTTGGACGAGAACCCAGAGGTCATTTTGTCCAGTCCCTTTATTTTACAAATGAGGAAACTGAGGCTCAGAGAGGGTGTCTTGCCCATATTCATACAGTTGATATTAGAGGCATAATTTAAATTCCAGTCTTCCTGACTTCAAGTTTATCATTCTATTTTCGTATTGGTATTTAGTATTAGTATTAGAAAGTATTATTTAAGTATTAGCTTAATGAGCATCTAGTGTATTTCTCTTCACCCGTTTATTCAGGTGAAGAAATTAAAAGTTCATAAAAAGGAAATTAGTGACAGAGCTGGGAGTAGACTCAAGGTCCCTTGATTTCCAGACCAGTGGTCTTTCTACCATATCCCATTATCTCAGCAGAAAGGAGGAAGTAGGAGGAAAAGATGAGGCCAAAGAAGAATAACCTGACTTTGGACAAGTCCATCTCCTCTACTCATCAGTGAAATGGGGGAGGAAAATTCTCTTCAATACTTCCCAAAGGTATTGTGAGAGGATGACGTTAATTAACTGATACGAGCTTTTTTTGATCAATTTTCCTCTGCCAATTTTTTCTCCAGCTATCTGGCATAATAAGATATCATTATGCTCTTATCAAAACACATGTTTTAAGCACTGAAGAATGGATCTGTAAGCAGATGATTCATCATTTACTGTGACAGGACTCTAGGAACCTGAAATTGATGAATGGCACATGTCATCCCTTCATTAAAAAAAAAAAATCCAGCTGTGTGTAATTCTGCATATCACAATGGCATAAGTATCTGAGTTGATTGCTAATTACTTGTAAAACATTTAAATGGCTCTTCAGTATTGTGCAGCAGCATGACAGGAATTAGCTTGCCGTATTATTACCCCTGAAGTTAATCTCTGGATCACAGACCTGTCATTCTGTGCAGTTATTGAGGAAGAGGGTTCCACTCTACAGGCTGCCCTTGACTGATCCCCAAGAGTAGAACCTGAAAACCTCTATAGCGTAGATGGTATGTTGGGCTGGGATAGGCAGAAAAAGCTCTTCCTGGAGCATAAAGCTGCTTTTGGGACAGCTCCTTTACCCCACAGAAAGTCCTTGAATAAACCCTTACTTCCCTTGTTCCAACAATATTTCTGAATATAATGACCTCATCTGGAAGTGTGTGCAATATTCCACTAATGTAGTATCTTTTACCTCCCTATTAAAAAAATAACAGAAATGTTTTATTTCCTTCTGAACTTCTACTCCATTGGAAGGGAAAAAGAAAAAAAGAAAAACCAATCTTTTCTAACAAATAAACATAGCCAAGCAAATTTGTTTGCGTGAAAAAATATGTTTGTTTCATTCTGTACCCTGAACCTATCACCTCTCTGTAATGGATGGCATGTTTCATCATCAGTTCCCTGGAATCATAGATAGTGACTATTGATCACAGTTATTACAGTTTTCAAAGTTGTTTGTGTTGCTTTGTATAAATTGTTCATTTCTTTCTTCACCAGTTTGTCAAAGTCCTCAAAACTGTGTTCTTATATTGTATGCTGCATGCACTTTCAGATAGTCATATTTTATTAGTTTTACTTATTTGCTTTACTTTGTTAGGAGAGATCTCCCCACAGTGCGGCTACGTGTAACTCATTTGTAAATATTTGTAATGTGAATACAGAACACATCAATGAAACCAGTGCATATAAAATAAAAAATTTGCAAATTGAACCTGATTTTTAAATGTACTTGGGGAGTTTCCTTAATAAGATAAAGAATTATCCCCCTCACTTGTCTTTTTGGAAATCCAGCTTATCTACAATAATGGATGTGCTCCAAAACAAGGAATCCCTTGTGTTGTAAAGGAAGTTTCCCTTTCTATGTAGCTCCTCCCCACCTCCAGCCCAGAATCTGACCTGTAGGAAATACTCAAAGAAGACAAAACATACTAGATCTGAGATATAGGTAAAAATTTGGTACTGGTGGATAGTTTGCCCCAACTAGACATAAGTGAGCTGTGCATGGTGAATGATGGGCTTCTAGAAAATTGTGGGGGCTGGGGAGGTGGGAAAAATTGGGCTAGAGAACCACCTTCAAGGAGGAAGTTCATCCTGACCTGGGATTTTGGTACCCTGGATCCAAACTCTGGCTGCCTTCCCTTGGTTATGACTTAGCAATAAGTGGGGGATACAGGGAGTTACACAAAAAGGAAAAGAAAAATTTGTGAAAGATCACAAAGGGAAGGTGACCTTATATACAGATATGTATATGTCATTAAAAAGATGGGCTTCTCATAACTAGAAAGTATTCTCTGTATGTAGTCGTTGGTTGATGAATGGGTCGCGTCATTATGTCACTTTACTTATCATTTTATGTTTTCCTTCAAAAGCTTTTCCTTTTAAAGGCAAGTTTCTTCAGACCCTGAAGTGCTCTTGTGAAGGGATTGTATTACCTTCCAAAGATGTCACAAGGACCTTAGTTGGTGACTGCATCTGTTAAATTGAGGTAATAGTACCCTTACTCACTATCTCACTGGGTTGTCCATTTATTAACCTTGACTCTACTATAGACATGCAAGCTATTAAGATCATCCCTTGTTTCACCTACAGCCTAGAGGAAAAACTTGGCTTACAAATTGTCCTGCCATATGCTTTCCTCAGGACTAAGCCAGAGCAGCTACTTTACTGAAGTCTACCACCTTGCCTCTGGCTGGATGAGAACATATTTGGCCAAGCTGTCCCAGTAATACCTAGAGGACTGTCTTGGGTTTGGGGAAATCCTATCCATGGATTCTCCCTCTATGCCTGGTCAGGTCCATAATAGTAATGGAGCCTACTTCTCTCTAGAGCAGGGGCTCTTAACATACGGTGTGAGAACTTTTTTTTAATATTACAAAATCTGTAATATGATATATATAAATAATATATAAAATCTGTATATATTGATTTACAGATACATATGGACATGATATATCAATATATGTTGACTTACACATAATTTATATATCAATCTCCTTTATAATTCTATGTATTTTATTTTATGCATTTAGAAACAAAATTTTAAAAAGGGGTCAGTCCATAATTTCCATCAGACTGGCAAGAGGATCTAGGATACCAAAAAGGTGAACAGCTCTTGAGAAGAAAGAGACCTTGTTTTTGGAGAGTTGCTTGAATTTTGCCAAGTGTTAACTTCTTTCACCTCCTGCAGCCCTTCTTCCAGATCAGCAGCAATTTCCCTGACTTTGAACTGGTTAACTGCTCATTTGAGCTTTTTTGATAAGGGGACCACATAGCTATTCCAGTCATGGACAGGTCTGGGCTTTTGAATCTCTCTCCCCATCCCACACTTCCAACCTCTAGAGGAGGTCTCTAATAACTGGCACATGCCCATCCTGCTTCAAAAAGTGGGTGGGGATGTCTCAGGTGACCCATAACAGTACCTAATCATAATAATAAGTAATAATAGGTGAGAAGGGAGTGTGGTGTAGTATAGCATTCTCCAAACTTTTTTGATTATGTATCCCATAAGCAAAAAATTATTCAGCACATAGTCCACATATATATTTATTTTATGAATTATATACATACATTAACTATGCTAATAATTTTGATATTATGAAACTTCCATAAAACAGATATTTAAAAATGTTAAATAAAGATGGTCATATTTTAATTCTATAGGAAGTTCCTGGAGTTCACTGATCAGAGGAATGATATGGTTAGCCCTGAACTTAAGGAAAATCATTTTGGCATCAGGAAAGACTCCAGGCAAGGAAATTAATCAGAGCTCATTGCAATAGTTCAAGTAGGAGATGATGAGGGTCTGAATTAGAGCGGTGGCTATTTAAGGGGACATTTGGGAAAAATGTGAAAGTAGAATTGGCAATATGTGACAACTAATTGGATATGTGGGGTGAGGGAGAATGGGGAACAGAAGATGACACCAAGGATGGGAACCCCAGGTGACTGGGAGGATCGTTCTACCCTTGATAAGAATGGGGAGGGTTGTAACTTTAGGTTATATCCTGGGGTGTGCAAGACAGGTGGATTTGGGAGGGAAAGATAATGTAATAAGATCTGTGATCTGTGAAAGCTGATCTGGGATGCTTGCTCAGGAAGGGGAGGTAGGCAAGGCTCTTACCAGTCACTGCCTCAGGGTGCGGAGTAGGCATTCTGCTGCACAAACCTGTTGTTTCACTTTTATAACATCTCTCACATATACACCCTTCTCTCCTCTGACACTGCCCCTACTATAATTCTTGCCCTCATCACTTTATGCCTGAATTATTGCTGGTCTGCAGGAGGGTCTACTACATGTTCAACCCCACTCCAGTTCATCCTCCATTCAACCACTAAAGTGATTTTCTTAAAACAAAGGTCTAATCATGTCAGCCCTCTACTCAATAAACTCCAGTGATTCCCTATTGCCTGCAGGACCAAACAGAAATTCCTGTTTGGTGTTCAGAGCCCTCTCCTACCTTTCCAGTCTTCTTCCACAAAGTATGATGCATACATTTCCAATCCACTGATTGAGACACTGGTCTCAGTGTATTCCATGACTAAGAGTAGTAGTAGGAGCTGTCCCACTGATTACCTGACTGGAACTGACCATTTGGGCAACACAGCCCTTCTCCTTCCCTTTCCTCTGTCCACATAGAATATCACACCCTTACCTGTGGGTGCTCTGCCCAAAGGAATGTAAATTTTGATCACTGAAACCTTACAAGGTACCTTGGCCTTTATGGGCTAGATTTCTTCCTGAAAGACTAGGTCTTAAATCCAAACCACTCTAGCTCTTATTGATTGGCCACAAGAGGTCTCAGGCCAAGTCCCACTTGATCACTGTTTGGGCCCTGATTGGCTCAGAGTGAATGTAAATAATAATTATTTCTGTTTTGGTCATAGCCCCTGAAATTAATTTTTTAATTAATCCCCTCCCAGATTATTTTTTTTTTTGTCTAGGTAAAAGAGGCTATTCTGTACCTTATTTTGGACCTATCCTTAATCACTGAATAGGTGTTGCCTCAGTCAAACTGAGACCTATTAAAGACCTTTAGCTTAAAAAGATCAAGTTCTCCCACTGCATCCTGGGCCATCTCCAGTCACCCTGATCTATTTCAGGCCACTGGACCCAGATGGCTCCAGAGGAGAAAGTGAGACTGATGACTTTGCACAGCCATGCCTCACTTAAACCCAATTCACTAGCAAGTCATGGCATCACTTCCCGATGTCATGGCTCTCTTTGAGAATGAAGGACAAACAACAACCTTACTCCTGGATGCACACTTTTCAATCCAGTGACATTAGCCTCCTGCCTATTCCATGAAAGACACTCTAAGCTGCAGGTATTTTTCTCCAGCTGTTCTTCATGCTTGAAACACTCTTCCTCTTCTGCTCTGACTACTCCCCTCCCTGACTTCTTTTAAGTCCCAACTAAAATCCCATAGGAAGCCTTCCCTAAGTCTTCTTAATTCTAGTGCTTTCCCTTTGTTAATTATTTTCTATTCATCTCATATATAGCTTTCTTTGTATATATGTGTTTGCATGTCATCTCCCCCATTACAGTCTAAGTTCCTTGAGGGCAGAGATTTTTTTCATATTTGCCTACCCAGTGCTTAGTATAGTGCCTGGCACATAATAAGTATTTAACTTCAACACCTGTACGCCATCATCCTATTCACAACACTTATCAACCTGACTGTGCCCATCCCTACCCCATTAGGAGTGAAACTTTTAGGTCATCTAGTTTAACACCTCATTTCACAGATGAGGAAACTGAGACCCAGAGAGGTTAAGTGACTTGGGCCATTGAGATAGATGCAGCAGAGCTGGGTTTTGAACTCATGTCTATGAATCTCCAAGCTTTTCCATTGCACCATGCTGCCTCATTGATAGGATGGTCTCTGGTTCATTCCTGCCAACCCAGCCATCCAGAGCTGACTATAAGATACTCATTTTCATTCCCATAATCATTGTATAGGGAATTTCAAACCCTTAATCAGAGTACAGCATTAGATCTGGAAAAAATGTCAGAAAATGTCTTTAATAGAATCAGTGGAAAATAGATTGACCAGCTGCAAAAATAATCTACCATGCTTAGATTTTTTTTTAATGAGATGAGATTATATCTTGAAACTCTGTCTGGGAGACACTAGTAAGAAATATGTCTAGTGAGAACAGTTGCAATGTAGTGAATTTGATTTGTAACATATTCAAAACAATATCATCATCACCAAAGGCTAGTGGATGAATTAAGTCTAAAAAAAGAAGACTCAAAAAGTAAGAATTAATTAGCATTTATTTAGCATCATCCATCAGAGAGAGAACGTGTGGGTGTATATATAAATATATATACATATATATGTATATTTATACATAAATATACATTTATGTATTTATATATACATTATATATGTATATATATATGTGTGTGTGTATAACATGAATTTTAGTGTGTAAGATGGATTTTTTCTATTCTTTCTTAGAGTTTAGTTTCCAAGGATCCATGGCCATAACAATCTCTTTTTCCCAGGCTCATGACTTGTAAACATCCTCACCACATTTGGGTAGCATTATATAAGGTTAAATAATATAAACATTTGTGCTTAAATTTGTAAATATTCACTGAAATTGTACAGTGAGATATCATGGTCAGATAATGTAAACTCATGAGGCTATTGCTGGCAACATGCCTTCTTTGTCTGTTGCCCTATAAAGCAAGTAGGCATTGGTCAGTGAGTGGGGGAATGCATAGGGGGATAGTACAGTTTAATTTTGCCCGTGCCTTGAGTGGCCCCATTAGGGTTTGGGAGAAATCTGAGTTTGCCCCCACCAGTCCCCCCTGAGGCTTAGGGGATTCCGTAGGAGTTGTAGCTCCTACTATATTCTTCCAGACCCTGTGAGAAAGATGATTAGGAAATGCTGTAGGGGTTGGTACTTCCATTATCAGCAGCCCTCTCTTGAGAAGAGTAGACTAGAATAAAGTAAGATTATTAACCCCTCCAAAACTGTCTTCCTGTTCTTTCTGTCTAACTAGATCAAGCATGAACCTGGTCGAGGCTGGAGTCCCACAACTCCAGTGCCTCTCATGTGTTATTTGTGAAACAGGGGTGAACTCATTGTAGCACCTAGGGCCCCTTCCTTCATCATCTTCCAGAAGGCAATACTTAAGATTCTAGCTACATTGTTGATAAGAATCCTCTCCACACCATAGCTCACCAATAGATTTACCCTTTTTTTTTTTCAAATCCTATATTTTTATTTTGCTGGCATCAATCCATTATATGCAGGGACCTGGATAAAAACATAATAAAGTAAAACAAATATATTAGGGCAAAACTCAAAACATTGAGATCCTACAATTCTATCCAATACTAGAATATATGTCACTATAACTGATAAGAAAGCAATGGATTTACTCTTACTGATCTCATTTCTCACCTGGCTATGTGACTTTGGGACTCTCTTTGGAAGTTCATTATTGAGAAAACCTGTAAGATCCCATCAGCCTCAGTACTCCACCTCATCACCACCCTCTGTCCCTCCCTCTTGGGGTAGCTAAGTGGTTCAGTGGGTAGAGCACCAGTGCAGGAGTCAGAAGGACCTGAGTTCAAATCTTACCTCAGATACTTGACACTCACTAGCTGTGTGACCTTGGGCAAGTCACTTAACCCCAATTGCCGCATCCTGGGTCATCTCCAGTCATCCAGATAAATATCTGGTCCCTGGATTCAGATGGCTCTGGAGGAGAAGTGAGGCTGGTGACCTACACAGCCCTCCCTCACTCAAAAACAAAGTCAAGTACAAGTCATGCCATCATTTCTCTGATGGCGTGGTCTTCTGTCCCTCTTATTGGAAAGTGGATCCATGAATTTTAAAACCTCCATTTAAAGGGGGAGCTTAGTACAGAACATCTCATTTCTCTGTAACATTTGGAACTTCCCAGATTTTCCCACCATGCACTGGGGTCAGTTACTTTCCAGCAATTTCCCTCATTGCCTCTTCCTTTTTTGGCTTATTTCTCCCCCATTAGATTATAAGCTCCTTGAGGGCAAGCACTGTCTTTTTTTCATATTTATACCCCAGCACTTAGCAGTTTATTATGCCTGTTTTGTTCATTTAGCTCAGATTGGTTTTTTAGTTATTATTCATTTTCACTCCAGCACAGAGTAGGCACTTAATGAAGGTTTACTGACTGACTGGTCAGCCAAAAGACACACTTAAGCAGAGGTGAATTTTATGAAATAGCACAGAAATAAAAATAATTGTACAACATTCCCTTCTCCCTCTTCTTCAATCTTCCTTTCCCCCATAAACTTTGAATTTATTTAATCACAAATGCATACACATTCAGTGAGAAGAATGGGCAAAGAGATGAAATCTATGCATATATATGTATAACCAGGGAACTTGCACATAAGGACATGCTCACAGGACCAAGGCAGACACATGAAGCAGTCACTCACTTCTGATGCTGGAAAACTGTTGATATCTTCTGTTGAAATACCTGCCATGGCAGGCATTACTCTCTAATATTCCCTGGCAGGCATCATGTCTCTGTGCTCCCCATTAGGCAGACAGGAGCTCTTTATGCCACCCAGTCTTCAGGTATCAAGTTCTCCCCAGGATCACCTGGTACTCAATCCACCATCCACTAGGGCTACTCTGCTTAGTAAGTCTCTGCCCTGCAGGGAGAGCTACAAATTCTCTCCAGTCATCACAGTCCATGGTGATTGATAAATGAAGCTTTTCCCCTCAGTCAGGATGTTAAAAGAAAATAACAGATGCCCAAGCTAAATTACATCTGCTCTTTGAACTCTGCACAAAAGTCTTCTTGACCTCTTGTTTTTAATCTGTAGTCTCTCAAAAGTCACCAGTTCAACTCGTATCTAATTTAGGACCAGAAACCCACTGATTCATAGATCACATCATACCCCATTTCTCCCTACCCCCTGCACACTGGGTAAAATCTCTGGGCCTCTACTTCTATAAATGGAAAATGAGCTGAATTGAACCAAGGTGATAGACCTATTTTAAATCTCTCCCACCATTCTCATATGCTCTATGCAAATAACAATGTCTGGGCTGGTAAAAGATGGCAGAAAAAGTTGCCTACCTTTGTTCCATTTTATTCTAGCAACACAGCATAGCTTCTTGTCTCTGATCTCTACATAATTGATGTCTTGATGGGCTCCAGATGCTTACTGGCATATCCATAGAAGCATACCAAGGTCATCTTTTAAGACCATGTATTTCTGCTATCTGGTTGACCATAGGTCTGCCTTTTAAACCCAAGGGTTTATCAAAAAAGAGCAAAATAAGGAGAAAGAGAAGACTAACATGCTCTCTCCTAGCTCCCAACCCCCCTGAGAGGGTCTGGAAAGCATCAATAGACATAACATACAAAAGGGGAAGAAAGAAGTATTAAAAATTCAATTAAACTGCTAGCCAATTTCTAGCTCCCAAAGGGGTATCCAAAAGACATTCCCATCCCAATTCTATATCCCATCAAGTGAGAAGATTCATTTTTTCCCCCAGCTTAGGAGCAAAGTCTTATCAGTCCCCCTTTCTATTTTCTATTCCCTTTCTTGAGGTAACAAGATAAAAAATATGACTTTTGATCAGAGTAAAAGATTACTTTTAATTCAGCCCTTTTGCTCCCTCTACCCTCCCCCCAGTATGTTGGAGGTTACTTTTTGTTCCATAGAGCCTTTCTTTCTCTTCCCTGGTATCATAAAATTTAAAACTAGAAGGGATCTTTTTTTCCCTACGGTTCCATTAAGGATCTTTGGATTGAGGTTCCTTAGGGAATTCTTGCAGCCATCTTCCTTCCCTCTCCTCATCTTCCGCCCTTTTACCTCCTCTCCCTTTCCCTTCCTTTCTCTTACATTCATATCGGCCCACAAGATATGGTTGTTCAATTGCTTTTCAGTCATGGCTGACTCTTCATGACTGCATTTTGGATTTTCTTGGCAAAGATACTGGAGTGGTTGGTCATTTTTTTCTCCAGCTTATTTTACAGATGAGGAAATGAATCCTAATAGATCAGGATTAAGTAACTTGCCCAGGGTCACAGAGTTAGTAAATATCTGAGGCTGGATTTGAACTCAGGAAGATGCCTTTCTGATTCCAAACCTGGCACTTTATGCACCATGGAGTCTCCTAGCTGCCTTTATTATGCATTATTCCCCTTCATATACACCATGGTCCAGTCAAACTGGTCTTCACTCAGTTCTTCATGCCATCTCCTAACTGTCTGCAGTGGTGATCCTCCCAGGTCTGGAATACACTTTCTCCTCTCCGCTATCCCTCAGAAGCCCTAATCTCCTTCACGACTCAACTCAGGTGTTACCTTCTACATGAATCCTACCCTGATCCCCTTAGAGTTACCACTCTTTTCTCCCCTGAACCCTAAATCACCTTGTCTTTATTTTAGATTCACTTTTTAAGTCTAAGTATAGTCTCCCCAGATAGAATGGAAGGGACATAATTTACATCATTCATGTCTCTTGAGGGAAAGGACTGTTTTCAATTTTGTCACTACCGAGCACATAGTAGGTACTTTATAATGCTTGGTAATGAGTGGAAGTGTCAGCTGTGGGGTAGTGTTAAGATCATTGGATTTGGAATCAGAGGAACTGAGCTCTTTCTTCCTAACTCTGTCACTTATCATTCCCTAGCTTAGGCCTTGGGTTCCTTATCTGTACAATGAATGATTAAGCTCAGCCCTTCTACCTTTAAATTCTATGCCACCTGGAGAGCTGGGACGTAGAAGCTACGAGGACTGACTTTGTTGGCATCTACTGGTGGTCTTCAGAGCTCTGGTAGCAGGACAGAGGCTCTCCAAACACCCTATTGATTGCCAAGAGTCAGAACAGTTATGAAGCATTTGGGCTTTTTCTTCCTCTCTTGTGGACAAAGTCTGTTTCCAGTTTGGAGGCAGTGCCTGGAGCTGCTCCCACTTGCCTGGTCCTAACCATCATCACTGTTTTCTACCTGCCCCTACAGGTTTGTTGTCAGGATGCATGCCCTCCTCTCGACAATTTTCATTCTCAAGAGAGAGCCTCCTAGACCTGGATTATCTGACTTAGCATATAAACCTTTTTTTTTTTTTGCTTTAGACTGCCTGTTTCTTCATCTCCATGTTTTATAATAGTCATCTGGAGTGTCCCTGAAGATAAACTCAGAAAAAAGTAATCATTTATGACTTTTATGCAACCAAGTGTGTGAAAATTTAAAAGCAGTTATATTGGTGGGTCAGAGACATGAATGATGTAAATTATGAAGGGACTAGTTGCCATTTATACACATCTGCTTTAAAATGCTGCTTGAAATGCCACTCCCCCCTCGCTTAAAGTATATGATTTTTGTCTGGGCTGCTAGGTGGCACAGTAGATAGAACACTGGGTCTGGAGTCAGGAAGACCTGAGTTCAAATTTGACCTCAGACACTTGGTAGCTATGTGCATCTGGGCAAGTCACTTTACCATGACTGTGAGAGCAAAGAAATGAAAACGAAAAGTAGTTGTCCAGTTGTGTTTGACTCTTTGTGACCCTGTGGATCACACTGTCCATGGAGTTTTCTTGGCGAAGATACTGGAGTGGTTTGCTATATCCTTCTACAGTGGATTAAAGTCAACAGAGGTTAAGTGACTTGCCCAGGGTCACACATCTAGTAAGTATCTAAGGAAGGATTTGAACTTGACTCCAGGCACAACACTCTTTCCATTGAACTACCTACCTGCCTGAAAACAAAAGAGATGCTCCTCAAAAAGGAAGGACTAAACAAATTATGATACATGAATATAATGAAATATTACTTTTATGTTGGGAATGATAAATGTATTGAAAATAGAGAAGTGTGGAATGAAGGAAGCTGAGCCAGGAAAGCAACAGACACGATGATGGCACAATATAAATGGAAAGACCAACCCTCCACTCCCACAAATAAAAAAATGAATATTGTAAAATTGCAACAAAAAAAAATCATGATTTGAAAGAAGAGTTATGATTCCTCTTCTCCCCGCTGCAGAGGCTGGAGGGCCACAAGTGCTGTACATTGCACTCGTTTTTAGACTTTTAACAAAAATATATGAATCAACTCTGCTGAATTTTCCTCTTGGTTTGCTTTTAAAATACTATTTATTATATAGGATGGTTCTCTGGGAGTGGAAGAACAACGGGAAAAATTATGGTGATATAAAACCCCTAAAAGATCAATAAGCTTATTTTTTTGAATTGACTTAGGAATTGTAACTTCTTGGTTATTAAAGTATAAACAAAAACAAACAAAAAACCCAAGCCAGTCAGGACAGCAGTAATTCTAACACCTCCCTCAGCCTTCTGACCACAGATCTACAATGTGACTGACCCCTGAACTGGAGATTTGTGTTCAGATGAATCAGAGCTCTGTCCTCGTTTGGTTAATTGTGAAATCCTCTAAAAATCCTCTTTTGTTCCAGTATCAAATCCAAGGACCCAGACCAGCCTAATTGGCCCCTGTCTATAATGACCTCCACAGGGTCTCTAGAATCCCTGCCACTATGTCCTGGGGAAATCAATCCACTATGATTTGGAGCTCCCACCCAGAGGTTAAGTGGCTTGAATGGTGGCTAAGTCCAAACTTAACTTAGTGTACTATCTCTAGCTAGTCCTCAGTTAATCAATCAACTAATTAGTATTTATCAATGCCCAGTATTGCGCTAAGTGCTAAGAATACAAAGAAAGGCAAAGACAGCCTCTGATTTCGAAGATATCAGTGTGATGGAAGAGAAAATATGCAAACAACTATGTACTGAGAGAGAGAAAGAGAGAGAGAGAGAAGAGAAATATACATCTAGATATACCAATGTATAAGTATAGCTATAAATAGCTAAAGCTATAGATCAATATCTATATTTATCTATCCATAGAACTGTATCTACACTTATCTTTATCATATTGATATAGTATATATGATATAGATGTAATGTGTAGCTATGATATAGACATATATATATGATATAGATAAATGTACTCTGCATTTATCTATCTATATCATGTAGATATAATATATAGATATAGCATATAGATATGATATAGATAACATATAGATATGATAGATATAATACATAGATGTTTTATATGATGTATAATATATAGCTATGATATAGATAATATGGATGTTATATATTAGATAAATATAGATATTGATATACTTATACATTGGTATATCTAGATACATACTTTCTCTTTAAAGAGCACAGTGGAAAAAAAACAACTGAAAGGAGGGAATGGGTCAGTCTAAGTCCTCTTTTAAAGGTGGAGGAAAGCCAGGCAAAGGAGATGCAATGGGCATAGAATCAAAAGAACCCTCAAGGACATCTCCATGTTTAGAACAGGGCATGCCCAGAGAAGCCCGGCTTACATTAGGAATAAAAAATTCCCCTTAAGTTCCAGAAGCAGTGCAAATGAGAACAAACACAATAAATTCTAAGAGATATTCTCAAATGATTGAATGACACATTTTAAGAAATTCAACAAGAATGAACATGTATAAGAAGATTACAAGACTAAATGAAAAGAAGTATTTATAGAAAAAATTTTTAAAAATCATTGGAGGAACAGAAGTTAGAATTAAGAAGTGCTAAGAAAGATTATAGATATGAAGCCTTTGAGGTCATTTAGTTCAATTTCCTTATTTTTTTGGTGAGGAAACAAAAACTCAAAGAGGTAAAATGACTTGGCCAGTCATACAGAAGTAAGGGGCAAAAGTAGAATTTCACCAAATCTAGGGCTCTTTCTATTATAGCATACTGATTCTCTAGGAAGGAGGAAATATTTTTTTAAAAAAAGAAATTATGGATAATATAATCGAAATATTTTAAAAATTAATAAAAGAAATGGATGCTAAAATTGTTACAGTTCTGAAGAAATTTGGAAAAAAAAATTTGTAAGGTCTATAACAATTTCTGGAGGGCAATACTGAATTTTTTTCTCAATATCAATAGCACCTTTACAAAAATTGATCATGTACCAGCACATAAAGTCAGAAATAAATGCAAAAAGGCAGAAATATTAATCACAGCTGTTATACAGCCTCATGCAATAAAAATCACAATAATTTTTTAAAAAATGTAAACAAAAGATATGGATCTAAAGTGTCTGAATAATGTTATTCTAAATGGTGACTTTATCAAAGAATAAATTATGGGAACAATAAATAACTACTTTAAAGAGAATAAAAACAGTGAGATACCAAATATACACCAAAATACATGGGAGGCACCTCAAGTAATTCTTCAAGGACACTTTATATCTTTGAAAACATAACAAAATAGAGAAAGAAAGAGAAAATGAATTGAGATTGGAATGAAAGAAACAATCTAGAGAATCAGTAAATTAACATCTTCAAAGTAAGCGTAAAATAGGCAATTTTTGTAACCAGAGCAGAAATACATAAAACAGAAAACTAAGAAAAAACTAACACTCATTAACATTAGCTGACTTACACAACTTTTATGCATCAGAAGTAGGATTAGAACCAGGTTTCATGACTCAATCTAGATTTTCCCCCATTATTCCTTGATGTCAAAGAACTGGGTAGTTTTTGTTATTGTTATTAAGACTAACAAAATCAAGAAACCATTAGTAAAACTGTACAAAAAAGAGAGAGACAAATCAAATTTCCAAGGAAAAAACAAAGTGAATTCACAGCAAATAGAGGAAATGAGGAGTCATTAGAGACTACATTATCCAATTTTATGTGAGTCAAACTGTAAATTAAAGAATGAATATCTACAAAAATATATAATTCTCAAGCAGGAAATATATATCCTAAACAATCTAATCTCAGACAAAGAAATTGAGAAAACCATAAATTAAATACTAAAGGTTAAAGTCCGTGTCCAGATTGATTTATTAAGGGAATTTTGTTATATATTTGGACAGTGATTAATTCTTGTAATATGTAAATTGCTATCAATAATGGAAAACAGACACTTCAGAATGTTGCATGTCCAGTCAGTCAAAATTACTATATTATATGATTTTGCTTAACTCTTTTTAAGGGTACATACTATTGTGAGAGTGGGGAGTTATTGGAATGGGAAGTAATTGTCCTATTAAAATGCATTAATAAAATTTTTATTGAGAAAAAGAAATAAAAGTAAAGTTCAAAAACTTAACATTTGAAGGAGAAGTTGACTGAAGAGGTATAGGAAGCTCTCATCAATAGCAATTTGGAAACACAAGGAAAAATAATTCTGATGTGGTTTTTATCTTTATAAAAGAAAAAGCTGCCTAAAGAGATCTAAGTGACTCCATAGGGAATTCAACTAACTCAAAATTTTAAGACACCTGTGCATTCAATAATAGGAAAAATATAAGTAATTATAATAAAAAACAAAAACGTTCCAAAGAACATGATTATATCAATGTACATGGAAAATGTTTTTGACAGAGTTTAACACTAATTTACACAAAAATCACAGCATGGGCGTAAAAGGACTATTATTAATACGGTAGAAGAAATATGGTATTTGCTTAAATATGTAAATCAAAGCTAGCATTGTATCCAATGAGTATACACTAGAAGCTGTCCCAATAAAAATAGGAATAAAGTAGGGATGCCTCTTTTCCCCATTGTTATTTTACATTGTCCTAGAAATACTAGCAATAAGACAAGAAAACATTGGTTTATTTAGAAAATTCCAAGGAATCAGCAGTGAAATAAATTGAGATAATTAATAACTTTAGGAAAGGATACAAAATGAACACACAAAATCAACAGAATTTCTATGTAATGATTATAATATCCAAGATGAAAAAGTAGAAAGAAGTCCTTTTCAGAATAACTACAAAATCCATAAAATACCTGGAAGCAAGTCTCCCAAAACAAAATAAGGCCAATATAGAAATAATTACAAAACATTCCTTAAAGAGATAAATAAGGATTTAAACCAGGGTTGGGGAACCTATTACCTTGAGGTCTACATGTGGTCTTCAAGATTCTTAAGTGTAGCCTTTTGACTGAATCCAAATTTTACAAAATAATTAAGTTTTGATTCAGCCAAAAGGACACATTTAAGGATCTAGAATCTCATGCGTCGCCTTAAGGCTGTAGGTTCCTCACTCCTGAATTTTAAACAATTGAAGAAATATTTGGTGTTTATGGCATGACTATGTCATATTAAAAAAGAACAACGGTACTTAAATTAATTTTAAGATTTAGAGTTTATCAATTCTAGACAAAAATAACAATCAAATTGATTTGGAAGTATAAAAAGTTCTAGAGTCTCAAGGGAAATGATGAAAAAGATAAGAATGAAAAAGGAATAGCACTTTTAGACTTCAAATTATACTCTAAAGCAATAATCATTGAGGTTATTTGGTGAGGATTAAAAATAGAAAAGTAGGAAAATATGTCAGATTAGGAAAAATCAGCAAACAATTTAATTCAATTGCCCAATATTCAATAAAATAAGAATATAAATTACTTGAGGAAGAACTCTCTACTTGACAAGAGCTGATGAGAAAACTGGAAAGTAGATTAGCATAGTTTAGACTTAGACTAGTATCTTATACCATATGCATAATAAGCTCAAAATGGATATGTAATCTGAATATTAAAGGTCATACCATTATACTATTTAAAAAAAAGCTACAAGAGAATTAGATTTGGAATCTTTCACAACCATGGCAAGGTATAAATTTTTCACTAAGGGTGGATAAAAGTAATCTTAAAGGTAAAAAGAGATAGCTTTGATTACATGAAATTGAAGGTCATTTTCATGACAAAATATCAATACAACTAGAACTAAAAGATACTTCTTTTCTCATTACATTAGGAAAAATGTCTTTATGTAAAGTATATCTGGAAAAGACTTTATATACAAGATATATTGGGAACTAATAGAAATACCTAAGACCCAGAGCCAAGTGGCTAAGTGGTAAAAGGATATGGGGAAAAACAACCGAGTAACAACAAAAACTACAAATTGTTAATACGCATATGAAAGTTTGCTCCAAACTATGAACAAGAGAAAAGCAAATCATAACAACTTACATCCAGCAAATTCTTTAAAATAACAAAAAAAAAATGGAATAATCTAGATTGGAGAGAAAAGATGGCAGAATGAAGATGTGAATTGGTACAACCATTCTGGAAAGCAATTTGGAATTGTGCTAAGAAAGTGACTAAAATGTCTTGGACCCTTTGACTCAGAAGTTCTACTAGGAATGTAACCCACGGAGGTCAATGATTAAAAGAAAAATCTCCTCAAAACACTTATAATAGTAGTTTTTGTAATACTAAAGAACTAGAACAAAGTAGATGCCCCCGATTGGGAAATGGATAAATAAATTGTGGTACATGAATGTAATGGAATAAAAAATGATGAATGGCATGAATACAGAGAAATACAGGAAAACATGAATGGATGCAAAGTGAAGGAGCAGAAACTAGAAAAACATACACACTGATTATCAATGGAAATAACATCAACAAAATAATCAAAACTGAATTCTGTCAAATTACTATGACTAAGTTTGTCCCAAAGAAGAATTTATGGGAATATACCTCCATCTTCACAGAGGTAGTATGCTATGGTTATGGTCACTGCATATAATCAAACTTAGTTGTTGTCTTGGTTAGTTTTGATGAAGTTTTTTCTCTCTTTTCTGTTTGTTTTTATAAGGGATGGCTTTCTGAGACATGGAGAGATGTATTTGCAATTATTGATGGTCTAAAAACAAAAGACATTAATAAATTTTTTAAGGACATGTATGGAAGATGCAAGTAAGGGGAAATTACTGAGGATGATTACCAGAGAGTACATTCTTACAAAAATAGTAACAGGAGTGTTAATGCACAGGATGAACTGAGGCAGGAATAATAAAAAATACGTTTTCAGCTATGCTGGAGAAAGAGAAGGAACAAAAAAAGCCTGGGATCATTGATGGTAATGATGACAATGATGAGAATGAATGACTTAATTCTTGATTTTTCTTTTCTCTTCCAAGGCAAAGAACCTGAGAAGGATAGGACAAAAATTCATAGCAGAGAGTAGAAACCAAACATGAGCAGATGTTAAGAAAGCATTAAGCTGTCCTCAATTATTTTCAGTCACTGCACCCAGATTAACTACATTTTAGGCTACTGAGAGAACTGACAGATGTAATTGCTGAGCTATAATCAGTAATCTTTGAAAATTTTGGAGAACAAAAGAAATTGCAGGAACTGGAAAGGGAAAATTTTATAATTTTCGAAAATATCACTCAATCCATAAACATTTGTTGAGGTACGACTCTGTGCTAAGTACTGGGAAATAGGGTGCAATCTACAAACTACAGGACAGTAAGCTTTACTGATTTTTATCCCTCATGTTAAAAAGGATGAATTATGGGCATACCAAAAGGGATTGGTAAAAACCAGAGTGGCTTCGTCAAGAAGTCATACCAGACTAATCTTATTTCCTTCTTTCCACTATTAGTGAAATATTACTTTTTATTAAGCTAAGTTAGATATGCTTATATTTTAGTAAAGTGCTTGACAATGTTTCTCATGATAGCTTGTGGAAAACAGGGAGCGATATGGACTAAATGATAACAGGGTTAGGTAGATCTAGTTTAGGATGTATGACTAGGGCAAAGAATTTGGAAATTTACCTGCCCAGCCACCATTCTTTGCTGTGATTACTTCATTGATGAAGTCTTTAACGATGATTCCATAGCAGTGTGTGAAATCTTTACAAGGTTACCCTACCTTGCCTTGAGGACTTGTCACCCTTTTGGCACAATGTTGATAATGAAGGAAAATCATTTATAAAGACCGATCATACATCAAAGCTATATACTTGAGCTTAGCCTTCAAAGACGAATCCAGAACAAAGGGTTAAAAATTATAAAGTTGGAGAGCTGGTAAGAGAGGCAGACACAGCACAGACTATACTACTCAGAGACTCAGATTTGGTTGCCTAAAAGGAGGTCAACATATCCAGGGAACCAAATGATTTTAAGTGACTTCACTGGAGAACTATTTGATTCTGGGGACAGTGATGGACAGGGATTTCCTGGGTCATCCTCTAAAACTCTAAGAAGAGTAACCAAATTAGGCAATGGAATGCTACTTGATGAATTCCTGGACTCAGCAGAGGAGTTCTTAAACTGTGTCAAATTCTACTATGGAAAAGAAAAAACTTGTACTTCACTAAAAGGTTGACAAGGTTGGTCTAGCAAGACACTGACTTTGAATGTATAGGGAAAAAAGACGGCTATCAACCTCATTTCTTTCCCTTACAGAGAGACTTCATCCAAAAGAGTGTTATTATAACTTTGGAACACTATTTCTATCCCAGGGAAGTAGGAATCATCAGTGAGGTGAATTCTTTGATTCTCTTAGAGCTCTGAGCAATTTCCCTGACTAGGAGAGCCATGCTCAGGGAAGGATTACATATAAGGGCTTTGTGAGGCTCAAATTAAATAATAGATGTAACATGTTGTGCAAATCTTAAAGCCCTATATAAATGCCCATTATTGTTAATTATATCTGGTAATGACTTCTTTTCTAAGCTTTCTACTTCATTCCTGCTGAGCTCGAGCAATATTTATAGAGCAATACAGGGGTATGATAGTAAATATTTAACAACCAAATTTAACAAGTGACTCCTACTGTTGAAATCCTCTGGGAATTAGAGGTCCATCAGAAAAGAAAGAAAAGTTGTAAGGAAAATTGTCAGTGAAGGAATATTAACTGGTTATAGGCTCAAATGTAAGACCTCAGCAATTTTTCTGTAGGGTTAAATACAGTTTGTTTTGAAATTAAATATTTTGTTCGCCTGAATACTTGCATGGGAAATGAGGACACTTGTCCTTTCATTGTAGAGACTTAGAAGTGAGGCAAATTCTGACACTGCCAGGGGAAAACTTGAGATGGAACAAGACAAGCTAAATTCTCATATTCTTAAGGAAAGTTATAGGTGAGGACAAAATGTAAAAATTTCTCACATGCCAAGGAGAAATGCTGGGTAGTGGAATGAGCCAAAGGGATTTTAGAGAGAAGCCAACAAAAGTGAACTCTATCCATGTATCCAGAGTCTTGGGTCTGGATTCTGGATCATGGTTGTCACCAAGGAGTGAACTCTTCTGTGGGCTACCACTCAAATTTGTTTGGTCCTGTCTCTTTCCTGTTGTTTAATCTTGAAGAATTTTAAAAAGTAAATAAATTTATATAGTTAAACATTGTTTAAATATGTCTCTATACAATTTTCTATTCATATGGAGGTTATATTCAATTTTGAAAAATACTGTTGTTGTCTTCATTTTAAAGTTGTTATCAAAGTTCTTTTCCCCCCTTGCTGGTAATCCTCCTTTTCTTCCTCTTGGAAAATTATCTTTATAAGCAACTAATAAGCAATGATTAATAACCTTGGTGTGTGTGGACTGAGAATGAGAGGTTACATGGGCAGGAGAAGAAAAAGAGATGATTCCCTGCCACATCACAACATAATGGCTGGTTTGGACTTGGAGTATCCAGAAAGTGGTTTAAGTGCACTATACATAATGGAGGAAAGAAAACAAAAGAAGGCATCATCTTTGAGAATGGAGCCATGTTATAAATTGGAAGGTGTTAAGTGTATCTGTCACACTTGAGTTGATAATCTAGAATCCTGTGGTACTGAATATTTTTATCAACAACTTGGATACACCCCTACAGGCTGGATGACTGAAAAGTCTATCAATGACTTGAAATCAGAAAGGACAGTGAATGAAATTGAATAGGAATAAAAATAAAGTTACATACTTGGGTTAAAAAAAAAACCTTAGTGTCCATGAGTAGGGGAAGTGCTAATTATGCTGAAATCTGTTCCAAGTGGACACCAGAAATATTGTGCCCAGTTCTAGGTACCAGATATTTGGAAAGACAAGGAAAATTTGAGCGTGTCTTAAAGAGGATGGATGGGATGGCAAGGAAACTAGAGAACAGGTTATGTGATGATCATTTGAAAGAACTGGGGATATTCAATATGAAAAGGAAGAGACTGAGGAGGAACATTGTAGCTATCATTAAATATTTGAAGGGTTGTTTTGTGGATGAAATGGAAGTAGGAGCAATGTATGGAAGCTGTAGATTCAATTTGATTCAACAAACATATTTTCAGTACCTACTATGTGCCAAGTAATGTGCTAGGCAATGAGGATACAGAGACAAAAATGAAAAACATCCTTCCACAGGAGAGTTTATATCCTATTGATGAAAGTACAATAACTATCCTTACAGTAAAATATAGTTCTTAATAACTAGGGATGTCCCTAAATCATACAGGCTTTCTGGCAGAGGTAGTGTAACACCTCAGTGTAAACAACCTGAATCTTATTCAGGGAAGATTTGAACCAGATGACTTCTCAGTTCCCTTCCCAGTCTTGGATTCTGTACTTCTTTGAAATGGGGCAATAGCCTCTTTTCAAGGTTAATTTGATTTAAAATAGTTATAATCTCCCTAATTCCCAACCCAGTTGCAAACTGAATGCAAATAAATAACAATAGGTTATTTCATAAAATTAAATGAAATAATAACAAAATTCATATGGAGAAATAGGTAAAAATGGTCAGATGCATGATGAAAATAAACTGGTGAAGGAGGGTTTGTGCTACCACATTTCAAGCAATATTTTTTAAATGGAACCTATGATTTCATTATTGTGTGGAAGTCCCTGGGAGTGAACTTCTTCTGCCAGTGCATGTCAGCAGCTGCAATAATTATTTTTTTTAAAGTAAACTACACAGTACTGGAAAATTATAGAGAAATAGATATATGGAGTACAACAAAGAACCCAGAAATAGACTTTAGTGCAGATAAGAGGTTAGTGCTTGATTAGCCTATCTCTAAAAATACTGGGAAATGGAATCAATAAACACTTGGAAAAAATAGATATCTGAGTGATAAACCATGGGTTTGGAGCTATATTTTCTACCACATACTACCATAAACTGGATCATTGATTTAAATACATATATATATATATATATATATATATATATATATATATAATATACATATGCATTTAAATTTTTATTTATATTATTTTTTAATTTTTGGAATAAAGCAAGCATTTCCATAACATAGTATAATAAAAAAAGATGATTGCACATGAATCTGCAAATCTATTATGTACAACTTGCTACAACTTTTAAATATATAATAAAGATAGCATGTAAATTTCTTTTTTTCTTCCTTATTTTCATCCTTTTCTTCCCTCCACAAATCATCATATTTATCTCAACTAGCAAGAGGGGAAACCATTTTGCAATCTAATGGAAGACATTATTGGAAACGATCAATGGGTCTGATTATGCAAAGATAAAAAGGCATTACACAATTAGAAGCAATATCTCTCAACAGGAAAAAAAAAGTATGTTGGGGAGGGGTGGTAGTGGTGGGAAATTTGCATTAAATATATTTGATAAATGGCTGGCATCCTGAATTTATAAGGAAAAGAGACATATCCTGAGAGTATTATGCACTCTCCAATGAAGTGATGGTCAAAGGATATGAATACACAGCTTTTGGAGGAGGGAATATGAACTGTATAACTGCAAGAAAGAATAGTCAAATTTCCTAAAAACAAGAAATGGAAACTGAGACAAACTTAAGTCCACGAGAATAGAAAAATTACAAAAGATGATGATGTTCAAGTTTGGTAGGTCCCTCGGGACACAAGTACTCAATGATATCATTGGTCAGACTAGTCAGACTAATTTGGAGACCAATATTGTCATATGCCTCAAGAGTCAAAAACTGCACATACCTTTTGATTCACAGATTCCTTTGCTATAAGGAATATTGATATATATTTTTTATTTTAAAAATTTAACAAAAAGGATAAAAGAATTTACTTGAACAAAAATATTCAGAGATAATTTATTTGTATAAACAAAAATCTGGAAACTACCTATATGCATGCCCCTCAAATTAGAAAATGCTGAATAAATAGTAGAATATTAAGACAATAGAATATTAGGCTCCATTAATATATTAAGTATGAAGAATACTAATGTAGCAGTAGCCCTTTCCTGAAGGAGTGAGAAGGGAATTGAGATAGTTACATGCAGAACAGGACAGAAATCCTCTGTGTATTCGGATTCAAGGACTATTGGTGCCATGACTCCATCTGAGAAGTCAATCTCTTCCTCCTTTCTAATAGGAGAGCTGAGAAATTGCAAGAAGTCAGGAATGAGCAAGAGTGCTGAGAGGTGGATGGGAGGACCACTGCCCAAGAGAGAATGGGGGAATATGGAAAGCTGGTCAACTGAGATGCTGCCTAATGCCTCTACTACTGCTGCTCCTTGCCTTTCCCCCAAAGTGGGGAAACACTTTAAAATTAAGAGTCCAGCTTAACTATGTGGAAGTTGCAACTTTTGTCCTTGTTGCTAGAGCTGGTAACACTCTCACTTCCTCCCCTATATTACTCTGGCTGTTCCTATATCATTAACTTGAAAGTTGCCTCCTCTATCCACTTTCAGAGAAAGAATTATGGAGTCTGAATGCAGATTGAAACATACTATTTGCATTCTCTTTGTTTTCTTTTGTATCTCCTTTCTTTCAGTTCATTGCATTGGTTATACTTCTTTGCAATATGACTAATGTGAAAATATGTTTAATATGAATGTATATGGAGAACCTGTATCAGATTGCACATCATCTTGGAAAGGGGGAAGGGGAGAAAATTTAAAACTCAAAAGTTTGTGGAATGGAATGTTGTAAACTAAAAATAAATAAATACATTTAAAATTTTTTTAAAAAGTTCTTCTCTCCCCTTTGAGTTTCTTAAAGATATTTATTGCTTCTGTGTATCCCTAAGGGATTAAATATAAATGAGAAGGAGGTTGCGGTCAGCCAGCTATACAAAAGGAGAGAGAAAAATAATTTCTCTTATTAATTGCTGGTACAACCAGATGGAAGCTGTAGCTGACTGAACAGAAGACATTTTTATTGATCCACAGTGTTGTATATCAATCAGATAAAGGATGAGCCAGCTTCGGATGGAGGAAGTTTGGTTAAGTGAGTAAGAGATGGTCCAGACTAGAAACAGTGGCCTTAAACAGCTTCCTCTCTCAGCATCTCTCTTAAGCAGGTTGAAAAGAACCCAGAGAAGCAGAGTGAAAGGAAAAGTCCCACCCACAGGGAAACTGAAATGAGGTCTACTCCACTGGGTCCAGTGATAGAGTAACTATTTTCCTCAGTCAAATACCCTTTTCTAATCTCCAACTATTGCAAAGAAACAACAAATGCAATTTAGGTTGATTGATTTTACTCAATAGAGTCATTCTATCCCTCTTGAAATAAGTGATAAGATGCCCAAACAATCTCATTCATAGGTTTTAGATTGAGTGCTGAATGTACCTGGCATGGCAATAATGTTGCATAGGAAAATTTGTTTTTGGATAGCCTGAGAAAATTTGATCATGCCCCAAAGGTCATTTGCAAATTATCGAACTAGTTTCAAATTGAAGTCATTTGAGAAAATGGAATAAATGTGTGTTTTTCTAGTAAAACCACTTGAAGTGGAAACACCTGAAAGGGAAAGAACGGCCTGGCCCAGTCTCTTCCCCCTATCCTTCTTTAGCCTCAGAAGAAATTTGCAAGATATGGAGAGTCCAGAGGATTTTAAATTTTCCGTCTGAGGATCAGCATCCCAACACTGTCCCCCTGGAACATCAAAGGGTGGTGGCAGTGTATTCACTAGCAGTCAAGTAGAAACTGGCTAAAGATTCACCCTGCTTGAGGGGATAAAAGCATTTCCAGAAACCAGCAGCTGCTAGTTACCCCATGTGCTTTCTAAGTTGAAACCCACTTTCTTTTGACTTCTGTATATATTTGTGGGAGAGCTTAACATAGACTTTTGTAGAGATGTTTTGTTCCAACTCTCCTTACCATGCCATCTTATAAATATATACCCCTTTCTAAATACTCTTTTTCTAAATAGCCCTTTGTAAAACTAACTTAAGGCTGGTAGATTAAATTGATCCTTAACTGATAACCATGGAGGCTCAGTATGATGGCGTTAGAGTAGTGGTGACCAACTAAAATGGAAACAGGAGCCACTAAAGCATACATAAGGATTTCAGAGGGCCATATGTTGACTTAGAAAACTCTGTTGTACTTTTCTTTATTTTGTTAAATATTTCCCAATTATATTTTAATCTGATTCAGGCAGCACTTGGAAGTGTTACAGGTCAAAATGTGGCTCATGTTTGATGCCTCTGTATTAGAGAACAAATCCAGACTTCTCAAGGGAACTCCTAGAACCCTGAAGGGGAGCTATATCCTTGTTCTAAGACCCAAGACTAACCTGTGAGAGTGGGGATTGGGTGAAGGATCCTTAGAACTTTTATTACTTACATATGGAAAGACCTAAATGAAGTAATACAGTGTGAAATTAGTAAAACCACAATGACACACACATGTGTGTGTATGCGTGTATATATATATATATATATATATACACGCATACACACAACCACATGTGTGTATGTTTATATATAGTATGTGTATGTAGATGTGTGCATATATAAATAATTATATTTTAAGAATAAAGACAATATAAAATAAATATATTTATAAATATTAATAAAATAAATATTAACATATATTTATATAATATATTAAAAATACAAAAACAAATATCTTTATGCCAAAGATAGTGGAACTTTAGGTGACTCAGACAACGATACAGATAAATATATTTTTCCTTTGATAGTCAGTCTATTTGGTTCTTTCTTAAATAGTATGGTAAAAATATGCAAGTTTTATATAAAATTTTATTACATATTTCATATGTTTATTTGATTATTCTTATTGATAACTATTAGGTTTATTATAATAGTAATAAAAAAAGCCCAGTGAACCCAGGGGTCATCTTCATGTCAACTTGGAGCATCAGAGTAGGACTTTTATTACAAGGACCTAAAAACAATTCCAAAGGACTCATGATGGAAAATACCATCCACATTCAGAGAAAGAACTGTGGAGTTGGCATGCAGAATGAAGCAGACAATTTTCTTTTTTATTTTTTTTCTCATGGTTTCTCCCATTTGTTATAATTCTTCTGTGTAACATGACTAATGTGAAAATGTGTTTAATAGGAATGTATGTGCAGTGCCTATATGAGATTGTATGCCATCTTGGGGAGGGAAAGGGAGAAAATTTAAAACTTATGGAATGAATGTTGAAAACTAAAAATAAAGAAATTGAAAACAAAATTCCTGGTCCAAGTAGAGTTCCTCAAAAGAAGGAGACACAAGGAAAGCCTGAGGTGAGTTTATTTATCAAAGATTTCTTCAGAATTTGCTTAGAGGTAGCAGGGAGCTGCGGTAAGAGCTCTAGACTTTCGATCCCTAACCTGGATGTCTAGGTTTGAGGTACTGTCTCACAGCTTACTAGTTGATATTGAGCAAATCACACAGCCTCCCTAGACCTCCCTTTCATCCTTTGTAAAATGAAAATTTGCAGTCCCTTACCTCTCAGAGTGGTTTTAAGAATGGATTAATGAGTTAACAGAGGAAAGCAACAGTTCCAGAAAACCTTCTACCTTGTTTTTTCTTCTCTGTGGTTAAGAGACAGAAGGAGTGATGAGATGAAGTGGGTAAGGAGTCATAAGGTAGTGGAAGCAGGATTATTCCTATTCTTTTTCTCACATTTCAAGTACCAGATACATCCAAACGTAATTTAGCATAACTTCACAAATTTCTGAGATCCCAGGCCAAGAGAAAGAAAGGCCCTGGTAAGAATGAGAAGAGCATTCGATCGCTTTACAGGTTGGTCAAACTTTGGGCTTTTTTTAGACTTTCCTGAACCTTTCTCCCAGGCTTTTGATCCAGTAATAGCATCACACTGCTTACATGCAGATTGTGATATAGACTATATCCCTGGAATCAGAAGGGCTGAGTTCAAATTCTGTCTCTGTCACTTACTACCTACTTGGTCTTAGGTAAGTTTCTTAACACTTCTGGGCCTCATTTTCAAATCCACAAGTAGATACGGTCCAGGAAAAAGTGGGGTGGGGGTTAGAGAATGTATGTGGCAGAGGGCTAACTCAGTTTTTGGATTCTGGAAGTCCTTTTCTTCTGTTTATGAGGTGTTCCAGTTGTTCTCCATAGGCATGGTATAGTTACTTTGCTAGGGTCTTTGTAGGGCCAAGAATCTATGTCCATTTTGTCCTTGACTCCTAAAGCAGACACTGCCATCAGTTGATTTGAGAGAGTTGCTAGGACATTGGTGGGAAATGAGGAGATCATTTTCCACTGGACTCTTTGGAGAATTCAAGGTCTTCTTGGCTAAGGGAAAAGGGGACCTAAGTCCAAGTCTCTACTCAAATTACTTCAGATCTAAATTAGATTGATCATTTATAGGTGATTTCTGAGGTATGTGGTCAAATTGACTCATCAAAACACTCTTCTTGGGTAAGGTCATTGCAATTTTAAGGACTCTTTTTACTTAATCTAAAACCTTTGGGTAACTGATAGACTGGTTGATTGAACATCTTATCACTTGATTTGAGCACAGTGAGTGTCTTGCTTTACTCAGTAACACCACCCTTACACAGTAAAATGTATAGTTGGCAAGAATTATCACCCCCATTCCACTGGTAAAGAAACTAAGCCTCAGAGAAAGTATTTATCTTAGGTTGAAGTTAGTAAATGGTGGAGTTTGGCCTTAAATCCAACTCTTTTGACTCCAAATCTAGACTTTTGCCTCTATATCCTATATCTCAAACAAGGAATGACATTCATGTTCAGGATTACAAGAAAATAATAGAGGGATCAGATCAAACCCAGAAAGAAGAACAAGAACAAACAAAACTGAACATTATGTAATTACAGTAATTAAGCTTCCTTCCCAACACAACTCTTCCTCCCCCCTCCCAATAGAGCAATAAATATACCTTTTTCCCTTTTTTGCAGAGGCAGAGGATTATGGGTGTGGAACGTTACATACACTGCCAAACTTGGCTAATGGATTAGTATCATTGAACTAATCTCTGTTTCTCTCTCTGTGTCTCTTCCTTTCTATCTCTCTCTCTGTTTGTCTTTCTATCTCTCTCTTTCCCTATCTTTCCCTCTCTGTCTGTCTCCCTCTCTGTCTCTCCCTATCTATCTCTTTCTCTTTCCCTCTCTGTCTGTCTCTCTCTCTGTATCTCTCTCTTTCTCTCTCTGTCTCTGTGCCTGTCTCTATCACTGTCTCCATCTCTCTTCCCTCTCTGTCTGTCTTTCTGTCTTCCTGTCTCTCTATCTCTCCTGTGTTGCTGCCTCTTTCTCTTTTTTGTAGTGGATGGCTCTCTGGAGAAAGAAATGAATGTGTGAATGAGTGAATGAATGAATGAATGAAGCATTATGTACAATGCACTAAGTGCTAGAGATACAAATGAAAAAGTAAGACACTTCCTACTACAAAGAGCTCCAGTTTTAAGGGGCAGAGGATACAACACATGGACAGTTTCAGCTGCAGCTCAGATGGAAAGGTCCCATGCTCTTTAGGGTGCAGCGGCAAAGTAGATGTTCATGCCTCTTTTTTAATGTCCTTTCCACTGACAAAACCATATTAGTTTCTGATGTTGAACCATTTTTCAGGGCCAAGGACACTGGAGACAAGGGCTTTCTTTTCTGGGTCTTCAGTAGCTGTGGTTGTAACTGCTGTAGGAACTGCATCTCTCTCGGGGGTACTTCCTAGGACAGTGGCTAAGGGCACTGGGCACTGTTCCCCAAGGCTCTTGGGTTAAGGTGGTGTGCTGCCTCCATCAGGATGTGAGGGGAGATGATGGCAAAGGTGATGGTGGTAGTTTCACTTGCCTTTCACATGCTGCCTCTTGTCTCTCCCTCAGGGTGTCTTACTGCTTCAACTAGGCTGACTTGCTTGCCTGACGTGTAGGAATTAGTTGGCAGCTGGTAAAGATGGCTGGTCTCTTCTCAGCCAGATGATAGCTGTGGAGCCTGAGTTGGAAACAGCTCTAGTGGACTAGTCAGGAGGAGGTGGGATCACACTCAAGACACCCGCATCCATCTTCCTATTGGCATTAGCAGTTGCTGATAGAGACGAGGAAGTTAGGGCGCTCTCTCTATAAGATTTTCTCCACTTAGTGATGGTGAGTAGGGCTGGCCTGGAAGTGGGACTGGTGGTTTGAGACATGTGATTATCCCCAAGGTTCTTGGGCTGAGGGCCTTGAATGGAAAGAGATGGGATATATTTAGAAATGAAAGTAATATAAAAACAAGTGGTATCCATTTTAAAAATTTAACTGGAAAAAAAAGATTAAAAAAAATCCAGAGTAGCTATGTTACCATACTTTCACAGCCCCTGATGGATAAGGGTAGATTCCCTTTAGTTAACCAGGCAATGGATACCAGAGAAGGAACAAGAGAAAAATAGATGTGAGGAGAGAATATCTGTGGATAAAGCTCCTCTCCCTCTCAGCAGTGCATCGAAATTACTTCCTGAGCTGGAAGGAAGCAGGGGTAAGTCTCAGAGAAGAGGCTGGCTTATGGCTGTTGGAAGTTTCTGATGCATTGGTAACCGTATCCCTTCTAATATGGTAAGGGAGAGAAGCCTGAGGATAGACCTGATTCAGAGATAAAACTTCAATATTTTCTGTGTCTTGGCCACTTGGAGCAATGTTTTCTGCTTTCTTGGATCTGTTTTTCCAGAGGTCATTTGCTTCTGTATATTTTTATCTAACTTGATAGAAAGAGCACCAAAATGCCACTCCATGTCCTAGTTGTTTTTTTTTTGAGACTTAACTCTTCAGTTTTCTAAATGAATTTGACTGCTTTTCCTAGATTGAAAACAAAAACTTTACTGGATGTCCTATATATAATATCTACCTACATATAGATAGTCTGGTAGATGTTGTTTTTCCTTCATTCTCATTCTGAAGAGGACCACTGAAAGCAGAAGATGATGTCTTGAATTGCAAGTGAATTGGATTTAAATGTGGCAGGGCTGTGCAAAGTCACCAGCCTCACTATCTCCTCCAGAGTCATTTTAGTTTAGTGGCAAGACATAGGTCAGGAGGACTGAGGATGGCCCCAGATGCAGTGAGAGACTATTACGTTTTTAAGCAATGCTAACTGAGCCTTGCGCTGGGACCTATTATTTGCCACCCATTTGCTTTGGTTTTAAGGCATAGTCAAGTAGCTCCATTTGAATCCCAAAAGGCGTATCAAAGTCTGGTTTTCCAGAGCTCTGTTTCAAGAAATTTACATTCCCTTGGGCTGAGTACTCATTTGTAAGGGAGTACTCTGTCATATGGACAGAGAAAGGAAGGAAGGGAGTTGTACAACGGAAACTGGTCAATTAGATCCAAAGTGGGACACAGTTACTACTAGTCACAGATTGGTGGATGAATGAATGGAGAGAGAGAGAGAGAGAGAGAGAGAGAGAGAGAGAGACAGAGAGAGAGAGAAAGAGAGAGAATACGCCGAAATTTACTTAAGCAAATCAACTTATCCCACTTAAAGTGATACTCAATTGATCAATCTCAATATAAGCTTTTAACAACGTCTTCAAAAGTCATTGGATGAATTGAGCCAGAAAGAAAGCCTGTTGCAGATTTCTGAGGGATTCAGTCAGATCCTCTGGTTCCTACATAAAAGCATTGAGTTAGATGGAATTGGGGAATGGTGAGCCAGGAGAGAGAGATTATTTCAGAGACTATACCCCAAATACTTGGGGTAAGAGATGGAGGAAGGAAGAAGGGAAAGGGGAAGGAAGCACCTTGGACTAGGTCTCTTCCCACACAGCTCTGTGGGGATCTTGCCAGCTTTAGAGAGTCCAGTGAATGCTGGACAGCCCATCCTCCTATCAGTGACTTAGTGACCTTGGCAATGGGAGCCAATAAGTTTTTTTTCAATAATTTTCTCTCTAATATACATGTGACTAGCAGAATTTAGGTTTCCAAACTATTCACTAAAGTGGCTGAAGTATATTGTAAAGCATTATAATGTTTAGAAAACTACTGTTCAGGGACCTGAGAACATCCTTGAAGACCCCAGGAAATATTTTCAAAGGGTCCTCAAGTATTCAGAGTCTATGGAAATGCAGACGTGTGATCAAAGTCTTATCTATCTTAATTACAGTGTCAAGACCTGAAGACTAAACTTAACGGCTAATGGAAATCTTTATTCTAATCCCCTACCAATTGGCCCATGGAAAGTACCCCTAGAGCATCAGCAAAGGACATTCACATTGTTTAAAAATAATCTAATCTTCCAGGGCTCTATGCTTGCCTGATGGAAATGAGAATTTCTGGAGACTAAATGGAAGCTGCTAGCTTATAAATGTGCTTTGAGGCAGGATGGCAAGGAATCCGATTGAATTTTGTTCCAAGAGATTTCACTATTGGAACACTGTGTCCAGCTTTGCTTGCTAGAACAAAGCCTCAGAGCTGCATGAAGAGTAGAGAAAAAGGATTTTAATCTACTTAGCCAGCTGGTCTATAATTTAGATTGTATTGAGGGAGGAGGGAGAGAATAACGTTAAAATGGAATTCGGCAAGCAAAGCAATTTAATGTGATTACCTGGTAGAGGATTTCTTAAAGTGAAATGGACATGAAACCTGAATTTTGCAAAATCTTTTCCTGTGCCATGTCTCCGGAACATTTGACATTGTGAAATGGAGGCAAAGGGCCTTCCTGATAGAAAAAAAAATGGTTGCAGAGAGACGTGGCCAGGGAAAGAGCTAACTTACTCATTCCCTTTTCTTTGCATAAAGTTTTCATTCTGTGCCTCAGTTTCCTCATCTATAAAATGAAAGATCAGACTTCATGGCTTCTAAAATTCCTTTCAGCACTAAATTTGTGATTCCATGGTCCTCTATCATGATCTGTCCTTTGAAAGGATCTCAGTGGTTACTTCGGGTAGCTAGGAGACCACTGCCAATCCTAGGAGAAAATACCACTGGTCATGATGGATCCTTGCAATCTTCAAAGCCAACTCAGATGGTAGGCTTCAAACTCCAAAGATGATATAGTTATAATGATGACAACACAACTAACATATATATAGAGTCTTAATGAGGTTTGCAAAAACACGTTTTATGTTATCTGATTTGATCCTCAGAATCACCCTGTAACTTAGGTGCTATTGTATCCCCATTTCAGAAATGAGAAAACTGAGAGAGTTTGAAGGACTTGCCCAATGTCACATATCTAATAAGTATCTGAGGTAGGATTTGAACTCAAGTCTTTCCTAACTTAAGGATGGCATTCTCTTTTCATTATGCCATCTTTCTGAATCACCTGAAAAACTCAGGTCCTGAAAACAACCTGTTTCTCAGGTTGAACCAAGGAGTCTCCAGATATTCTAATGAATAGTCATAATAGCATTCTTATACCTATCAGATTGTCAAAGGCGGCCAAAAAAAAGGGGAGGATTACAAATGTTGAAAGGGTTACAGAAAAACAGACACGTTAATTTCACTCTTGGTTGAAGTCATTTTGGAAAGTAGTTTGAAACCTATGTCCAAGAGTTAACTATGCCCCAAAGAGATCAGAGAAAGAGGGAAAGAACCCATGTGTACTAAAATATTCATAACATTTCTCTTATAGAAGTGAAGCCTTGGAAACTAAGAGGGGGTGTGTGCTCACCCACTGAGAAGTGTGAAAAAATTGTGGAATATGAATACAATAGAATATTATAAGAAATTACAAAAGAGGCACATTAAGAGAAAATAGAAAGACTTGTATGAACAGATGAAGAGTGAAGCAAGGAGAACTAGGAGAACAGCTTAAAGACCAGTACTTTTGAATAACTTAAGAACTCTTATAATTTCAATTATTAATCAATCAATACTAGTAGATGAATGACAAAACATGCTACCCACCTCCTAACGAAGTAACAGAGGCAAGATATAGAATGAGAACTAGAGATTGTTTTTTGGACATAGCCAGTGTAGAACTATATCTTCCTTAACTCGGAATATTTTTTTTGCTAGTGGGTGAGGTAGAGAAAATAAATGCTTTTTTCGTAAAAATAAAATAATTTAAAATTAACTAGCACTTAAACATTTGCGAAGCATTTTTCATGTTATTGTGTTTGTTTCTTGCAACAACTCTGTCACATAGGTGCTATTATTTTCCTGTTTTACAGAAATGTAAACTAAGAGTAACAAAGATTAAGTTACTTGCTCAGGGTCATACATCTAATAAATATCTGAAGCAAGGCTTGAACTCATGTCTACCAGACTCCAGGGGTGACACTGTCTCTAACTGCCTCACCTCAGTAACCCAAATCCAACTTAGGAATATTGAAATCCATTAGGACAATTTTTTTAAAAAATTAATCTTAAAAATTGTTTTACATATAATTGCAAAAAATAAAATATTATTCAAAAACATGGAAATGTTTTCCATGATGGCACATGTATAACCAATATTAAATTGCTTATCATCTCAGGGAGGGAGAGAGGAAGGAAGAAAGGGAGGAAGAGAATTTGGAACTCAAAATTTTAAGAAAATAAATGTTAAAAAGAATTTTCACATATAATTGGGAAAATATTATTAAAAAAAGAAAACCATTAGGACTAACGACCCTGATTTAGGATTAGTAACATAAACAACCTCTTGAACAACTACATTTTTTCCTTTCTTTTATTTCCCTTTTACCTCATCAAAGCCAAATTCTCAAAGTTTGAATGTGTTTTTTTAGTACCGTTTAATGGTTCCCAGTGTTTCATTTGTTGCTCTTAACACAAAATAAGTAACTTTCCATTTGCCTGCCTAATAGAGCTCTTAAAAAAGTATGTTGATATTTAGCTGTCTAATATATTTTCCCCCTTGGACAGGGTTAATGAAAGTGGTCACAGATAGATGGCCATCATCTACAAAAGGGTTGGGTTTCCATGCATATGAATGACAATTAATAGAGACCACAGCATAGCTGTGGGCAGTTTGGGATTATTTTGATGTGAATGCTTTTGTAAAATAGCATGAAAATAACTTCATGAAAGAGATTTTTCTAGTACAATGAAAGCTTAATGTGTTTGTCCCAAAGATTCCATGAACAAAAGAACAAATGAGTAGAGCGTGGGGAGAAGAAGATTTGTAGTTTATTAAGGATGTTTACAATTCGCACAGAATGTCTACAGCCTTGATGCCTGTTGAGCAGAGGTTCTTAACCTTGTGTGTGTGTGTGTGTGTGTATGTGTGATATGGATTTCTCTGGCAGTTTGGTAAAGCCTATGGAACCTTCTCATGAAAAGATTTTTAAATGTATATCATAAAACACATAGAATTATAAAGGAGATGATTATATTAAAATAAAGATGCAATTTTTTCACATCCAAACTCATATTCAGTCATGTCTGACTCTTCATGACCCCTACTTGAATGGTTTTCCATTTCCTTTTCCTGCTCTTATTTACAGATGAGGGAATTGAGACAAACTGGGTTAAATGACTTGTCCAGGGTTACACAGCAAGTGTCTGAGGCTGAATTTGAACTCAGGAAGATGAGTTTTTCTGATTCCAAGCCCAGGGCTCTATCTACATGTCATCTAGCTGCCCTAATCATATCCAAATTCACAGACTATTCCCTCTGCCCCTAAAATCTATCCATACCCCATTGAGAGTCCTTAGACCCTGGGATAAAAACCCTTGATCTAGAATAAGGCAATGGAAATATCCCCATTTCACTGACGAAGAAACAAGCAGACAAACTGAGTTTTGCTCAAGATCATGGAGAGACTCAACAACAGACCTGAGAATTTCAAGCTTCTGAACCCTAATCAACTTAGTCTCCTTTCTACATAAAGAAGAAAAATTGAATGATTTTTTTGCCTAATGTGAAGACAATTCTAAGTTCACATATTCTGTGGGCATCAAGTGTCTAGAGTCAGTCTTCACCTCAGTTCAATGAAGGGCTAGTTTTAGTCATAAGCAGATTAGATTTTGATCTCTGCTGTGTAATTTAAAGGGATGTCATATATTTTCCCTAATTACCCTGCTGTGGTACCAAGAATCCCCTACAATATATTTCTTTGGGTTAGGACCTGAAAGTTTCCCTATTAAAATGAAATATTAAAATTTAACTATAAATATTAAAATTTAACCTAGACAGTGATAACATTAGGCCCTTATCCAACTGACATCATAACTAAACATCATTTATCAAGGAGATAGCTTAGCTGGCATTTAACCTTTTTGTTCCTCAGTTTCCTCATCTGTAAAAATAAGTGAATTGTACTAATCTCCAAGTTATCTTCCAGCTTCAAATATCCCGAACCAGTCTTCAAATATTTGATAGGCTATCATATGAAAGTGTAATTAAACTGATTCTGCCTAGTTTCAAAAAGTCAGAACTATTAATATTAATAATTCCCATTAGAATAACTCTGGTTCACAAAGTACTTGACATAAGACCTTAGGCTCAACACATGAAGGGACCTCAAAAGCCATTTTAAAAATTTTTCCTAATTTTATAGATGAGGAACTGAGAACCAGAGAAATTGTTACTTGCCCATGGTCACACAAGGGTACTGGGAATAAGCATTTATATAGCACCTATTATGTGCCAGGCATGAAGTTGAGCACTTTAAAAAAATAAATATTTTACTTAATTCTCACAGCAACCCTAGGAGATCAGTGCTATTTATCATCCCATTTTACAGTAAAAAAATTAAGGCACAAAGAGTTAAATTACTTGCGTAGGGTCACATGCATAGTAACTATTTGAGGTCAGGTTTGAACTCAGGTCTTCCTGACTTCAGGCATTAGCTAAAATTCAAACCTAGGTGTTCTGACTACAAATCCAGTCCACTTTCTCTTCTATCGTACTATCTCAGACGTACTTTATCTCATATGGTCTTCATTATGACTAAGTAAGTTCTTCAAGTATCATTATAACTATATTGTGAATGAGGAAACTGAGGCAGAGAACAATCAAATAACTCGCCCAAGTCTTCTGATTTCAAGACAAGTGCTTCTTTCACTATGTCCTGGATGTAGATTTCAGCTCAATATTGGGAAGGACATTCCAGAGTCATAATGGGCTATCTTTCTGCCTTGAAATAGGGAGCTCCCCATCACTGGAAGTATTCCATCAGACATTAGATCTAGCCACCTTCCATAGAAGGGATTCCTGTGAAAAAGATGACATAGATGACCTAGACATTTCCTTGAACAGGAAGTCTATGATTCTATCATTTTTTCAGGTCTTGAGAAAGTAGGATGCAGAAGATGAAAGTGTTAATGTAGGGAGAGGAAAGGGCAAAGGTAGCATCAAAGGAAGCACAAAGGGACAAGGGAGAGTTGACCTCTAAAATCAGGAAAACAGACCTGGACTGGAGTCAAGATAAGCTTCACCAACTCAGTCATCTCTGCTGGGATTATTTAAATTTCCCTCTTTCCTTTACTTCTATGTGAGCTAAACCAAACCTATGTGGGTAGATCAGGGCAAAAGATGCTTGACAACAATGGCCTAAAAATTTTTTCTTGCAGAATTTCCTCTTCAACAAAAACAAGTTCCATAGTGTAGAACAAATTACTGCTCTTGAAAAAATGATTCCAGAACCATCTTCTTTGCCAGGTAACTCTCACTTGGTTTCTTAGGATTAGATGGCCACTGAGCTCCCTTCCAATTCTATGATGATTATGGAAGCAGATGGTTTTATCCAGAGTTCTCTAGTGTCTGTGATGATGAACTTGAACTTCCTCAAAGAATATGGAGACAAGAGAGAAGTCCTGCTGGACTGGAGGAAGGTTTGCTGAAAAGGCTAGGTATGGGATTGTCCAAGGAGGCAGGTAACTTAACGGATGGGATGGGGGGGGGGTAGGGTGATGGTCATTATTCATTCAAGAGATGGAAAATAGAATGTACAGAAAGCTTGAGAGGAAGGGCTCCTTTTGGATTCCTGCTTCTCTGGATCTACAAGGGACTTTGGGAAGGGGAGAAGAAAATGAATTGTATTACACATAGGGCTCCTCTTTACATGACATTATATATTACTTCAGTATATAGAGTAGCGTATGAATCTAGAAGAAATTGTTGTTAACAATGTCCAACTCTTTTTGACCCCAGGGACCATAACACACCTACTTTTCTATCCTCCACTATCTATCAATGTCTGTCCAAGTTCATGTTCATTGTTTCCATTACATTATCTATTCATCTCATCATCTGTCATCCCCCCCTTTCCTTCTGTGAATCCTGTCTTCTCATTATGAAGCCAAAGCTTCAGCTTTGGTATTCGACCTTCCAGTGAATAGTCTGAATTAATTTCTTTATTAATTGACTGATTTGATCTCCTTGCTGTCCAAGGGACTCTCAAAAGTCTTCTCTAACACCACAATTTGAAAGTGTCTGTTATAAGGTTCTCAGCTTTCCTTAAAATCCAACTCTCACAACCATGTATTGCTACTGAAATAACCATAGCATTGACTCAGGGGTGGGGAATCTGTGACTTCGAAGCCACCTATGGCCTTCTAGGTCCTTGGGTGCAACCTTTTAACTGAGTCCAAATTTTACAGAACAAATCCTTTTATTAAAGGGATTTGTTCTGTGAAGTATGGATTCAGTCAAAGTGCCACACTTGGGGACCTAGAGGGCCACATATGGCCTCGAGGCTGCAGGTTTCCTACCCTGGGTCACTATACTTTGTCAGTAAGATGACGTCTCTGCTTTTTAGCATGTTGCTCAGATTTGCCATGGTTTTCCTTCCAAGGAGCAAGCTCTGTTCCAGAGAGCAGTGTGCCATTGCCAGAAGCCACTGAGTATGAGTTATCAGCAAGATTTGTGTTCTTCCTAAGGATGCGATGTGTTTTTGTTTTGTTTTGTTTCTTTTTCTGAAAGGAAATGCTCATGGAATTGTAGATTTAGAACTTAACTGAGGTCACACAATTAGAAGGCAGGGGAGGGATTTGAGGTAATTCAGTTGTCTCAATTGCTCCATAGGGAAAGTGTGTCTGATAGGTAGTGATGGAAAAAAAGCACTGAGTGCATATCAATGAGACAATTTTTATCCAATTCAGCTAGTGTTTGACTAGTGTGAGAATCAAAGTAAAGAAGTCATCTCCCATTCCAACAGGAAAGTGAATAATAAGTAGAACCAGTTTCCAGAATTCTGCCAAAGTCCGTTTTTTATAGGACATAATCTGAAAAAGATACTCACGATCTTGAGATGGGAGCTGCCCTGTCTCTTTGTTTGCCATTTAATTACTTTTCCAAACTAAGATGCCAGACAGGAGTCCTGGGTCTATGGGGAGATTTCACCATGAATTTGGATGGAAAAAATATGCTCTTATTTTCACCAGTTTCTAACTAAAATTTAACATTTTCTTCCCAAATTTAAAAAAAAAGTTATTCTGATAAGAGGATCAAAGACTTTTCCAGGTTGTCCAATGACACCATGATACAAAAATGGTTAAGAAGTCCTGGATTGGATGAACTCCATAGCCCCTTCTAGCTCTAAACTTATGATCTTATGTTCTCTAGTCATAAAAGATTGTTTGAAAATAACTGACCTCTAAGCCTGACTGACTTCCTTCTGGGTACACAGAAATGGCCAGTGGTTTGGCAAAGTTTTTTCTATTAGTTGATTTGATTGAAATTATTTCTTTTGTAACATAACACAAAGTAGTCTCTTTTTCAATAACTAGCAAAAACTCCCTCATATTCAAAATTCTGCCTGCAATCTCTCTAACATGAAAGAAACAATGAATGAAAAACATTTTTTCAGCATTTTCTATGTGCCAGGCACTGTACTCAGCATCAGAAGAGAGGCAGATCTCTCAAAGAGACTTCATTCTAATGAACAGCCTCTAAAGCATTTATGGAGAGAAGCAATATTAAATCCAGATGTTAGTCTGAGTTGCTGTCCTTGGGCCATTGGGGAAATTGAATGTTTTAATTGAGTCAAGATTGCATACAAACTGTGAACAGGAAGAATTAAAAATTATTGGCCAGAGACCTTCCAGAACTATTAAGTATTTCCAGCAGGCTAAATCCCTTCTCCTTAGCAGAGTCATCATGCCACGATATTCTGCAAGCTATACAATCATGAATTCCTCTGAGAGGAATCCCAGCAGCCATTCTTTTTAAAATTGCAACCTCATCCTTTAGACATGGTCATTTTGAAGATCTAATGTCTCCATTAAAAAACCCATTCACTCTACTTCTATGTTCAAGATTAAACTAGAAAATTCTAATGGTTCATAGTGCTAGGTGGTATGGACCTGACAACTTACCTGGATTAAAATCCCTTTTCTGCTACTTGATTAGCTATGTAACCCTGGGAACATAACTTTACATAAACTTTCATTTCCTCATTTGTATTCCTCATTGTAATGCTTTAAACCACCCCACAGGGACCTGGGATGGCCAATGTTGTAGAATATGTTTAGATAATTGAGTTCTGGAACACTCTACTCCATGTTTCCAAGGGAGACCGAATTCAGCTTTGGCTAGATAGGGGAGAGTTGTGACTAGGTGTTCATTCCTCCATTCTCCTATCTCCAGGAGGGATATTGGGCTAGAATTGTATCTATCTATTATGCATCAGATTTTGAAGGTTAGGGTCATAATGTTCTTTTAGGGGTTCAGGATAACATTTGCTTTCCCTGGTTGCTCTAAAGAGGAAGATAACAGCCATCCTGCTCTTGTCATGTTTAGCTTCCTCCCACTCAGGTAATCACAGATAGTGATAAAACATATTTATCCAAGCAAGCAGTGAAACAGAAATTGGAGAAGTTATGTAGATTGAGACAGACAGTAGAATGCACAAAAGGAAATAGGTTCTTCAACTCTGGAATGAGATAAAAATCTTAGCTCAATCCAAGAAAGAATACTCTCACCAGAGAAATATGTTCTTAGCAGTATCTGCAGTTACAGGTTCTGGGAAGCAAGGGCTATGTTGACGGTGGGATAAGATATGTGTCTGTGGTTACTGTTAACCATTGCAAAGTTTGCATCTTGCATTTTCCTACCTCATCTCTCTCACATGCCATTATAGCAGTTTCTCCCAAGTCTCTCTTCCATCACATATACTATATGCAGTATGAAAACCTCAGACATTTCTTAGACAATCAGTGGTCACTTCTGTGTCACCAGAGGCATGCCCTTCAAAGAACCACTTGACCCACCTGGCATAGGAAAAGTTAAATGTAAAATGAGGGAGTAGATGTTCTCCAAAGTTCCTTTGCTCTCTAAAGTCTATTAACTTACAAACAGTCAAGAAGGTAAATCTTGTAAGAATAACAAACACAAGGATCCCTGCTATACAGGCCAGGCTAACTTCCCCTGTTAAATGCAAGGAAAGTGTCCCTAAGGGTTGGTTATCTCAGGGACTAAGGCTGAAGCCATCAACTTGACTTTCTGTTTTCCTAAGGGCAGAAAGAGGTCAGTCTACAAAGAGTCAGTACCCTTCAGACTTGGCATGTACCCCAATTGCCATCTTAATGAGCACATTCTTCTGACAGGATTCATTTCTGGTCAAGACACTTACTAGCACTGTTATGCTTTGGCAAATTATCTACAATGTCCTACCCTTAGTTTCTCCATCGTTAAAGACAAGGTAGAGTAGGAGTGAGAAGGCACATCTACTCAAACTGGTTCTGTATTCTTGCTGAATATCCTTTCTATGCTATGGTAACGGTTAGCTGGTAGTCTACAAATATCTCATTCCATTCTAATTCTTAACGTGTCCTACCAGATTCATCTGAGTCAGGTCTGGTCTATGACATGAACTTGTAGAGCAGAAGAAAAGAATATTCATTTAGGCTTATCTCTCAATCTGCTGGGATTGAAGACCTGTCAATGAATAGAGGTGGTTAGAAATCAGGAGAATGAATCAAATGACCTTTTGAAACTTATTCTGCTGAAAAACTTGTTCTCATTAATGAATAGCAGAGGAATTTTAGAAACACTGCCCCGATTAATGCAGTTGATCATAAAATAATTTTATTTATAAATAGAAATGTGTTACAAAGAAATCTCCAAATCTTCTTAAGAATGAGATATTTGAGAGAAAATACCCACTATTGACTACCATAAATACTCAGGATCTAACTTTTAGAATCTATATTTTGTTTGAGAATGAGAGAGAAATTACCTGAGTACCTCAAGTATAAGCTAGATGGCATTAAAGCAAGTAGAACTTTTAAAACAATATGTAGAAATAACTCTTTACTATTAAGTCCTATATTTGCCTTCCAAACATTTGCTAGTGTTGTTTTAGGGAAGATGTGGTAGTGAGTTTGCATAGATACATTTGTATGACATTTTTATTTTATGGTCCTAAAGTCAATCTGAAACTTAATGTTCTCCGAATAGATCCATTAATGATTTGGATGGTAGCGTTGAGATTTCAGTAAAATTGGTTGATAACACCACAGAGAGAATGGAGTCAGAAGATGGAATTCCTTCTACAGATTGGATAATTGGTAAATAAACAAGGAAGAATATTGATAGGAACTAATGAAAGGCAATTGACTTAGGGAGGAAAAAAAATACAATTTATTGGACTGTACTGATACCAATATGGTAGAAAAATCTTGGATACTATCTGGAGAAGTGGTATGGTACAATGATAAAAAGTAATGGTCTTTATGTGTTTGGGTCCTGGTTCTGACATTTAATATCTCTGTAAATTTCAGCAAATTGCTTAAACTGTTCTAATATTGTAGTGCCTACCTTATAGGTTTGTGGTGTACCATGCTTCCTCTCAATTTGTTTAATCATTAATTAAATTTGCTGAACATTCCTAAGTTACAAATTACTAAAAATTAGTAGTAGAATAAGGACTGGAACCTTCTCCATTGCTCTTTCTCCAACACCATGGTGCCATGAAGACTTATTCATTTCACTATTTCATAGACACAAGTTTAGACACAACATGAAATAAATGAGAACATCATTTATGCTATGGTAACGTTATTATTTATGAGGTTCTCCACTATATAAAGGTTAAATTAGTGGTTTTGTTTTGTTTTGTTTTGTTTTTGCCCCTAGAATGAAAAAGCCACTTAAAACACTATGTACAAAGTTCTGTGCTAAGCACTGGAGATAAAAATAGAAGAGTAAAATAGTCCCTGTTCTTAAGGATCACTTGATCATCACGTATCACCTAAGTGTATAAAAGAGGCCAGTCCATGGGCAGTCAGTGCTCCACAGATGTGGAGGACAACCTCCTGCTGTGTGAGTCAATGCTCCCTGATGAGTCATTAGTCACTTCTGATTAGAGAAGTTAGCGTTTGGAGAATAGAGCTGCATCTAACTGAACCAGTGTTGTAGTCTTGCTGAGCATCCACTCTGTGCTATACCTAAATAAACCTATTTTTGTTAATTATATTAATTAATTATATATATTATATATTAATTAATTAATTCTTTTTTTCCTCCAATTTCGAATTTAAACTACCAGACTGTGCTGAGTTAGGCAGGCCTCAACTATGACACATGCAGACTTGCAAACTGGATAATTCAGAACCAAAACAGGGCTCACAGGTTCAAGTTTAGTGGTCTACTGTGGTCAAACGTGTCAGAAATTTGCTCCATCACATGCAACTTGCTGTTGTGGAAGGGACCCCTGGGAGATCATCCGGAAGATGAATATGCAAACTGTCTAGGAAAGAGAATTTCCTACTCTTATGTGGAAAATGTTCATGTCTGAAATAGTCATCACCTCACTAGGTAGTCTGTCTGTTTTTCTTTGGAACAGCAACCCTGAGGGTCTTGCCCATCCAGTTTGATTGTTTTTCTAATTAGAGGGACCTAATCACTGAATGGGCATTACCTCACTCTAAGTCAGTACATGAAAAGGCCTTAGCCTAAAACGACCAGGGTCTCCTATGGCATCCTGAGCCATCTCCAGTCATCCTGATGAACATCTGATGACTGGACCCAGAAGGCTCTGGTGGAGAAAGTGAGGCACAGCCCTCCCTCACTCAAATCAAAGTCAACTGCAAGGCATGTCATCATTTCTCTGGTATTATGGCCCTCTTCGCAAATGCAGGACAAACACAACCCTAGAAACAGTGGGGCTGGGTGGAAATAGCTCTGGACCTGAAGTGAGGAAGATGTGAGTCCAAATTTTTGGTTCTGGTGCTTAATAACTATAACTTTAGGTGATATAGTTCACCTTTCAAAGTCTGTTTCCTCATCAGTACAATGGAAAAAGTAACTTACTACCTGAACTTAAATGGGCTGTTTTGAGGAAAGGCTTTGAAAACCTTAAGTACTTTTTAAGCTTTTTAAGTGAGTTGCTATCATGAGTTGGGGTCTCCTCACTAAGCTGGTTGCTCTCCTGTAGTCATATTCCACGTTGTCAGTGTCTGTTATTCCATACGATACCCAGACAATATTCCATATATTACCTAACCAGGGCTGAGTACTGTGGACTTCTGATCTCTTTTATACTGGATGCCATACTTTTATGAATGCAGCCTAAGATCAAATTAATCTCATGGCCACCACATCCCATTGCCTAAGTTCTTCATTTATAAGTGAGCTGGAGAATTAAATGGCAAGCCACTCCAATATCTTTGCCATGAAAATACCAAATAGGAACATGAAAAGTCGGGCATGACTAATTGACTAAAACAACAGTATATGTACATGTACATGTGCATATGTATATACACGCAAATATATATGCACATATTCTTTTTTGGAATTGAATAGATTTTCCCTCCATCAGAATCCAATAAGACTCAATTCTTCTAAATCCTTCTTTACATTTCACCAGTATATACTGTACTCAACCTAAGTAACCCATCTCCTTTCCCTAGTTTTCCTTTCCCTGTTACACAGTGTGTATGTATGTGTGTGTGTATATGTGTGTGTGTGTGTGTGTGTGTGTGTGTAAAATAGTGAGGAAAAAGAGAGGGAAGACAGAGAGAGGGGAGGGGAGAGAGAGAGAGAGAGAGAGAAAGAGAGACAGAGAGAGAGTATAACCATAGGATCAACTCTAAAAGGTAACTTAGTCCAATTTTCTCAATTTACAGAGGAGGTGGGGGGGAGGAGCCAAGATGGCGGAGTAGAAAGACACACATATGCTAGCTCTGAAACCACAGCCTATAAAATATCTGTAAAGAAGAACTCCTAACAAATTCTGGAGCAGTGGAAGCCACAGAAAAACAGAGTGGAAGAGATTTCTGTTCCAGAAAGACCTGAAAAACCCTCAGCAAAGGTCCATCATGCAGGGGACCAGAGTGGAGCCCAGCCTTGCCTTGGCCATGTGGCACCGAGAGGAGCAGATCCAAGCAGGCTTCAGGGACAGAATCTCTGGTGGCCACGAAGGTCCCTCCACCCAAAGGTGCACAGGTCAGTGAGAGAGACTTCTGGGCTAGTCAAGAGGGGAGCGGGGTGTCTCCATAATTCAGGACCCCTCAGGAGGCTGCAGCAGAGTGGCGACCAGAGGCTCCCAGAGCAAGCAGGAGCTCAGCAGGAGCTCCATTACATAAGGTCTCTGCACAAACCCCCTGAGGGAACTGAGCCTGGGAGGTGGCCCTGCCCCGACCTGAGAACCTGATTTAATCTTACCCTGAATAGCAGCCAGGCCTGCTACTGAAAGCCCTGAGGCTTGGGAGCAGCATTTGAATCTCAGACCCCAAGCATTAGCTGGGCAGATCTGGAGGAAAGGTGGGGGTGGAGAGGAATCTCAGAAGTCAAGTAGCTGGCTGGGAAAATGCCCAGAAAAGGGAAAAAAAATAAGACCATAGAAAGTTACTTTCTTGGTGAACAGATGTTAGCTCCTTTCCTTTCTGATGAGGAAGAACAATGCTTACCATCAGGGAAAGACATAGGAGTCAAGGCTTCTGTATCCCAAACATCTGAAATAGATATCCAATGGGCTCAGGCCTTGGAAGAGCTCAAAAAGGATTTTGAAAATCAAGTTAGAAAGGTGGAGGAAAAACTAGGAAGAGAAATGAG
>CM053770.1:199912223-199952576 GCA_028658325.1 Potorous gilbertii | reverse complement strand
AATACAATCAGGATAACACAAGATCTAGCAGCTTCTACATTAAGGGATCAAAGGGCGTGGAATAGGATATTCCAGAAGTCAAAGGAACTAGGACTAAAACCAAGAATCACCTACCCAGCAAAACTGAGTATAATACTTCAGGGGAAAAACTGGTCTTTCAATGAAATAGAGGACCTTCAAACATTCTTGATGAAAAGACCAGAGCTGTAAAGAAAATATGATTTTCAAACACAAGAATGAAGATAAGCATGAAATAGTAAACAGCAAAGAGAAGTTATAAGAGACTTACTAAAATTGAACTGTTTACATTCCTACATGGAAAGACAATATCTGTAACTCTTGAAACTTTTCAGTATCTGGGTTGTTGGTGGGATCACACACACACACACACACACACACACACACACACACACACGTACACTCATGCACGCGCACATACACACATGCACGCACACACAGAGACAGAGAGCACAGAGTGAATTGAGTAGGATGGGATTATATATTAAAAAATTTACAGAGGAGGTAATTGAGGCCCTAATAGTTTAAATGACTTATCCAAGTCACACAGATATAAGTTATAGGTAGGATTTAAACCTAGATCCTCTATCTTCAGAGGTAGTGTCTGGTCCATTATACCAAACATCTCCCCCACAGAGGTTCCTTCCTAATTAACCTTGTTAGGAATCCCAAACCATAACTCCATCATGACAATAGTTGTACACAGTTGCATGCTGTAGGGTTGACCTGATTTGCTAAGCATCCATGGATTCTTCCAGGGACTATTCTGTTCTGTTCCTGAGGGTTGCCAAAAAAACAGGGCTCTCTTCCCAGAAATTAAATATGCATGAGCTACCAGAAATCCCATACATATGACTGAACATACCAACCTAAGGAAGCCTTCTAGACCTGATGCAAAGAGACTAAGGGGTTGGAAATCCAAAGAAAGGAGAGAAGGAAGGAAGCAGGGGTGGGGATGGGGGAAGAGAGAGTTTCCTGAAGAAAAATCCAGAATATTATTTCGGGACCAGGTCCTTGCTCAAGGTACTCATGACTAACCAATCAGTCTCCTGGGGAAACCCAAAGGGATATTTTGTAGGTTCCTTTAAGAAGCAGATGACTCCATTTGAGGAAACTCTTCCTTGGCAAACAAATTACAAAGAGAGAATGTTTCAAGGCTGTACATGTCCATTAATTCCATCTGACTTTTCTTGTCTCTAAAAGGCTTGATTTTTTTCTTGCTATTAGTCTAAACCTGGTTCTATTTTGTTCAAAAATTCAATCCCAGCATCCACTAGGAACTCAGCGCTCTAGAGTTTGCCGAGATTGGGGTTTCTTTAGAAATTCAATAGACAGTAACTGTCAATCCTCCTATTTTCCCTGCCCCCTCTTTTTCAGTTGCTAGGCAAACAAGTTGATGGTAACTCAAATTTTTCTTCCTCAAATTATCCCCAGATGCTTCAAAGCGAGCCATACAGGAACAAATATTTATCAGAGATGCTTTCTGTACAGAGGAGAGGAGGAGGCCCTGCACAGCCATCTGTTAAAGGCCACTTATAGCTTTTAGTGTCATTTTCTGTAATGGAAGATGCCAGTGATAAGTGTTTATGCCTGCGGCCTTACATGTGTCTACTTGTGTGCTCATCCAGACAACAGCTGCAATTACGGAGTACCTGCTGTTTGCCTAAGAGTATTCTATGAGATATGAAAGCAACAGACATGCTTCCTATCCACAAGGAGTTTATAGATAAAAAAAGTTACTGATAAAGACTTTCTGTGGGTCTGAACTGCTATTTTTCAAGGTCTGTTGCTATATATGATTGCTTCATATATTCACACTGGCTGTCAGAAGTTTTTCTGGAAGTGAATATTGGGAGACCTTGATTTTAGAGAGTGCTAGACCTAAAGACAAGAATCTTGGATTCAAGTGCCACCTCTAACAATCAATTCTCTGAGTCTCAGTTTCTTCATTTGTAAAACAGGGTTAATAATACTGTTACTTTACAGGGTTGGTTTGGGGAAACCCTTTGAAATCTTAAAGCACTATGTAAATATCAAATAAGAGTTATATGGCACAGTGGCACAGTAGATTTATGGATCAGTTTTCAAGGACGCAAGAGTTAGTTTTTATTGTCCCAATGTTCACAATAATAGATTACAAACCCCTAGCACTTTGCAGGGATCCAAAGAAGGGCAAGATTCTCAGAAGGCTGGGGAAAGTCAGCCAAAGAAGAATTTATCTTATATGTGGTCATGGGGACTCTGAGTGGGGTGAAGGAGTATGCTATTTGATAGTACTCTATTTTATTGTTTTTTACATTTTTAAAAAATTCATTTATTTATTTTTAGTTTTCAACATTCACTTTCAGTTTTAAATTTTCTTCTCCTCCCTCCCCTCCTTCTTCCCCAAGATGGTACACAATCTGAGATAAGTTCTACATATACATATATGAAATGTATTTTCCATTAGTCATGATGTAAAGAAGAATTAGAACTAATGAGAGGAATCACAAGAAAGAAGAAACCAAATAAACAATGACACACACACAAAAAGAGAGAGCAAAAAGTCTGCTTCCATCTGCTTTCAGACACATGGTTCTTTCTTTAGATGTGGATGGGATTTTCCATCATGAGTCTTTTGGAGTTGTTTTAGGTCCTTGCTTTGTTGAGAAGAGCTAAGTCTATCAAAGTGACACACAATGTGGTTGTTACTGTGTACAATGTTCTCCTGGTTCTGTTCATTTCATTTAACATAAGTTCATATAAGTCTTTCCAGGTTTTTCTGAAGTCTTCCTGCTCATCATTTCTTATCGCACAAGAGTATTACATTACATTCATATGTCACAACTTGTTCAGTCATTCCCCAATTGATGGGCATCCCCTCAGTTTCAAATTCTTGACCAGGACAAAAAGAACTGCTATAAATATTTTTGTACATGTGGGTCCTTTCCCATTTTTTATGATCTCTTTGGGATACAGTCCTAGAAATGGTATTGCTGGATCAAAGAGTATGTACAGTTTAATAGCTCTGTGAGCACAGTTCCAAATTGCTCTCCATGGCTGATCAGTTCACAACTCCACCAAAAATTTGTTATTGTTCAAATTTTCCCACATCTTCAACATTTATTTTTATATTTGGTTATGTTAGCCAATCTGATAGGTGTGATGTGGTGCCTCAGAGTCATTGTACTTTGCATTTCTCTAATCAATAGTGATATAGAGCATTTTTTTCAAATGACTATAGATAACTTTAATTTCTTCTTCTGCAAACTGCCTGTTCATATATTTTGATCATTTATCAATTGGGGAATGGCTTGAATTCTTATAAATTTGACATAGTTCTCTATATATTTTATAAATGAGGTCTTTATTAGAAACACCGACTGTAAAAATTATTTCCCACTTTTCTGCTTTCCTTTTATCTTGGTTACATTGTCTTTTTTCAATTTAATGTAATCAATATCATCCATATTGTATTTCATAATGTTTTCTATCTCTTGTTTGGTCATAAATCCTTCCTTCTCCATTGAGAGGTAAACTATTGCTTGCCCTCCTAGTTTGCTTATAGTACCAGCTTTTATATCTAAATCTTGTACCTATTTGATTTTCTCTTGGTATAGGGTTTAAGATATCGGTTTATGCCTAGTTTCTGCCATACTATTTTCCAGTGTTCCCAGCAGTTTTTATTAAATAGTGAGTTTTTATCCCAGAAACTGGAATCTGGATTTATCAAATGGTAGATTACTATAGTTATTGACTGTTGTGTCTTGTGTACCCTTATCCACTGCTCTTTCATAGCTAGCACCTAGTTGTTTTGATGATTGATGCTTTATAATACTATTTAAGACCTTCCCTTGCATTTCTTTTCATTAATTCTCTTGATATTCTGGACCTTTTGTTTTTTCAGATGAATTTTGTTATTATTTTTTCTAGTTCTATAAAATAATTTTTGGTAGTTTTGTATAGTACTGAATAAGCAAATTAATTTAAGTAGAATTGCCTTTTTTATTATATTATCTTGGCCTACCCACAAGCAATTGATATTTTTCTAATGATTTAGATCTAACTTTATTTGTATGAAAAGTGTTTTATAATTGTGTTCATATAGTTCCTGTATTTGTTTTGGCAGGTAGACTCCAAAATATTTTATAACATCTCAGAGTTGGAATTTCTCTTTCTATCTCTTACTGTTGGGTTTTGTTAGTAATACATAGAAATGCCAATGATTTATGTGGGTTTATTTTATATTCTTCAATTTTATTAAATTTGTTTATTATTTTAAATAATTTTTTACTTGATTCTCTAAGTATACCATCATATCATCTGCGAAGAGTGATATTTCTTCTTTGCCTATTTTAATTTCTTCAATTTCTTTTCCTTCTCTTATTGATAGCATTCTATTTTAACTAATGATTCTTGCTAACTAGGTGTTAAACTCAGTTGTTTCTACCTGCCAAAGAGAGTAATACTGTCAGTATACTCTATATTTTGATGCCCTGGGACAAAGTTCAAATCACCCTGCCTTAGTTTTAGCTCTGTCATTTGTGACCTGATGCAGGCTGGTTAGAGCAGAGGGAAGAGGAGAACACATAGACAGAAACAGTTAAAAAGACTGATAAAACTTCTAAGTGGACCTTGACACCAAAGAACTTGTAGTAACCTGTGTGGTTAGCCTTTTTGGAAATGCTCATGACTAGTGTCAGTAGGATGCTGGAGCCAGCTTGTACCAACTCATAAGAACTGACTGTTAAATTTTCAGTGTGAGCATTTAAACCTCAGAAACTGGCAATGAGTATTCAAAGGTACTTGGTGTCTAACTATCCTCAAGTCACACATTTAAAAAAAGTTTCAGCTCCCTTTTCTTCAGCTTAAAACTACAGAATACTAATTTGCCTTAGGCCAGCCTGAATTGGCCTAGAGTCTGGGTACAGCTGTTTCCCTGACCTCAGGTGTCGCTTCATTCTATGGAACAGAGCCAAGACTAGAACTCATGGGTGGCAATGAGACAGAAACTCATATTTCCTTTCACTCTTTGAATGTGAGCAAGTATTCTACTGGTAGTTTGTATTCTATTGGTAAACCCTTATAAACCATGATTTTAAAAAATACCTACATGCTATATTTCAAGAAATCATAAATGAAAACTATGCAGATCTGTTAGAACCAGAGAGCAAAGTAAAAATAGAAAAAATCCACAATTATACCCTAATGTAGAAAAAAAGAAAAAGTCCTAAGAATATGACAGAAAAAAACTCAAACTCCCACATCAAAGGAAAAATGCTGCAAGTGCTCAGAGACAGAGATCAGGTATTATGGAAAAAAAGTCAGGATCATACAGGAACTGGAATTTTCTACTCTAAAAGAGAGGAGAAAGTGGAATATAATATTCCAAAAGGGAAAAGATATAGATTTACAACCAAAAATAATCTTACACAGCTAAATATAATCATAAGGCTGAAAAGAAATCTCAAAGGAGTTTCAAACATGTCTGATGAGTGCAGAGCTGAATAGGAATTTTGAAATACAAATATAAAATTCAAGAGAAACCTAGAAAAACTCATTTGAGTAAATGAAGGGGCTGTAGGTTGATAAAGGGCTAACATTCTAACAGGGAAAAAAGAAACAAGTATACCTTCAGAACCTTAATGTCTTCTACTAATACTAAATGGATATTGAGGGAATTAAATAAGAAAAATAGAGATCCAGGACGTAGACTGGTCCTGTTCTGAGGGTTTGAGGAAGGGAAGTAGAAGGAAGGATAAAGGGAATATATTTGCACAAACAGAAAGAAGTGAAACATACTATTTTCTGTATTGAGTATATGAGATTATATGCAAACATGGAGGAAGGAGTGTTGGGAGTGGATATCAACTGGAAACTGAACCAAACAAAGAAATATGTGAAAACACACATCGCACAAAGAGTTTGGAAGGACTGGTTGGAATGGGCACCACTCTTATCTAATTCAGTTTAAAAAAAAAGTAGCTGGAAAGACATACAACACACAAAAGAGTTTCTTGTAGAAATACTTCATACCCAACAGGGAAATAGGTGAGGGTAGGGAGAGGGGTGGATGAGAGGGAGGATAATACTGAGAAGCTGATAGTTGTGAGCAAAACAAATTTCCTGATTCCAAATGCATGATTAAAATAAAATAGAAAAAAAAATAAAAATTATAAACTAGTATCTGTCACTGAGCTGATCTAATTGTACTATGTGAAGGTAGTGCAACATTATTGTACCCTAAAAAACAGCAAAGGGGAAAACAGAAAATTTTGGAAAATCCTGGAATAAGAACTAATTTTGTATAATGAAGTGAGCCAAACCAGAACAATTCATACAACGACCACAACATCAAGATTATGACCAAAACAAGGACCAGCTACATCTCCAGAGGATCTATGATAAAGTATATGAAGTGAGTTACCTACCTCATGACAAAAAGAGATGATGGACATAAGATGCAAAATACCATTCTGGCATGCCCAATAGGATGATTTGCTTTGCTTTACTATTTTCATTTGTTAAAAGGGCTGTTTTCTCTTCTCTTTTTAATTAAGAGGTTGGGATTGGAGAGAGTCTAGCTATCTTAAAGACTAAAAAAGAGGAAGGCCATTGAAATATTTTTAAAAGTGCACAGAGGAATACTGAAGGTAGTTTAGAAGGAAGCACAAACAGAAAAATTCTCCAAGTAATTTGTTGAATTTATTATATACTTTAAAAAAACCAAGTGGCATGAAATGAGATTCATAGTTTCATAGACAATTCTCTCTTTGGTTCTATATTCATCTGAAAATACTCAGTATTTTGGGGGGGGGTGTGGATGGAGAGGGATGTTTATTAAGGTCTGGGTAGAAACTATTTTAAAACTAAGGAGTTATATAGACTATTTAGGAAGATGGATAAAGAACAGAGATGCACCATGGTAAGAAAGATTAAAGATTAGTCATTTTTCCCCAGATCCCTTTAACTCTCTAATACTCAGAAAAGATAGAATTACATGGCAGATATAGAGCAATGGTAGTAGAATCTACAAGATATAGAAAAGACAACACCAACAAGGCAAAATTACTATGAATGAACACTAAAGATTTCTAATCCTTAAGGTACTAACTTGGCATCCGTCCCCTACCACTTTTATGCTACTGTGACAGGGATATGAACTTGTAGACTTGCACCTGAGTAAGGCCCATTAACAGACACCCTCCCTGCCACCTGTAGAGTCTCTGCTAGCACATTCCATCTTCTTCTCTCCCCAAATCTCACAACAGATCCTGGCACTGTACAGCCACATGAAAAGAAAGGAGATGAAGAAAATGTATTGCTTTCTAACTGGAGCCTGACCTTAAGTTATGGACCCCTCTCCATCCCATACCCAACAAAAAAAGTCAAAGCTGATCCCGCTCATCTCTGAGAAAGAAAGGAGAGCCAAGGGAGAAATTAGTGAGGAGACCAACGTGTAGTAAATGGAACTGAAACCTTTTAGAGGCCAATTCTGTCCTCCCCACCCCACAAAGGGTAATCAGGGCAAGGATCCAGGCTGATGAATCCCCTAATTCTCAAAGTGCAAAGGCTGAAGGAGCTTTTCCATCCAGGTTAAGGACATATCCCCAACAAAGAGGAAAAAGTTAGAAAATGAGTAATGGGAGAATATATATTTTTAAACCAATAGGCACCAAATAGTTAAAGAGATAAACCTTCAATAAAGCCCATTAAGCAAGTAAATAAATCAACCTAGAGGAACCTAAAAACAGTATGAAGGATGAGTTATAAATCTTTAAAGAGAATACCAGCTCTCTTTACAAGTGTTACAAGATAAATGAAAGTGAACCAAAGTTTGATGAAATGTAGAATCCCGTGAACTCCCACAACATCATGGGACAGCTAGAAGAAAGTAGAGAATAGTTAAAAAGAGAAAGATAACTGTAAAAGAAGAAATTAGGAATGAATATAGATCAGACCTTAGAACTCTCAATGTAGAATTTAAAATTTTAATGAGCAGATTAGAAAAAAATTGAAACCATAGTGTAAGATCTCTCCAAAAAAAGTGTAAAGGAAATTAAAGATTTGGCAGAAGCTGAAAATATTTTACACAGTCAAAGTGATTGGCCTTGAAGATAGAATTTAAGAATCATAGGTCATTTAGAAAAATATGACAAACCGAAAACTCTGAACATCATAATGCAAATAATGTTACAAGAAAATTGCCTGGAGTTCCTAAATATAGAATCCACAGATCATCTACAGTAACAAACCCTGTGCTTTCAGACTCCCCCTCAAAAAAATGGCTAAATTTAACAATTTCAATGACAATACATTCTGCAAGTACCTAGAAGAAGAGCATAAAATATGAAGAAAAATTTCAAATAATACAAGATTATTCTGCAACCATGAGAAATTGTAGGAGGCAATGGAATAGAGTTTTCCAGAAAAGCAAAGGAGCTCAATTGCATCCCCAAAGGACACACCTAGAACATGTGATCCTAATCTCAAATTTTAAAAGAATGATATTCAACAAAAGAGAGACATTTGAGGCATTCTTGACTACCCTTCACCTCCCAAAAAATTGACGAGAGTAGAATATTTGACTTGCCAACAATTCATACAATAGAAAACAAATACAAGGAAAACAAATAAGCACAATTAACAAGGAAAGATTAATTAGTAAAATACAATACCATAAAATTAAAATCATTGAGAGAAAGACAGGAGAAAAATCAATCAAGAGAGCCCTTATTTGGTGTCCACTCTATTCCAGGCGCCAGGGATAAAAGTATAAAGAATGAAACAATTCCTATTCTTAAGTGGCTTACATCCTAATGGGATATAAACAAGAATTCATAAATATTTACAGAATAAACACAAATAAATTCAAAATAGTTAATTATAATATATTTAAGGAGACAAAGCACCTGTAGTTGGGGAATCAGGAATTACTTCATGTAGAAGGTGGTGCTTGAAAGAAGAGAGGAATTCAATGAGATAGAAGTCAGGTGTATTCCATGAAGGATACTCAATGCAAAGTCATGGGCCTGAGAGATGGACAGCCATATGTGAGAAGTAAGGAGAAGACTGGTTTTGTTGATGGCAGTGTGTGAAAGGGGGAGAAATGTCCAATGAGGCTGGAAAGATAGGCTGGAGACAAGTTGTAAATGATTTTAAAATCTAAACAGAGGAGTACATATGTTATTCTAGCGAAAATAAAGGGCTCCTAGAATTTGAGTAAGGACAGGATACGGTAAGGTCTACATTTAAGTGAAATCACTTTTATAGCTTTATAGATTGGACTAAGGAAAGACTTGAGAAAAGGAGAACGATTAGTGGGCTATTGCAAGCAGTGATGTAGGCTTGAACTGATGGGTTGTGTGAGAAGAGAGAAGGGGTTAAATGTAAGAGATATTATCAACATAGAAATGGTAAGCTCCAATAAATGACTGGTTTTGAGATAAGGAAGTATTAAGAACTGAAGATAGTTCCAAGGTTAGAAATCTAGAGACTGTAAGAATGGTGGTGCCTTTGACAGAAATGAAGTAGTTTGGAAGAGAGGTGATTTTAGGGAGGAAAAAGAGTAAGTTCTGTTTTGGACCCAAGTTTGAGATATCTCTGGGGCATTCAGTTTGAAAAAGTCTAATAGGCTAATAAATAAAAGTCTAATAGGTAATAGGAGAGATGATGCATGTCGATGTCTATGAGTCATCTCCATGGAGATGATAGTTAAATCCAGGGGAGCTGATGAAGTTACCAAGAGATAATGTGTATGTAGAGAAGAGAAGAGAAGAGAAGAGGACCTAAGACAGAATTTTGGGGAAAATTGATAATTAGTGGACATGATGGGGATAATGAGTCAGCAGATGGAAGCAAGGAGTAGTCAAACAGGTAGGAAGAGCACTGAGAGAGTAATGTCACAAAATCCCAGAGAGGAATGAGTATTGAGGAGAGGGTGGTTGACATTGCAACTACAAGAGATCAATAGGGTGAAGACTGAAAGAAGCACATATCTGGCAGTAAAGAGATCATTGATAAATTTGGAGAGAGCAGTTTAAGGTGAATGTTGGAAGCCAGACTGCAAAGGGTTGGGGTGTGAGTAAGAGGAGAGGAAATAGAGGCAGTGAGTGTAGACAGCTAAGAAAGAGAGTAGGAATATAGAATGATAGCTTAAGGGCATGGTATAGCCTAGTAAAGGTTTGTTAAGAATAGGGGAGACTTGGGTAGCTTTGAAATCAGTATGGAAGGAACCCATAGATTAAAATATTGAGAATTAGAGGGATTGACTCCAATGTTCTTGAGTAGATGGAAAGGGATGGAAGAGAATGACATTATAGATCTCGGTGAAGAGAAGAGCCATTTCATTATCAGATACTGGGGGAGAAGAGAAGAAAATGGAGAGTATCAAAGAATTTTTTATATGAGGAGAACAAGAGGAAAAAGGAGCTCATGGAAAATGCCTAAAATTTCTCAGGAAAGAAAGAATTGAGGTCCTCAACTTAAAAAGTAAGGAGAGAGAAAAATAAAGATCTGAAATAGCTTCTGTGGGGATTGACACTGGACATCAGCTGGAAAGGAATAAAATGATTGCCTTGCTTCAACCAGGCGAGGGTCTGGTTGAAGTTGGATGATATGAATTTATAATATGCCAAATCATTTCCTCCCACTGCCAACCATCCCTTTCCCAGTTCCTTCAGCCTGCTCTCAATATGACTTGCATCTTCTTCATTCCAACAATTTAACTTTCTCTGCACTTTTTTCTTCATCCTGAATAATACTGACCTTTTTTCTAATTGCTTTATCATTTTACAGAAAATATACATTTATATTCTGTATAATTTAACCTTGAAATTTATGTTGGCTGAGAAATTCTTTTATTTTCAGTGTCATTTTCCCATGTCTGGACACTTTGATTTTTGCTATTATTTATGACGCTATTATTTTCTTGTGTCCTGCCAGCAATCACTTGTCTTCCTAAGAATACATCTTATATTCCTTCTAAAATTCCTAAGAGTAGTACTTCCAGTTTTGGCTTGCCAGCTCCGTAGATGGAGGGACAATTTATTAGACTAGGCAGAGATATATCCTTTGTGTGACTCAAGGACTTAATTCCAGCCAGGAATATATGAACTCATCCTCTTGGGAGTCACATACCTCCTTTTATCCCACTTTTTGGAAATAAATTACAAGTGGTACCAATCCAAATATCATTATTGAATAGATTTATGCCAAAAGACAGAGAAGACACTGTGACTTGGAGCCCCTAAGAGTTCTTCTGAAATGAGTTTTTTGGCTGGCCTTTGGACTCTACTGTCTCTTCCCAGCTGGGAAAAAAACAGATTGAGGAAGGGAAAGGCATCTTAGTGGGAGTGAGGACTGAAGAAGATTAGGAGTTAGAGCAAAATTCTCACACTTATTCCCTGCAGCAATGACTTGATGTCTTTGACAAGTTACTGAAAGTCCTCCAGTGTCCAAGAGATAACACATGAGTCTGGCCTGTCCTATAGGTTAGATTGTAAGATCCAGAGCTGAAGGGAATCTTAGGCATGATGCAATCCAGCTCCTTCATTTGTCAGATGAAGAAACTAAAGCCTGGGGAGGAGCACATAGTAAATTAGCCTTTTGGGGCCCTAGGTACAGGATTCCATGAGAACATAGTAATGCATCCCTCTGTCACCTAAGTCCAATTCACTTACAAATCATGGCATCACCTTCCTGATGTCATGGGCTCCTTCCAGATCAAAGGACACATGGCAACAATAACATAGCAGTGTACAGTGCCTGCATATCATAACACATTCAAAAAAAGCATAAAGGACAAAACAAAGGTAGTAACAATATCGCCAAGCTAATAAAAAATTGAACACAAGTGCATTAAAGTATATAATAATAACAGCCAACATTTTAATAGCACTCACTCTCTTGCTAGGCATTGTGGTAAGTGCACATACATAATCTATATCAATTAGCTTACCATTTCAGAGAGGAGAGAGGAGAGGGAGGGAAAAAATATGGAATTCAAAAATTTAAAAACATGAATGTTAAAAATCATATTTAAATGTAATTGGAAAAATAAACTACTATTAAAAATAAAGTCATGGCTAGTTAGTAGGTCTTTTCCATTATTTCTCTCAGCTGAGCAATGTCCTGGTTATTATTTGCACTCTCTCCATATTCCAAGATGGCTTGACTTAGTGGCCAGAGAGCCAACATGAATGTCAGGAAGACCAGAGTTCAAGTCTCACCTCTGACATATCCTGGCTGCCTGACCTTAACCTCTCAGTCCCTGAATAAACAAGAGTATCAATTGAAGAATTACAGTAATGGAGAGAGTTTTCTTACCCAGCAGTTCCTTTTACTAATGAAATCATAGGTAATGCCTTCATTCCTATCCTAGTCATCTAAGAGAGACTCAGAGTACAAATCAAAGGTCTTATTGCAACATCAGTAACTATGATGTAGCCTGTGGTGTTATTCCTGATGGAATTGTACATATGCACTAGATATGCCACAAGTTGACTCTATTGGGATTTCTGTTCTTGTTTCATGGATCCTAATAGGTTTGATAACGTATAAAAAAAGCATTTAAGTTGTGTGAAGTTCTGGATTTCTTCATATGGGTCAAAGCTGACAACTGCTTGAATGTGCTACTCTCAAAATTTCTGCCTTGGTCAGAATGGATGCTGGTAGGAAATCTATATACCAAGAAATAATTTTCCCACAATGTTGCAACAAACTGACTTCTGATTGAGTATGTTTGTACATATCAGAAAATGCTCAAAGCAAATGAGTTTTCCCATTGGGAAAAGGATATCTCCACTGACCCAGGAGGTCTCAGATCTCATCCCACAAGAAATTCCCCACGCTCTCTAGTGCAGTAAGCTGAGGCTAAGGACAGGATCAAGGTCCCAGTTCCTCTATATACAGGTTTCTAGGTGGAATCTTTCTCTCTCTCCATAGAGCTATCTCTGAATAAATGAATGAAAGAATAAATGAAGAATGTATTAAGTACTCACTACATGCAAAGCCCTTTGCTAAGTGCTGCGAATATAAATAGAAAAGCAAGATGGTCCCTCAGCTCAGGGAGCTTACAGTCTCATGAGGGAGACAACACAGATGGAAGTTTCAGCAGCAAGGCAGATGGAAAAGTCCCCTAGTCCTTAGGGTACATCAGTAAAGCAGATGGTATTTCTTCTTCTTGAATGTCATTTCCACTGATATAGTCAAATCAGTTTCTTACTGAACTATTTGACTGTGGCCAAGGAACTCTCCTTTCTAGGTCTTCAGTGGCTGTGTGTGTCTGTAGCACCTTCAGGAGCAGTTGCCGGGATGCATCTCCGCAGGTTTTGCTTCCTGGGATGATATCTAAGGACACTCAACCAGAAGCAATGCTCTTCTCAGGGTTCTTCCGCTTAAGGTCCTGGACTGCCTCCACTAGGCTCTGAAGGGAGATTGTGGTCAAAGTGGTTATGGTATTGGTTTGACTTTTCTGGCACATGCTACTTCTTGTTCCTTCTCCAGAGCACCTGCCTACTTAAGCTAGGCTGACTTGCCTACTGGTATGGGGCAGTTGGTTGAGAGTTGGATTTTTCTCCACAGGAGTTGTTTCTCTAGATAGTTTCTGAGAGAACTGAGCTAGAAGTGGGACTGATAGTCTGGGGAGTTGCTGCCATTACTGGGCTCTGGACCTATCTGCCTATTGATTATTGCTAGTGATGCTGAAGAAGATGGATCTTATTTCCACGGTGATTTCTCTCTCTAATAATGGCTTTGGAGGTTGGACTGGAAGCAGGTCTGGTGGTTTGGGGAGAGTCACTATTCTCTAGATTCTTAGACTTGGCTATCTTCTTCAGGGTTTGAAGGGAGATGGTGGCCAAGGTGCTGCTGGTGGGGTTTTGACTTGCTTGGCACATACTGTCTCCTGTCTCACCCTCGAGTGCTTTGCTGCCACTTCCCTGAAGAAAATTTGGAATCAAGCACTTTTCCTCTCAAAGTTGGAAGCCATAAGACTGAGATCTCTCTTATTTCAAGCTCTCATCATGGAGGCTCAGAGCACTGAGTAATTAATCGCCATCAAGAAAGAGGGTTCCATACAAGTAGTCTTTTAGCTGCAGGTTACACATACGGAGAGTGGGATGGAGGAAGGGACATAATTAACTTGTGTATTACATCAAGGAAAGAGCCATGAAACATTGCTAATGTTTCAGAGTAGACAAGCAAAGGAGTTGGGAAGAACCTCAACATAGTGAGATAATTCAGCCATCCTCTCTGATCTTACTTCTATATCCATGCTATGTCTAGCCAGGATTCCTCTCCTTTCCCTGAGGAAGGTGTTCAGGAGATCTGGGCATGTTTTATATATGCTCCTTCCCAGTTAAGTCCTGTGTGTCAAGGAATTCAGCGCTTTAGGCATGGAGAACACAAAGTTGATCAAAAATGACTACAGTGCATCAAAACCTAGAGCCTGATACTATCTCCTAAGATTCATTACCTTTCCCTCTAGGCGTGCCTGAGGCAAAGGCTGTAACCTGTCACAGCAAAGGTGTCTCTCTGTATTTACAAATCTCACAAACTCAGTTTTTTCCCTCTACAAGTTGTTGTTGCTTTATCTGTGTATTTATCTTTCCATCTTTCCTTCCTTCTGGTTCTTTAAAAGAAAAATTAGGGTCATGTGACCTTATATTGTCAGGGTACGGTCCTGAAACTTCTAATATTAATGTACCTGAGAAAACAGAAGGGATCAGAAGTCATGAAATTGTTGTTAAGAATGCAGTTAAAGTTGAACCATTATTGTCCAAATCTTCTGAGGTATTTCCTGCCCAAGACTTTGACGTGCTCCCAACCCAGTACATGAGACTTTTCCTAGGATCTACGTAGCAAAGACAAAAATACAGCTCAGATACAACCTTCAAAGTTAATATTCTTTGCCAAATAAATGTCAAATGGAACTCAATCATTCTCCCGCCTTCCCGCACAATCAGCTCTACCAAGGAGCTACCCATGATGAACCTCAGGGGTTCTGTCTTCTTTGTTTTCACCTGCTGCTTCAGAGAAGAGTAATTGACAAATCTAAGACTAGAAATTTCAGGTACTTGTGCTCAGGACAGGAATGACAAGAAGAAATAATGAGATGGTAGGAAGGAAGAAGGGTGGGACCAGGCCAGGGAGGAATTTAGTTGGGGTGTAGGAAGATCTTTGCATCTCTTCACCTTCTACATCATCCTCCCTTTTCACTCCTCCCATCCTCTTCTTCCCTTAATTAAAAAAGTTGAATGAAGGATATATTTAAATTTTATTGATTAGAGTTTTATGTTCCTTGTTCTTAAATGTTTAAGTGAAAGAATGGAAGATTTTATTTTTCTCTCTAAAATGAGCAAATTCAGTTTCTTTTTGTTTATTTAGCCTTGGGTCTCTTAACCAATGGCTCTTGAGAAGCAAGGAAGATTCTAGCTCCTCTTATAAGTACTGGAAATGCAGTATTAAAGCAATCATTTCTAGACTGTTTTTTGTTTTGTTTTGTTTTGGTTTGGTTTTTTTGCTGCTGGATTGTGTAAGGCTTATGTATGAATCTCTTCACATTGCTCTCACACACCTTAGTGGCCACCTGAAATGACAGAAGCATTTCTTTTGAGCCAGATAACTGAGGTTTATTCCTTGATTGAAGTTATAATGTGCCAAATGTAGGGCCTCTCAGACTCTTCTGGAAGTTATTTTCCACACCGTAAGCCCTTCTCTACATACCTGTCAAAGTGGTTTTCTGAAAGTGTGTGTCTGATCATGTCACTCCCCTACTCAATAAACTTCAGTAGCTCCCTGTTGATTTTAGGGACAGATATAAATTCTGTTTGGCATTTAAAATCTTTCCCAACATGACCCTTTCCTACCTTTCCAGTTCCATTTCTTTCCTTTACTTATACTCTATAGTTCAACTAAGTCGGTCTTCTTACTGTTCCTCCTAAGGTACACTCTGTCTCCCATCTCTTTTTCTTTGCCCTGGCTATCCCTCATTACTGGAATGTCCTGTCTCCTATGACTATCAGTTAGAATCCTTAATTTCCTCCAAGACTTCCCTCAAACCTTAGCTCTTCAATGAATACTTTCTTAATTCATCCAAATTCTAATGCTTCCTCCCCTAGAATTTCTTCCCATTTATTTTGTATACAAACAAAAGATATCGATAATGTTAAGTCATAGTACTTGTTCTAGTACCCACATTTTCTAAGTGTTCTTCCTATTACTTCATAAAGTGAAAGAGTTGGTTTAGATCAGGAGTTCTTCTGTTGATGACTGTCTTTCAGCATAACTGGTTTCTTTTGTTATCTTATGTATTTAAAAACATTATTCTCTGAAGAAAGTCTGATTGCCAAAAGGGACCCATGACACAAAAATGATTAAGAACCCCTGGTCTAGAGGATCTCTAAAGACTCCTCTATCTTTAAAAGTCTCTGATACTATTTTTGTATGGTGTTGGGCTATAACTTAAGGGCAAGCAAGAAGGTGTGCCTAGACTGAAAGAAAGAGAATAAGATGATGAGAATTAAGGGCAGTCTATGGTATACAACAGGGCAACGAGGTGGCCTGGAGTCAGGAAGACTCTTCCTGAGTTCAAATCTGGCCTCAGACACTTACAAGTTGTGTGACCCTAGGCAAGTTACTTCACCCTGTTTGCCTCAGTTTGTTGAGTTGGAGAAGGAAATGGCAAACCAACCCAGTATCTTTGCCAAGAAAATCCACTGAAAAGAAATGCCTGAAGAACAAATCAGATATTACAAGCCTGGGAAGAGGCTTACTTTTCTAATTTAACCATTGGCAGCTAACATTCAAGGTAATAAGAGTCTTTGGCAGGGATGTGCTGGTGAATATTTAACAATCAGGTTTCAGAAAAAAAAAAGTATGTATGATGCACTTTTAAGTTTAATCTACAATAACATCTTTATCATTTTCTTATGTCTAGTCAGTCAACCAAACAGCCAATCAAGCCCTGATTTGAAGCAGTCTTTGATTTCCAAAGTACACATGCTCACACTGAAAATTTAACAATCTGGCTCGCTATCCTAGCTGGCTCCAACACACCTCTGTGCCATGCCCTCATTTTCAAACCCTGGGAGGTTCCCTGGCCCTTTTCTTTATGTTTTCCCACAGGTGCTTAGGAATCTGCTGAGCATCCCTCCCAAATACCAATCTATTCATTAAAAGATGTCACACACCCAGCTCTCCCCACTCTTGTTCCACTAGAACACACCCATAATAGAATGATAGTCTTGAAAGAAACAAAAGCTCTTTAGAGAATTTTGATTTTATGAGACCATGGCTAATTAAATTCCAATTTATTATTTAAGATACTTTATTAAAGTGCAAGGATTTGGACATGAATATCAAGTTACACAGTCCTCAATCTTCCAGTGCACTTGTCATTTCTAATTCCCGTACCAGTTTTATTAACTCTAATGAGATGCTTTTGTTTTATGGGATTCTCACAGTGGGACAAGTTCTGCCTTTTCCCTCCGTGAGTCTCATTTTTGTCGTGATTTATGTAGCCTGCCCTTAGACCCTTTGCAGGGGCACCAGAGCCTTCAGGGTGCAGCTCACAAGAACTCTGACAAAGAAGGAAGAAGGGGGCAAGTATGACCGGCAAATAAATAGGCAGGAGAATTCCTAAGGGCAGGGTTGGGTCTAAAAAGGATAGGAGGGACCCAGAAGGACTGCTGGGCCCTAAGTGGTCCTGGTTCCTGGCCAGGAGAACTGGGGAACAGTTACGGGAAAACAAAAATGGGTTGGGAAGAGCAGTTCAACCCTCCCTTTGTAATGCCTGACATCCTTTGTGTCAGTTTCTGGAAGTCAAGAGCTGGGTTTAAACAATGATTCAGCCCAAATGACGTGGGAAATGGGAAAGGCTGTCTATGCTACCTGAAGGATTAGGCCCTACCCTGGACCTCATGGTTTGTTGCTCCTGGGGTTTTTCTAGGCAGGAAGGCTCAACTGGGTTAAATTGCAGAGTTATTTTTGATAAACTGCCCCATGGGAGATGTGTTGGTGTTTTATTGGTAGCGGCCCCATGGGACCTGTGTGTTTATTTCCTGTGAAGTTATTTACTCATAACAGCTGCTTGTGTTCATAATGGCATCCTTGGGAGAGAGGGAGCAAAAAGCTTGAAGAGGCATAGAGCCAGGGCTCCCAGCCCAACACCCCCAGTAACTTGCTGTTATCGGGAGAGTCCCCTAACCTGTATGGATACAGAAAATAGGGGGAAGTAGATCTGCCCTTTCTTATTTCACATAGACTTTTTGAGGATGAGTGAGGAGTACTATGTATACTGGGAGGATAGTAGTTGAGAGATAGAATGGAAAGGATCTTTCTGACAAATGGTCTTTCTGACTTAGAGTCAGAATGCAGAAGATCTGGATTCAGGTCTTAGCTCCAATATGAACAAACTCTGTGATCTGGGAAAAGTGACTTAAACTCTGAGCCTCAGTCTCCTTATCTGTAAAGAAGGGATAATTATACATGTGCTAGAGTTTTAGACTTTCAGGCAGGAGATTTGAGCTCACAGTGTCTGGATTTGAGGGATTTTTATTTCAAATTGTACTCATACATACTAGCTGGATGAGCCTGGGCAAACACACAACCACCTTGGGCCTCATTTTCCTCATCTGTATTATAACTATTATCTCCCTTACACTGTTATTAAAAAGAATATGCCTTTTTAAAAAAAATGTCTTTATCTTTGGTTTTTATATCATTTTTCATTTCCCTTTTTATTATTTTTGTCTTTTGTCTATTTTTACAAGAATTTATTATTTCAACCTCCCACCAGCCTCTTCAATTGAACAATAAAAATAAATGTCTCTCATTAAGACCTGGATGGGACTATTTTCTTGGAACTTTGATACACACGTGGTCATTACATAGCATATCTTGACCTCACTCAAGTCTAATTGCCACTTGAGCATTGTCTTTGTTATACATTTAAAAAGCATCTCTTTAAGTTTGGTTCCCCATGAAGATGAAGAAAGAACTGAAAAAATGATAAATACAAACATACAAAGTGATGATAGGATACACACTTCAACAGATTTTCCATTATTGGGATGCATTTATGTCGATCTATTTACTTCTTTGGACACATTCCACCTTGAGACCAATGACCCTATTCATGAAACAGTTGTTAGAGTTTGGAGTTAGCATAGGGTAATGGAAAGAGCCCTATATCTGGAGATAGAAAATATGGATTTGCATTCTGGAAAACAATTTGCAACTATGCCCGAAGTGCTATAAATTCTTCATACCCTTTGATTCAGCAATATTATTATTAGGCTTGTATCACAAAAATATCAAAGAAAAAGGAAAAAGACCCATATGCACAAAAATCTTTATAGCAGATCTTTTTGTGGTGGCAAAGAATTGGAAATTGAGGGGATATCCATCAATTGGGAACTGACTGAACAAATTGTGGCATATAATTGTGATAGAATACTGTTGTGCTATAAGAAATGATCAAGGTGATGGTTTCAGAAAAACCTGGGAAGATGCATATAAACTGAGGCAAAGTGAAGTGAAAAGAAGCAGAACATTGTATACAGTAACAGCAATCCTGTAATTGATAATCAACTGTGAAAGACTTACTCTGATCAATACAGCAATCTAAGACAATTCCATAGGACTCATGATGAAAAAGACTATCCACCTCCAGAGAGAGAATGATGGACTCTGAATACAGATTGAAGTATATTCTTTTCACTATTTTTATTTTTCATGTTTTTTTGTTTGTTGCTTGCCTCATGGCTAACAGGGATATGTGTTTTGCATGACTTCAAATGCATAATGAATGTCATATTTCTTGCTTTCTCAATGGGTAGGAGAGGAGTTGGAGGGAAGGGGAGAATTTTGGAACTCAAAATTTAAAAATGAAAGTAAAAAATTGGAAAATGTAATAAAGTTTAAAAAGAAAGAAAACCTGAGTTTGAATACCAGCTCTAGCAGGTATATGTATGTATGTACATAAGGATGTATATAAATATGTATATCTATACATATATATGTATATATAAAATCTTTCAGACTAAATTTTCTCATCTATAAAAAGAAGGGGTAGATTTTGATTGAGATTCTTAATCCAGGGTCCATAAAATTTTTTTACATATTTTGATAACTCTATTTCAATATAACTGGTTTCCTTTGCAATCCTACATATTTTATTTTATACATTTAAATACATGATTCTGAGAAGAGGTTCACAGACTTTGCCCAAGTGATGAAGAGTTTTGTCACACACAAAAAAATTAAGAATCCCTAGTCTAGATCAGAAGTGTCAGATACTCAATCTGCAGCATTAAAGGATCCCACAAAATAGGATTAAAATATAATTGGAAAATATTTAACAAAATAAAAATACAGCAGAACACAGATAATGTTAATATATGGTTTTCTAAGTTAATATCTGACCAACAGAGATCCTTACGTATAGTTTAGTTCCTATTTGAGTTTGACATCTCTGGTCTAGATCTTCTCTAAGGTATCTTCCCATTCTAAAATGTTATGATCCAACCTAAGGCCAAGAAACAAAGCATAGCTACCTAGCCCATTTGTAGAGCAAATTCACAATGATCCCTTCGTTAGCACAACTCCCTAGCCATAACAGAAAGAAAAGTAAAAGGCTGGCTGGTGAGACCCATTTCTCCCATTCCTTATTCCCCTGCTCCTATTGACCTATGGCTCCAACCTCAGCCCTACCATTTGGTTTTCATGGCTGGCACTAGGGTCTCTTTGATCCCTCTCCCTTTGATCTGCATTTTTCCCTAAATGTCATGTATACTAAACCTGTTGTAGAACTTTCACGGAAAATGAGAGATAATAACTTTTTGTCTAATGTATCCCCCCAAAGAACATTCACTAGCCCACAAACTCTCCCAGTTGAGAAAGAACTCAAATTCAATATGGGTGAAGTGGAAAGAATATCGATATTGGAATCAGGATATCTGGATTTGAGTTCCCTCTTCTACCTGTTAGTTTTGTAGCAATGGGAATGCCACTTCAATTTTGCAGACGTTAATTTCCTTTGTAAAATAAAGAGGATTGAAGGAGGTGATTTCTAAATCCCTTCCCACTCTAAAATGATATAATTCTATTTTTTGTATAGTTCTAAGACATAGAACATTAGTTTTCTCAGAATTAAATATGTGTATCACTAACAGGAAGGTATATGATAAAGGTGAGAAGGTTGCAACACCCAGGGATGTGCTGGTAAATGTTTAACAGTCAGCTCTCCAGAAAAAAAAAATGTTAGTTGAATCTGAATTATGATCATTTATCATAATATACTATATATTAATGATAATATATTATCATTTTCTCCATCTTAAATTAAACCATCAACAAAACAATAAATCAAACCCTGATTTGTAGCATTTGCTGATTTCCAAGGTGTAAATGCTCACCTTGAAAATTAAATAAATGACTCTTACAAGCCAGTTCAAACTGAATCCAGTACACTCCTGGCAACACATAATAAAGAATGATGCAGAAAAAAATTGAGTAATGTATGTCATCAGAAAAAAATGATTAAAAAAAAGAAAACTGGTTGACCATATGGTGAGGAAGAAATAACTGATAGAGAGCCTGCATGCATCACTGGTGTCCTCATGATGTCAGAAGAAAACAAGATCACATTGAATGATGAAGCACCTTGGAGTGAAATTATGAAAGGAGACAGAACAAAATAGCACAGCATGAGTGGGCATGCATGGATTATAGTCTGCCTTATTGGGAGGAGCATCCACATTGATGAGATCACAAATCCATTGGGTATTTGAGACCAAGCATAAGTCCTATGCTTGGCAAACTGTCATCAAACAGCCTCTGTTTCCCTCCATTGATCAATCAGTATTTAGTAATACTGGTTATTGTGTGCAAGGGCATTGGTGTTACGCTAACCATTGGAGATCCAAATACAAAAGATGGATCCATTGATGGAAATGCTCTTATTTCTTGAAACTCCTTCCTTCTTCAACCAGCTCTTCTGAGCTCCATGCCTAACCCCAACAAGAAGAAACCCTCCTTCAAAAATGTACCAGGACTGATTTGATCTCCATCCTCACTTCCTGATCTCAGTCTTATTCTTTGCCATTCATCACTAAGCTATTTGACTTTCTTATCTTGTAAGATTAAAAATATAAGGGGAGAACATGTTGGTGGTGTATTGTGTTGAATCTGGATCTCCAAGCAATTAATCCCTGCCCATTTCCCATACAATTGTCTCATGCCTTGATAATAGTGTTTAGTAGAGTTAGAACACAATCTTACTGCTATGTTGGCTGCACTTAGATACATTGTATCAAAAGATTGTATCAAAGATAATAATCTTTGGGGATAATGAAGGAATCACTTCAAGGATTGTGCTTCGGGGTTTCCTTTGTCCCCAAGTGTTGGCAGCTGAGCATGGAGGCAGCCAGTGCGGTGAGAAGAGAATGACTTTTGTCAGTTGATGCGAAAATAGAATCAAAACCTATATGTGTAAATAATGAGGAAGTTGTGTGGAACAAAGGACACTGGACGACAGTAGGCTTGCGTCTTAGCCTTGAAACTTAAACTTAATAACTGACTGATCTTGGACAAATAATTGAAATATATCATTTCCTTATCTGAAAAAAATAGGGAAAATGGTATTTGTGCTATCTCTCTCCTAGGTTTTTTGGGAGGAAGGTGCTTTGTAAACCTCAAGGTGCTATTTATAAGAATGTAGTCATTAGCATTATTTGAGGTCCTGGGTTCATAGGATCATAGATCCAGAGCTGAAGTCTTAGGTATGGCCTTTTGACTGAGTCCAAATTTTACACAACCAATCCTTTTATTAAGTCAAGAAGTTACACTTCAGGACCTAGAGAGCTCCATCCCTGGCTAGTCTAATCGATCCTCCAGTGGCCCTCTAAGGCCATTTAATCCACCTCTCTTGTATATGAGGACCAAGTTCTCAGGATCAGAGGAAGCAAGTTATCATATACAGTTATCCCTTACACATTGTGATTTTCTCCATCGCAGGTCAGCAGAAGAAATTAAATGGGACTTTTGGGGAGTTTTGCAGAAACCGAGATAACACACAAAAGCCAGCAGATGTCAGAGAGCCCATCATCAAATACTTAACCCAGATTTTACAATAAGATGTTGCAAATACCCCACAAAAGAAAAAGAAAAAAACCCTCAGAATTCTCTAATAGGAAGGGAAGACAAAAAAATTTTACATGGATTTTCCAGGTCATTGGATAGTTGTACCCCTCATCTCTGCAATATGGAAGAAATAACTAACTAGCAAGTGGCAGAATCAGAAACAATAAAAAAAAATCCAGCACTTTTTGAACCCTGCCCTATTGACTTCCTTCAAATCCCACTTATGGAAATGACTAGTTGTGTAACGATGGGCACATCGCTTAATCCCCTCTATTAGCCTACTTCCTTTTGAAGGGTAAACTGAGATAATAGCCATAATACTTCCCATGTAGAGTTGCTGAGAATATCAAATGAAATTGTATATATAAAATGCTTTGTAAACATTGAAGAAGTATATAAATATCAGTCATATTATCATTTTAGCATCATTATTAAAATCATATTCAAATTAATAAGATAATAAGCTTTCTCAATAAGCCAAGGTTGGCCTTCTTTCATTCACACACCTTCAGAATAGACTTCTGTTAATTCTTTTCCCTCTCAAGGATGCCTTACATGTTCATTGTAATCTTATTTCACATAAAAACTTCATGGATTCGTAGAGTAAAGCAGGAAGCTGACCTTAGAAATAAACTCATTTTTTTTCTTCATTTTATAGTTGAAGAAACTGAGGCTCAGAAAATTAAAGTGACTTGTCCAGGGTCATGTGGATCATAAGCGACTGAAGCAGGATTTGAATTCAGGTCCTGTGAGCTCATGGCCTATACCCTTTATTTCTTTTCATTTTTATGGACATAACTTTTCAAAATGGTTATTCAAAAAAGGACAACTGATAATATTAAGCGAGATTTATGAGTAGATTCTTGACATTTACTATTTCTTTCATGATTAATTTTCTATCTTGATTAAAAATGTCCCAACTTTTAAAATGTATTCTAGAAGCTCTTTAGAGAATAGCCAGGGATGGAGAACCTGCAGTTTTGAGGCTACGTGTAGCCCTCTAGGTCCTCAAATGCGGCCCTTTGATTGAATCCAAGCTTTATAGAAAAAATCCCCTTAATAAAAGGATTTGTTCTGTAAAACTTGGACTCAGTCAAAAGGCCGCACCCAAAGACCTAGAAGGCCACTTGGGGCCTCAAGACTGCAGGTTCCCCATCCCTGGAATATATCATATTTAGTACAAACCAAAGAGAATCCATGTCATAGAACAAAGACTTGCTATCTTGAGTGTGCACATCTGGAAAACCTTCTTCCAGATATCCATTATCAAAATTCCATTTATTATTCCAGATATTCCATTATCAAAAACATCTTGGACAGGAATCTGCATGAGCTGCCTTTCTGTTGGTTGCCAAAGTCATTGAAAGCTCCGCCATGCTCCCTGTTGCTATTTCCAGGTCCATCAATCAGTCAATCAATAAGTATTTATTTATTAAGTACTTTTAGGTGCCATGCATGTGATTCAAGCTGAGGAATCAAAGACGAAAATGAGGGCAGTCCCTGTCATCAGTGAACTTTCATTCTATCAGATAAACATGTATTAACACATATCTATAAGCCCACATAACATCCTACACCCTCAGGCAACAGTTGGTCCACTTCTGGCTTCCCATTTATGCCAGTCTGTCTGTTTACCTCGCCTAGACCTTCCTGCCTCGGCTTGTTATAGCAGGTCCTGTTTCACTTCCCTCCCTCCATTCCTGTTCTTTCCACATTGTCTTCCAAAGTGTTCCCAACTTGGGGAATAAGCACATGGGATGATATATTCCAGGCCTACATGGAAAGGATATAGTCATAATTACCATGTTTGGATTATATAGAACATTGGACAGTATTCCACAATAAACAAAACTTTCTTGTGGACAAAATGATGTTAGGGTAGAGTCATGATGAACACAGATGGAAGGTCCTAAAGTCACTGCTCTGGAATTCTCACATTCAAGAAAAACAAACTCTTCAATGCTGATTATAGAGCATCTTATGATTGGATTCACAGTAGTCAGGTTTCTGCAATATGAAAACCACCATCCTAATTAACCTCCTGTCTTCTGGTATCTTCCTTCTGAGATTATCTGTGGTTTATCCTCAATGTATCTCGTTTGTATGGAATTGTTTTCACATTCTCTCTCCTATTAGACTGTGAACTCCTTGAGAGAAGGGATTGTCTTTCACCTTTCCTTTGCATCCCCAGAGTTTAGCACAGTGCCTGGAACATAGTAGGTGCTCATTGACTTGAATGGATTTGACTTCTAACTCCAACAGAAAAGCCAGAGAGCGCAAACAGACCCCCTTCTTATCCCAGACAGTCAGTCTTGGGACACAACATAGATTCGGAGGAAGGCAGATGACTCTGCTGTTATATCCTTACCAGCATTTCGGGGGATAGCAGATTTTCATTTCAATTCAGCACCTTTCACCAGCACTAAAACTTACTGACAAAATATTAATTAAAATGACAGGAACAGCCTTGAAATAATTAAATGCAAATTTCCGTGGATGATTCATTGGGCTACTGAGATGTTATTTTATCATCTCGTTATTCATGTTCAATATTTTCTCCACCCTCTTAAAAAATAAAATAAAATAAAGAGATTGTGGAAGATGAGCTCCTCCAAATGTGACAGTTAATTAGGCCTATTGAGTTATTCTGTGATACTGCTCTGGGCCAGTCTAGTGGTTCAGACTCATGATGGGAATGAAATAAGATATTCCCAGACCATCCAACATTTAACCAAAAAGGAATCTACAAAACAACAGCATGGCAAGGCTATACAGCAAGGATACAGCATTGATTCAGGTAGATGCAACGCCCTTCGTGTCCATATGGACAAAAGTCTAGATCAGAAAGTGTACTGACCTACATGGCAATGGAAAATCCATGAAACTGGAAACTCATGGACTTCATAAAGGGCTGGCCTTTTATATGACCAGGAAGCTCTATCAATAACTGAAACCCTAGTACACTGGACAAATCAAGTCTCAAGAAAGGACACCATCCCCTCCTTTTAGGGAAAAACTAAGGATACTGGTCAGTGGTTGTCTGATCATGAGTGCTTTCTTTTGTAAACTAATGTTTATGCTATTTCATTGCTACATTAGATACTATCTGAAAGTAGTATAGAAAACTCATGAGTTTTCACATTCACAATTTCTTTAAGATCCACTGAAAGCAACTTTTGAAAACACACAGAAAGTGATATTAAAATTGAGCATTTTTCCTGGGATCAAAAAATGGAAAATAAAAAACAAATTTTCTAGTGACATGTAAAGATAATTTTCAACATTTATTTTTAATAAGATTTTGAGTTCCAATTTTTTCTCCTGTCCTCCCTTCCTTCCCTCCTCTCCGAGATGATATAGGTTATATATGTATAATAATGTTAAACATATTTCCACATTACTCATGTTGTGAAAGAAAAAACAAAAGGGAAAAAATGAAAATAGTATGCTTCAACCTGCTTTCAGATACTATAGTTCTTTCTCTGGATTAGCATTTTAATGGGAATGTTTTAATGGAAATGATGCTGATTTTTAAACAGGCAATCCATAAGTATACATGAAATAAGGAGAAGACATGAAAAATTTCATTATGTATCAGTACTATAGCATAACAAAAGCAAAAAACAGAAATCAGCAGATATAGGCAAGGGCTATATCTATATCTATATAAAGGCTTTGCTGTTGCTCACTCATTTTGGTCGTCTGACTTTTCATGATGCCATCTGGGATTTTCTTAGCAAAGATACTAGAACGGTTTGCCATTTCCTTCTCCAGCTTATTTTACAGATGAACAAACTAAGGCAAGCAAGGTTACATGACTTGCTCAGGGTCACAAAGCACGTAAGTGTCTGAGGGTGGATTTGAACTCAGGTCTTCCTGACTCCAGGCTCAGTTCTCTATACACTGCTCCAACTAGCTGCCCAGGTTTCAGGTTACTTTTTGCTAATGGTACTCTCAGCTCCACATCACATAACAACACTTTGTCAACCAGCAAAGGTAATCATTTGGAGTGAAAAATCCCTTTCTCCTTAAGCTTAGGTTAGAATATAGTATGCAAGGATTTTTAAAATTATTTGTATGTATGTTCCCAGTGCATAACATACTACTTGGCACGTACTTGGTGTTTAATAAATCCTTATTGATCTGTGGATGAAGTAAGAGTTGACATTTAGGAGCTACCAAAATCTGGAGAGGAAAAAAATGTAGACCTTGAAATCATTGAAAAACAGAAAGTTTACACACCACAAGTATAAAAGACAAAACAGCTACATTAAGGAAGATGATGAACTCTAGTTTTCCTGAAAAAGCAGAGAACAGCCAGGTCAAGATAGACCCATAATTACTGGCTTAAATGCTTCAAAAGGGCAATGGCTTCCTAACAAAGCATATTACTAGCTTCTCCTCCAACACAAGCCTAATCTCCCCTTACTTAGCAGCAAAAAATGCTAGCATTAGTTGTTCCTCCAAGTGTGGTCAATTACATGTTTAAGTAGTTTATATGTAGATGCTCCGATGGGTTGTTCCCTTAACTTGGCATTGGAACTCTCAAGTTGGGTCTCCAGGTGGTGGATGCTACCTTGGTTTCCCACTCATAGCACAATAGAGCTTCTTGGCCACTATTGTGATTCACACTGACACTCTGTTAATAAGCACAACTACTTGTCCACAAAATAATTGACATAGAAATAATGAACATGACATAGGAAAACCCAGTAGCTATGAAAATGTGGAGTTGCTAAATCTAAATAAAAGAGAGGGATAAATCATTTCAAAACACCCAGAATTATCTAATTAAAAAGCTGAACAAGATGTCAGAGTCCCTCTACACCAATTCCCTCATTTTGCAGATTGGAAAATAGCTGCAAATACTAAGTATCTCATAGAATTTTGTGAGCAAAACATTTTTTAGACCTCAAGTACTACAGAAATAACACTTATTGTAATATTCTTAGCATAATCATACTTAGATATTTTAACCTCTTGGGATTTCATCAGCATGAATATGCCTCCACTGACACGGATCTCAACCTCTTAATGAATTAGGAAAATGTCTTTGAGAACTATTGCAATAGAGAAATTAATCTCCCTGTAGCCAATATAATGATGAGTCTCCCTAAACTTAGTCTTCAGTGATAGATATAGAGTCTATTACAAGCCCCTTCCTGAAGCCATTACAAGGCTTGTGCTATAGTGGCATAGTCTTGGACCATCCAAAGCGTCAATGAGCTTGTTTTCAACTTTCTGGTGTGAATCTCTTGCTTTTATCTGTGTATGGAACTCCCATTGTGAAAATTTTCTCCATCAATGCAAATCAAAAACTCCTCCAGAACTGAGAGTCTTAGAGAAATGTCACTCAGTGAATTTCAGTGGAAAATGATCATGATCATTGAAGTGGTTGTTACAAGATGTTACTGTGCTATAAGGAGTGATGAATTTGATGGTCTTAGAAAAACATGGATAGACTTGTATGAAATAATGAAGAATGAAATGTCAAAACCAAGAGAATGCCCTATAGAGTGACAGTAATATAGTTTTAAGAACAACTTTGAGCAAATAGAAGTCATTTTCACTATCATAAGTACCCAAATTAACCACAAGGGACACATGAAGGAAGATGCTCTCTGCATCCAGAGAAGGAACTGATAAATAGAAATATGTATAGAATGATTTTACACATGTATGCATGTATGTATATATGTATATATTTTTGTATATATATATATATATACATATATTTATATACACATGTATTTGTGTCTAATGGTAGCCATCTCTAGGGGGGAAGAAGAAAAAAAAGGAAAAAAATTATATGATAAACATTAAATATCCTAAAGGAATAGCACTTTGTACATAATAGATTTGCAATTTCATGTGCAATCACCTTTTTTATTATACTGTATTATAGAAATGTTTGTTTTATTCCATAAATTAAAAATAAAATAAAATTTTAAAACATTTTAAAAAACCAAATAAAGTTGTCACAGCTACAAAAGAAAAAACATACCATAAGGAAAAAACTCACTAGCTGTGGCTTTTTTCTCTGTGATCAAGGGAAAAAATAGATTTGTACCAATCTACCTGCCTTTTTTGTTGTTGTTTTTAAACAGACCTTGTCTGTGTAAATGCCAAGTCACAAAGTCAATAATGTCCATGAGTCCTTGAACAACCCTAAAATTTAGAAGGTTCAGAAATCATTCCCACAGTCGCTCCACACCCTTGGACTATATAATTAGATTGGTGGCACAAAATAACTGCTGAGTTACAGTTGCTATTATTTTAAAAAATATATTCCTGTCACTGAAGTACATGGAAGTGGGTGTCTTTATTAGGTTGACTCTCCACAGAATTAATCAGGAAAATCACTATGGAAAAAGTGGAAATAAGTGACTTGCCAACACATGGGGCAGGGGTTGAACAAACGTGGCCTGTGAATGGAATGACATTTGGGAAAACTGTATAAAGGGTTACAGAGAGAAAAAAGCAGAACCAGGAGAAATTTATGCCCAATGACTACTATAATGTAAATGAAAACAACACTAAAAGACATTAGAAATCAGAGGCAATAAAATGATAATGAGAAAATGACTTCATATTAATAAAGAACTTCATAAACCCTTCAAGCTCTATATAAATGCTGGCTATTAACACTAAGGGGAAAAGAATAGTTTGCAATTGAGGGGAACTAGAATCAGGGGTGGGGAACCTGTGGCCTTGTAGGTTCTTGGCTGCAGCTTTTTGACTAAGTCCAAGTTTTGCAAAACCAATCTGTTTATTAAGGGAATTTGTTTTGTGAAGCTTGGATTCAATCAAAGGGCTGCACTCAAGGACTAAGAGGACCACATATGGCTTCGAGGCCATAGGTTCTCCACCCTTGGGATCAACAAATCTACAAAAGGAATGTTCTATCTGATCAGGTTGTTAAGATTTTTTACTTTTAGGATTGAAAAGAGTCTAAGAATTAAGAAAGAAATAAAGCTATCGATAGGAAGAATTTCCTCCATCTATCTTTCAGTTGATTGGTTGGATGGATAATTGTCATGGTGACAACAACAAACGTTCCTTGGACAACTGCTTTGTGTGAGGCTGTTGTTCTGAGTACTGGAATCACAAAGAGAAAAAGATAGTTTTTACCCCTTTGGGGAAGCCTATGGCATAGTTGAAAAGACAGGAAACATACACCAGAATCTAAATACCAATGCACAATTGCTTAAACTAAATGTGCAATGAGGAACACAAACCAATTAGCGTAAGAGATGTTCAGTAGTATTCATGCCAGCCCAAAGTGGGCAGGGAAAGTCCCATGTAGGAGATGGGCCCTAAGTAGAGTCTTTAAAGATGAGTATAACTTAAACCAATGGAAATGACGAGAGGAAGGGTCCCTGATTCCAGTCTCTCCTCACTCCATTTCATCTTCTACTGAGCTATCAAATTAGGACCTTCCTAAAGTCCAGGTCTGAGAATGTCAAACACCCCTTCCTCCCCCATTCAAACATTTCCAGTGGTTTCCTGTTACCTATAGGATCAAATACAAATTCCCTTCATAACTTCCCTCCCCTCATCCCCAACTTTCCGGTGTCTTATACCTTTCTCCCCTCCATGTACCCTATGATTCAATGATACTGGCCTCCTCAATCCTTCTCAAACTCCACACTCCATCTGCTGACTCCACGCACTTTCAATGACTGTTTCTCATGCTTGGAATGCTCTCCTTCCTTGTTTCTACCTCGTGGCTTCCCTGGCTTCCTACACATCTCAGCTAACATCGCCCCCGCCTCCCAAAGAAGTCTTAATTCTAAAACCTTCCCTCTGACACTACTTCCAACTTTTCTTTTGTGTGTCCTGTTTGTGTGTGTATACATATATACATATACATATGTATATATATATGTATATTTTTATTGCATGTGATCTCCTCCAGTAGAATATGAGCTCCACTGAGAGCAAGGAACCATTTCTTGCTTTTCTTTGTATGTATAGCTCTTAGCCCAGTGCTCAGTCTATAATAGACACTTAATGAATGTTAGTTGACCGACTCTTTTTGGTGAGTTAGTGGGAAGGAGATTCATCTTAGTTCTCTATCATATGATCAACTTTCCACTGAATATTGTTACCTCTTCTTGTCTCTTACTTGGATGAATTATAGGACAGCTCCATAGTCCTGAAAACTCTGATCCCTCCCAACTGCTAATGCTTCCCCCTCCCAAACCTGCCCTGTATTCCATTTGTTTATATTCTGTACAGTCTTGTACTATACCTATTTTCACTCCATTATATAATAATAATAGCTAACATTTATATTGGACAGCTAGGCAGTGCAGTGGATCGAGCGCCAGGTATGGAGTCAGGAAGACCTTAGTTCAAATGTGACCTCAGACACTTATCGGCTCTGTGAACTGTAGGCAGAACTGTTTGCCTCAGCTTCCTCATCTGTAAAATGAGCTGGAGAAGGAAATGGCAAACCTCTCCAGTATCTTTGCCAAGAAAACCCCAGATGGAGTCATGAATAGTTGGGCATGACTGAAAGGACTGAACAGCCACGAGACATTTGCATAGTGCTAACTGTGTGTCAAGCATGATATAAGCACTTTAAAATTATTCTTTTACTTGATCCTTACAACAATATTGGGACATAGGTACAATTAACATTTCCATTTTGTAGATAAGTAAACTGAGGCAAACATGAGTTAAGTGACATACACACAGCTGGTATGTGTCTGAGTCTGGATTTGAACTCAGGACTTCAGATTCCAGGCCCAGAACTCTGTCCTCTACACCAACTAGCTACCTTAAGTAGAATATTAATATTATTAGAATTAAGTTTCTTGAGGGCAGGAAACTTTCACTTTTGTCTATGCATTCTTGGGCTTAGCACCTCAGACACAAAAAGAATTTAATCAATGCTTGTTGATTGAATTACTGAAGGATTGGCATGACTATGGAGATGAAGGTAGGGCAGTATGACCAGATTAGTTGATATCTAGGAAGTATATTTCCAAAGCAGATGTTTTAACCTGCCATCCCTTGACTTATGCTCTGCTACTCATCCAGTTACTCTGTTCCAACACCTAGTCCCCAGGCCAGGTCGTTATTCCCTGAAGGTCCATCACTGGTCCCCTTTTCTCAGGTCTCTCCCCCAACTCCTGCACCTCCTCTCTGTCCCCAACCCCATCTGAATTAGCTCTGTGTACCACAGTTCCTAGTTACATCTCCACATATATCCCCTCCCACATTGGAAATCTTTTCAACTTGCTAAGAGCCACCTGGAGTCAGGTTCACCATCAGAAAGTCAGAAGGAGACTGATGGAAAACTTGTGCATTAGGAACTTAAAAAAGAGAGAAATGCTGGCCAATGAGTCAATGCTTTTATAAGTTCCGAATTGGTCATTCTTCCCACTTGGAAAGGAAAAAAGTTTATAAGAATGGCAAGAATGATTTTGGATGGATTTCTATCCCTCCCTTAAAGATACATTATCATTGGGATTATTCTGAGCAAATACTTCAGAAGATACTTCAGTCTTTTTATACCTTGCCTCTCATCAAGTATTCTTCAATCCAGTGGATGCTCCTTGAACAAGACACTAACTCCCGGTTCTTGTCCTTTTCTCCAGCTTTCCCCAAGCTTGAAATGCTCTCTGTCCTCCACTCTACTGACCTCTCCAGTTTCTTGGAAGTCGCAGCTAAAGTCCCATTTTCTACAGGAAGGCTTCCCTTTGTTGATGTTGTTATTTCATTTGTGTTCAACTCTCTGTAATCCCATTGGAGTTTTCTTGGCAAAGATACTAGAGTGGTTTGCCATTTCCTTCCCCAGCTCATCTTACAAATGAGGAAACCGAGGCAAACAGAGTTAAGTGACTTGCCCAGGGTCATGATGCTAGTAAATGCTTGTGGCTAGATTTGTCTTCCAGATTCCAGGTCCCATGCTCTATCTGCTGTGTCACCTAACTGTCCTCAACTAAAATCCCATCTTGTATAGGAAGGTTTCCCTAATACCGCTTAATTCTAGAACTTTCCAACTTTTAATTATTTCCTATTTATCCTGAATATAGTTTGTTTTGCATGGATTTGTTTGCATGTTATTTCCCTCATTAGATTGTTAGCTTTTTGAGGTCAGGGATTGTCCTTTGCCTCTTTTTATATCTCCACTGCTTATCACAGTGCCTAGTAGCACACAGTAGAAGCTTAACAAATGTTTATCAGAACGAATGGAAGGTAAAATCTGTATTTGAGTTGTGGCCTTGCTATTACTCAACCAGGATTCCTCTAGGCATGGTCAGAGTGGCGTAGCCTAAATGGCACTGGGCCAGGGATTCTATTCTCAATTCTGCCATGCAGCTGGTAGAGTTGAGAAGACACTGAGTCTGGCATCAGAACCCTGGATCCCACCTCTGTTGTACCTGTGTGACCTTGGGCAATTCACTAAACTCTCTGTGCCTTTATTTCTAAAAGGAGGGAACCATTCTAGATAGCTATCATTTAACGGTTTGCCTCAGTTTCTTCAACTGTAAAATGGGGATATTGATAGTACTTACCTTTCAGCAACCCTCTATTTAGCAACTCTCTTAGTTCAGGTTTGACACTGAAATGAAATGAAGCATTTGCAAGTCATTGAACAGTTAAGTGAAGCAGATTTACTTTGTCAGGTTGCAGCAAAGATATGCATGAATACTGTAGCACTTAGTTTCATCTCCACATGGAGTCTTGCCTCGGTAGGTAAAGCATGACTTTGATGGTCTTAAGAAATCCACCAAATAAGAGGAGCCCTGACTCTACCTGGGTTTTATGCTCTTGGGTGGTCAGGAGGCCAGAGGAGATAGGGTCCAATCACGTCTCAGTTTTGTTCCTTTTTAGGAAAACTAATCCCCATTTCTGGGATGCAGATGAATCCTAGCCCTTTTCACGTCTATTATTCTAGAAACTTTCACCTCTGGGTATCTGCTAAGCCAGTCATCACAGGGAGGTGGAAAGTGCCCTGGAATGAATTTCTGAGGATCTGAGTTCCAGTTCCCACTCTGACTAGAGCGGACCAGAGGCTGCAGAATCTGTCAGTCGCTTCTGAGGCAGCTTTAGCCAGAGCCTGTCCTCTCATGGTACAGATGTTGCCTGAGGGCTTGTTGAAATGAAATCAGGAGATGAGCAGTTCCCCATTCCTTCAGCGGACAGATCCAGCTGTCACGTCTTGTCATACAGTTTTTTGCTTGCTATGGTTTAACAGGGGAGCGTCCAGATCTTCAGAACAGAATCAAGACACATGGCCTGACAAAAACTGCAAAGTCTCATTGAAAGGACACTTTGTCTTTTGGAAATGAGGACTGCCCCAGAAAATCTTGGTCATGGACTTTAGGCATGAAAAATGAAAAGCTCCAGCCAAACCCACCTCCCTTGAGAAATACAAACTAAAAATAAAAAAGGGGGCCAAAGGAAACCACCAGGGTCATCCATTCTATAAAGGACAGTATAAGGATAAGGGACCTCAAGGAAATAGGATAAGACCAGCATGGGCAAATGTCTGGGGGACAGGACTAAAACCTAGGACATCTCCCATGAGGCTTCCCCAATAGCTGAGAAATAATGAGAAGCTGGAACCCTTCTCATTAGATGATTATGTAAGAAAACATCTGAGGCCAGTACAGGAGTCAGGGGAAATCCCACATAAGGGAAGCTACTGATGCATTATGGCAGGGGTGGGGCTCCTGAGGCCTTGAGGCCACATATGGCCCTGTAGGTCCTCAAGTGCAACCCTTTGACTGAATCCAAACTTACAGAACAAATCCTTTTATTAAAGGGAGTGGGCCACATATACCCTTGTGGCCACAGGTTCCCCACTGTTGGATTGCCAGCACAGTCTCTAGCTCCCAGTCCCAGATGAGGACTACTATCCCAAATCAGGGCTCTGACCCCTGGCAGCCTCCCACCCAAGGATTACAGGGCAGCAGTCTTTAGCCTTCAGCATGGGTCAGGACTTCTTCCTGTACAATAATGTTCTACCCCAGGACTGCAGAGGAATGCAAGAACTGGGAGGGGCCAGTCACTGTTTCTAACATGCTGGCACAAAATCCTAATTACAGAAATGAAGAGTAAATAGGAGAAAATTCATACTACATTGATTATGGATTAAAAGAATCCCCCAAGATAACTTTTCTGAGGAAGAAAATACCTCTGTAATAAACATAAGTAGAATCTCAGGGGGGAAAAAGCAGCACTGGACTCCAAGTTTGTGGATGGAAGAAATGAAGAAGGGAGGGGCTAAAGTGAGGGACTGATCTCAGAAATGGGTAGAATCTTTAAGATGCAAATCCAGGAGACCAGAGGAATATAAGAAAATTATTCTATTTGAACAATTGGAAGATAAACGATGATCAAGGACTTAAACCTGAATAGGCAAAGAGATCTTTGTCCCTCCAAAATTCCATTGATTTTAAGAGTCAAAGAGAAAGGGCAGACATGCTGCCATTTACTCTCTAGGTGACTTTGGGCAAAACATTCCCTCTCTGGGTCTCAGAGGCTTCCTCAACTAGATGATGTCTGAGCTCTCTTCCTTCTCTGGTCACGCTCCTACAAAGAGTTCATGGTGCCTGGAGTGGGAAGCCAGGTTTAATCCTACCTCTTATGCTTCCTCACTAGATGACCCTGCGGTAAATCATACACACTCTTGAAGTCTCAGTTTCTTTATCTGTAAAATCAGGATAAGGATCATGGCTAATATTTATACGGTGCTTTAAAGTTTGTAAAATACTTAGACATCTGATTTAGTCATAATCCTAATAATGGTTTTAAATGGATAATGAGAATATTGATTATAAATAATAAAATAACTCTAAACAATAATAGACAAGTCATCCCATTTAAATTATGCTTTTCAAGGTTACAAAGTGCCTTACCATCATTATCTCACTTAAGCCTCACAATAGCCCTAGGAGGTAAATACAGTTATTATCTCTGTGTTACACTTTTGGAAACTGAGGCAGACAGAGGTTGTGTAATTTGCACAGGAATACACAGTGAGCATGCATGAGAGGTAAGATTTCAACCTGACTTCTTGACTTCAGGTCCAGTGCTTTATCCACTGGGTCAATATATACACAATATAAACAATACATGTGTGTGTTTATGTATACATACATATAAACACACACATATGTACACATATGGGCAGCTAGGTAACTGTATATATATAATATATGACAAAGAACATATTATATGTGTGTATGTATATATGTGTGTGCATATATATATATTATATTCAGAAAGAGACAGAGACAGAGAGCAAGAGAGAAACACCCCCCAATATCTCATTTGAGATAGTCACATCTGTAGTACCTATCACACAAGGTCATGTGAGAGTCCAATAAATTAAGGTTTGTAAAGTGTTTTACATACTTTAAAACATCATGTAAATGTCAGTTGTTATAAAAATCTGCCTATCACCCTACTTGTGGGAATACTGTAGGACTCAACTAAGATTACCATAAAGGCAGCATAAGTTAGGGATAAAGTGCCAAACGGAATCGGGAAGACCTGAGTTTGAATCCTGCTTCAGCACTTACTAGTTGGGTGAACCCAGGCAAATCACTTAACTCTCTAGACCTCAGTTTCATCATCTGTAAAATGAAATTGATAACCACAGGGTTATTACAAATGCTCCACAAACTTTAAATACCATATCAACGTGAGCTGTTTTAGTGTTGAAAGCTACCTTAGATGCCTCTAGTCCAATGTCCTACGTTGTAGATTTAGAAACTGAAGGCTAGAGAGGCTGAATGATTTGCCCAGTGTTATGCAGCCAGTAAATGGCAGAGCTGTAACTAGAAATGAGATCTTCTAATTCAAAGGCAAAAATACGTGCCTGTATATGATTCTAGATGAACTTCAGAAATGGCGTAAAAATGCTTGGACAGCGGTGCGAGGGAGAAGAAGAGAGGGAGAAGGTGGATTGAGGGAGATGGGGAAAGGAAGAAGGAAAAAAGAGAAAAGGAGAAAGAGATGGAGAAGAGGCGGGGAAAGGAGAGGGACAGGAGGAGGGGAAAAGGGAGAAAGAAAAAGAAAGAGTGACAGAGAAGAGGGAAGGGGAGGAGGGGGAGGGAGAGGAGGGACAAAGAGGGAAGAGAGGAATAAGGGGGGAAGAAGAGGGGGAAGAGGAGGGGAAGGGAGAGGGGGAGAAGGAAGGGGAGGGAAAAGGAAGAGAGGGAAGGAAGGAAGGGAGAGAGAGAGGGAGATAAGGAGGGAAGGAGAGAGAGAGAGAGAAGAATTTGGCAGATCAAAGTCACATGTGAAGGGGAATCAGGGCTAGGTTATGTAAATATATTTGTATAATTATAAATGTGCCATGCAAATATAAAGTATTTATGTAAACAGAAAGAGAACCATTCTGTCTTGCATGATCAGAGCTTGGGAATTTCAACCTCACTGGCGTTTTAGCAACTTTGGAAATAGCCAGCCTCCCTTGACTGCCACATATGGAGCCTGGGATCCAAAATTGGCCTTTTGACATCCAGAATACCTTGTGATTTTTTGCCACATGATTGTCTCAACCTTGGGAAACCATCTTTTTACAGAACGTGCATGGTCTTGAGTAAATGCCACCTTTACAATGAGGTCACAAAAGCAGGAGGCGAGTGGGGAAAATAGGGCGACTTCCAGTGCCAGCCTCTCTTGTGTCCTTACTAATAAGAACTCATGAGTTTCCTGGATCCCTGAGTATATGTGGAAGGTGCTACCTCTGGCCATAAAATTAAGCCTCTGTCACCAGAGAACCGCTGTGAAGTTCAATCAGATCAGTGTCCTTTGTGTGGAAAGATAGCATTGCAAGCATTGTAGACAAAGACAGGTGGGAGGCTGGCAAATTCCCAGGCTGCCAAGACCTTCTCAGCTTGAGTAGGTTCGTAGCCAGTCTCAGGTGTACGGAGCATATATCACCTCACTCCAGCCCCTCCTCCTCCTCAGCTTTATGCTCCAAGAAAAGCCAACCCATCCAACCACAAATTAGAAGTGTTTGCTAACCACACTGGAGAGTTCCATGTTTACCTAACTCTTGCTTAGAAAAGAGCTAATCTGAAAATAGATTTTTCTACCTAACTGCCCAGGTTAAAAAAAAAGGATGGCTGGGTATTAAGGATAAAAGGAGTGAGGGGAGACTAAAGCATCCCTTCAGGGAAAAGGGTACGCGGCTGACAGGTGGTACAATGGAGAGGGTGTTGTACCTGGAATCAGGAGGACCTGAGTTCAAATCCTAGCTCAGATACCAGCTGTATGATCTTAAGTGAAATCACTTAAATCTCTACTAGTCTCAGTTTTCTCCTCTGTAAAATGGGGGTGGGGGTGTGTGGTGGTGGTAATACCACTTATCTCCATAAAATAGGAGTTGCAATAATACTCTGGAGCTGCTGTGAGGATCCAGATAGATAATACATGGGAAACACTCTGCAAATCTTCAAGTTAGCTAGTTATTATTCTTTTTCACTTTTTTTGGATCATGGACCCCTCTGACAATAGGGTGAAGGCTATGGATCCTTCTCAGAATGATGTCTTTAAATGAATCTAATGAAATGCATAGGATTGCACCAGAAACCAATTACATTGAAATGTAGATATAACACACTTTAAAAATCAAGTTCACAGTCAAGAACCCCTAGAATAGGGGGAAATTAGCAGCAGCAACTACTTAGAAGCCACCAAGAGATGGAAATGAAGCTGTAAGCTCAGAGAATGATGATGCTAAGAGTTAAAAAAGAATCTCCCACTCTGGGAAATACCAGTCCTGGTTTGTTCTCATTGTGAGTTGGAAAGTTAAACAGCATAGGACCTGTTCATGTGATAGATGCTCTATGTTTATCTTTCTTTATGAAACTACATTGTAGTAGTTGGCCCAGAAATATGGGGCAAGGCCCAGGGGTGGGGACCCTGTAGCTTCCAGGCCATATGTGGCCCTCTAGGTCCTCAAGCATGGCTGGGGTTTGGTGATATATGCTCCTTTTACCTGCAACTGCCCATGAACCTACTCAAGTGTCCAGTCAAAGGGCCACACTTGAAGACCTCGAGGGCCACATATGACCTTGAGGTCACAGGCTCCCAACCCCTGGGCAAGACTATGCACAACGCTTGAATAGCAGGTGGTGGTGAAGTGGTTAGAGAGCGGGGCTTGCAGTTGGTAAGACCTAAATTCAAATCCGGTCTTAAGATACTTGGTAGCTGTGTGACCCTAGGCAACTAATTTAACCTGTTTACCTCAGTTTCCTTAACTGTAAAATACTAAAAGGACGTCCCACTCAGGGTTGTCGTGAGGATCCAATGGAATAATGTTTACGAAAAGGGTTTGGGACATAGTAGATACTATAGATAATGTTTTCTTTTTCCTTTCCCCTCCCTCTCCTCTCCTGCCTTGAGTGGACTCAGCTGAGTAGAGCAAAACCTGGAAACTTAAGCAGGTCACTGCATTAGTCTCCTTTGGAGGTCTTCCCTAGCAGGGAGTTAAGGGAATGTCCACCTCCTTTGGAAGCCCTGGAGGTTCTTAGCAGACAGGTGCCAGGTCCTTTTTACTTTGTCCATGTATCCCACTGAAATAACAATCTAGGGGGGCGGAGCCAAGATGGTGGAGTAGAAAGACTCACCTATGCTAGGTCCGAACCCACAGCCCATGGATTTCCTCTAAAAAGAACTCCCAACAAATTCTGGAACAGTGGAAGCTGCGCAGCAACACAGAGAAGGAGATTTCTGTTCCAGAGAGCCCTGAAAAACTGATCCCAAAGATCCATCGCGCCCCGGACAGGAGCGGAGCCCTCCCCCAGACCCAGCCCATGCAGAACTGAGAGGAGTGAGCAGATCCAAGCAGGCGTCAGGGACAGAATCTCCAGAGGCCACAAAGGTCCCTCCACCCACAGACTCACAGGTCAGTGAGAGAGACAGTCTGAGAGGGGAGAGGGGTGTCTCCGGGACTCAGGCTCCCTTAGGAGGTGGCAGCAGGGGGAGCAGCAGCTGCAGCCAGAGGCCAGAGGCTCCTGGAGCAGGCTCCCAGAGCAGGCAGGAGCTCAGCAGCAGCTCCATTACAAAAGGTCTCTGCATAAACCACCTGAGGGAACTGAACCTGGGAGGCGGCCCTGCCCCCACCTGAGCACCAGCAGATAAGCTCCCATTGAATAGTAGCCAGGCCTGCCGCCAAAGCCCTGAGGCTGGGGAGCAGCATTTGAATCTCAGACCCCAAGCACGAGCTGGGCAGAC
>CM053770.1:199856770-199911723 GCA_028658325.1 Potorous gilbertii | reverse complement strand
GCAGTGATCTGTGGATTCCTTGAATACTTATTTTGCCCTCTGGTTCTAGAATATCAGTACAGTTTTCCTTGATAATTTCATGAAAGATGATGTCTAGGCTCTTTTTTTGATCCTGGCTGTCAGGTAGTTCCATAATTTTTAAATTTTCTCTCCTGGATCTATTTTCCAGGTCAGTTGTTTTTCCAATGAGATATTTCACATTCTCTTCCATTTTTTCAGTCTTTTGGTTTTGTTTTGTGATTTCTTGGTTTTTCAGAAAGTCATTAGCCTCCATCTGTTCCATTCTAATTTTGAGAGAACTATTTTCTTCAGTGAGCTTTTGAACCTCCTTTTCCATTTGGTTAATTCTGCTTTTGAAAGCATTCTTCTCCTCATTGACTTTTTGAACCTCTTTTGCCTATTGAGTTAGCCTATTTTTCAAGGTATTCATTTCTTCAGCATCTTTTTAGGTCTCCTTTAGCAAGGTATTGACCTGTTTTTCATGCTTTTCTCATATTTCTCTCATTTCTCTTCCTAGTTTTTCCTCCACCTCTTTCACTTGATTTTCAAAATCCTTTTTGAGATCTTCCATGGCCTGAGCCCATTGAATATTTATTTCAGATGTTTGGGATACAGAGGCCTTGACTTCTATATCTTTCCCTGATGGTAAGCATTGTTCTTCCTCATCAGAAAGGAAAGGAGGAAATATCTGTTCACCAAGAGAGTAGCCTTCTATGGTCTTATTTTTTTTCCCTTTTCTGGGCATATTCCCAGCCAGTTATTTGACTTCTGAGATTCCTTTCCACACCCACCTTGCCTCCAGATCTGCTGAGCTAGTGCTTGGGGTCTGAGATTCAAATGCTGTTCCCTAGCCTCAGGGCTTTTAGCAGGGGCAGGGCTGCTATTCAGTATGAGATTAAGTTCAGCTGCTCAGGTGGGGGCAGGGCTGTGGCTCAGGGCTCAGTTCCTTCAGGGGGTTTATGTGGAGACCTTCAACAATGGATCCGAGCTCCTGCCTGCTTTGGGAGCCCCTGTCAGCTGCTGCCTCTGCTGCTGCCTCCTGAGGGGGCCTGAGTTACGGAGACACCCCGCTCCCCTCTCAGGGGGCCAAATAGGCTCTCTCACTAACCTTTGTGCCTGTGGGTGGAGGGAACTGTGTGAGATGAAGATTCTATCCCTGAAGCCTGCTGTGATCTGCTCCTCTTGGGGTTGCACGGCCAGGGCAGAGCTGGGCTCTGCTCCAGGTCCGGTGTGCGACAGACCTTTGGTGTCAGTTTTTCTGATCTCTCTGGAACAGAAATCCCCTCCACTCCATTGTTCTGTGGCTTCTGCTAGTCCAGAATTTGTTGGGAGTTCTTTTTTACAGGAATTTTTTAGTCTGTGGGTTCGGAGCTAGCATATGTGTGTCTTTCTACTCCATCATCTTGGCTCCTCCCCCCCATTTTTCATCTAATTTTAGAGAATGGGGTAGCCTTCCTCTTTGCCAAGACTAACTCCTCTACTTATTTCCTTGATTATATGACCCCATGTCTTCTCATCCCCTACTGAGTCTTGTTTCATCCCTCATCCATCCAATCCCTTTCCTTACTTCCTCCTCCTCTCATTGAGTATTTAGTCTCTTCCTCTGTACTGATTCCTTCCCCTCTGACAACAAATATGCTCATCTTTCCAATCATGAGAAATAAAAGGAAAGACTTTACTCTGCCACCTTCTGAAACTATTGCCTTCTTATCTGCTAAATGTCTAGAAAGAATGGTCTATACTTGCTACCACCACTTTCTTGCCTCTATCCACTTCTCATCCTAATGAAATCTTATTTCTGAGTACCTACAGTTTTACTGAAACTACTCTCTTCCAAGTTACTCATACTTCTTAATTGCCAAATCCGATGACCTTTTCTGTTTCTTTTTCCTTCTTGACCTTTTTTGCAGAATTAGATACCATTGACCATTCTCTTTTCCATAGTCTTGTTTCTTGATTTTTGGAATTGAACTTTTCCTCAGTTTTCCTCCTCCCTTTCTGATTGCTTATCAGTGTCCTTCCCTGATTGATCTACCACCTCTCACAAACAAGCCTATTCACCCTTCATGAGTATCTGAACAGACCTTGGCCTAAAGAAGCCAAGGTTTTCCATTTCTTCATGGGCCATCTCCAGTCATCCTGATGACTATCTGGTCACTGGATTCAGATGACTCTGGAGGAGAAGTGAGGATGATGACCTTGCAAAGCCCTCCCTCCCTCAAAAGAAAGTCAAGTGCAGGTCATGTCATCATTTCTCCGATGGCATGGTCTTCTTCAGCAATGAATGATGGACACAACAACAACAACCATCTTCTCTTACCCTCTAAGTATGGGCATGTCTACAAAACTCAATTCTTGGTCCTTTTCACATCTAGCTTAAGTTTCTCTGAGTTGGAAATCTCATTGGCTTCCATAGAGACGACGCCCACACCTGCAGGGTGGCACAGTCATTATGATGGATTTGCATCAGAAATGTCCATGTTCAGCTCCTACCTCTGACACTTACTAGCTAAATGGCCAGGGGCAAATCATCCACCCTTCTCACTTACAAAATGGGACTAATGTACATTAGTACTAATGTAGTAACAATCAATCAACACTCAACCAATCAACCAATGAATCAATCATTAAGCTATATTAAGCACCTTCTACATTCTAGGCATAGTATACAGTGCTAGAGATTAAAAAAAGCAAAAGACAGACGTTGCCCTCAATGAACTTAAAATCTAATGGATCATGACTTGGAATCAAATATTTCTACTTCATGTCAATCAACCAATCAACAAACAATAAGTGGCTTCCTATATGACTGACACCATGCTACACACCCAGCAGACAAATACAAAAAGCAAAAGATACCCTGCCCTTAAGGAGCTTACATTCAGAAGAGGAAGATAATATCTCTAGATTGTGGTTGCCTCATTCTTCTGTGAGTTCCTGTTGCTAAGAATTTTCTTCCTTCTTTAATTTTTTTTTGTAGCATTATTTTTCAGGGAATAAACGGGCATGTCCCAACTGGATTTTCCAGATCTTGGTTAGTAATCTGATTGCTGTGATGGTATTTTGGTAAGAAAACTCCCTCTATGTTCCTTATTATTCTTTTCCCACCCTGCCCCTTCTCTTCTTACACAGAAAGCCCTTGAGGAAGAGTCTGATTTTCCACATTCCCTGAATTGTTTTTGAGGGTGGGTAATAGAACCCTCTTGAAGCATATATTGAAAGAAAAAGAACCTCAGTCCTTAAATGTGGCATTGCTGGCCCTCTCAAATACACATTATTTATCAGTGAACAAATACATGAATGTCAAATCCATATATGGCCATGTGCCAAATGCAAGGTATTTATTAATTGTGCGCATCAATATCAAACTTATAGTTAGTTTCCCAAAATTATACAAACACATAAGTATTTTACTAATATTCAATATTTAATTATGACCAACACTTCTGTGGGGCAACTAGATGGCTTAGTGGACATTTGCTGGGCCTATAGTTAGGAAGGTCTGAGTTAGAATCTGCCCTTAGACACTTAGTAGCTGAGTGACCCTAGGCAAATCACTTGATCTCTGCCTGCCTTAATGTCTTGGAGAAGGAAATGACCAAACCACTGCCAAGAAAACATGATGGACATTATGTTTCATGGGGTCATGAAGAGTCAGACACTACAACAATAGCATTTATATAGCAGTCATTCTGTGCTACATACTGTGCTAAGCACTTTGTATTTATTATCTCTTTTGATCCTGTACTCAATTTTAAAGGAAACTGATGTTAAGTGACTTGCCCAGGGTCACACAGTAAATGTCTGAGACTGGATATGAATTCAGATCTTCCCTAGTCCAGGTCCAGAGTTTTAGCCACCACACCACCTAGACAGATGTGACTTATGTAGGCATATTTTTAAAAAGTCATCCTTAGAATTCAGTTGTCATATCTTGGACAGTAGTAAGGACACATTTTCTATTAGTTTCATTCTTTTAGTTCAGCACTGCCTGATTTTGTGTAGTTGATTGTACAGAAGAGCAGCAAAGTATAGGAGAAAAGGGATTGGTTAGATGCAAAATAATAACATGCTGCCTTTTGTACTTTTTGACCATTGTTAATGGTAATCACTTGCATTGTTTGCTGCGACCAAAGATGACTTGAACACAAACAGAACACCATTAAGACACATTCTTCAGGAAAAGGCAGAGGATGGGCATGTAGCAAGGTAAAGGATAACAAGGAGACAACTTCAGCTGGTGCTCACAGGGCATTAAAAAACAGGAGGAAATAGACATGACTTATCCAGAAGAAGACATGAATGTGTGGTGATCACCACTCCTAGAGAGGATACCCAGACTCAGTTAAAGAATTATCGATTATTAAACTCCTTTTAGGTGCCAGGCATCATGTGAGGTATTGGGGATACAGAGACAAAAAAATTAGTAGCTGTTTTCAAGAAATTTTTGTTCTACTGGGGAAAAAGAATATGTACACAGATGTTCAGCCATTTCAGTTGTGTCTGACTCTGTGACCCCATTTGAAGTTTTCTTGGCAATGATGCTGGAGTGGTTTGTCATTTCCTTATTCAGCTCATTTTACAGATGAGGAAACTGAGGCATACAGGGTTAAGTGACTTGCCCAGAGTTACACAACTAGTAAGTGTCTAAGGCCAGATTTGAACTCACTAAGATGAGTCTTCCTTATGTGAGGCCTGGTACTCTATCCGCTGTGCCACCTAGCTGCCCTCTGTATACACAGATATACAAAAATGTATGCAAGGCACATACAAAATCATTTGAGGGAAGCAAACTTCCATTATGGAAGTTAACATTGTACAGTAGAGAATGTGACAGATTCAGAGTCAAAGGGCCTGCATTCAAATCTCAGTTTTCCTTCTCACCTACCATCTCTGGGACTCAGTTTTCTTATCTGCTAAATGAGGTGGATTTGACTGCCCCTTCCAACTCTATACCTATAATGCTATGAACTAATCAATCTTGTTAAATAGATTTGATTTCAAGGACTACTGAGGGATGCAAAGTGATATCAGAATTTTATATATTCTGCCATCCTGAGGCAAATTTCCAGGAGTCCCATCTTAGTTATAGCTCTGGTCAGAAAATTTAACCACCTCTTTTGTCAGGGGCAGTAGCTTCCAGACATCCTGTGAATGCTTCCCTTTATACGATCTATCCTTAGCAAACTGTGTGTGTCATTTAACACATGACTTGTGTTAAACTGCTAAATAATTCTTCTTTTCCTTCTTTTCCCCCCAGTGCCTTGATGATAGTCTTTCTTTATATACTTAGTTTACAAGATCAAGACCGGAACCAAAATCTTACTTCTGGGTAAGGAAGTCCATTCTTGTTTCTCTTGGGGGAGTAGTTGACTCATTCCCTTTGCCCATTAACCATCGTGTTCTTCTTTAGCAATGTAACGAGCTCTCTGTTGCCAGTCCTCCCTCCAAGCACCACTGCAGCAGGTATTGTCCTCTATTGCAGCTCTCCATTGCTTTGGCTTTCATTGTGGACGACTCAAAGAAGGCTTTCTGGTTAATCTTGGTGTCTTTCTTTCCCTCATCCCCTACCCCATCTCTTGCAGCAGCAAATACATCTCTCACAACTCCCAACCCCTTCTTCCTGGGTCTCGAAGTTACTTTCTGTGAGATACTGCCTTGTTACAATACTTACTGTTGTCCTCTGAGTGAGGCCAAAAGAGTCCCAAGAAGTTCTATGGGAAAGAAGATTGAGGAGAATGCAGACATCAATCAATGGCAATCTCAAGGTAAAAAGAAAAGACTAAGGTTTCTCATATCAGTTTTATTCTTGACAATTGTGTGTTCATCCTTCATTGCTAAAGAAGACCATGCCATCAGAGAAATAATGACATGACTTACCCTTGACTTTGTTTTGAGTAAGGGAGGCTGTGCAGGTCACCAGCTTCACTTCTCCTCCAGTTATAGGTTGGGTGGTAGTTGATTCAAGAGCTAGGCCGGTACCCCTGATATGCCAAGTCTTTAGAAAGGACCCCACATTGACAGCTAGACTCAGCGGTGCAAGACTGGACTAGGAATTGAGAAGACCTGATTTTGAAAGATCGGTGGTTAAAGACTTAACATCTTTCAGCCTCAGTCTTTTTATCTGTAAAATGGAGATAATAGCAGCATCTACCTCATAGGTAGAGTCTTGTTAAGACTCTTTGGTCCTATTTCCAAGTAGTTACCAAGGCTGTCAATTCTCTCATTTTGTTATCTCTCACATCCAATCCCTTTTCTCTGCTAATGTGGCCATGACTCTTGTTCGGAGCACTTATAAATCTTTTCCTTCATTTTTACTGTACAGTATCTAGAAATATGCAATCAATTAGGATAGAAGTTCTGTCCTGAATGGGACAGAGCCAAAAGCTAGCAGTTACCTTTCCCTTGAGGAATTCCTGGACTTTGTGGTAGGTCCGGCTATGTTCCTGAAGTGACTTTTACTCCAATGAAAATGATTTTAGAATCTGCAGAATCTCAGGGCCCTGTAACCACCAGTGGAAGCACTTTTGAGAGAATGCAGAAGGACTCAGAGGATATTGTCAAGGATACAGCTGACAAGTGACCTCATCCACAGCATCATCCCACCCTGGCTTAGCATCATCCTTACACAGTCCTGGGCTATATTCAGTAGTTAGGAACTCCATTAACTGCATTAGCCTAATGTAGGATGCTATCCCCCTGGGTTTTTTTTTTCAAGACTCATCAATTTAAATCACAAAACAGGCCTTTCCTAGTCTTTCTCTTTCTCCTCCATGCCTTCCTCCTAAAATTATCTCCCATTTACTCTTTATGTATCTTGTAAGAATATAGTTGTTTGCATGATGTCTACCTCATAACATGTTGAACTCCTTATAGTAGCTAACGTTTATAGAGTACCCACTATGATCCGGGCACTGTACTAGGCACTTTGGGGCAGCTAAGTGGTGCAGTGGATAGAGCACCAGTGCAGGAGCCAGGAGGACCTGAGTTCAAATCTCACCTCAGACACTTGACACTCACTAGCTGTGTGACCTTGGGCAAGTCATTTAACCCCAATTTCCTTATCCTGGGTCATCTCCAGTCATCATGATGGATATCTGGTCACTGGATTCAGATTGCTGTTGAGTGTGGAGAAGAAGTGAGGCTGGTGACCTGCACAGCCTTCCCTCACTCAAAACAAAGTCAAATGCAAGACTTGTCATTATTTCTCTGACGGCATGGTCTTCTTTGGCAACAAAGACAAACACACTAGGCACTTCACAATATTATTTGGTCTTTATAACAAACCTAGGAAGTAGATGCTGTTAGTATTCCCATTTTATAGGTAAAGAAACAGAGGCAGACAGGTTAAGTGATTTGCCCAGGGTCATGTAGCTATTAAGTATCAGGCTGGATTTGAACTCTGATCTTCCTCCCTCCAGGCCCAAAACTGTATCCACTCATCACCTACCTGTTTATCTGCTTAAGGGCAGGGACTATGGGGTATTCCTCCTTTCTCTGTATCCCCAACACTTAGCACAGTGCCTAGCACACAGTAAGAGCTTAATAAATGATTGTTGACTGCACTACTGGGAAATGTGCAACATGGGGGAACTCAAATAGAGAGACATAGGATAAGGCATCCAGGCACCTGGACTTGCCCTTCTTTGCCACAAAGAGGTCTCAGCTGGCTCTCTCCTTACCCTTCTTTCAAAACACTCCTCTCTACAAATTTTGTATACAAAATATACAAAGAGTCTACTTAGTGATCCCAGGCTTGGCCTCCTGGGTATTTGTATGTAATGTATAGCCTGGAGGTGGCCTCAGAGGCAGTGGAGTGGAGTGGTTAGGAAGCCCCCATTGAGTCTGAAAGACCTGGGTTTAGATTATTTCTGGTACGTACTGGAGCTGTGATCTTGGGCAAATATTTTAACCTTTAAGTGTCTGGCAGTTTTTTAAGATTATAAATTGCAGATCAGAGGCTGATCTTCCTTTGTAAAACCAGAATGACCTAAACAAATGAAATGATAGTTCCAGGTTTAACTACACACACACACACACACACACACACACACACACACACACACACACACACATACACACACACACTCACATCAAATACAAAGAAGGCAGTCTCAGAGTAGGAGGGAGGAGGGTGACTTCATTGTGGTGTCTGTCAGCAGCTGCTATATTTTTGCATTTATAGCTCAACCAACCTGCCTCCTGGATTATGGTAACACAGAGAGAGTCTCCTTTGTCATCTTTAAAAGTTTCTTTTACCTTCAGACTTGCTTTCACAGAAACACCCAGAAATAATTTTGGGTATATAGGCTTAGGGACCATGGGCTCCCAGGACTAAGGTCTGTTATCCCAGTAGGTTTCTCCAGGATCAGTATCCTCAAGGGTATCCAGAGCTATGACCACTTAATGGATCATTCCCTTTCTGACCTTCCATCCCCACTTTGGGTGGGCATTGCTTAGGACTCAAAGACAAAGGAATCCTCTTTTCCCTCTCCTGAAGTCCTCCCTCCATCCTGGATGTCCTGAATCCTAAAAAGTGGGAAATTATGTAACCACCTCTTTTAATTAAACATTTTTGAGGTTTCAGAGAATTAAAAGTGAGAGAAATTGGAAGAGAATTCCAGAGAGCACAATCTTATTAAAATAAAAAGTAAATGTAAAACAAGCTTATAAATAAGTACAAACAATTTCCTGGCTCCAAAAGCATTTTTATGAGCCTACTTTACTCAGCAGTAATACTGGTCATAAAATAAATGAGGTGAAATCAGCATTTTGATAACCTGACCAGAACAAATCATGATTCTCCCGGTGGGTGCAGGGGCTGTTTATGAGTCTGCAGAAGAATGTGGGGTATGTTTCAGGATGGTTATTTCACTTTTACTAAAAAAAGCCCTCTAGAAGTAAATTAGTTGGATCATTGGAAAGAAGACCCTTTGGTACTGAGCATCACCTCTGAAGAACCAAGGAAGTAAGGTGTCATTGGGGTTTGGGGGTGGGTAGAATATTATTTGCTGTTGCCTGCATCTAAAGCCTTCTGATTCTCTTATTGAAGAAAATACTCTTGATACATAGGTGGAAGTCTTCTAAATATGGTCTATAGAACTTGAGATTGATTTATTTTTTCATCTTAAACAATATTTTTCTAGATATTTTTTCTGTCTTCTTCTGTGCCCATCTTGCATTGAAACCATCAAGGTTTATGATGTTTTAAGATATGCTAAATTCTTCATAGTTGCATGTTATGACAAAAATAGCAATAGTAGTAACAGCTAATATTTTAGCACTCTAAGATTTACGAAGTGTTTTATATCTGTTCTCTATAACCATCCTATGAGATATAGGTACTGATTTCCCCCATTTTACAAATGGGGAAACTGAGGCTGGAAACAATTAAGTGACTTGCTTAGAAAGTGTCTGAGGCAGGATGTGGACTCACATCTTCTTGAGTCCAAGTTTAGGTCTCTGTTACAGGATACAAAGGCACAGAAAAATGTTGTCATTCATGAGTCTATACTCAACATGACTACCCTAGGATGATAGGACCCAGAGTATGATGAAATGATGTTTCTTGTCACTTTTATGTGTGTGGTAGTACCACCTTTATTGTCTTTTTCAAGAAGATTCCTTCTACTTAGCTTCATAACCTGGCCCCTTCCAGTCTTGCACCTTACTAAGTTCCACTCAATCTTTCATCCAGTGACTTCCTGGAGACTCTACAGAAAACACACACCATCTCTTGGTTCTGGGCATTCTCTCTGGCTGTCCCATATGCCTGAAATATTCTCCCTCCTCATCTCTACCTTCTGACTTTCCTGCCTTTCCTTGAGTCCCAATTAAAATTCCTTCTTCTACAGGAAACTTCCCCTATCCCCTCTTAATTCTAATGCCTTTTTTCCTTGGTTAAATATTTCCTATTTATCCTGTATGAAGCCTATATGCATATATTTGTTTGCATGTTATCTCCCCCAATTGATTGTGAACCCCCTGAGGGCAGGGACTTTTTGCCTCTCTTTGCACCCTTCTCTTCATGCTCACCCTCACCCTCCTCCTTAGTATAGTGCCTGGCACATGGTAGGTGTTTAATAAATATCGATTGATTGGTTGAGTAGAATACTAATTCAGCCATCGTGGGACAAAGATTAAACATACTGGAAGTTATGATTTATAGCTTGTAGAAACTGTAATTTTTACAATTCTCCTTTCCCACCACTAACTCTAGGAACTCAAGAAACTTTGAGGAAGGAAGGAGTATTCATAAGTGGCATTTATGATAAGAAAAGAGGATCCCGTGGGACTCATGGTCATTTTATGTTTTTAATTGCCTTGTGGTCCAACTTCTTTATATCGAGCTAGGATGGTTCTTGGACACTGTCACCAGGACCATGATGGAAGCCTTTCCAACTGGATGGAAACTTTCAGAGTTTGTGCGATACCGGCAGAGTCTTTGAGAACCCAGGATCACTCCTACTCCATTATGACCTAGGTGGCTCGGTGGATAGAGCTCTGGGGCTAGAATACTACTAGTGATACTTATTTGCTGTGTGATCTTTGGCAAGGCACTGAACTTCTGTCTGCCTCAGTTTCTTCATCTGTAAAAGTGGGGATAAGTATAGCACCTACCTCCAGGGGTGATAGTGAGTGAGGCACAAATGAAAGAATATTTATAAAAGTGCTTTGTGAGCCTTGAGGAGTTAAAGAAATTCTAGCTATTGTTCTTCTTATGATGTTCTCTGATGTGAATCATCTGGTCAGAACTTATGTGGAGGCATCTATAAAATGGGCATAACACTGGCTGCCATAACAGTCTCACAGAGTGGCAAATAAGATTATATATGTGAAAGCGCTTTGTAGCCTGTGGAGTGTATACTTACATTATACAGATGGAAGTATTAATATTTCTAACTGTTTTAGGAAAGTTCAATGCATAGCTCTGACCTTCAAAATAAAACTAGCTGGGATTTGGGGTTTTATTTTATTCAAAATAAAAATATTTTAGGATATACTTTAAAAAAACAAAACAAAATATCCAAATCCCTTTAAACACAACAGATGTCTAATTTCACAGGTTCTCTGGAGGCGTGATTACTAGTGACAGAAGACTTCTCCCAGGAAAGTTTCCTTTCTTTTCAGGAACTCACAGACCATGGGCTATCCCAGAGTGAACTACACTCACTCTTTCAGAGTCAGTCATTCAGTTAACAAACAATAATCAATAAACATTTAAGTCCCTACTATGAGTCAGATACTGTGTTAGGTACTGGGGTACAAAGAAAGGCAAAAGATAAGTGTCCTGCCTAACACATGCTAAATTAGCTTCTGGGTCCCTTAACTTGCCACAGGTAAAGAAATTGCCACTTTCATTTCATTCAGTGAATAAGCATTTATTAAACACTTCCTGTACACCAGATAATGTGCTAAACACTGGGAAAAAATGAAGGAAAAAGCAAAAATAATCCCTGTCCTCAAGGAGCTTATATTCTAATAGGGAAGAGTAAATAAATGGACGGGAAGTTAATTTAAAAAGTAAGTCTCTAGCAGCAGACATGATCTGCCAAGTCTTGCTGCTGAAGGCAGAAGCTAGGCTGAGCACTGAAGGAAGTCAGAAGTAAAAGGGGAGAGCATCCCAGGAGACAGCCAGTGCATGAAGGCAGGAGGTGGTGCATCCTGCGGCAGGAACAGTAAAAGAATGTTCCCCACTAATAGCAAATTCTGGGATTTGCGGTCAAAGGACATCTGCGTGACGTTGGACATGAGCAGGGGAAGGCAACAGTGAAAGAAATTTTTCTCTGATCTCCAGTTCTCTCTGAGCCTCTGTTTTCTTACCTATAAAATGGGGAGATTTTTCTCAGTGGTTGGCTCTTTCAGCTCTAAATTGATGTTTCTATGTATTATGTCAGGCCCTGGGGGGAGAAAACGCTGTAGGAGGCCACAGCCACTCAAGGAGTCAGTTCAGTCAAAAGAAAGGAAATCAAAACCAAAAAGAATCTACCCTCAACTTTGGAGGGCATCAACCAACCTGGAAACTCCCTGGGGCTCATCCCATCCCTTTTCATTGATGACAATAGAGGGTGTTGTGACAAATAATGGAAGATTAGGGGCCATTATTTTCTCTCTGTGAACTAAACTGTTTTAAGCCCTGTGCCGGAAGGAGATTGTTTCAGATCATTAATACCAGGAGAAACCTTTGTGTTAACTATGCACCAACCTTTAAACGATTAACCTTGATTTCTTTTTCATCCCTGTATTGAAAGGGAGAGAGCATTTTCCCAGCTCTCCAAGAGACTGATCCAGCCAAAGGCCTTCTACCCTGACCTTTGTTGTTGCTAAGAAATGTCATATATGGGCTTCTGTGGAGCCTGGGGAAGGGATACAGAACGAGGGTAACTCAGTTAAGGAAAATTCTTTCATCCTCTTCTTCTGTATGTGAATGATTCCTTTCTTTTCTCCCTCCATGGAGCATCCATTTTTTAAAAAATTTAAACTTTTGACGCTTTGTTGATGTTTTTTGCTTTTAGATGATGGTTATCTATAGATACACCCCTTATAACAAGGAAAGAGAGTTAAGCAAAATTAACTAATTCGGTGACTGAACATTTCACACACATAATCCCCCATTTCTCCAACAGAAGGAAGGATATACATTTGCTGACTCCTCAAAATTTATCATTATAATTACATAGCCTTGGACTTCACTTAGTATTCTCTTTATTACTTAGGTGGCATCGTAGCCTTGGTCCCAGGAAGACCTGAGTCCTAACCCTGTGGCATTAACGAAGAACATAGCACCTCCCTTACAAGGTTGTTGTGAGAATTGGAAAAGGTAGCATGTGTAAAACACTTTGCAAACCTCAAAGGGCTATAACTATTAATGGTTAATGCTATTAATAATGAGTTAATAAATTAACTGCTAGCTATCAATAGGCATTTACATTTCTGTTGTTATTGTATATATATATTGTTTTCCTGGCTATGCTTCCTTCACTCTGCATCAGTTCATGCAAATCTTTCCATGTTTCTCTGAATTCTCACTAGTTTCTGTTAGCTCAATAATATTTCATTACATTTGTATACTATAGTTCTCTGGCTATTCCCTCATCAATCAATACTAACCTTGATTCTACTTCTTTAACACTAGGAAGATTTTAGCATATATGGAGCATTTCTTTCAGAGCCAAAGGATATGAACAGTTCATGCACTATTCTTGCAAACTCTCTTTCCAGAATGGACCAACCACTTTGGAGCTCCAACAATCATGCATTAGTGTGTCTGTGTTCCCATACATATTCTAGCATTGACTGTTTCCATCATTTATCACATTGGCCAGTATCCCAGAGCTGAGATAAAACCTCAGTCTCATCTTCCTTTGCATTTCACCTATTAGTAATTTGGAGAGTGTTGTTTTCATGTGGTTGTTGGTAATTTCCAATCTTACTAATTTTTTATCTTCTTTTGAAAATTGTTCATATTCTTTGGTGTTTCAGTTGGGCAATGACTCTTAGCCTTCTGTATTTTTGTTAGTACATGGATATAATGGATATCAGACATTTGTCCAAGGCATTTAATACAGTTGCACTGTCCACCTCCTTATTCTAGCATTCTTTGATCTCATTCATCCCAAAGGTGTAGTTTTATGAACTCAGCATTGACCATATGTGTATGTATATATGTATGTGTGTGTGTGTATATATTCACCTTTCTTCTTTCTAAAAGGTTTGTTAAACTTGGCATCTATTTCAGCATTGACCAGTTGGAAGGCCATCATTACTCTCAGTCGATCCTTAGAAAGTAAGTCTTCAGTACAGATTTTTTCCACAGTGCTTTGAGATTGCATAAAGGGAAAAAATAAACCACAAAGGCAGAAGGTAGAGTTAACATGGCAGAGTATAGGTGGCAGCTCAACTAAATTCTCTCAACAATTTAGTCAAAACAACTTTAAAATAATGCCTCAAATCAAATTTTGGAGCAACAGGGTCAAGAACAGGTAGACAACTTAGTAAGTAAGTGGGAAAGGTCTGTGAAACAACAGTGGGGACTGGTTTAGGTCAGAGTGAAGCAGCAACCTAACAGGGGGCCTTAGGGGCAATGGTGGCACCAGGAGCTGTAGCAACTTGGGGAACTCCTAGACCTCTGATAGTAAGTGGGTAAGACAAATGGTCAGAGAGAGGTTACTGGGGATCCTTTGTTGGCACAGGGTATAGCTGGCAACTCTATTGTCCATACAAAGTTCTGGGTCCCAGTTCTAGAGGAGAGGGGAACATTTGTGGTCAGTCCCAGGAGAACAGAGGTCCTAGTCACATTTCTAAATTACAGGGGAGAGTTAGTGCTTGTGGCTGCAGGGAAACTAAACCCAATTAAAGAAAAATTCTTCAGAGATCAGCAAAATCTTCCTATACAAACTCTAGGCTTAAAGGAGAGAGTCATTTCTTCTACTTCTCAGTGGTTAGGGAGATGAAGTTATTCATTCAGTGTTAAAGTATCTTCTATTGCATGCTGGGTCATTTCTAGTCATCCTGATGAATATCTGGTCACTGGATTCAAATGGCTCCAGAGGAGAAGTAAGATTGGTGACCTGCATAGCCCTCCCTCACTCAAAACAAAGTCAAGTGCAAGTCATGTCATTATTCTCTGATGGCATGGTCTTTTTTGGCAATGAAGGAGGAATACAACAATATATACACATACATAAACAGATATACATATATGTATATGAGATATATACATGTATATACACACATATATGTATACATACACACACACACACACACATATATATATATATATATATAGAATAGTCACCTCTATCCCTTGTTTGGATAAGGATTTTCTCCCAAACCACAACTGTGAAAGGCGCAGAGGATTGACTTATGAGTTGTAGTCTTGGGTAATAGTTGTGAAAGTAGGATTGAAGGAAGGAAAAGTGAGGAGCCAAGACAGGAGGATTCTGTTATCCTTTTTTTGTGTGTGTGTTCCACTTGACCTTTCAGTTCTCTCTCTGTCCTGGGAATAGTTACCTCCAGATTGTATATTCCAATACAAAGCCCAAATGTTAACCAATAGCTGTTGTGGCTCACTTTTGTCTGACTCTTCATGAACTCACATGGGACCTTCTTGGCAAAGACACTAGAGTGGTTTGCCATTTCCTTCTTCAATGGATTAAGGCCAACAGAGGTTAAGTGACTCGCCCAAGGTCACAGAGCTATCTGAGACTGGATTTAGGTCTTCCTGACTCCAGGTCCAACACTTTATCCATGGAGTCATGTACTTGCTCCCTGAGCCACCTAGCTATCTCTAGAAAACAAACAATAGTGTTTGACAATTATTGTTGATCTGGAATTTTAAATTGGAATTCCAGGAAGTGTGGGAGTTTTTGGATCTGTGAAATATTCCATCTTTTGGAAAAGCCTTAAATAGATTATTCTTAGTAAAGTGTCAACAAAATATCTGAGCACTATCTGTTTAGGCATGGAGAGCCATACCTGTACATTTGTTGAAGCATGGTATAATGAATTGGATGGATAGAGAGTTGGACTTTGAGAAAACCATATTTCAAACACCGCATTTTGTACTTATAGGGTGCACAGGCAAATCACTTAATCTGTTTGAATCTGTTTCCTCGTTTATGAAATATACGAGGATATAACAGTATCTGTAGAACCAGCATCACAGTGTTGTTGGGAAAATCCAGCGAGAGAGTGTAGAAAAAGAGCACGTTCAACTTTAAAGTGTAGACTTAAGTTGTTTAAAAAAATTATTCCTCTTTTCATGTTCAATGGTTTTCAGATAGAAATGGTTCTGGGGCAATAAAGGAATGAATGCATGGAAAAAAAAGTTAGTAAATATTTACTTTGTACCAGGCATCCCTGATGATACAAAAACAAAAGGCGGGACAGTCCCTACCCTCAAGGAAATGATATTCTAAAGGAGGGAAAGGACTGCTATGGTCAGTCATTTTGCAGGGATGGAGTTCTAGGACAAATATCACATGCGTAGTAGTATTATGGGAGTTTTCTGAGCCTGGGCTTCTGGAAAGTCTAGGACAGGGGTGGGGAACCTGCATCCTGGAGACCACATGTGGCCTTTGAAGTTTGGATTTAGTCATGTGACCTCGAGGCCTCAAGTTCTCCACCCCAGCCCTACGAGAATCTTACCCACCACAGTCTGAGAAGTATTTTATAGACACAACCCTATTACTCTGTTTCTTTGGCCTCAAATATTTCTTTATCTGGGGAGGGAAAGGACATGTTTTTCCCTGAGGGACGGGGGGAGGGACATGTTCCTCTCCCTCCACAATAGTATGTCTCTCAGTGCTGTCCCCAGAGCAAGGGGTAGAAAGGGGGTTGGGGAGGGGTCCTAGCACAGCATAGTATGACTATGGTCCATGGATCTGGGCTAAGTGGATGATGGTGGCTGCTCCCTCATTAGCAGCGCAGAGGAGCAGAGTAAAGGGAGCCCCGGAAAGAATCACAGAGAAAGTGTCATGCACAGGAGCAGGGCATCAGCTGGAGAGTAGCAGGAAAGCTACTCAACTTTTTTATACTTAATTTTCTACAGACTCTTGTGCAGGTAGATAAAACAGCTGCTTTTTTTCATTGAATCAAAGGATTTGAATCTAAGCTCGTCTTTTGTCTACAGACTAAAAGCATCCTAGGTACAATTCCTAGATAGGATGACGCATGATTCTGATTGCTTTAGTCATGTCTATTTTGAAAGTCTTTGATTTCATACAACTGTAAGTTTATAAGTGTTGGCTAGGGAACATCTCTGAAAAATGCTGTTAAGTTTTTATGGGTCATTGTTGTGTTCAGACAATTGTGCCCCTGGACAGCTCATTCCTTCTGATTAAATTGCTGTTCCATCAGATAATAGTTTGATTCAAGGAGAGTGTATTGGGTGAACTCTTCAGGATATTTTGAGGTTTGTATTTGTGATATGGATTAGCACTTATTAGTCCATAAAAATTGTGAGCTTGTCATGTAGAATTCTAGGCACTATTATGTTTTTCTGGGCGTTTGCTAGCTATTAATATTATTATTGAATTATTTCATCTTTGTGCTTGTATCCCCAGTGCCTAGCTATAGCCTCTTCCAATTGCTCAAATGAATTTCCATTTTAGGTTTTTCATTTTCTCTTGTGTTTGCATTTCAAAGTTTCTACTCAGCTCTGGTCTTTTCATCAGAAAAGCTTGTAAGTCCTACATTCTATTGAAGGTCTATATGATTTCCTGGAAGAAGCTATTCAACCTTGCAGTAAGGTATTTTTAGTGATAAGTCTATGTATTTTATCTTTTGGAATATTGTATTCCAAGATTTCTTATTTATAGTAGAAGATGCTCAATTTTGTTGGATCCTGATGTTATCCCTTGATACTTGAAATCTTTGGTTCTAGATGCTTGTAGTACTTTTTTTCTTTGACCTGGGAAATTTGAGTTTTGTCTATGATGTTCCTGGTACTTTTCCTTTTGGGGTTTCTTTCAGATGATTGGTGGAGTCTTCGTTTCTTTACTTTGACCTCTAGTTTTAATGATCTATGTCATTTTCATTTAGAATTTCTTGAAAGAGAGGGTCAAGGCTTTTAAAAAAAAATATGTTTCTTTGGGAGTCCAATGATTTTTAAATGATCTCTCCAATCATTTTCCAGTTCAATTATTTTTTATAACAGACATGTATATTTTCTTCTATTTTTTCAATCTTTTCATTTTGTTCTAATATACAGGGTCCCAAAAGTGTTAGAACAACCTAATTAAGGTTTAAAGCTATTCCAAGACTTTTGGGGTACCTTGCATTTCTTGTTTTCTCTTAAAGTCATTGAATTGCTTTATTTATTCTTATTTTCAGAGAGTTCACAAATTGTATTAGGATGTCTACTTTCTAAGTTATTTAATTTATTTCTATTTCTTTCCTCTAGAGCTTGTATTTCTATGTTTAAAATTTTTATTTTATACTTTATTTTTTTATGTATTTATGTAGCCTTTATGGAAAAATCATTTTTTTCCTTTCATCTTTTCTTTCAGTTTCATTTTCTTCCAGGATGGATTTTTGGGTCTCTTCTGAGTTATAATCATTTTTTATAGTGGTCATTGCTTTCTTCATTTTGCTCATATCTTCAGCTTTAGTTCCAGAATTGGAACTTTATACTAGGGTCATACTTCCTTGTGATTTTGGGTGGGATGGTTCATCCAATTTGATCTCTATCTAGGTGACTTGTGTTCCCATACTCACCCCTGTCTCCCGGAGTGTGTTTATTCTAAGAGTACTGATAAGTTTTAGGTGCCCCTGAATCTTTTGATATTCAGGACCCTCTCATGGCATCTCAGGATAGAGTTCTACAAGCCTCAGAGCCCTTGGGCCTGGGGAGCCTTGCTATGAATACTGCTACACAGGAATGCAGTGCTACTACTCCCCATTGATTCCATCATCCATGTTGTGGGATTCTGATCAGCTTGGGGCTTTCTTATGAGACCTCTCTGCTCTACCTGCTCTGGCCTATCTAGGGGTCATACTGGGAACTTCCCATTTTGTTTGCCTGTCCTGGCATTAGTCTTTTCTGACAGTCTTCCTTTTCTATTGCCTCACATTTTTAAAAAAATATATTTTTCCCTCTTCAGATCTCAGTAGCTTCTCAATTTCATCTCTTATTTCATCTAATCTAGAATTAGGAATGAAATTATTTATTGTGATTATCCTTTCTTAGCCAGAAATAGATTGTGGTGCATCTTGGAACTGATGGTACCATTTGCTAAAACATTAGGAAATTTTCATCTGTGACTGGTGAGATTTGTCTACAGTTTTCTTATGGTAATATATTGATGTATAACAAAAGCATTCTGTTTTCAGTCCATTTTATGTGCATGAGTAGTTTGACCACTTTAGCTATCAGTACCACCTGCATCTAAGCATTTCTAGTGGAAGGAATACCTGCATTTCTGATTTGTCCTGATTTATCACTTGTCTTCATGGGACACCAGAATATGAAAGACTACCTTCCATGTCAAGGTAATCATCATGATGGTTTTGTGGTGGACCAGCCTGCAAATTTATTCCACCCTACTTATTTGGTAGATTCATGGGAAGTTTTATCGCATTAGGTAAAGATACTAACCCAATAAGTGGTATTCCTAAAACCTAATTGGACAGAATTTCAGGATTTTTGTCAGACCTTCACAATCACTATAGTGTTCTTGGGCCACATGATGGTCCTGCTCTAATGGCGTGTATTTTTCAAGTTTGCTCTTGGCCTCTCAACTCATTACATGGTTGGGTTTTGAGGGGTTGGCTTTTGTTACAACTAATTTTTTACAAGGTACTTTGCTAGGTTTTGCAGAAGATGCATTGGAGGGGTTTACAGGCTATTTAAGCAAAAAAAAAAACCAATTGTACAAAGTTAAATGTTAATTCGTTAAGAGATAATAGTGCAACATAAAAATATATGTTATTGTAAGGAAGAGAAGAGTTTGCTCTCTTTTCTGTTAGATTACTTTGAAATATTATTTTGCAGTCTTTCAGTGAAAGAATGTATACATCTGGAACACAATTTTTCAGAGATTGGTAGCCATAAATTGTGTCACAGAATTCCATAGTTAGGTGAAACTTCAGAGGTTATTTGAAAAGGTGATATGGGATGGTAGAAAGAGTTTTCAGTTTGGAGCCACAGGACCTATATTGAAATTCTAATTCTGCTATTTAATACTTAACATCTCTGGGCTTCAGTTTCCTCAAATATAAAATGAGGGACTGGAGTGGATTAGATGGTTGCTAAGGCCCCTTCCAGTTCTATGATTCCAAGATCTATTCTAATACATATACATGAATGAGATTCTACTGTACAATATCCAATGTCCACTCGAAGTATTCCAGTGAAAGGAAACTTCCTACTCCTTAAGATGGCTCATTCTATTTGCAGTTCCACATTTTTTCTTCCTGTTAGACTTTTCCAAAACTGAGAGAGGGTTATTGAAGTCTCCTGTGACTATTATGTTATATCTCCTTGAAGCTCAAATAATATTTCCTTTATGAATCTATATGCTAAGGCACTTAGATTTTGTAAATTTATTGCTAATATTGGTTTGTTGTCTATGGTTCTTTCAGCATAATATAATATCTTTGCTTATCCCTTTAAATTTTTTGAATGTTTGTTTTTACTATGTCAGATAGTATGATTGCCACTTCCGCTTTTTTGGATTCACTTGAGGCCTAGTAAATTTTTTTCCATCCCCTTAGTTTTATTTTGTGAATGTATTTATTTTTTAAAATATGTTTCTTGTAAACATCAGATTGCAGGGTTTTGCTTTCTTATCCAATCGGAAACTTTTTCATTTTATTGGGTTATTTAATCCACTCTACTTAGTTAGGGTTCTATTTTCCTTCATCTATGTCTCATACTAGAGATTGTTCAAGTTATGATTTCTCCCCTTTTCTGCTGTCAACACAGTATTATGTTCCTTCAATTTCCTTAATCCTTTTTTCCAGGTGATTCTGTTCTTACTGGCTCTCTTTCTTTCCTTCCTGACCCCCTTTTCTCATTTCTTACCCTTATCCCTTTGGTCCATTCCATTTTTAGACAGTTCTGATTGTTAATATACTTTTCCTGAAACACAACTAAAATCTGTCTCCAGGTGGGAATATCCTATTGATCCTACTTCTTTCCACTGGGCCCAAGCTGAAGAAATCTGTGTAAAATGATAAAACAACAATATCTTTGTCTGAAAACATCCTGATTAGAAATATCAAATGAAGCAGAAAGCAGGAGACATATGCTCACTCAAGGTGTTTCCCACTGTTACAAAATATGTTCAGGACAAAGTCTTCATAGATGAATTTCTTCTAAATGTTGACATCTATTAAATGCTAGTGATTTTCAAGCTGATTACTTTGAAACCCAGAACTTGACATAGCCTTATAAATGAGATCCATAATCACTCAAAAGAGTTGGTCTAATTTTCAAATTATCAAAGAAAAGTAGATAAAGAATTCCTATAAGCCAAACAGACAACCTGTAAAGTGAATACATAAGTATCAATATCTTGGAGAAATATTGTGATGGACGATGAGCTAGTCTCAAAATTGAATGGAGGAAGGCGATGGAGTTTGATTACATTTAGAAACTTTCACTGTGCTTTTAATAATCTCAGTTTCTCCCTGAAACAAAGACCCAGATTTTTTTCTGATTTTATATTTTTTATTCTGAACTTAAACATTCAAAAGAGCATTTCCATACTCACAGAAAAACACAAAGAGAGGGCTCTATATAAAATCATGAATTACCATTTCATACTTCTTGCTTTTTTAAAAAGCATATAATAAAACTACAAAAGACCTATCAAGGAAAATACTATCTACCTCAGAAGAACTGATAAATAGAACTATATATAATATGGTTCTACACACACACACACACACACACACACACACACACACACGCGCGTGCGTGCGCACACATGCACACACACATACACAGACATATATTTTCAGAGAGTTCACAAATTGCATTAGGATGTCTACTTTCTAAGTTATTTAATTTATTTCTATTTCTTTCCTCTAGAACTTGTATTTCTTTGTTTAAAATTTTTATTTTACACTTTTTTTATGTATTTATGTAGCCTTTATGGAAAAATCATTTTTTTCCTTTCATCTTTTCTTTCAGTTTCATTTTCTTCCAGGATGGATTTTTGAGTCTCTCCTGAGTTATAATAATATGTGTCTGTGTATACATGCATATATGTGTCTAATGGTAGCTATCTCTAGGGTGGGTTGGGGAAGGAGGGAAAAAATATAAAAAGTACACAGCAGAGAATTTAAAAAATTTTAAAAATTGGAAGGAATCATAGGAAGCAGAGTAGCCTTGAAAAAAATATATAGCACTTATATAGTTTTTCAAAAAAAAGTAAACAGCATGCAATGTAAAGTTATGGTTTTATAGTGAATCCTCTTTTTATATTGTGCTGTGTGCATGGAAATGTTCTTTTTTTGTCTATGTATTAAAGTTCCAAATGAATTTTTGAAAACCACGTAATAAATTCCAAGCTTGCCTTTCAAAAGTGTCCTGCTTGTCAGTGTTTCCTTTCATTCTCATCTGTGTCTTTTAAAAAATATTTCTGCGGCATTTTTCCTTTAGTAACAGTATTGATAACATCTTCCTTGCCCTGAACCCCATTCCCCAATTAACAGAGAAAGAAAGGGGGCAAAATCCTTTTGAGAGATTAGCATAGTAAAGCAAAATAGGGTGGCCTTGTCCAAAAATATGTCTTGGCACTTGTTGTCCACAGTATCTGACACATAGTAGATGATTAATAAATGTTTATTGACCAACTGTATTTACTGAACGACATCACCTCTCTGAAAGTATGTAGGAGATCTTTTTGACATTAATATGGCGCTGGTGATTTTATTTAACTGAAGAATGAAAGCTCATAGAATTAAAACTGTGGGTGAGCCAAAGGTTATTAGAAAAATGCATGGTGAATGTGAATAGGCAGAGACATATTTCCAAAGAAACACATCCTCATAAAAGCAGTACAAAAGATATTTTTGAAGAAATGTATGACTGGGGAAGAAAATGGGCCGACCACTAGGCAATGCATTCGTGTAACAGAAACCTTGGTAATAACAAACGACAATTTCTATGATAATGACTGACCCTCACCTGGTCTCTTCCTTCACAACATCTGTCTGAAGCTGTACAACCTTTTTACCCCTATTTTAAAGACAAGAGAACTGAGGCTCTGGGGGTGATTTGTTCATACTCACACAGTTAATATATAGATGAAGCAGAATTTAAACTTAGTTTCCCTATCCCAAGTCAACATTATGGCAACCCATGCTGCCTCCATTTCAGCACAACCTTTGATAACTTTGCAAGAAAAAGTATAAACTTACGCGTCTCTTTCCATTGTCCCCATCATTCTGTTGCCCGTTAGCTTTATTATTAGTTTCCTTATTTATTCCGTTCAATTTAGGCTATAAGAGGCAGGGGAAAGGCAGCGAGACATAGATTCAGGAGGCCTTTGGGTTCAATTTCCATTTCTGACACATATTGTACTGACTGTGTGAACCTGAGCAAGTGACTTTACCTCTCAATATCCCCAAATAATTGTCTAAAAAAATTTAAGAAGCAGTGTCTACATGCATTAATAGGGGGTGTTTTCTCACTGTGAGTTCCTTTCAATGAAATCAGAGGTTGGGATCTTCCTCCTTTCCCTTTTCCCCAAATGGAAGCCCTCTCCTGCCTATTTTCATGTGAAAAGATTAATTATTGTAACACCAGGGTAGTAATTTATTTGTATCTTCCCATTCAATTTCATTGACCCCGACACTAAGAATGAGGAAAGTAGAGCCTACGGGAAAACTGAGATGATAACAAGAGCTTGGACAAACCCATGTCAAGGTCCTGGTTCCCTGGGCTCTGTTTTGTAAAGAATACTTTGGTAGAAGACTGTAATCAACGAATTAGCAAACATTTATTAAGTGCCTACACATACATGCTGATGGGTCTTATCAGACACGGTTGGATACATTGTACCTTGCCTCCAACATAGTGATGTCATTTTGGTCCTCTTTTATAATAGACAACAACCAACCACTATAGGCTAGGTTTGGGATATGATGTATTCCCTTTTTCCGGCTTTGGACCTTCATGAGAGTTCAAAAGACTCCCTTTCAGAAATGAACTAAAGGGCTTGTTTCTGGTCCTCTCCAGATGGTAGATTAGAAGATCCAGAAGGTCTTTTTAGCAGAAAATTTTAAGGAGAGCCCAAACAGAACTCAAAGTTTTCTTTACACCTGACACATTGGAATTGATTGAGTATTGAGAACTAATTTCTTTCTTTTCCAGGACACAGAAGCAAAGCAATCTCAGGACAAGACAAACTAACTAAATCTGACTGGGGAAGTGACTGTAAGTCCTCATTTACAAGCAAAGTGCTTTAAGTTGTCAGGGCCAATGAGAAGTTTAAGAGTCTGTGTAAATGTAGAAGTGGAGGATGCTACTCTTTGGGAAAATATATTTTAATAACCTTCCTTTATATTAGGACCGAAAGTAGATCTCGAAGGCTTTTAGTACAGCTACATTATCTTGTGTGTTTAATACCAGCCTAGTCATTACTGACTAATGTCCTTAGACACATTGAAAGTCCTTGGATTTCTGGGAAGAACATTATTTATTTGGGATGAGTTGGAAAATCACTGGTTTCTTTTACTCCTTACCCACTTCCAGTTCCCTACCAAAATTCTTAGTATTTATTTTCAAGTTTGCATAAATGTCCAGGGCACCTTGACATCCAGAGCCCTTCTCAGAGTGTTAGTAAGTTTTTCAACCTATGGACCTTGTGAATCTAGTAGGAACCATATGTCCTGGACAGAGAGGAAAGGATATTAGGGAGAATACTTATGAAAGCTAGTGTGGGACAACGGACAGAGGCCGGGCCTTGAAGTGAAGAAGGTCTGGGTCCAAGGCCTGTCTGATATATATTGATTGACCTTAGATAAGTCACTTAGTTTCTTAGTTACTCAGGCAAACCTTTAAGACTGAAATCCAGTCTTAACCCTTAATCGTTAATCCTCTTTGGCAGTCTGGAAAAGCCTGTGAACCTCTCCTAAAGAATGTTTTAAGATCCACAAAATGCATAGGATTTCGAAGGAAACCAATTATCTAGAAATACAGAAACTGGAATATTGATTTTAAAAAGTTCATGGATAGCAGGTTATGAATTCCTATTCTAAAAAGAGTTGCTGATTTGCACTGATGGAAGGAGTATTTCTTATCAAGAAGATCATCAGGGATATGAAGGAAAGAGGGTGGTTATTAAGTCCTGGATTTTTGAGTGTAGGCTTTGCACCTACTGTGGCAAAGGGACTCTTTGCTTAACTCCTTATTTTAATGGATAAAGGAAATCTGTCTTGGAAACTCTTGCTTTTTGATTCAGGGAGGAGGGTAGAAATTCAAGCTACCTTTTCCTTCCTAAAAGCCTTGCTTCATATTCTCATTTTTTCTTGCTTTTAGGGATTGACACAACCATCAGTTCCATTCAGATTATGGAAATTCAGCACAAAATTGACCACCGTTATTGCAGTAAAAGCCTCCAGTGTGGGTGGGTAAACTTTTACTTCTCATCCCATTTCCTAACTTCAATTGTCCAGTGCTATGACTTTTTTTCTTTCTTTGATGATTGCTATTTCTTTCCTTCCTTCCTTCCTTCCTTCTTTCCTTTTCCCTTTCCTTCCTTCCCTATTTACTTATTTAATTTTGCAAAGGGGCTAATGACTTTTGCAAAAAAGAGAGGGAGAGCTGCCTGTTAAAATCAGCCTGTGCTCATATTGCTTCTTAATCACGTAAACCCATTTCCCAGTTAATGCTGGGCAGCAGATAAGAAATAGCTACCCCAACACTCCCTTCCTTTCTCCCCCACCCCCTAAGTTTGACATGAAGTTCAAGTGTTGCAGCCCAGAGGCATTTCTGAAAGGCCTGTTGTTTGCTTTGACCATTTGAGTGCAAACAACAAAGCACTGAGGATAAAATGTGGTCTCTGCCCAGCAGGTTTACTAATTAGTTTTACAGACAGCAAAGACATTGTCAGTCATGGCTCAGAGTTATGAGGGGCTAGCGCTGGAATATTTTAATAACAAGGGAGATCGTTATTTTAATAGATGAAATAGCTTATTTTAGCTTTTCTGTTGGGAGGAAAAAAATCTAGCAGCTGCAAAAAAAAGTTTTTTATCAGCGAAATCCTTCCCTACAACTTACATCATATTACCAATATCCCAATGATGATATAGGTAGTAGCTGTTAGCATCAGGAAATTGAAGGCACAAAGTAGCAGACTCGGGGGAGGAATGTGCATTTTTCAATTGCTATTAGAATTATTATTTATCACAATTTGATTTTTTTTTCTCAGCTTGCTATCACTTTTTTCTCTTTACCTATTTTCCTCTGATGGTTCAGCTATTTCTCTATTGAAGGGTCAGTGAGGCCTTATATTTGTTTGAACCTTTCTCCATTTATCTTGTTTCCAATTATTTTACTCAATGCACTCAACAGAAATGTGTTATCTGGCTATATGGAGAGTATGCTGTGGCTATGATGTGCTTTTGGATAAAATGTTCTCCTGTTTATTACAATGTAAGCCTTGGGAGTGGTTCTTTTTGGCAGGTGAAACTCTGTAATGTAACATAAAAACTTTCAAACTTATGGAACTGATGAAGTTTAGCTTCCAATTAGAGGAATTTTCAGGCTGGATTTCCAAATGTCTTTATCAGATTCTCTCTCAGTCTGTCTGTCTATCTGTCTCTCTCTCACATACACACACACACACACTCACACACGCGCCTCCTAATTAGATTCCATATCTTTGGAAACTATCCTCCCAAATGCAGTCTCTAAACAGTTACCAAATTGGTATTTGGGTCCTATCACTTTATTCAAGAAGTTTCAGTGGCTTCCCATGACTTCTAGAATGAACTACAAGTTCCTCTGTGTCTTTTAAAACTATTCACAATCTGATTTCAACCGACTTTCTAAGCTGATGTCATTCTATCCTTCCCATCATGTACAACCCATTTCAAGTGAACTACCCCTATTTGCTGTTCATCCCACTGGTCATCTCCTCTCCCTATTCTCCCCCCATGTATAGACCACTCCATGCTTGAAATGCCATCCCTCTTCATATAGACTCCGCACCTTCCTTTAAAACACAGCTCAGATACACTTTCCTACAGGAGGCCTTCCTTGGTCTCCCCAGTTGTAACAAGAAACCCTAGAAATGACTTACATGTAATTTCCTCGTATTTGAGAATAATGTCTGTGTATGGATTGTTTTTCTTTAGCAGAATTTAACCTTCTTGAAGGTAGAGATTGTTTCATTTTGGTCATTGCATGTCCAATACCTAATTCAGTACCTAGCATGTAGTAAGTACTAAATCAGTGTTTGTTGACTTGATTGAGATGAGCCACATTTTATGTCATCCCAGAAAACTGAGGATAATTTTCAAGAGACTATGCCAATGTACTAAAAAGACTCTAGACACTATGAAATTTAACCAGTGTTACTCTACGCTATTAATAATTATATAATAATAAACTACATTTAATTATATAAACATAATAATATATACTATATTAATTACATAGACATGATTATTTTATACATCAAATGTTTGCAAAATTATTAATGTGAATATTAACTATATATTGTAATATTATTAAAACTTAGTCACATATATATTTATATATGTATTTCTAAGGCTTTAAGTCATAGAGAAGATAATAATCTATATTGGCAGAGAAAAGTTCTTCACCAAGAGTTCTCCATACCGAGAGTCATTGGTCTGGTCCTATGTACACATGCATGTACATCTATATCTATGCATATATATGTTTGCATATGCATATGTTTGCATACATATATGCCATGTAGTAAGTGGGCCCTAACCCCAGCTATCTTATCCTTGAAGGAGTTATTATGAAAGTTGCCATGTTGGATGATGACACTAATTGGTAAAGTGTAGCATTAGAAATGCCCTAGAAATAGCAAATGCCAAGCCAAAAGGAGAAGTAGGAAGAGTAATTTAAATTGCTGGATCCCTAGGTACAGGGGAAATGCCTCTGGTCTAAGGTACAACAAGGGGAAAATCTCAGAGCTGGAAAACAGTGCTAGAGAAAAAGGAGGAACTGAACAGGGCTTGGCTTGCCAACTTTCCCAGGCATCTTGGGTATCTTCTGAAATTTCCCTCAATACCTCTGACATTTGGCCACATGTATTTTTCTCCAACATGTACTGTGTCTGGGAGTAAAGGAAGAACTTAATTTGTGGTCCCACAGTCTTGAGAATAGATTAGACTGGTAAGGCTAAAGGGGTGTCCAATAAAAGACAAGATGCTATTGAGAATTTAGTCAGAAAACCCATCTCGCTCAAGTTTTTCACTTGTTGTCTTGAAAATTTTCATCCAATTTTGTTGTATCCAGAAAGACAATATCATTTCCTTTAGAGACATGTATTTAATGGCCAACACTATGAATCTGAACCTGTTCTACAAAGCAAAAGTTGTCTTTACTAGTCAAGGGGATGGCATAAAAGAAGGGATGAATGGGCCCTACCCAAACATGTTGGCAAGCAACTCCATTTTTCCATTTTTTTCCAATACTGAGCCATGAATTATGGTTATGCTAATCTCAGTGGAAACAGATTCTGGAATTATCTGGTAAGAATATCCTGTGACTGTTTCTCAGCAGCAGGAGGGTGTGAATTCATGGTGTGAGAACTGGCATCTATGATTTCTAACCCTTCTTTCCTGTGGGATTGTTCACTTGAAGGCTTTGCTTCATTTCTCTGGGAGAATCTCTAAGTCCTTGGGAGATAATGAAATAATTTCCTGTTATTTGGTCCTGTGCATTTGGGCTGAAATTTGATTTTCCATTATCTTTACTCTGAGTTATAATGTACCACTCACTCTGCTGATATACATTGTGTTAGAACTAAAGGAAATGATTTTGTAAACACCCAGCGGGCATGTTTCTGGGACATATAACAATGGATGATATTAAATAGCGGGACTCAATCCAGCATTTTAAAAATTAGCATATAATTAGTCATAAAGAATCTTTGGAAACTATCCCTGCATGTTTTGATGTGTTTTTGGTTTTGTTTTCTACTTTTCCACACTCAGGTCTGGAAATTATAACTACAATATTCCTGTTAACAAGCACACACCTACCAATGTAAAGTTTTCATTAGAAATCAAGTAAGTATCAACAGGTATATGACATGGAGATGATCTCTGTTTTTATCATCAGGAAACAGTGATAATGAAAGGCAGCTTGGTAAAGTGGAGAGAAAACCCTTAGAGGCAGTCCTGCAAGATACAAGTCCCACTTTGTACTAGCTGGGTGACCCTTGGGGAAGTCCCAAAACCACTCAGTGACTCAGGCAGCCCTCTCATACTAGAATGAAAGAATGAGGATGGGCAATCATGGATTTGATTACAGTGTTAGAACTAGAAAGTAGGATCGTGGGGAGCAAGCAAGATGGGCAAGGAAAAGCTTCATCTGTGTCACGGGATAGAAAGTTCATTGCTTTTACTTCTTCTAACCCTTGGCGATCTCTTCTTTGAGGCCTGTCATTCACTGAGGAGCACAAGTTCCAGGTTCTCTTCTCCCTGACTGTTCCTTAACCCTGCTGCTAGCCTCTCTGTTCCCCTGGACGCTGCTGTGGATTGTAAGATATCCACTGAAGGAGGAAGGAGGAAACAAGGATAGAAGTATAAAGGACAAGGGCATACCTTAGAGCAGAACCAGCTTCCCAGCCTCGAGGCCACAAGTGACCCTCTAGGTCCTCAAGTGTGGCCCTTTGACTGAATCCAAATTTCACAAAACAAATCCTTAAAGGATTTGGATTCAGTCAAAGGACCTGTTCTCTACCCCTGATTTAGGCCATGGAAGGCATAACTGATATTCTCAGTCAATTGTTAGCAATACCCCATGTTCACCAATAGTCTTAATTCAATGGCCAACACCCTATAACTCTACCACTACGACTGAGGACTTATTTACACTTTGCTGTTGGGCTGTTTTGTTGCTGTTCAGTCTTTTTAGCTGTGTCACACTCTTCATAACTCTATTTTGGGTTTTTTTGGCAAAGATACTTGAGTGGTTTGTCATTTCTGTCTCCAGGTTATTTTACCAGTGAGAAACTGAGGCAAGTAGGGTTAAGTGACTTGCCCAGAGTCACACAGCTATTAAGTGGCTGAGGCCAGATTTTAACTCAGATCCTCCTGATTCCAGGCCCAGTGTTCTACCCATGGTACCACCTACCTCCTCTGAGTTCAAACCTGGCCTTAGACATACACTTATTAAAAGTGTGACCCTGGGAAAGTCACTTAAGCTTCTTTGTCTCAGTTTCTTCATCTGCAAAATGAGCTAGAGAAGGAAATGGCAAACCACTCCAGTATCTTTGCCAAGCAAACCCCAAAAGGGGTCATGAAGAATCTGATATGACTGAAACATCTGAACAACAACTTTGATTATTAGTGAGGTCTAGCACTTCAAGCGATCACTAACAATTTGTGTCTCTTTTTTGAAACCAGTCTGTTTATATCATTTGACCACTGATTTATTACATCTCTCATTATTTTCCAAATGCTAATTATTACTCACCTTGCTTTTTATCTCCAAGCTAAATTAGAATGCTTCTTTCTGAATCATCCTGACATTCTATCTTGGGGTCAGACTTTCTTTGGGACTTCAGACCAGCTTGATATCAAAAGTCTTAATTTGTTCTCTATCTTGAAGGATTCCTTTAAACCATGTCATATACTATTTACCTTGCTTGGGTGTTTAGTATTCTAATTAAAGGGAAATCTATTTCCTTGGATTCGTTTCTTCTCCTTTCCTCTTATGTTCCCCTAACATTAGCAATGATTCCCAGTAAAACCACTATTACTATCTATTCTAGCACAGAAGCTCCCCTGCCAAGTTTACCATCTTGGGAGAGGAGCTAAACAAGTCCCCTGCTCCTTAACAACTTAACTTCTTCAGATGGTTTCTGTAGATATTAAAATTTTACCTTTTGCTGCTAAAGTTCTCCTGAATTCATTCCTAAGTCTTGCGTTCTTGACACAGGGAGCAGGCTGGTTACCTTGCACAGCCCTCCCTCACTCAGAACAAAGTCCAGTGCAAGTCATGTCATCATTTCTCTTATGTCATGGCACACTTCCCTTTCTCTCCATATGGAGCACACAGGATATAGGGCAGGAGGGACCTTAGAGATGATGGCATCTAAGCCCTTCACTTTACACATGGGGAAAATGAAACCCAAAGAGTGGAATGACTTGCCTAAAGTGAAACATCTAAGCCAGTAGCAGAGTCAGGATTTGAACTCACGTCTTCTAGCTCTATCACAGTCATTCTACAACACCAGGTTGTTAACACTGTTCCTATAGCCTTGGGCTGCTGGAAAACTTAATTTCCAGTTTGTAAATTGTCCTATGATTCCTTTCCTTTCCACAGTGCCTACCTTTGATCCATTTTATTGCTTATTAATTCCATAGGAGCTAGAAAATTTTGAATGGAAAAGAGAGGGAGAGGAACTGAAATCATATTGGTTAATTAATAGGTTTGAGAAGGTTTGGTGGAGGAACTTAAAGTGATTGACCAGTATGAAGACTTATTTGTGTTTCAAGTGGCATTTACACAGCATTTTAAGTTTTACAAAGCACTTAACCTCACCATGGAGGTAGATGGGAGGTTGATGTTATTATTTCTATTTTATAGCTAAGGAAATTGAGGCAGACAGAGGTTAAGTGACTTGTCCAGAGTCAGAATGCTGCTAAGTATCTGAGACTGGATATAGACCATCATCTTCTTATTGTAAGTCCAGTTTTCTATGTCTTTTCTTAATTTGGATAGATAATGGAGGCTTGACTTTATGTATATATTGGTAGGAATGGCAGTGAACTATGTTATTGTTGAGTTGTTTCAGTCATGGCTGACTCTCTGTGATCCCGTTTGAGGTTTTCTTGGATAAGATATTGGAGTGGTTTGCCATTTTCTTCTCCAGCTCATTTTACAGGTGAGGAAACTGAGGCAAACAGGATTAAATGACTTGCCCAGGGTCACACAGCTAGGAATTATCTGAGGCCAGATTTGACCTCAGGCCTTCCTGAGTCCAGGGCTCCATTATACCATCTAGCTGCCACTGTTACACTGACCTGTCCCTATGTATTTCCTCTTTCTTGAGATGGGTAGGAGATAGACATTAGTGAGATATGGGGGCAAGAACTCTGTGCTCCAAATCTAAGACCTAGGTTGTTTTTTTTAAGTAAACTTTTTTAAATAAAATATTGTATTAGCACTTTTAGTATTTTATTTTTCCCCAGTCACATGTACAACAATTTTTAACATTCTTTTTTAAAACTTGGAGTTCCAAATGTTTCCTTTCCTCTCCTTCCATCCCTCATTGAGAAGGCAAGCAATTCAAAATTGGTTATATGTGAGTAGTAAGACCCAGATTTGAGTCATCTTCTGACGTTGACTAGTCGAATGACCTTGGGAAAGCGAATTGTTGTCTCTGAAACTTAGTCACCTCATCTGTAAAACGGAGATAAAAACACCTCGCGTTACCTATCTCTCAGGGTTCTTAAGAGGAAAGTGATACAGAAAAGGTCGTTACAAACGTGAAGCATTATATCCTTTGTCTAGACACTTAAGTTCCTTGAGGGCAGGGATGGCGTTCCCTTTAAATGTTCTATCTCCTTCAGTGTCTGGCACAATGAGTCAAGCAAGCAAGAGATTATTAAATGCCTGCTGTACGTCAAGCAGCGTGCTAGGTGCTGATAAAAGTGAGACAATTCTTGCCCTCCTGGAGCTCATATTCTACTAAATGTGTATGCTATATGTTGTATTTTGCTTGATAAAATGCTTATCAGATCGAATTATTGAATTGAATAATAGCTGGAAGATCTGAGGTCCAGTATGGCCTCACACACTTACTAAGTAGGTGACCATGAGCACGTTACTTAATGTCTTCTTCAGTTCCCTCCGCTGTAAAATGGAGATTGCAATGGCACCTACTTTACAGTGTTTTGGGTGTCTCAAATGAGATACTGCAAAGGGCTTAGCACAGTCTCTGGAACATAGTAACCACTTAATAATCACTTGTCCCCTCCCTCTTTAAAACAGTTAAAGCCCTATATCAATGACAGTTCTTTAGAATTTATAATCTAATCTCACCCTGTTACTTTCCCCCATTTTCTTGTTTCTTTCTCTCAGTTTTAGACTTTAAGATTGACTCTTTTCATACAATTCATCCTAAGCTGTTGGACTTTTAAAAAAACAAAAACTCTTTTCCCTTCAGAATATACAAGAATTCATCATTAATAGACTGTGGTATTGGGGTTAAGATGTCAGATTGTAGCTATCTGAGTCATTAGGGTTAGTTTAGGGTGTCATTGTTGTTCAGTTGTGTCCAACTCTTTGTGATCCCAGGGACCATAGGATGCCAATGTTGTCTAAGAGATTTTCCTTGGCACAGATAGTGGAGTGGTTTTGATGAAAGGGGGTGTGAGACCTCCACAAAGACCAGGGTACCAGGGGCAGGTCATCTGGAGAAGAATTCATGAACTCAAGTATTATTGAAGTCAAGGTAAAGATTTATTACGTTTTTCAGTGGGCAAGAGCTCTTAGGGAATCTGCAACCTTAAAGGGGTACAGGGAAAGTTTATATAGGAAATTCTGTAATATCACTTGTGCCAGATGTGCTAACTAGGTGTTTTGGGGTGGGGTTAGGGAGTGGTTAGTCCTTAAAGGAACTTGCACTTTTGGTATCTACTGTGCAGGTATTTTACCCATAATTCATCAGGAAATAGCCCAAGGGAAGGCTACCTGGAGGTATGGTTTTTAGGCCTGAAAGATCACTAAGTCATCCAATGGTCAGGGCTGACCAGGAAAAACCAGGCTTCTCTCATCAATGTCTTATTAGACAAGATTAATGTAAGGAGGTATAGGTATGTCCAAGTCTAGAATACATATGATTGGTCAGTGAGTGATAAATGTTGTTATGACCCAGTACACAGCCAGTTCGGTACATAGCTGGTTCAGACTAATGAGTTCTATAGGTGCAGTTGGCTACTATAGCCGGAAGGAGATAATGATTGTTGCTAGGGCAGGCTGTGTACTTGAGGGAGAAACTACCTGAGATAGTATTTTGATGTTAGGGAGAAATGTGATTTTTAAAGAGAAATGTGATTTTAGAATTGGGACCCAAGTACATGCAACCAAGTGCCCCATCAGTTTGCTCATTTAACAGATGGAGAAACTGAAGCAAACAGGGTAAAGTGACTTGCTCATGGTCACACAGCTGCTAAGTGTCTGAGACCAGATTTGAACTCAGGTCTTCCTAACTTCAGGTCCAGTGCTTTATCCACTGAGCCACCTAGCTTTCTCTGAGTTTATTACTGAGTTTAATATTCTCTGAGTTTAGTACTATTCTAGGAGTTAAGTCCCTTTTTGGATTGCAGAGTATTAAAATGGATAGGAACCTTAGAAATTACCTTAATTTAACCCTCTCAGTTTTTTTGCAGACAATTGGATTTAAGTGACTTGCCCAGGGTCACACAACCAGTAAGTGTCTGAGGACAGATCTGAACTTTCATCCTTCTGACTCCAGAGCCTGAGCTCTATCCACGGTGCCACCAAGCTGCCCCTAACCCTCTTGTCTTAAAAAATGAGTACAGGTATAGGGAGGTAATTATACTTATCCAAGGTTACAGTGCTAAAAAGTAGCTAGTGAAACTGAAAAATCCCTGAATTTGAAGTCAGAGGACAAGAGTTCAAATCTCAGCTTGGTCACTTACTAGCAACCTCCCTTTGCTTTAATATCTTCATGTGTAAAAAGAGGGACAGACGACCTCAAAGGTCTCTTAAAGCTTTAGTAGTGCCATCCATTGGCTGAAGCCCACCCCAATGGGCTTCAGTTTCTGCATTTATAAAATAGATATTGGAAGAAATGACTTCTCTTGAGATGAGGTCTCTTCTAGTCCTGAAGGTTTGCTCCTCTGATCTGCTCTACCATGTTGCCTCCCTACAGGAGGATTTTAGCCCACAGTCCCAGGGGACCGCAGCCCAGTATTCAATCTGAATTTATTTCCAAGTAATGTTTCCATTAAAACATGTGCTAATCAAGGGTGTATCCACTGCTAACAGCTTTTCCATTTGCCCTTTCTCTCTTTTGTTTCCTGAAGCACAACAGAGCCCCTGATTGTCTTCCAGTGCAAAGTCAGTCTTGGAAATATATGTTTCCATAGGAAAAGGGATGCAAGTGGAATCTATAGCCAGCAGGAGGTTTTCCAGGAAACTACTCAGGTAATGCTGCCTGGTGCTTTGTTACTGCTCCAGAGGGTGTCATAGCTCTTCTCCTGTTGTGAGTCTCAGACCTCCTCACACAGCTTCCACCCCAGGTCCTCTCCGATCTTATGTCTTATTAAGAAAAATGTTTAAAAGACAATGACAACACAACAAGTGATTTAAAAGCAAGGCAGTTTCCCTTTTCCTCTTCACTCTCTCCATGCTTCCAAATCCGTTCCACTTTATAAGAATGGTCCTAGTGTTAAACTTTCAAGACAGACATACAACAAAAATAACACAGCAGTGTAACCAGAATCAGGAGAACTGAGCAACACACATGTGAGGCAGAAAGGCAGCAAATGTTTCCAAGAGCCCTCAACCCCCTTTCCCATTCCTCCTCCACACAGCTACCAGAGAATTTCCTACAGCACAGGTCTATCCATGACATTCCCTTCCTCTAAGAGCATTAGTAAGTTCCTATTGCCTTTAGGATAAGAGACAAACTTCTTCTCTGTGGCATTTAAAGCCCTTTACAATCTGACTGTCACCTAGCTTTCCAGGCTGATTTCACATTACTTCAGGAGTATGCTGGAACCGACTCAAACCAACTCAAGATCCAATTGTTAAATGTTCAGTTTGAGGTTAAATTGGCAAACTCTACCAATTGGAATCTGATTTATTGTTTTGTTGATTGTCTGGACAAGTAACGACAAACTCAAAGTAGAAAAGGGAGCCGCTAATCAGTTCACACACATGTTGACTTAGTTTTAAAATGTAATGTTATCTATGTTTTATTATTTATTTTGTTAGATATTTCCAAATTACATTTTAATCTGGTCCACCATATGGCTTGCAGTTGATACCTCTGGTCTAGACTCAAAAAATTGATGGAAAAAAATGTTAATAATGCTGTTTCAGCTTAAAGGTCATATGTCCTTCTTTTTTAGGGGTGGAGTGGGGGGAGAGCTGGTTGGGAAACATTCACCAGCACACCTTTTCTTCATGTATACTATACTGCAATCAACCTTGGCATTTCATCTTCCACCTTTATGCCTTGGCATTCTTTTCCCTGACGTGTATTTTTCCTTCCCTTCCGACTCTAGGAATCTTTAGTTTCCTTCAAAGAGCAGCTCGTACACCACTTAAAGGAAGATTTTTCTGATCTTCCTAATTTCTAGGTCTCTCTTCCTCCTATGAATGAAAGCTTTTCAGGGACAGAGATTCTCTCTCCAGGGCATAGTATGCTGTCTTGCATACAGTTGAGACTTACTAAATACTTTGTTGAACAGGACATGCTTTTGGGTTGGCTGATCTTTTCCCTTCTGAGGCTGCCTCTAACCAGTATCTATTAAAAGTGAAGCTGCCACAGGCTTCGGGGCTGATGCTCCTTAAACTGGCCCTGACCTATCAGAACTGACTAGGTAATTGAAAGGGAGAGCAAGGGAGCCAGGTGAGGCCTTTGTGTGGCAGCTCAGGGGAGTCTGCTAACCTAAGTGGCTTTTTTCCTTTGTGTTCTACTGTATTGTATTTGTGTGCTAGTCCCCAGAGGGAGCCTCGTGCAGTGAACCATATTACAAGCTACTGGAAGTCCGTAGGCTCTGGTGTGTTAGCGACAAGCGCATTTTTGGCAACACCTAGGCCCGTCCCTTTTCCTCTGCAGAGTGTACCAGGATCCTTGTAATTAGAGACTGAAAGGTCCTGAGAGCTAGAACCTCATTTTTCATATCATGGAATTTATTACAGAGTCAGAATTTGATATAGACATGAGTCATCTTGGCAGCACATCTGATCAGGTGTTCAGTAAATAATAATTAACATTTACAGAGCTCTTACTGTGTGCCAAACACTGTGCTAAATGCTTTAAAATTATCATCTCATATGACCCTCTTAACAACCCAGGGAGGTAGGTATTCTTAATATCCCCATTTTACAGAGGACACAGAGGTTTGTTTTTTTTTTCCCTGCGTCACACAACTAGTAAATTTCAACGTCAGTTTTTAATTCAAGTCTTCTTAACCCTACTCCATCCACTGTACCACCTATGGATCACCAACAGTGATATTTAGTGAGTCCTCAAAATAGCAAAATAAAAGGAATTATGAATCTAGGCAACTCTTCAGATACCCTTTCAGTAAACATAGCAAATATTGTAGCTTGGCTGGTGAATAGATTATACATGAGAAAAAAATGAGAAAAGAGACTGGAAAAATGGGCTGAAGCCTGATTGTGGAGGGTCTTGAATATCAAGCTGGGGAGTCTGGACCTGGTTCATGAGGGTATCTGAACAAGAGATGTTCATAGAAAATAATAAAACATAACAGTCACAAAGGATTTTAAATTCGATGAAGTGCTTTAGATAACCAATCTCATTTGAGCCTTGCAACAGCCCAATGAGATGGGTACTCACAAATAGTCTTATCCCCATCTTATAAATGGGAAAACTGAAGCTTAGAGTGCTTAAGTGATTTGTCCGTGGTGTTACATAAGTTAATGAGAGTTAGACATAGGTTTTGAATCCAAGTGTCCCGTATTCCAAGTTCCAAACTCTACTTACTAAGCTATATTGCTTCTTAATCTTGCGGTATTGTGAAGAATAATTTTGGGGCTAGGAGAGAATGGGGAGATCAGTTAGGCTCAATATTGCATGTCAACATACAAGATAAATAGAAAGGAAGAAGGAAGTGAAAGGGAGAAGTCATAACATGGTTTCAAGCTTGGGTCATTGATAAAATGGCAGCACCACTAAAGGAAATGGGTAAATTATGAACAGCCTCTAGTTTGGGGAAGGGAAGGATGAATTTTGTTCCAGATGTGGTGACTGCGAAGGGCTGATCAGTGGACAGAAGTGAGTAGTCTTAAGGTTAAGAGTTACCCATTAAGAGGTGGATGAGATCATTGAATTAGAGAAGTCTAGACCCGGAGGCTGGATTCATGATTTGTCAGCGATTGTCAGATGGTGTTTCTGAGCTGGAAATGACCTTGGAGGTTTATCATACATTCAAATATGAGACTCCCATTATACCTGTCCCTAAAGGTTTATCCAGACTCACCTTGGAGATCTCCCCTGAAAGTAAATTTACTATTTACCAGGACATTCCATTTTCCTTTTGGATACTTCCTCACAGAGAGCCAAACTCTGCCTCCCTTTAACTTTTGCTCATTGTTCCTAGTTTTATTTCCTGCAAAGAAACAAAATCAGTCTAACCCCCCTTGAGAATGATTGGCCTTCAAATATTAAAAGCAGCAAACATTCCCCATTTAAGTCTTCTCTAGGCAAAAAATAAAGTAGAGACAAGGGAGCAGCCCTGTGATTTTATTAATATGTAACCCCTGGGTGAATTCCCTTTTCCAGTGAATGTCAGCACCTTCTCCGTAACTTAGAGAGCTAGAGCATTGAACAGTTAATTCACTTGCCTAGGGTCACATAGCCAGGGAGCTAGGCTGGAACCTAGTTCTTGGCTTTGAGGTCAGCTTTCAATCCACTGCCATCCTGTCTCTCCCAAGGCTAAAACATTTATTAAATTAGATCATTGTGTGGATTTTATGATGTGGTTTTGAGTGGTCTGACCATTTGGCTGTCTCTAGGGGGTCCATGCCCTTCTTAAAATATGGTAGTCACATGGAAACACAGTACCTCAGGGGCAAGGTCTATCACCACATTCGTTCTGTGTGCTTTTTGCTGTAAATGCAATCTGAAATAACCTTTGCTTTTTTTTTGGCAGTGACATCATAATGGTGACTCGTATGGCATTTAAAATCATAGGTTCAGAACTGGAAAGAACTTTAGGGACCTATAGTTCAACCTCCCCATTTTACAGATGAGATAAATATGGACCTAGAGAAGTTAAGCAATTTTCCCAAAGTCAAGGAGCCAGTAAGGGGGCAGAGGTCAAATTTGAACTGAGGTCTCTCTGACTCCAAATTCAATGCACTCTTCATTATTCCACCTTCCCAATCCCACGAGATCTCCAGATCCCTTTCAGAACTGCTGTTAAATCAAGCCTCTCCTGTTCTGTACTTGTGCTGTTGATTTTTTTTTTTTATCAAGTAGAGGACTTATGTTTATCCCTAGTAAATTCGAGCCCATCTGTTAGTACTCAGTACAGAGGCAGCAGGGGGACTGTAAGGCTGGCAGCTTTTATATGGAGCAGCACAGAGCTGTGAGCGGCTGAGCCAAATTTGTGCTACCATTGTGGGCACGTAGGGACATCCAGTACAGCGGGAGATTTATGGAGGAGGAGGAGGAGGAGCAGTTTCCTCACTAGTAGTTAAAGAGCTGGCCGCTACTGTGGAGCTTTTGTTGTCTTTTCAGTTGCTCAGGGAAGATGACTCAGACCCTCATCAGTCTCTGGGGCTTGGGATTATTGTGGCAGCAGTGTGGGGCTTCCCTAAAGATGTCCCCCATTGGGTGGGGTACTGTATATCTTCTCTGCAATGTCAGCTTTTATTTTTTAAAGACGGTGTCTTGGATTGCCATGTACATCAGTTCTTTTTCTCTTCCCATTTCCCACCGTGTCCTTCCAGAACTTTTGTATGCTGTGGTCAACCTTATTTAACCTCATTGACTAGGCTTGGTTTTCCAGTACTAGGCATTGCCTGTGATGATAAAGTTTTCTCACTATAGATGAAGGTTGTAGCTATGATACAATATTGTTTGGAGCCTTACCCAACAAACCTTGGTGAGAGTTTGACAACCCTGCCCTCTTAATGTCTTTTTGGATTCTGATTCTGTCACCTATTTTATGAGTTTTATGATTCCTGGTGAGCTTACTGCATCTAATAAAGTAAGGCCCAGGACAGAATCCTGTAATAGTCAACTAGAGACCTCCTTCCAAGTTGATGCTCATACATCAATCATCATTTATTGATCATTCGATCAAATATGAGTCTACATAATTGTACTATTATCTGGACCATATCTTTCCATCTTGTCTACAATCATCTTGGACAAGATTATATTGGCAAACGTATTGCTGAAATCCAGTTTTTTTTTAATGTCTATAACATTTTCACAGACTACTTAGTCTAGTAAAATAGTCAAAAGAAATGAATTTAATCTGGCATGACTTGTTCTTAATGAACCCATGATGCCTCATAATCATCAAAGATTCTCTAAGTATTCATAGATCATCCCTTTCATATTCATTTAAGAATTTTACCAGGAAATTATATAAAGCTACTCTGTCTATATTTTTCTGATTTTTGAGATTTGAGAAATTATATCAGGCTTATCTGCCTGCAGACTTCTTGTGTCTTTTGAGGCTTGGGACAACATTTGCCCAGCTCCAATCCTAGAGCATCATTATTTTGCCTAATTATCCCTGTTACCTGAGTGCCAAGTTCTGTTATTTTTCTGCTACTCAAGGATTACTAGTGTTGTAAATGCCCTCTAAATTTAGTACTTAGGAGTAAAGCCCAGCTACTCCACCCTTAGTTCCCGTTCTGGTACAGTAGTGGAAGAAGGTTAACCACAGGTAGTTGTCATTGTACTCCCTCTCCTCCTCCTCCTCCCCATTCTGTGGCTTCTAGCTTAAGCTGATTTACCTCCCAACCCCCATTCCCTTATCTTCCTACCATCCAACAGATTATACCACATTTCTTTTCTTTTCATTCTAAACAACAACAGGGAATTTATGGAGGAGGAAAATTGGTATTGATAATTTTACTGGCCTAAACTAGAACCAGGAGGCAGAGAGCTCTCAAACTTATTTTGATGGGGACGGATTTTTATTCTAAAGAATATAGCCTTTCTTCAGTCTGATCTAGCTCAATCTGGCATCTTTAAGAATCAGAGACTTTATTAGTATATACAAATGCAGGACATCATTGCAAGTGTGGTCAATTACAAAGTGTTTTTACATAATTCTTCATTTGATCTAGATAAAAATGCTGTCCAAGAGATAGGATGGTTTCCATATTGCAGAGGAATAGGGAGGTGCGATTGAGACTCAAATGCAGGTCTTTTGACTCAGAGTCCAGCGCGCTTTTGTATACAGCACAGTCTCTAATTCCAAAGGAGCTCTGCTTAGATGAAAATCTCTACTTCATCTTGAGACCTTTGAGCTCCCGATTTTTCCAATTTCTCTTGGTCCCCACTAAAAATGCTCATGTGGCCAAGGACAGTCTAGGGATGGACTGAAGAGAAAACCCAGGAACTCTAGTGGGAGTTCTGTGTAGTTTAGTCCTTTCTTAAAGACAACCATATGTAGTATTTATTAATTGGGTTTTTTTTTCAGTTTTATCTCCTGGCTGACTTGTCAGCTGCCTAAAGAAGTTGGGACTGCCATTTCTCTTTCAGGCTCTGCAGGGCTCACATAAGTTTGGTGCTTAAAGTAGATACTCAGATACTTGTGGGTGTGACCCTGGGAGCCAGGCAGACAACCTAGACCACAAAGTATAGTTTGGACCAGACCATAAGTCAAAATTCTCAGGTCTATTCTCAGATCTCTGTTTTATTTCTTTTCTATTTAGACAAGAGAGGCAGGTAGTTTAAACTGTCTATGTCTCACTTTCTCCATGACCCAAGACAAAAATAGTTGGGGGTTTTTTTTGTATTTTGAAAAGGTGGTAGCAGTTAGGTGACACAATGGATAGAATGCTAGAGTTGGAATCAGGAAGACCTGAGTTCAAATTCTGCCTAAGGGAATTCCTTAGCTGTGTAATCTTGGCAAGTCATTACGCTCATCCAGCCTCAGTCTCCTCATCTGTAAAATGGAAATAATAACAGCACTTACCTGCCAGGGTTGGTGTGGAGATCAAGTGAGATATATACATAAAGCATTGTACAATTTTAAAATACCATATAAATTTAAGCTATTGTTAATAAGATGTATAGAATTACAATCATAAGAATATAATGTCCAGATCACTCCTGAGCAGTTCTGGAATCTGTGCCTCCAAGATTCATGTCTTACCCCACATTTTTCTCCTCTTGCCCCTCTGTCACCATGGCTATAAGGATGTGGCTGCCATATGTAGCAAAAGTGGAATAGGTGCCTCTGGCTTTTATAAGCTTATATCTACTTTTTTTCAGTGGATAGAGAGCTGGACCTGCAGTCAGGAAGACCTGAGTTCAAAACTGGCTTCCCATACTTACTGGACATAATCCGCCCAGTTTTCACATCTGTAGAATAGGAAGGATAACAACACTTACCTCCCAAGGTTGTTATGAAGATCAAATGAGATCCTATTTGTGCTTTGTAAACCTTAAAGCACAACTGCATACAAATATTTATTTATTGTTGTTGTGGTAGTTAGTGTTATTGCTGTTTTCAGGCAACCTTTTTGTTCATCCTTCATTCTCAATGACATCAGGTGGTGATGTCTTGACTTGCAAGTGGATTGGATTTAAGTGAGGCAGGGCTGTGCAAAGTCATCAGTCTTACTCTCTCCTCCAGTCATCAGAGTCCATTGGCAAGACATGAGTCATACAACCTATCTGAAATCCAGTGGCAGTGATCCGACAGACTAATCCCAGAAATTCTGGAGGTGGTTAGAGAGGAGTTAGAAATGGCGCTAATTAGAACTACGATGGAGAAACCAGGTGAACGAGACCAACTGAACGCAAAGGAAATCTGGACTGGAGGCAACATAATGATGAAGTTATTGAAGGATCAATTCCCAGAGTACTGGAAACAAGGAAACGTATGGAAATGAATAGAAAAATCCCGGATCTTATTAATGCTGAAAAAATAACCAAGAGAATATCAATAACTGTCAACTCCTCTATAAAATGTAGGATCAAAGGATCATAGATATGCAGGAATAGAATGAATCTTAGAGGCTACTGAGTTCAACTTTCCATTTTACAGATGAGAAAAACAGGTCCAGAAAGCTGGTGTATGAGTTAGGTCTTCCCGTCTCCTTCAGGGCTTCCTGACTCCAAGGACAGCACTACATTCGTTATATTATGCTGGACATCACCTACACATTCATTGAGGGCATCCTTAATAAGCATGTTCATAGGGAATTTCCAAATTCATTCATCTTCATGTCTTTCAACAAGGTGTGTCGCATCCATATACCAAAAAGAGAGCAATAAATTTAACTTTGTTTGGTGAACTTATGAGCACATGCCGGGAGAGGCATACAATAGGAAGAGGCATACTCACCAAAGGTGTTCACCATTGTGATGGAGGAGATCCAGCCAGGAGTCCAAATGGAGAGAGATTCCCTGTAGATGGCAAAGTTCTCTCCAGATGCTCCTTTGGGTGTCTGGCCTTGTGTGGACTGCACCACCCTCCAGAATGTTGCTAAGCCTATTAGAAAAGATTCAGAACCACACAAAAGAAATGAGTATTGCCCAAGGTAAAATTTTAAGAGTGTCAGAAGCAACATAAGAACCAAAACAAGATCACAAAGTCTTAGTCTTGCTTCCCAGCCTCTTTCTCAGTTCTCAATAAACTTTAATGCCCTTACATCAGGGGGTCAGTGGTAGGCTAGGGCTAAGAAAGGCTGAAAACAGACTTTAAATATAGTCTGTTAGTTTGAGAAGAGAATAAAAGTAATAGTCTAAGCCAACAGAGAAGGGAATGCTTCCAGTAAGTCTCCTCTATCTGGACAGTCAGGGGTATTGGTTTTTATATTACCTCATAGTGGGTCATGGAGGCCATTTTGGGGAATGAAGAGATAACTTTCCCATTTCCAACAATAGTAAGAATGATCCCACTTGGTAAATTCATGACTTATCTTGGCCAACATTCTGTTTCTGACAAAGGTACCAAGGGCCATGCTATTGAAAGACATGGCTGTCCTTAATGCCATCAAAGTTTTCCTAACAACAAATGTCTCTTCTATACATTGTTGAGTGAGAGGAGATGGAGGGAACTTAACGCCTGTCAGAGACAGCCTGGATGGATGATAGCTCATTTTGGAGCCAGGGATACCTGACTTCAATTCCTACCTCCTCATAGGAACTAGGTAACTCTGGGCAAGTCACTTAATCTCTTGGCAAGATTAGTGATGACTCACTAAACCAACAAGTTTCATTGAAGGTGCCAACTCTCATTGTTACAGATAGGTTTCTTCAACTGAAAATTTCTTTTACCAATGAAATCATAGGTCCATACTGGTTCCCATCGAACTTACTTGATTACTGCTAAAATGAGGTGTTTGCTCAACTTATATGTGACATTACAATTGATTCTTTTTAAAAAAATTATTTTAGCCGTCAATATCATAGTAGCCTGATGTCAGCAATGTTTTCTTGGGTGGAAGAGAATTCTTTATTCCTTGCTAATTGTTTAATTAGGTCATTGCTCTAAGCAGTTTTTCCATGAGGAACATATGTTGCCTTCTACATGGATGCAAGTGAAATACCTTTAGCAAACACTAATGATGTATTTAGAGACTCAATTCAAACCTCATTTCTCCATTTAAAAAATAGTTTATGTTTTATATATGTACATCTATATTTTGATATATATGTTTTCTATATAGGCAATTTTTCACATTCATTTAAAAAATTTTTGAATTTTACATTTTCCCGTTCTCTCCCATCCCCTCCCCCTGCCTTAAGACAGTAAGCAGTTTATATATATATATATATATATATATGTTATACATGTTCAATCATGCAAAACATGTTACCATATTAGTCATATTGTGAAAGAAGACACAGACCCAAAAGAAAAAAAAACATGAAAAAATGCAAAAAGTGAAAAATAGTATGCTTCGATCTGCATTCAGACTCCTTTCTCTGGAGCTGGATAGCACTTCATGAAATAGTTCTTTACCAAATGAAATACAGTTAAATCTCATCCATCTCTACCCCTAGTTAGGAGGCCCTATCTTCCTTGAGGCTGGTGATGGAATAGGGAAGCAAGAGGAAAAGAAGCAAAATTATTAGGTATATATGAAGTCAAATATTTTACATTTTAAAAATGATTCCCAATGTCCAACAAACAGCCCCGTTTCCTCAAGAGTTAGGCTATCACAATCTTCTAATAGAAAAAAAAATTGGACAAATAGTTCCCTTGGAATTAATTGGATTTGACTTAAATTCATAAAGTACTTCTATAATAATTAACAATAATAAAGATACCTTTTGTTCATGTCACATTTTGTAGGTGAACACTCACTGTAAAATATTCAACTGAAAATGTTTTGAGTAACCTTCTGATGCCACACTGTGTGTCTGTTATCAGAGGCCTAGCTGAGTTCAGTGAGTGACGTTCATTACTAAAAGGGTGGCCACTAGGTCACAACATTTTTTTGGCTACAGCAAATCTGTGGAGGGAATATTCCACTGATGAGAGTGGCGAACTTTTAATACATTCAAGTAAGCATTCAATTATGACTTTGCTGAGTCATAACTAACAATTTTGTGCCTGGGGCAAGCACAGCACAAATGCTTCTTAAATTCAGTTGAAGAAGAGAGGGAGTGGAAATTTCCTGTTTGCTATACTTACTATGGGAAGTAAGCCATGGTCTAATAGTTTCCTATTTTACCTAATTGTTATGACTAACTAGGCGCTGAATTTCTCTCTGTGCTGCTGAACTGAAAGTATTATCAGTACCTTTCTAAACTTTGGTGCGCTGGGACAGTGAGGTGGCACAAGTGAATAGATCATTGGGTCTGGAGTCAAGAAGACCTGAGCTCAAATTCACACACAGACACTAGCTATGTAACTCTGGGAAAGTCACTTAACCTCTGTCTGCCTCAGTTTCCCCAGCAAATTATATGGGGGGGGTAATAATAGCACCTGCCTCTGAGGCAGAATTGTAAAGTACTTAGTACTGTGCCTGGTCTATAGCAGGTTAGTGCTCACCATGGAACCTTGCTAGAAAAGGATCTTAGTGTTTTTCACTTGAAATTCGGGAACTAAACACCTGCTACAGTAGGCATTCGGTCTCTGTCTCTCTGCTTCTCTCTGTCTCTCTCTCTCTCTTTCTCTGTCTCTGTCTGTCTGTCTGTCTCTCTCTCTGTCTCTCTACTTCTCTCTCTCTGTCTCTCTCTCTGTCTCTCTGCTTCTCTCTGTCTCTGTCTCTGTCTCTCTCTCTCTCTCTGTCTCTCTCTGTCTCTCTCTCTAGCTGAGTAATGCCAAACCTTAAAGTTTACCGAGCTGTATTATTTTCCAACCTCTTCCCCGACCTCTACCTCAATTTCCCCCATCCTCCCTCCCTCCCTCCCCAGGGATTGCCACCCAAGCTGTGAAGGGCTCTGTTGTTTACAGTGGAGGGAGAAACTCATCAACCTGATGCCAATCTTTCTGCCACCCTGGTTGACCCCATTCACAGTATTTGGACTCAGCACTTTGCTTGTGTCTTCGAGAAGTATGCAGTTTTCTTTAGGCTCTGGCTCTCAAGGCTTGTTATCACAGCTACTCATGCTGCAAGAGTCAGAGAAGTGCTTCCTCAGCCCATCCTTCTTTGCAATTGAAGGTAAAATGAGGTTATCAAATTTATCTCTCTCTAATTCATTCTCTAGGGATGTCAGCACATTTGGAGCCTCCCCGTAGCCCCGTTTTCTGACAGTGTGTATCATTTCCGAGTAGCTGCACCGGTAAGGATTTCTTCTTTTCTTTCCACCTAGTATTAAAAAATGTTCATGAGAAAAACAACCTAAAATAAAAATCATACTTCAGCTAGACTTACTTCTTACCTTAACATCCTTTTTCTTCTTCTTTCACAGGATTTGGCAGACTGCTCCACAGACCCTTACTTTGCTGGAATATTTTTCACAGATTACTACTTTTCTTTTTATCGACATTGCAGCTAAGTTATTAGAATTTGCTTGGGTTCTTTATCAAAAGAAAGAAAACAGGAAGAAATGGTTCTTCAAGGTCCTCTTTCCCTCCTTCTCTCCATCCTTATTGCCGAAAGTTCCGTTCTTGTCCGGGTTTCATTGAATTGAGAAATATTAAGGGGGAGAATAAAGTGTTTGCTGGAACCCAGGGTTGTGTGAACTTCTATGGAGTCCCAATGGGGAAAATGTTATTTCTCCAAGTGTTCAGCATTGTTAGGTCTGGATATGCTGCCTCTTCATTTTTAATGCTGCTAGGAGATAATAGAGGAGCTGTGCTTTGCTCAGTCTTGAGATACTTGAAAATATTTGGGAAAAAATGAGGAATCTTATTTTAGTTTCCTCAGCACTCATGCTAATTTTAAAAAAAAATTCTTTGTATGAGGAACAGGGTTTCACTTCACAAAAGAGGACCAGTGACTGAAAATCAATTCACATTTAGGAAATTTTTTCAGTGGGTGGTTCTTACTGTATGTATGTACTACATACAAGCCTACACTAGAGTGCAGGATTTAGCTTGTTAGTGAAACTCATTTTGGAGAGTCATGGGTGACCCTGTTTTTTAGTATCTGTTGGTTGCTAATCTGTCACTGAGCATAAGAAGGCCTTGACAGGGAGAGGAAACCAAGCTTGGGTCTTTGGGGAGAATCAATTTAAACAGGGCCCAGATCTGGAAAGTTAACCTTTGTCCTTTGGATGGTCTCCAAGGGTTTTAGCTCTATCTCCCATGCCTCCTCACTGGGACTACGGAGACTAGCTCAGGGCTTTACCGTGGAAGTAGCTCAGGGCACTACTAATCTACTGTCAAAGACCTGAAGGTAAAAATCACATAGTTCTCCATCAACTAGGGCTAGGCAGCCTATAATTGGACAAATCACATTGCTGCTTCTCCAAGTGTATATGGGGCTAAGATTCTTTTAGGGCCTGGTCAGGGCAATTCCTCTGAAATGTTCGCCTTTTCTCGTTTTATAGTCTTCATCCATGAATCAAGTAACAATGAGATGCCAGTTTGACTTTTTACCATACTGGTGGCCCTGAATGAAGGAACGGAAAGCATTCACTAAGTTTCACTATGTGTACAGTGCCATTCCAAATACTGGAGACAGATATTCAAATGCAAAAATGAGCCAGTATCTGACCTCAGGGGAAGAAAATGGCACATATGGGGAAATCAAGACCAGGACAGGGAAAGTTACAAGGATGGTGAGTGGAGCAATAGAGCAGTTAATTCACATACCCATTGGTAGTGATTATTTGATTGCAGTTACAGAGGAAAGAAAATAGGAAAAATAAAATAGAAAAAAAGAAAAATATAAAAAAATATAGATAAGAGAGTGAAATCGGTAATAGTGGGGTGAGGGGAGAGTGTCACAGGGTGAAGATAAAGATAATAGTATCAGGGAGAAAATAGTCAAGATAATGCACACATACATGCATATATGTATAATATATATATCAATAGTTTAGCTCTTCTCAGATATTCTCAAATATATAGTCTACAAATGAACAAATACATGAATACTTGCTATATGGCCAGCACGGTATTGAGTATTCTTAACTGTGTGTATATCAGTAGTAAACTTACTGGTAATTTCTAAAAATTATCTGGAAACAAGTATTTTGCTAATCTTCAATATTTAATAATAGCTAATATTTATATAGCACTTGGGGGCAGCTAGGTGGCACACCTGGAGTCAGGGTGAATCATCTTTGTGAGTTCAAATCTAACCTCAGACATTTACCATGTGTGACCCTGGGCAAGTCACTTAAGACATGTTTCTGACCTTCACTATCTTGAAATTCTGATGTAGGCTCTCTGACCCAGACCCACTCAGAGTAAAATCAGTTAAAAAAAAAAGGAACTGAGTAATTAAATAGGGAGACATGGGATGTCAAATTCTGGATCTGCCACACATGAGGTAATGTCTAGTAAGTGCTTCGTGAATTTTAAATGGAGACATAAATGTCTATTACTGTCAGTATCATTTTGTTCTGGTCATTTGGGAAAGGGTTCAGATGGAGAGTTCTGGGACAAATTGATATCCTGATGTTGCTCTTTTATATTTAATGTTCTAAGGACTAGTGGACAGCTAGATAAAATACCTGTTTCTTATAGTTGAATCCAAGTGTCAGGATGTAAATTCATCCTCTATAGGCTCACTGAAAGCATACAGGGCATGCACCTTGTCCTATTTTGACATGATTTTGATCTCCTCTGCTAGTTCTCTATGTTTTGAGAGTTTTTTGTTCCATGTAGCTTGGAGATTATGAACATATGGTACAGTTAAATCTATTTAAAAAGTTGTTCTTTAGTATTTATAGATTTATTTTTACGTATTTTATACATTTATCAGGGATGGGGAACCTACATTCTGAGGCCACATGTGGCTCTCTAGGTCCTCAAGTGTGACCCTCTGACTGAATCCAAACTTCAAAGAACAAATCTCCTTAATAAAAGACTTTGTTCTATGAAGTTTGAATTCAGTCAAAAGGTCACACTTAAGGACCTGAAGGGCCAAGGGGATGTGTTCTATGAAGTTTGTATTCAGTCAAAGGGCTGTACTTGAGGGCCGAGAAAGCTACATGTGGCCTCAAGGTCACAGGTTCCCCACCCCTGAGAGGTCCTAGCAATTGTGGATTCAGTTTGTGATGAAGGTCACCATTCTCTGGAAAGTAAAGAACTGTTTGCTGACAGAAAAGGCTGAAATATTCTTGGTCTAGTTATAAATTATTCATCTTTGGTCAGAGAGAAAAAATAATTCTAATTTTACATTAGTAATAATTTACCTTTAAAAATGTATACTGTTTTTATTGACAACAAAAGTTCACTTTTAAGAACATCTCTCTCGGCTTCAGTTTCCTTTCCTATAAAATAAAGATAACAGTGTCTGTCTTATAGGGTTATGGTGAGAATCACAAAAGATAGGTAACATCTGTAAAGTGCTTTGCAAACTCAGGGAGATATAAGTTCTAATCCAGTCTCAGACATTAAGCTAGCTCTTTGATCTGTCTTTGACTCTGTTTACTCAGCTGTAAAATAAGGATAATTAACAGCATCTACCTCCCAGGATTGTTGTGAATATCAAATGACACCATTTTTGTAAAGTGCTTAGCATGGTTCCTGGCATGTAGTAAATGCTATAATTTGTTGTGGTTATTCAGTTGTTTTCAACTGGTTGGCCATTTCCTTTTCTAGCTCATTTTACTGATGAGGAACTCAGGCAAACAGGGTTAAGTGACTTGTCCAGAGTCAGTCTGAGTAGTAAATGTCTGAGGCCATATTTGAACCCATGAAGATGAATCTTCCTGACTCCAGGGCTGACACTATGCCACCTAGATGCCTCCAAGTGCTATATAAATGTTAGCTATTATTAAATATTGAAGATTAGCGAAATACTTCTATCCAGATAATTTTCAGAAATTAACAGTGAGTTTGATATTGATGCACACACAATTAAGAATACTCAATACTATGTTGGCCATATAATGGGCATTCATCTATTTGTTCCTTGATAATCTATGTATATTTAAGAGGACCTGCAACATCACGTTTAAGGACCAAAGCTCTGGTTTTTTTTCCTTTAAAATATGCCTCTAGAGGGTTCTCCCAACTACCTTATAAAACAATCCAGGGAATGTGGAAAATTAGACTCTTGCTCAGTTTCTGTTTGAGAGGGGAAAGGGTAGAGAGGGAGTAAAACAATAAGGAATGTGGAAGATTTTTTTCTTACCAAAATACCATCACAGCAATTGAAATAATAACTAAGATCTGGAAAATCCAGTAGGGACATGCTTGTTTATTCCCTCAAAAAAAAAAAGCTACAAAAATAAAATTTAAGAAGGAAGAACTTCCTTAGCAACAAGAACTCATAGAAAAATGAGGCAATTCTGCAATTTAGAGATATCTTCCCCATTTAAATGTAAGCTTCTAGAGGTTAGGGTCTATTTTTACTTTAGGGAACACTTAATAAATGTTTGTTGATTGATGTAAAATGGAAGTGTTTAATTCCAGGTCATTATCCATTAGCTTGTCAGCTCCTTAAAAGCAGGGACTGTTTTGGGGATTTTTTTTTTATCCCCAGTGCTTAGGCTTCCAGCACATAGTAGGTACTTAAGGAAACTGAGTCTCAGAAAAATAGTGATTTTTCCAAGGTAACAAACATAGAGCTTAGGAAGTGTCAGGGGCCAGATTTGAACTTACGTCTTTAGCCTGGTAGGCCTGTACTCTTTCCACCATATGATACTACTTTCTGCACTATTTATCACAGTATGAACATTCCTTAAGCTTGTAGCTGCAGGTAATAAAAAATGTCTGTTTGCTACTTTATCAATTATATAATGTCGTGTCCTTTTAAATCAGTTTAAATTAAAGCAATCGATATGTGTAGTACTTTGGAACCTACATAAGCCCATCCTACATAAGATGAATGAGTTGTGTGTAAGGAATATCATAAAGAATACATCATCTGGGAAACATGATAAGAAAGGGAAGTTGACAAGAGCAATGAATAATGTATAAACAGTACAAGAACAGGCTGGCACCCACAGAATGCTCAAAGACCTAGATGGAGGCCTCCTGCATTGGGGAAATCGTCTATGGAGGTCTTATAGAAGACACAAAACAATGGATGAGAAGGCAGAGTTGGCTGTAATCTTCACTTTGGGAATACCCACATTGGCAAAGTTATAGATCCACTGATATATTGAAGAGATGCCTGTGTTATAAAACATAAATTAGGTACTAACCTTGGGATTATATTTGTATGGAGAACAATTAGGTGAGGAGACTTCCTCTATCAATACAAGTTGGACCTGCCCTCTGCAATTTATAATTTCAAGAGAGTTGCCCATCACACTGGGAGGATAAGTAGCTTGTCCAAGGTCACACAACTGGTGCACATCATAAGTAGGACTTGAATCTAGATCTTCCTGATTTCAAGGTTGAGTCTGTATCCAAAATGCATACTGCTTCTCATTATAAGAGATACAGTTCTTATTCAAAGAAAAACTAAGTATCACAAATATGTTTCTTACGAAGAGCTGCTGTATTCTCTTCTGAGGTGTAGTAAAGAGAATTGAAATATAATTAAAATGTTATTAGATGCTTTTTTTAACAAAGGAATCACAGAAATCCACCAAAGCCTAAAATTTGCACTCATGTTTTTAATCTTCCAGTATTTTTAAAGGATCAAATCAGCAAGTATTCATTAGGTGACTACTAAGTACCAGGTGCTGTGTTAAGTATCAGGGATATGAATACAGTGAATGAAACAATTTTAAAATATATAGAGTACATAATATGTACAATTGTGTTATCATATGTTGTTTAGTCACTCTCAGTTGCATGCAATTCTTTGTGACCCCATTTGAGGTTTTCTTGTCAAAGCTACTAGTGTGGTTTGTCATTTCCTTCTCCAGCCCATTTTACAGATGAGGAAACTGAGGCAAACAGGGTTAAGTGACTTGTCTAGGGTTACTCAACTAGTAAGTGTCTGAGGTCAGATTTGATCTCAGGAAGATGAGTCTTCTTGACTCTAGGGCCTGCACTCTATCCACTGTGCTACTGCCCATATAGCTACTGTGTACACACACACACACACACACACACACACACACACACACACAGACATGGTACAGTATATATAAATATATGTAGCAATTATATATAAATTATAAAAATATATGTAGTATACTTTATAAATAGCACAATTATAAAGTTAATAAATACAGATATATATATACAAAAGTTGTTTGGGAAGGGGTACATTAGTAGTTGGAGGGATTCATGAAGGAAAGCCTTCATGTAAATGGTGGTCCTTGAGCTAGGTCTTAAAAGAAGAAAGGGATACTAAGACAGAGGGAAGAAATGAGTGCATTCTAGACATATGGGACAGCTAACACTCTCTCTTTTGGGGGGATGATGGGGCAATTAAGGTTAATTGACTTGCACAGGGTCACACAACTAGTAAGTAGTTGAGGCTGCATTTGAACTCAGGTCCTCCTGATGGTGCTCTATCCACTGCACCTCCTATGTACTTTTAATGAAGTTTAAAGTAGTTTTGAATAAGCTTAACCTATTTCTTTTCCTAGGATATTTTATCTTTTTAAAAAATGCCAAATACAATTCTATGGTTTTTTCCATATAATGTTTTAGAAGCCTTCCTTACTCTCATGAGAAAACTAAGAAAAAGATTTGAAACGACCTCATTATTTAAACCAGAGATATCAAACCACAGGTGTCAAATATGTTACATGTCCCATGTGGCATGTAACATTCTTAAGTGTGCTGAAACCAGATTAAAATGTAATTGGGAAATATTTAACAAAATAAATAAAAAATACATTCATCATAGACAACATTATGTCTAAAAACTAAGTCCATATGCAACTGGTCAGGGTCCTCAACTATAAAAAAGGCCCCAGTTTCAATTTGACTTTGACAACATTCATTAAACTATACTTGTGAAATGTGTCTGAGCTCAGTCAGCAGGTATCACAGTGATTCCCTAGTCTTCCCTCACCTCAGTAGTTATATTAGTTGTCAGAATATTATTAAAGGCAATAGAACAAAAATATTGCCACAGGTGATTGGAGGCTATTTTAGTAAATTTTTGTCCAAGAACTGGACACATAGGCTAAATCTGGGTACTCTCTCCTTCAAAATTTACTCTCCTCAGCAAATCAGGGTGCATTTGACCTATTTGTTCAATCTCTGGGTCTGGAAGATTACCTTGAGGATCTAGGGAGACAGGTATTTTTGAGTGCCAATTTGAGTGCAAGACATTGGACTGATGATAGAAAGATTATAAAGTTAAGTCAAATCAATAAGTGTTTATTAAGTAGTAAAGATTTGGTCCCTACCCTCAAAAAATTTACAATTTAGCAAGGGAGATAAAACTTGTACGAAAAAAGTCAATACCTCAAGACTATATGATGAAAGCCCTAAAGGGAGCTACAGATCAGATATTATCAATATAAAAATAAATAAAGGGATATATTTTAACTGTGAGAATGATAACAGCCAGCCACCACACATCCTCACTAAAACAAAGAGAAAATGATTTCCCTTCACTTCTGAGAATGCAGTCCCTCACAATTAACTTTATTCAGGATAACATATAAAGTCTATTCACCAGAATTCCTTCATTTTCTTCATAAGACAAAGTTTATGATAGCTTCATTAAAAAAAAGAAGTCTTCTTTATCATTTCTCTGCACCTTACTCAGTCTATCTTTGGTCATAACAGACAAACAGTGTCTTTATTTATGATTCCTCCTAGAATTAGATTAGATTCTCTGTTTTTCTCTGTTAGATTCTCTGTTTTTCAATGACAGGAACAGTTTCTGTAGTGACTGTAGTATAGGCTTTTGAAACAGGTGTTACACAATCAATGCAGCCAGAATAAGAAGGGAAACTATCATTTGGAAAAAACAAATATTTTCATTAATTCTCTTTTATAGAAGTCTGATATCCAAAAGATATCAAGGAGTCACATATACACATCAGAACAAAGACCATTCCTCAAGAGATAGATATATATATATATTTTTTAATTTGATTAAATAAACTTATTTATTTAACTTTTTACATTCATTTTCACAACATTTTGGGTTCCAAATTTTCTCCCCATTTGTCCCCTCCCCCCTCCCCAATACACTGAACATTCTAATTACCCATATCACCAATCTGCCCTCTCTTCTTTCATCCCTCCCTTCCCTTACCACATCTTCTCTTTTGTCCTGTAGGGCCAGATAACTTTCTATTACCCATTACCTGTATTTCTTATTTCCTAGTAGCAGGAACAATACTCAACAGTTATTCCTTAAACTTTAAGTTCCAACTTCTCCCCATTCCTCCCTCCCCAGTCATTCCCTTGAGAAGGCAGGCAATTCAACACAGGCCATATCTGTGTAGTTTTGCAAATGACTTCCATAATAGTCATGTTGTGTAAGACTGACTATATTTCCCTCCATCCTATCCTGCCCTCCACTGCATCTATTCTCTCTTTTGATCCTGCCCTCCCCAAGTGTTGACATCAAATCGCTCCCTCCTCCCATTGCCCTCCCTTCCATCATTCCCCCCACCATGCTTATCCCCATCTCCCCCACATTCCTGTATTGTAAGATAGGTTTTCATACCAAAATGATTGTGCATTTTATTCCTTCCTTGGTCAAATGTGATAAGAGTAAACCATGTTTTTCTCTCACCTCTCCTCTTTTCCCTTTCACTAAAAAGACTCCTGCCTGCCTCTTCTGTGAAAGATAATTTGCCCCATTCCATTTCTCCCTCTCTCCTCCCAATACATTTCTCTCTCACCATTTACCTTCATTTTTTTAAGATATGATCCCATCCTATTCAATTCACTCTGTGCTCTCTGTCTCTCTG
>CM053770.1:199792874-199856270 GCA_028658325.1 Potorous gilbertii | reverse complement strand
GAAGTTTACTCTCATCACATTTGACTAAAGGAAGGAATAAAATGCTCACTCATTTTGGTATGAAAACCTATCTTACAATACAGGAAAGTGGGGGAGAAGGGGATAAACAGGGTTGGGGGGGATGATGGAAGGGAGGGCAATGAAAGGAGGGAGCAATTTGAAATCAACACTCTTGGGGAGGGACAGGATCAAAAGAGATAATAGAAGCAATGGGGGCCAGGATAGGATGGAGGGAAATATAGTTAGTCTTATGCAACATGACAATTATGGAAGTCATTTGCAAAACTACACAGATATGGCCTATATTGAATTGCCTGCCTTTCCAAAGGAAATGGGTGGAGAGGGAGGGATGGGGAGAAGTTGGAATTCAAAGTTTTTGGAATTACTGTTGAGTATTTTCTTGCTACTAGGAAATAAGAAATACAGGTATCTGGCCCTACAAGACAAAAGAGAAGATGGGGACAAGGGAAGGTAGGGATGATAGAAGAGAGGGCAGATTGATGATAGGGGAAATTAGAATGCTTGGTGTATTGGGGTGGGGGGAGGGGACAAATGGGGAGAAAATTTGGAACCCAAAATTTTGTGAAAATGAATGTAAAAAGTTAAATAAATAAATTATTAAAGAAAAAAAAATTAGATGAAAAATGAATTGACATGGACAGATTTGGAATTGTAGAGGAAGGAAAATAATGGATGACCTTATTCTTCTCATTAAAGTAAAAGACAAACTGTCACCTGCAAACAGCTCCTGCCTCAAGTTGTTTATGGTGGAAAACAAATGTTTAAGCATTTATTAAATACAAGGTAATTTTTTGATTAAGTGGCACTAATAGCAGGGTAATTGGAAAAGACTTCATATAGAAAGTGCGTATGAGTAAAGATCTGAAAGAAATTATTGATTCTAAGAGGCAGAAAAGAGGAGGGAATACATTACAGGAATGAAGGACAGAAGTCTATGCAATGGGATTAAGATAAGACATTGAATATCATATATGAGAAACAGCAGTAAGGCTGGTTTCGCTAGACTGCAGTGCTTGAAGAGCAAGTGACATGTTCGCCTCCTCTAGAAGGCATGGGAGATATTATCCTCTCAGTATCAGAGTAGCAAGTATAGAGAGAGAAATGAAAGAAAATTAAATCAAGGTTGAATTTTTCTGTGTAGTTTCCTGACTTAAGGGAATGCCCATCAATTCAAAGAGAGTAAAAAAAAAAAAGCAAGAAAATGGCTAACACAACTGTCTTCAAAAATGTATGAGGATCCTCATAACTGTGGCTGAATGAAGTTTAAGTCAAACATAAGTAGAGTTGGTTAGCCATATTGGAATCTCAATGGGTGAAAGTTGGCAGGCCTCTGATCCCCCACATCCTTGTTTGTGGTCCTTGCTGCTAGTTCTAACAGCAAAAGTTAGGCTCTAGCTACCAGAACCTAAGGATAAGAAATCAATAGTCTGCCATATGGATGAATGAGTGGTACATTCCAAGGGCATCAAGGTGACTCACTTCCACAGGTCTCTCCCTCACACAAGAAAATTCCCTGATAAAAACTGACTCTGTCCTTTGAAGATGTCATCCACTCCCATGGAGTCAACTATCCACTCTACATAGATGTCTTCCAAGTCTAGATTTCCAGCCCCAACCTATTAAAAGCAGTCTTATAGAGGAAAAAACCCTAGATTTGTAATGAGAAGACCAGGTTTGAGTGCCATTTTTGATCCCTGTGGGACCTTGGGCCAAGCCTTTTAAACTCTCTGTCCTTCAAATTCCATATCTGTCAAAATGAAGATTTGAACCATAATAAGAAACTGTATTTCTTATTGGGGCTACTGTAGAGGGGATTTTTCCCCAGTATTTTTCACCTCCGAGGTCTCTCCAACTCTGGGAGTACATGATCCAGGAATTCCTAAATTCCAGGATCACATTTCACTGACACCTTAGAAACATGTCCAAAACCAAGCTCATCACTTTCCATCCCAATGACTTTCTGCTCCCCACTTCGCTTATTTTTGTAGGATCATGAAATTGGGACTAGAAGGGACCTTGGAGATCATGTAATTGAACCCTCTCACTTAATAAATAAAACTGGGACCCAGGAAAGTTAAATGACTTTTCTAGGATCACACAAGTTGTATGCATCAGAAATGGCATTCACACTTAAGTCCTTGGACTACAGTAAGTGCTCATTTTACTATTCCATTTGGTTAATGGCCCCATCATCCTCCTTAGGTGCCCAGTTTCAAATCCTCAATGACATCTTTTCTTGTTCCCTTTTCCTCATTATCCATAACTATTAGGCCATTCTTTCACACCCTTCTCACTGCCATCCATCCCTTCCTCTCTTTCCATTACCACTACTACCATCCCAGCTCAGGCTCTTGCTAGATCTTACTGGGACAACTGTAATAGTCTCCTGAGTAGTCCCCTCATCTCTAACCTCTTCCCTCTTCAATCTATTACATAGTTCAGATTCACTTTTCAAAGCACAAGTTTTTATCATGTTATTTCCCTGTTATTTTATCATGTTATTTCCCAGGCAGCTAGGTGGCACAGTGGAGAAAGCACAAATCCTGAAGGCAGGAAGACTTGAATTCAAAATATTGTGTGACCCTAGGCAAGTCACTTAACCCTGTTTGCCTCGGTTTCCTTATCTGCAAAGTGAGCTGGAGAAGGAGACAGAAAACCACTCTACTATATTTGCCAAGAAAACCCCAAATGGGTTCACAGAGAGTCAGACATGACTGAAACAACTGAACAATAAAAATTTCCCTGCAAAACAAAATAAATCCAATGATTATCCATTACCTAATGAATAAAGTTCAAACTTTACAGTCTGGCACCCCAAGTCTTCTGGAACCAATCAACCTTTCCATTCACTCCCCCTAATATTCTCCTACACATACCCTGCACTCTAGGCTCACAACTGTCATTCCCCAAAGATGTTGATAATCTCCTGTCTCTGCACCTTTGTTCATGTCATTCCTGCCACCTGAAATGTCTTTTCTAGATGTTCTTCTATAAGAGCTATTTGTACTTCAAGATCCCAATTCTTCCATGAATCCTTCTCATCAGAGAGGTTCAGTCCAGATAGAAATGATCTTTCCTTCCTGTATCTCCTATAGATTTTGTTATTTTAATAGACTCCTTAATGGTCTCCTTGCTTTGATAAGAGTCAGACGCAACTAAAAAAGTAAAGAACAGAGGGAGTAAAGGACGTGAGAACAGAGAACAGTAGATTTGAACCTGCTCACTAAGAGATCAAGATAAGGGAGAACACCTCTTCATCCAAATCAAATACATTTTTACTTTTCATGTTCTGTGAACACAGAGATTCATCATTCCTTTAATTCTACTTACCTTGTCGGTCTTAGTAGGAGCCCTTCTAACAGAAGAAGCACCCATGGTTGGGTTATATTTGCTGAAAAAAAGAAGACTCTTTACTATTCAAATACTTCTGACACTGGATAAAGCCCTAGACCTGGAGTCAGGAAGACTTGAGTTTGAATCTGGCCTCAGATACTCATTGTATAACTCCTGACAAGTCACTTAACCTCTGTCTGCCTCAGTTTCTTTATCTATAAAATGGAAATAATAACAGCACCTACCTTCCAGGGTTGTTGTGAGAATAAAATGATATAATATTCTAAAGTGCTTTAAAAACCTTTAAGCATTATATAAATGCCAGTTATTAGCAGTGATCACGTTGTTAACAATTGTATCTACCTTTGATAGCGTTTAAGATTTATAAAATAACATATATTATTTCATTTAATCTTTCCAAGAACCTTGACAGATATGAGGTATTATTTCTATTTCACAGACAAGGGAACTGAGACCCAGAGAAGGCAAGTGACTTACCTGGAATCACACAGCTAGGAAGAAAGTGAGGCAGGATTGATGCCCAAATCTTCCTGAGTACAGTCCAGTATCCCATCCAACATCCCACATTGCCTTATGGCTCTCACCTAAGCTGTTACTTTAACTTTCTCATGACTTAGAGACAAACTTCATCTCTAAGTCAATTTTGAAAAGTCAGGAGAATTAAAGACTTTGTCACGGAAGTAGACTTTGGTAAATGCTCTTCCACCTTGCCTTTTATTTCTTCCAGCATCAAATAATGGGGAAATGTGTGCTCATATCCTGAATCTGTAAAGCAAAGTCTCCCCTTGCAGAACTGAGCTGGCCACCAAAAGGCTGTATGCAGGATAATTAAAGAAGACGCCCCCCCACTCCCATTCCCCAGCATAACTAAAAGGCAGTAGTGTCATGGCTGCTCTGCGTCATGCAAACATTCATCATTTCCTAAAAGTCACTTAGTGAAAATGGTTATATTGTGTGCTGCATAAGGTCACATCAGTGTCTCCAGAAGCTATAATTGCTTGTGTCTTAATAGCTAAGATCTGAGGGAGTTCTTAATCTTTTGGGGGTCATGGATCCCTTTGGCAGATGGTGAAACTCATAGACTCCTCTTCTCAGAATAATATTTTAAATGCATGAAATAAAGTACTTGAATTTATAAAGGAAACTAATTATATTAGGTGGCGTAGTGGGGAGAGTGCTGGACCTGGAGCCAAGAAGATTCATCTTTCTGAGTTTAAATCTGGGCTCAGACACATACTAGCTGTGTGACTCTGGGCAAGTCATTTAACTCTGTTTGACTCAATTAAAATGGGCTGGAGAAGGAAATGGCCAACTACTCCAGCATTCCTGCTGAGAAAATCCTAAATAGGGTCACAAAGAGTCAGGCACAGCTGAAACAACTCAACAAAATTATACTGAAACATAGTTTTCAAAAAAAAATTTTTTTTTAAGTTCTCAGACTCCAGGATAAGAATTCATGCCTTACAGAACTGCCTGAGGCTCAGAAAGGACTGAGATAGCTAGGTGACAGCGGGTCGGGAGTCCTTGACCCTGTTGTATTTCTCTATCTTCCCTCCCCTGGCAGTCTCCTTGGGTGGAGGGTAGTGGAAAGATCATTGGACCTGGAGTCAGGAAGACCTGAGTTCAAAGACAGCCTCATTAGCTGTATGTCCCTGGAAAAGTCACTTAACCTCTATTTGCCTCAGTTTTGTCAACTGTAAAATAAGGTTGATAATAGCACCTTGTTATGGTGATCAAATAAGATAAAATTATAAAGCGTCCAACATATAGTAGGTGCAATATAAATACGTATTCCTTTTCCCTCCCATCCCCTCTCCTACAACTCTAGTAGTAAATATTAGAGCTGGAATTCTCACTCAAGTCCTATGACTCTGCTCAACAAGCCTTCCACTTTTTTGTTCAATCATTCGACCCTTCATCCGATCCCATCTGGGATTTTCTTGACAAAGATATTAGAGTAGTTTGCCATTTCCTTCTCTAGCTCATGTTACAGATGAGGAACCTGAGGCAAACAGGGAAAAATGACTTGCCCAGGTTGTGTGGCTAATGAGTGTCTGAGGTTAGATTTGAACACAGATCATCCTGACTCCAGGCCCACAGTACCACCCAGCTGCTCTAATTCTACTTTACCATGCTGCTGTCCTCTGTCAAGCACCTCCCACCCCCCTCCTTCCCACCCCCTGGAGCAATCTAAAGTTCCTTGGAATCAGTAGTCCCCATATGAGCATGAGCAATCGTTCTTATTGCCCCAGCCCTAAGATACCTGCTCGAACTCCCTCCGCTGATGGTGGACTTCACGCTGCTAAGACGCTTTAACCTGGCCAGCTTTTTGCTCCAGATTTCCAGCTCTTCAATCCTTTCCTCAAGGTTATTTGTTAGTTTACAGAGTTGCTTAACCGCACCTACATTCTCCATGAAGATCTGATCCTGGAATAAGAAAAAAAAACACAGGAAAATTCATAAAGTAACAAAACAAAAAGAGAAGCCTTGGGAATGGGACTGGAATTTCACTATAGGGAACCCTCAACTATGGAAAAACCATCTCCCAGTACTACAGCCATCCACTTTATTGTTCAGTCACTTCAATTGTGTCTGATTTTTTTGTCCAACCCCATTTCAGGGTCTTCTTGGCAAAGGTACTGAAGTAGTTGGTCATTTCCTTCAACAGCTCATTTTACAGATGAGGAAACTGAGGCAACAGAGTTAAGTGACTTGGCCAGGGTCACATAGTTAGTAAGTGTCTGAGGTCGGATTTGAACTCAGATCTTTTTCACTTCAGGCCTAGCATTCTATCTGCTTTGCCACCTTGGTGCCCTAGAACTGTATTTTAAAATACCTGTGCCCCTGAATGCCTGAGTTCATTCAGAACACATGCGAGGAGGCTTGTAATAAGAACACGTTCCAGATAGATTTCCAGCTAGTCTGTAAAACTGCTTATATTCAATTTGCAGTAAAATGGAAATATGCCCTTGTAGCCCAGAGCCAGGCAAGGGAGCTGAAGGGCACCATCGTCAAGTTTCGAATTCTACTATTTCTTTTGACTTGACATTATGGTGCATTTGAAACTCATTTTTAAAAAAAGACAGGAGAGGTTTCTGAGTGTTGATTTGTGCTTTCTCCATTAAAGCCTTGCAAAACTAGACTTTGGATATGACTGATAAGATACACATTAGGTTGTCTGGATGAAGGAAAAGAGGAATGAATCATATAGGTTACAGTTTGGCATCACTCCCACCTAAGCCCTAAGACTATATGCTTAAATTACTCAGAACCAAACAAGGTGATTGAGCATGTCCTTTTTATGAGGAGCTGGGAAAAAGAGTAACAGGCAGCTAAATAGTACAGTGGATAGAATTTCTGAACTGGAGTAAGAAAAACCTGAGTTCAAATCTAGCCTCAGACACTTGTACTAACTGTGTCACCCTGGGCATGTCACTTTACCCTGTTTGTCTCAGTTTCTTCATCTGTAAAATGAGTGGGAGAAGGAAATGGCAAACCATTCCAGTATTCTTGCCAAGAAAAATCCATGACAGTATTGGTGTGCTATGGTCCACAGGCTCACAGAGTTGGCCATGACTAAACAAACGAATAACAGGAAGGATGAGAAAGAATAGATCAGCTGGTGACCCTTCCTTATATCTTAATGAAGAAAAACCAGGACGGTGAAGGACCTAGACTCTAGGACTGTCCTAGAGTATACATCAAGTCAAAATCAGCTGAAGCACCTAGAGATGTTCAACCTGGAGAAAAGGAGGGAAGAAAAGACATGGGAGAGAAAAGATAGGTGTTTTCAAGTATTTGAAGGGCTCTAATGTGAAAGAGAGTTTAGATTTGTCGTCCTTAATCCCACTTGGCTCTACAAGGAGGAATGGGTAGAAACTGCAGAGAAACAGATATAAGATTGATGGAAGTAAAAAATCCTAATAATTTGAGCTATCTAAAATCTAAAAGTATAATGGACCAACTCGGGAAATAGTAGATTACCTCATCAGTAGAGATCTTCAAATAAATGTTGGGTGGCTCCTTGTTGGGGGTGGTGTAGACTAAATTCTTGGTTGACTCAGACATCAAAGCTAGTTCTCTAAACATGTACTACCTGGTTTTGATTAATGACCCCATAGATGGAAAGAATGAATAGCGATTACTTCAAAGGGAATGAACTGCAAGAATTCCAATATATTTGTTTCAAAACAAGTCTCATTATGTTATGGTCACACCTCAGGCTTAACTCTTTAAAATGGTTGGTAGAAAGAAACAGTTTTGGTGAAGATTACAACCCACTCTTCTAAAATGCAAGATGGGGAGCCTAGAGGGAAGGACTTTTAATAGGGTGGATTTGGTGTTTGAATCTGGCCACCATTCCAATCAAACCTCAGAACTTTTTCTGAAACTTCTATAGCAAAAAGAGCGAGGTCTCAAAAAGGCTGAGAAAAAAAGTCTGTGCAGATAAGAGCAGATTCATGTATTTTAAAAGCAGATATACCACAAGAAGATCAAGAAAGCAGAAAAAAAAGCATTATTTTTCAAGGCAGAAGAGTAAACTGGTAACTTTATGATGCTTGTCCTTATTACCAGGAATTTATAGCATGAAATTGTCATTCAGTCACGTCCAACTCATCATTACTCCCTTTGAAGTTTCCTTGGCAAAGACATTGGAGTGGTTTGCCATTTCTTTCTCCAACTCATTTTACAGATGAGGAAACTGAGGCAAAAAGAGTGAAGTGATTTGCCCAGGGTCACACAGCCAGTAAGTGTCTGAGACCAGATTTAAACTTAGGAAATGAATCTTTTTAACTCCAAGCCTGCCACTCTATCTTCAATGCCACCTAACTGGCCCTAACCATAAGAACTAAAAACCAGAAAAGCAAATATTCTAGGGGAGAGGGGAAAGAGAGAGCAAGAGAGGAATGGCAAATTAAGTAGCTCACAGTTTCATCATACTCATGTTCATTTATTTGGCAAAATCATACTAAAGACTGTCTGAATTCCCTGACTCTAACTAGATTAAAATCCTCAGCTTGGCACTTAAAGCTCTTCCTTACATGGCCCCTTCCTATTTTTCCAGGCTTCTTACCCTTCACCCCCCTCCACATAATCTGTGATCCGGTGAATGGCACTGGCTTGGTTGCAGTTCCCCCCACAGAACACTCCATAGGATGGGGACATCCTATATATTTTCACTGACTGTTCTCCATCCCTGAAATGCTCTCCTTCTGAATTTCCCTGGTCTCCTTCAAGACTGCTCTCTGTGGATGAAGCCCTAGGTCTGGAATCGGGAGACTTGAATTCAAATCCAAACTCAGACACTTATTAACCATGTGGCTATGGGAAGGTCACTTAAACCCTGTCTGCCTCAGTTTCCTCAGTTATAAAATGGAAATAATAACAGCACCCACTCCCCTCTCTTCTCAGAGTTGTGAGGCTTAAATAAGATAATATTTGTAAAGCATTTAGTGAAGTGTAAATGTTATATTAATCTTTATTTCCCTCCCTTCTCCCACACCCCCATCTTCTGCAGGAGGCCTTTCTAGGTCCCTTCCATGGCTAGTACTTTCACTCTAAGATTGCCTCCCATAAATCTAAGACTTAATTTTATGTTATCTATCTTGTTAGAATATGAACTCCTGGAGAACAGGGACCATGTTTTTGCCTTTATATCCCCATTACTTAGCACAGTCTATGGCACATAGTAAGCACTAATAAATTATTATTGACTGACTGACTAATACGTTACATCCTTACCTTTGATTAGAAGTAAAAATAAATAGTAAATATATAAATGTGTGGATTTTGTAAATACATAAATAAATGTATGAATTCGAGTGAATATATAAATATGTGAGTACATATATACATAGAGTGTAAGTAAATATTAAATAAATAAATAAATGTGTAAATATATAAACAAATAAATCAGTAAAAAAATAAGACAGGAAAAACGAAGAGGTAAGGTAAAGACTTTGGTCAATACAATATGGTATTCACAAGGATAGACTAGCCCTTAGAAATGGTATTTTGGATTTGGAGACAAAAACCATATATTTAAAATGTTTCTAGCTGTATGACCTTAACCAAAGGCTTTAATTTCCTTCTCCATAAATGGGGGAAAATCTACCTCAGACACTTTCTAGGAGAAAAATATTTGTAAACCTTAATGTACTACAAGTGATCAATAAACATTAATAAGTACCAACTATGTGCCAGGCACTGTAGTAGGCACTGAAGATTATGAAAACAAATGAAACAGTCCATACCCTCAATTCAGTCAATCAGTAAACATTTACTAGGTACCTACTATATGCTAGTCACTGTACTAAGCACTAGAGGTACAAATATGAAAGAGAAAGACAATAACTGCCTTCAAAGAGTTTACAATCTGCTGGAGAAGACAGAACACAAAAGGAAATTGAAAAGGAAAAGGGGCTGGGAAAGTAGGGAGGGGAAGGCACTTTGGAGGCTGGTCCAAGGAAAACAAACTGGTGGGTAATGAGGAGAGACTGGTCTTGGAGTCCTCTTTCAATGGAGGCTTTGGGGAGAGTTCTTGACTCTTCCTGGCAGTCCTCCAATGAGAGAGTACTGATGATATGGATGAAGTGTGAGTGTCAAGGTTGATGCACTCTCAGCAGATGATGAGTTTCCAGATGAGGAATTTTCCTGGGGACATGGTAGAGTCCAATGAGGACCAGCTGATACTTCCCTCTCCCCTTCCCTACTTCTCCCCTTTACCCTCAAAGAGTTAACTTCTTACTAGGAGGAACATCATATATAGAGAGATATATAATATATAAAAAGTAAAGTTATGCAAAGTATACACAAAGGTAATTTCTGGGGGAAAGGAGGCACTAGTAGCTGAGGGGATCAGGAAAGACCTCACACTGAAGTTGCAGCTTGAGGTGAGTCTGGAATGGGGCTGGGGATTCTATTATCACCAATAGGCTTCCATAATTTGAGCCATTGTGGCTATTCCCTCCATCAATGCAGATTGCAATTACTTAGTAGAGTTTCATGACCAACCATGGTGAATAAATTCATGCCTTGCTGGCCCATTTTCTTGTTTCTTTGTAATTCAGGCAACAGACATGCATCATTCATTATCAGGGCAGTACTTTAAGCTTTTCCAATTTGATAGAATGCTCTAGAATTTAGAGCCTGTGCTCCCCAGTTATTCATAACTGCAAGACATTCAGCAACTCAAGATCAGTAAGCCCTCAGATTAAGGCTTTAGTCAATCAATAAGCATTTATTAAAAACCTACTGTGTGCCAGGGTACTATGTTAAAGCACTGGGGATACAAAAAGAGGCAAAAGAAAATCCCTGCCCTCAGAAAGCTTATAATCTATTGGGGGAGTCAACATACAAACAAGCTGGGATAGATAGGATTAATAGGAAATAACTAACAGAGGGACACACTAGAATTAAGATGGGGTTGGGAAAGGTATTAGTGAAGGATAATGTTTTGTTAGAGGTCATGGGGATGCTGGAGATGGAATTGACCTGGAAGGTCATCTAGTTTAATCCTTTCTTCTAGAGATCAAGAAACTGAAGCATGGAGAGATGAAGGAGTTTGCACAATGTCAAGTAGGTAGTATATAGCAGAGATGGGATTTCAATCTAAGCCCTTGGACGTCACATTCAGAGCTCATCCCAGCCCAGCACTCTGCTTCCCATATTAAATATAAATGTCTGTGTTGTTCTTATATTGCCCTATTAAATCTATTTTTATGTACTTAATAGAGCTCTGCATAATGTTGTGCCATCAATGACTCATTCATTCAAACAATTTTGTGTTGACTAAATAATTGAATGTGTTTATATATATATTTGTGGTGGGCAGCAAGCCCATAGATAAGAATATAATCCATAGTATTGTTCCCATGAGAAAAACATATTTAACTTGGATTCATCTGTTTCAACAGAGACTTGGCCTAAGAACCAGGAAGACCTGAGTTCAAATCCTACCCCTGATATATACTATGAACACATGCAAGTCAGTCAGTTCTCTGAAACTGCTACAAATAAATTGCTGATCTACACCAGGATTTTCCACACCAGGAGCAGCAGACAGCATACTGGAGTCAGGAATATTTGAGTTCAAATCCAGCCTCAGATACACACTAGGTTTGTGGCCCTGATCAAGTCACTTAACCTTTTCTGCCTCAGTATCCTCAACTGTAAAATAGGGTTAATAATTATACCTACCTTCCAGGATTGCTGTGAGGATAAAGATGAGATATTTGTAAAGTTCTTGCTACAGTGTCTAGAACACAGTAGGCATCTTTTTATTATTATTTATCATCCCCAAGGAAGGACAGTTAGCAACTGGCTCATTACCAGACAACCATAAAGCCCTTCTAGACCATCTTTATTAACTTGACTGCTCCTGTGCCAGGAATAATTAACCTGTGAGGCCCATGCAACCTTGAGGGTCACCTCAGGAACAAGTCATCCAACTTAAAATGCAAAATTCCTATGATTTCAGCTTTAGATCTAGAGGAGGTCTCAGAAGTCATTCAAGCTCAACAAGCATTCCTTAAGTGCCTTCTATATGCCAGGCCCTGTGCCACCCTGTGCCAGGTAATGGGCTACAAAGACAAAAATAAAGAGTCCTTGACCTCAAGAAGCTTACATCCTCCTGGCAGAGCTGCACCACAGATAATTATTGAAATAAAAAAGAACATACAAAATAATGAAAGGCAATGAATGAGGCAAAGGAAGAGAGCCAGACTTGGAGTCAGAACCACCTAGGTCCTATTCCTGCCTTTGACAAATAAGATCATGGACAAACTATCACTTCTATGTGTCCGTGAGCCACTCTCTAGGATTTGTATTGGAGGGAGTTTTTGCCCTGGTAGTTCCCCACTCCAATGAAATCATAGATCTAGATTTTTTTTTTAAATGTTGTTCAGTTGTTTCAGTTGTGTCCAACATGTTTTCTTGGCAAAGATACTGGAATAGTTTGCCATTTTCTTATCCAGATCATTTTACAGAGGAGGAAACTGAGGCAAACTGGGTTAAGTAACTTGTCCAGGGTCACACAGCTAGTATGTGTCTGAGACCAGATTTAAACTCAAGAAGCTGAGTCTTCCTGATGCCAAGCCCAGTGCTCTATCCACTATGCCCCTTCTAAATGCCCCCTTTTAAAAGATGCCCCTGCTTATATGAACTGATGCTGAGTGAAATGAGAACCAGGAAAACACTGTACACAGTAACAGCCACACTGTGGGATGGCTGACTTTGATAGACTTAGCTCTTCTCAGCAATGCAAGGACCTAAAACAATTCCAAAAGACTCACTATGGAAAATTCTATCCACATCCAGAGAAAGAAATATGAAGTCTGAAAGTAAATCAAAGCATATTATTTACTCTCTTTTTTGTTTTATTTTGGTTTTTCTTTCTCATGGTTTCTCCCATTCATTCTAATTCTTCTATACAATGTGACTAATGTGAAAATATGTTTAATAAGAATGTGTAAGTAGAGCCTATATTAAATTGCACCAAGGGGAAGGAAAGGAAGGTGGAGAAGATTTAAAACTTATGGAAGTGAATGTTGAAAACTAAAAACAAATAAATTTAAAAAAAAAAGATGCCCCTTATCTGAGGAAGGTGAGGCACTTACAACTCAAGTTGGGGAGGAAAATCAGGAAAAGGCTGAGTTAGAAGAGTTTTTCTGATTTAGTTGGAGTGAGGAACTCCTGGTATGGGAAAAAAAATCCTTCACCAAAACATATCAGTAATTCATTTATAACTTACAAGTAAACCTGAGCACACCTTTGAGGGAATTTAGTGAGACGAGAGGGTGAGAGGAATGCAGTGAAGATGATGAGTTGCTCATTTGAATTAGTAGGAGTTTTTTCATTGTGTCTATGCTATGCCAATGAAATAATTTTTTTAATATAAAGTAATACAAATTGAGACATTAGGTGGGGAGGGGGGAAGGAAAAAAGGGAGGAAGGGAGAAGGAAAAGAAGAGGGAAGTGAAGACAGACAAAGGGAGGGAGACAAAGAAAGACAGAGAAAAACTAAAAATTCATTTGTAATTTACATGAAAACCTGAGGAGAAAAGGGAGGGAATGCATTGTACAGCCTGTTCAAAGACATGAAGATAGCAGATGGAATGTTACATATGTTAAACAACCAGCAAACCAGTTGTCCAAGACAGGGAAATGTATGAGAGAATAACATGAAATAAGAATGAAAAGGTAAATGGGGCAACTATGGAGGGCGTTCTGAGCCAGGCTGGGAATTTTTCTCTATTATCCTAGAAGACTCTTGATGATTTCTGAGCAGAGGGTTGACATTGTCACACCTGAGTTTTAGGAAAATCAGGCGGACATCTGTTCGGAGGATGGATTGAAGATAGGAGAGAATAGAAGCAAGGAAACCAATCAGGGGGCTGTTTAATGATCCAGGTAAGAGTTGATGAGGGGCTGAACCAGGGGAGAGGCTGATTACTTGTCTGTATTTCAGCAGTGAGATGAGCCTGCTGTCACCTGCACTTTCTTCAACACTGGTTTGCCTGTGCTCTGGGTAGATCCAAGGTAAAAAAATAACTCAGCTGGTAAATAAACTAAAGTGTCCCTCTCAAAGAGGAAATAAAGAAGAGGTTTTTATTGCCCTCCTGATGGATCACTATGGCATTGATTTTGAGAATGCCAAGGAAAATCATCAAGCAATATCTACCAAGTCCTTTATGGATGTATGGATGCCTATTAAGAATAGCTATAGCTAGCCTTCTGCCCCTGGACATCATAAGCTATCTACAAGCATAACTCCAGGGCTGTTTTCCGCCATCACCCCAAGCAGGGAGACATCCATAGATACTTCCTGAACTACAGGAGAGCAGTCAGATAAACTTAACATTTGACATGTTAATAATAATACTAAGATAGTGAATTATCACTGTAAATTATTATAGTTGTTAAAAAGTATAACCCTCTCTAGTTGGAGAGGGTCTTACAGTGAAGGAACATTGACCACCCTAATGGAATGAATGAATGGAGAAACATTATAGGCATTTACTAGTGCAGTGTAAGGCACTAAGTGCGTAGGAGAGACAAACAGACATAAATATCCACATAGCCATACACATATATGGACAAACACACACACATGTGTGTATATACAGGGTCAGGGAAGGGCGTTTTGGCCTGGGAAGAAATCCAGAGGAGTGAGAAGTGGTCCTCCTGGGACAGTGGATAGAAATGCTCTTTCGAGATACGATGGTAGTATTGATTTGATTATAAATTTCCAAGCGAAAACAAGGGAAGGGGAGGTGTACCCAAAAGCAGTCAGCACACGACAGAGATGAACAAGCATGGAAAGGTCTGGGGTCAACCGCCAGAGCCCAAAGAGGAGTTCCAAAGCCCTTCAGGGCATGGTTTATGAATATATGAAGCTAAGAAATGCTTTACAAAAAATATTGCAAACCTATCAAGGTTATATGAGCAGCTAGGTGGCACAGTAGACAGATGGGTTCATCTTCCGGAGGTCAAATCCAGCCTCAGACACTTATTAGCTGTGGGAGCCTGGGCAAGTTACTTAACCCTGTTTGCCTCAGTTTCCTCATCTGTAAAATGAGCTGGAGAAGGAAATGGCAAACCTAGTATATCTGCCAATAAAACCTCAAATGGGGTCATGAATAATGAATCCCTGAATAACAACAATAAATTTAAGGCTCCTTCTGTATTTATTTGTATTATTCAGTTAATACAAGGTATCCCAGTGCCATTTAAGCGATTAAGATTGCACTGAGACTTTTGGGATGGACTATGTTTATCTTGTATCTACTGATACTTCCACTTACTGTCTTCCTCTCTGTGATATAAGCCCCTTGCAAAGTAGGGTTTGTTTTACTCTTTGTACTTGCAACCTCAGCATTTACAACAGTGCCTGGCCCCCAGTAGACATTTAATAAATGTTTGTTAATATTCCAGGGTCCAGGAGAGAATTGGACCCTTCCAGGAGGAAGTACATTCTTATATTCCAAAGAATGGTGATGAGGATCTACATTTGCTATGAGGGAAGAATGGTCAGTAATTGCAAGTATGATTCATTATTAATAGTGTCAAGATAGAACAGTTCTTCTAAAATATACTATGATATACTATAGGGAGTCCCAAACAATGCAATTTTAAGTGCTATAAAAATTTAAACCTACCCTAAGACTTTTGGGATCTTCAAAAGCAGTTTAAAACTGAACTAAGAATTTGGGGACACCCTATGATTCCTTAGAAATTATCAGGGACCAAGAAATCAGCACTTAAAAATCCAAAGTCAGAGAAGTATATACAGTCCAAGAAAGAGAGAGTTGGGAATGACCTTGGAGGTAGTTTAACCCAACCTCCATCTAAAGCATGAATCCCATCAACAATGACCTCTGCTTAAAGACTTCCAGGGACAGAAAGAACTCCTGAGACAGTCCATTCCATATAAGGAGGTTTTGCATTTCATGAAAGAACTTCATAACACAATATCGAATTTCAATTCAAATCCCTATCTCCAGGATTCCAGTATAATAGCTTCATATCATATGTTGCACCTTCTACTTTATGGGTTCAAATCTGTTACATGCTAAAAACAAATTCTTTCATTAATCCATTCATTTGTTCCCCAATCACTTATTTAGCACCTACCAAGAATAGCACTATAGGACAGTGTAAAAGCAAGCACCCCAACATACACAGGGGGGCCTGCTATCACAGGTTCTTAGATCTGCTTTTCTAAAAGAAAAGGCAACTTTTGAGGGGGTCAACAATCACTTTAATCAAGTACATCTATCTTTCACTTAGTTCAGGGGAAAAAGTCAGCACCATGAACTTCAGAGAAAACACAGAGAAATACAGATCAATAGATGTGGCTTCCAACTGTCTGACAAAAGCAACACATACATCATAAAACAACAGACAGATCCAACTACCTGACTGTTACATACATATATAGTTACCAGAGAGAGAAGCACCAGTGTCTGGGTTTTCAAAGCTGGGGGCTGCTTAGCGGCTTCCCAGAGTCTCATCTGGCACACCAATCTTCTTCCAAAAACTAAGCCCCAAAGTACAACTGCATCTCATAATCTTTATACACTTTTTAGAGCCAGAGGGCATCACAATCCTTGAGAACAAGTGACTGATTAATGAAAGGTACAGGACTTCCTACAAATCTTCCCAGGTCCCTTAATGGGTGGGGAAGACCTTCTTTAATTATATTCTATTCAATCAGAGGCACTTGATTATAACTAAAACAAAAACTGTATTGTCAATATAGATAGATATTGTTTACAATTGGCTAGGATTCAGGTTGGACAGATAAAGGAAAATTTGAGGATTGATGAGAACTGTACCAAATTGGAATGTGAATGTCTGTCTTTGAAAGTTGATAGATACATGGATAGATGGATAGATAGTCAGATAGATGATAGACAGGTAGATAGACAGATATCTTTGGAACTAAAATGTACAAAATTTTTAGGTTTAGTCATTTTGGTAGTTATATATTTATAAATGCAGTATAGAAAAATCAAAGTTTTAAAGACTATGTATGAGATTTGTGTTCAATCATATTCAATCATGTCTGCCTTTTTATACCCCATTTGGGGTTTTCTTGGCAAAGATAGTGGAAGGATTTGCCATTTTCTTCTCCAGCTTGCTTTACATACAAGTTTGAGGCAAATAGCATTAAGTATCTTGCCTAGGATCACACTGCTAGAGTCTGAGGTCATATTTGAACTCAGGAAGATGAGTCTTCTTGACTCCAGACCTGGTGCTCTCTCCACTGTGCCCCCTAGCTGCCCTTGTATGTATGTATGGGTAGACAGTTCCAACTGGAATCTCATATAAAACATCTGCCTATGAGTTCCAATCATAGATGGAGATCGCACTGCCCTCAGAGGACAGCATGCCTAAATTGCCATTTTGGGGGGTGGTTTTGGTTTTTTGTTTTCTTATAGAAGAGTTAAGAAACATCTTTTAAAGGCTAAAAATGGACAAATTCAAATATAAATGAATAACAAATGTCATATCTCTCACCAAACTTTTCACACCAAAGCTATTAACTAAATACAAAAGAAATCAACCTAACCAAGGTTCTTTTTATCTTGTTCTCTTTATCTCCCTACTCACCTGTAGAAGTTTGGGACAAAAATACAAAGAAGAAGGGAAGACTCTACATAAGCCACCAAGTGTTATTACCACTTGAAATACCAAAAACTAGCATGCATCCAGATAGAGTTTAAACTAAAACCAAGCTTACTATCATTTAGACATTACAAGGACTCATGATACACTTAAAGGGGATGGGGTCATAGGAAAGGGATGACAAACATTTATTAAGCACCTACTGTGTGTCAAGCACTATGCTTTACAAATATTATCTCATTTGATCCTTAACTTAAGGGAAGTCCATGACTTGTATAAATGATTTCTATGTATTTATTTGGGGGGAGGGGAGAGAAGGAGAACGGGAGAATATGGGAAGGGGGAAAGAGAAAATAAGTGATCCTGGGTTCTTGAATTATTTTTCTCCCCCATCCTACTAGAACCTTGAACTCTGGCCCTGGAAGTATTTTAGGCTTTGATAAGTGAGCTTTTGCCTTATCTTGCCCCAAAGCAGACCACCACACCATCTCCCTGCCATTTCCAAACTATGCCTCCAGGGACTTGCTCTGTGTCCTGCCCTCCCCCACTTCAGTCCACACTCCCACCCCCAGAAAAAGTAAGCTCCCTTGAAGTCAAAGACCCTCTTGTCATTTGTATCACCAGTGCCCAGCACAGTCCCTGACCAACAGTACGCCCTTAATTATTTTTCATCCTTGATTCAAATTTGATCATTGCTACCACAATGAGATGAATACTTTGACAGTGAACAGTGTCTCATGGAAGATGTAACCTAGGGTTCTTGCTAGATGATTTTACATTTGGTTTGCATGGGAGTGTAATGGATAAGATGCTGCATCTGGACTTAAGAACTCAAGTTCAATTCAGCTGTGTGACTCTGGGCAGGTCATTTAACCTCAGTCAAACTCACTCAGGACCTCATGGGGGTGTTGGGAACATCAAATTAAATAAGCTATGTGAATCACTTTGCAAACCTTAAAGCACTAATTTGGAACTATTGCTGCGATTGTTACTATACAGTAAATGATGAAAAGCTTTTGGACACAGAAAGTCACAAAGAAAATCTACTCAATAACAAAGGGTGGCAATTTGCATTGGAGGGAGGAGTACCCACCCTAATGAAATCCCCAATCCTTGAAGATGGTGTTGGTTTTGTAAAATGAGCACTGAGCTAGAAATAAAAAGCTATCGTCTGTTCTCAGATGGAATTGGGTTTGGCTTTATGACCTTAAGTAAATCACATTTCTGAGTCAATTTCTTTGTCTATAAAATGTAAGAGTCTTTGCCAGCACTTAAGAATAGAAATCATTTCTGATGTGGCATAAGCGAAGAAGCACTGAACTTGGAATCAGGAAGACCTGAGGGCAAATCCTATCCTAGACACTAATTTTGTGACCTCCTAACCAATCTGTGCCTCAGTTTCCTCTTTTGTGAAATGAAGACCTTCCAGTTCTAAATCTATATTCCTATGAAAGGTCATATCATAGAAGACAGCATCGAAAAGCAGAACATGATTAATTTTGTTGCACGTAACATTTTACAAAAAAAAAGACAGCTATGGATTAAATTTTCAGGGGTTAGTCTTCATCTTCACATTGCCCTATTAGATTATAAACTCTTTCAAGGCAGGGCTTGTCTTTTGCTTCTTTTTGCATCCCTTGCTCTTATCACAGTGCTTGGCATATAGTAGACTCTTAATAAATGTTTGTTGATTGAAAAATTGAAAGGCTCTCTCGATCTCCTCTTTTGATCATATATTCAAACAAACATGTCTCAGAGGTCTATAATTTGTACATTGCTATCCTAGATGCTAAAGGGACATCCACAGCTAAATAAGATGGCACCCTTACCTCAAGAAATTTGTAATACAGCAAATCTCAGAGCAGCCCATACTAAGCCTACCTGGCAGAGGTATTCTACTAACACTAACCACTCATTCCTCCATTACCCCTTGCCCCTACCCAAGAAAGGTGCTTCTCCATCACAAAAGTCTTTCCTTTGCCACCTGGACTGTCAAAGGACTCATGCAGAAAGATTCATCAGTGCTTTTACTTGGGAACTTTGACTTTTCTTCCCTTTTTGTTATTATTGGTGTTCAGTCATTCAGTTATGTCCAACTCTTCCTGACCTCATGGACTACAACAGTTTAGGACCTTCTACCCTAGCGGTGTATTTTCCAATAGCATCTCTGTCATCATTTCAGTACTGTCCATGGGGTTTTCCTGGCAAAGATGCTGGAGTGATTTGCCATTCCCTCCCTTATCCCATCCTAATATCATTCCTTTTCTCTGGACGGAGGGCAACTCCTTCAAGTTCTGTTTTGCCCCCTTACTGCTGGAGACAGGGCAGTCAGCACTCTTCAGGGAATCACACAGAGGCATAAGGTATATCTTATATATGCCAAGAAGGAGGTAACTTTCAATAACTTCATGTTATCTTATAAGGTCATCGCTCTGTATAAGAGAGAAAAGAAAACAAAGCCACCTGGCATCCAGCTTGATAGCTATCTCTTCTAACTTGGCATGGTCTGATTCACAATCTATAAATTGTAGATAAAAATGAAATTGAAAAAGCAATCTGCAGATAATACAAAACCAGCAGTTTATGAAATGGTCTGACTTTGGGGGGAGAAAAGAAAATGCTTCAATACAGACTTGTACTTTTCATTATCATTTCCCAGAAAATCCATTATTTTTAAAAAAGGCAAGAAGGCTAGGTATTCTAGCCTATCAGTCCTCCATCTGCACTCTCTCATTCTTTAGGTAGACCTCATCATTAATGAAAGACATTCCAGTGTAAGCCCTGCATCAAATACATACATGTCTGCAGTTGAAGCCAAGGTAGTAATTGAGGCAGTGGGATTTCCACAGACAAAAAAAGTGGTAAATATAAAGGAAAAGGAAGTAATTACTTGCTATATTTATCACTATAGCAAAGTGGAATATAACAGGAGTATGTGAATTATCAACCCAAAGCTTTATTTTTATAGCAAAATGGAATGGCACTTTGACTTGACCAGAACACAGAAAAGTCTGAAGACTTAGGGATGTATTCAGAGCCTTTTCATTTACAATTTTTGGTTTAGCTGTAGTTGTTATAATTTAACATTTGTATCAATGCTTGAATAAAGGTATGTATGAAACATTCATCAAATTTGCAATGACGCAGAGATGAGAGAGGTTAGCTAACATACAGACTCACAGTCAGGATTCAAAGGAATTTTGACAGGGTATTCTATCAACAAACATGTATAAAGCACCTACTATATGCCAGACACTAAGCTAAACTAACCATTGAGTGTAATCTAACAAAATGAATGTCAACAAGGATAAATGTAAAGTCTTGAACTTGAGCATAAAAAAATCAATTTCACAAATACAAGATGGAGAAGCCATAGCTAGAGAAAAGCTGTTCTGTAAAACATCTTGAGTTTTTTTAATAGATTACAAGCAGTGTGGTGCAGCAACATAAAAAGGCTAATACATAACCATATTACATTAAGAGGGGCAAATTTTCCAGGAATATAAGGGAAGTGAGTCCCACTGTACTATGTTCTGACCAGACCTCACCTTAAGTATCATGTTCAGTTCTAGACATGGTCTAAGAAGGATATTGATAAGCCAGTTAATAGCACAAGAAAATCAATCAACATGGCAAAGGGCCTTGAGTCCACATCAAATGAGTGTAAGTTGAGGAAGACGGGTATTAGGTTGGGAGTTCTTTGAGGGCAGGGGATATCTTTTGCCCCTTTTTATATTCCTAGTGCTTATCACAGTGCCTGGCATATAGTATGCTCTTACAAAATGTTGATTGATTGAACTAGGCATGCTTATCTTGGAGAAGACTCAAGGGAGACAAGGTAGCTATCTTCAAGTATTTGAAAGGCTGCTATGTGGAAGATGGATTAGACTTTTTCTGTTTGATCCCAGAGGCCAAAATCAAAATCAGTGAGTCCAAGTTACAAAAAGACAAATTTATGCTTAGTATCAGGAAAAACTTCCTGAATATTAGAACAGTGCAAAAGTGAAATGGGCTACTTTGACAGGTGGTAAGTTCTATCTTGGACACCTTTATATCCAGGATGAAAGTCTACCTGTTAGAGAGGAATTTCTTTCACATATGGGCTGACTTAGATGGCCACTGAGGTCCCTTCCACCTTTCAAATTTTGTGAATCTGTATGAGGACATATAACGGAGGGAGAGGGACCAGAACTTAGGTGTCCTCTGGATTCCCTTATGTCACCTAACATGATGCTGCCAGTCAAAGGATGCCCCTTTTGATAAGCTTATCTTTCCCCAGGCTCTCATTTGCCTCAAAGATAGTTAAGTGGTGCGCTTTATAAAGCACTGGCTTAAAATCAAGAAGACCTGAGTTCAAATTCAGCCTCAGATACTTACTAGTTATATGACCCTGGGCAAGTCACTCCAACTCTGTCTGCCTCCATTTGCCCAACTGTAACAAGTAGATAATTGTGCTTATCTCAAGGTGGTGTTGTAAGGACCAAATGAAATATTTTTTAAGTGCTTTAGCACATAGTAGTTGCTTAATAAATGTTTTTCCCTTTATACATCCTTCTGCTTATTGGAAGCCTATATTTGCCTGGGCGATATGATTTTTATAGCAAAACTTATTTCCTTATGATAAATCAAGATAGGATACGTATCCACCCCTCCAACACTCCTCAGTTTGTGCTGAAAGATAATGTCTCTCATCTCTTGAGAGAGGTCAGGCTTCTTTCCAAATCCCTATCCCCTCCAGCATTAATAACATAAACAATGAGATAAATGGCTACCAGGGTTTTTGTTTATCGTAAAATATATGAACATCCTGTAATGGTAGGAAGTATATCAAGTATGATTTAATTTGGGGGGGGGAGGGAGACTGTAAGTTGTCCATGGAGTGCACCCTATTCCATTAGAATGGGAATCCTTGGGGGACTGTGCCTCTTGTATGAGGGGTAGCTAAAGATTCCCCTACTTCATATGCCTATGTAATTTACTTTGATACTCTGTCCTAATTAAATGTTTTGCTATTTGATTTATGATTCGTTTCTGGTTTCTTGGTAAATAAGATACAAAATAAGAACTCTAGCAGTATTTGCACAATTGTAATTACTCATTACCTATATTGTTTACACACACACACACACACACACACACACACACACACATACACACAGAGAGAGAGAGAGAGATAGATGTTTGTTACATAAGTAAAGCATTAGGAACTCTTTTCTGACATTTTTCTTTCTGGACAGAATGAGGTCCATATTCACCAAAAATCTCCTGGGGTTTCCATGAGAAAATTAAAATTTGGGACCTTTGACTCTAAACTCCCTAAAGTAAATCAGAGGGAAATTTGAATGTGGTTAAGATTAAGCAAGCAACTGGAGATCAGAAAGAGTCAGGGAGAAAAAAACCCAGCTGCTCCTAATTTTGTAGAAGTTTCACCTTGATGACATAACACCCAATGAATTTCATTCCTATAAGTTTAAGTTGCTAAAACTACCAAAACCTCTTCCATTTCTTCATGTATTTCCAGTATTAATTTAATTTAGCCTGGCTGTGGCTTCTTGTTCAAATGACATTCAAACTCAGTTGGAACAGGAATTCTGACCAGTGATCTCCCCTAGGTTCACACTTAGAATTATCGAATGGACTTTTCAGGTCTAGTCATAATAAAGTCAGCATCCAGCAGGACCTTCATTAGAACTCTAGTCTAATCCATAGAAGTTGAAGGTCATGGGAAGAAATCCGCTCCATTTCTGATACCCAAAGTTGCTAGGGAGCTCTTTCTCATTCAATTACAGTCCCTTGTTCTACTCTGTGGGCCCATCAGAGTAAGCTGAATTCCTTTTGCACACATCCACCCCTCAAATATTTCAAGACTAAATTATGCCCACCTCCGTGCTCCCTTATTTAGCTAGCCTAAATGTCCTTCAATGGATCTTCATTATAGCATGATTTTGAGTCCCCTCTCCAACCCTGAATGAATATAGGCAACTAGGAGGGACAGTAGATAGACCCTTAAGCTTAGAATCAGGAAGATCTGAGTTCAAATTCAGCCTCAGACACTTTCTAGCTGTGTGACTCTGGGTAGATTATTTAAGCTCCATCTGGGTAGATTATTTAAGCTCCACCTGCCTCAGTTTCCTCAACTGTAAAATGAAGATAGTAGCATACCTTGTATGCTTGTGTTAAGCTTCAAATGAGATCATATTTATGAGGTACTTAGTGCCTGGCATGTAGTAAAAATTATATAAACGATTATTCCCTTCCCCTCCATCCCAGACCATGGACAGAAAGCTGGGAGGGACCTCAGACATCAAGTCCAACTGTTTCATTTTACAGATGAGGAAACTGAGGTCAAGAGAATGAAGTTACTATATAATTGATTATAAAGGATGCTTCTTAGGAAATTTCAAACCACTATGATTTATTTATTAGGTTTTGCTTCTTTTTAGCAATGCACTGGCCAACATTCATGTAAAAGAGTTGATGTGAACCTATTTGAATTTTCTTCAGGTTTTGATCAGAGGCCCAGGTTTTCTAAGTCCAGTACAAGTGCTCTTTCCACCATGATATATTGGCTTTCATAAAAGTACATTTATTGGGGCAGCTGGGTGGCCCAGTGGATAGAGTATAGGTCCTGGAGTCAGGAAGATCTGAGTTCAAATCTGGCCTCAGACGTTTACTACTTGGGATACCCTGGGCAAGTCACTTATCCCCAACTACTTCCAAAAAAAAAAAGTACATGTATTTGTTGATAATTACCTTATCAACCATGAGGAAGTTCTCCAATTTCTCTCCATTTTCACATGTAATATCACCAACTTCTCTGACTGCCCTGGGTAAGACCTCTTGTACCTCTTGGGCTATCATTCCTGTTTACAGAAAACAAAACAAGACATCAAGTTTAATTACACCTAAGATCTGAGAAATGAATTCCCTGAAATACAAACAGAGCCAGAGGTGTGCCAGATCCAATTTGTTCAATTTTCAGTCTAAGTATTATCACCTGGAAATCTGTAAATGCTACAAATCAGAGCTTGATTTATTGTTTGTGGATTGTCTAGTCTTGAGAAAGGGATGGAGAAAATAGTAATGAAACAGATTGAATTTTAAAATGTGTCACGTGTGTTTTTTTCTTCAGAGAGTCAGTGGCTAAAACATTTACTGGAACATCCCTGTACAGAGCCCAAGGTGGGATGGAAAACAGCAATACAGATATTAAATTCTCTGAAAATAAATGGAAAGAAAAGTCTAAGTCTTCTGAGATTTACCACGACAATCTAAACTAAAACCTTTAAGAACTAATGTCATTCCCCAGAGTGAAAAAATGAGAGAGAGAGACAGGCACTACCAGTGAGCACTGTTATATTTCTCAATGGATAAAAACATAAACATTCTCATGTATCAGCTCATTTAGAGAGCTGATTCCCTTAGCTCATTCCGCCTGCTCCAGATAAAATGAAATAAGCCTATCTTCGCCACAGAAAGAACCTAGAACAGGCTGAGGCAAACGAATAATAATACAATTACTATTAGTGGTACAGCCAGTATTTATATAGGCCAAATTTGAACTCATGAAGTCCCAAAGTCAGGAAGGTTCATCTTCACAAGTTCAGATCTGGTCTCTGACACTCACTAGCTGTAGGACCCTGGGCAAGTCACTTAACTCTGTTTGCCTCAGTTTTGTCAAATAAGCCAGAGAAGGAAATGGCAAACCACTCTAGTATCGCTGCCAAGAAAATCCCAAATTGGTTCAAGAAGAGTCAGACATGACTAAAATGGCTGAAAAACAGCATAAAGTGCCTACTTTGGGTTATGCCCTGTGCTAAGTACACTGTAATTAGTATCTTATTGGAGCCTCTTAACCACCCTAGGAGACAAGTGTAGTCATTCTCATTTTACAAATGAGGAAACTGAGGCAAATAGAGATTAAATGACTTGCCCAGAGTCAAAGAGCTAGGAAGTCTCTGTGGCTGGATTTGAACTCAGGTTTTCCTGACTTCAGGACTTGCACACCATCCAGTCCATTTCCTGGAACAGAATTCCTCTCAGCCTGTGAAAATCCACACATGAAAGGCTGGTAGGTATGAACATTTTTAATGCTTTCACTCTGGTTGTTCTTGGCTGTGGATTTATCATGCCATAAGAGGATGGGAAAGTTTCTCCATTTTCTTAACCAGATGAATCTACCTATAATATAACTACAAAATGAAGGGAAGGGACTCAATAGCCCTGAAAATTCTTTCTAGCTCTAAATCTATGATTCTCAGATGTCTTTCACCCTCTCACTACCCTGTTCTTATACCTTTAATGACTCTCTATTGCCTTAAAAGTATCCCCGAAATTCATTTAACCACAAAACGCATCCAGGCTTAATATGTAGGGTATCCCGAAAGTCCTAGTGCAGTTTAAGCATAACTACTTAGACTTATTATGAAAGCTTTAGCTACACTAAGACTTTTGAGATACTCTCTATATTAATAGAAACAGTGCAAAGATTTAGTACTGAAAGGCACTTTAGTGGTCATCTGCACCAACCCCTCCTTTTACACTTATGGAAGCTGAGTCCTAGATGTCAAGTGGTATCTCTGAGTAGAAAGTAACAACCAGGAATGGAACCAGGAATCAGTGTTAGATGCTGCTTCTGATTTGGGGGCATACTAACAGGCTGAGGAATTGTGAGGTTCTGGGGTCACAAACCCAGAGGAGGAAGAAACTTCAGAGATTATTTTGGGTATGAGATGCATCATTATATAGTGGAGAGACGATCATATTTATAGTCAGGAATCCCAATTAAGAACTTATCAGTTGTAATACTGGGCATTTAGTAACCATGACCCTCAGTACATCTCTTAACCTCTCTGGGCCACAGTTTCCAGAGCAGTTTGGATTTTATGACTTACAAGATCTATTCTAACTCTAAATCTTTACAATTGTATGCTCTAATTCCTTCCTTTTACAAATAAGGAAACTGAAGCTTATAAAGTTAATTAATTTGTCCCAAATCACACAAGATAGTAAGCATCCCAGGTGAAATTCAAATTCAAGAACTTGGACTCCAGAATTAGCAGTCTTTTGCAGAAAAGGGGGAAGAAACCAAGTCTATTTTCATATTCTTCAAAAAGCAATGCAGATAAGTATTTTTGACATATGCATAATTGAGTTTTTCTTTCTGTAATTGTGAAATTGGATCAAGGAAATTTCTACCATGAGTGAGTGTATTATCATGGAAAAGAGCTTTCTGTGGGTAAGAAGTGAGGAAATGGCAGAAAATTCCTTTATAGAGATATAAGGCAGGGTAACATCATCTCACTTTCTCTGTGACTGAAAAGTCTAAGTGAAGAAACGGGCACACTTGAGTTGGAAAAGAGGCTGGCCGGACTTCAGCTTGACCTGGGTTATAGTGCCAGCTCTACCTGGGGAGAGGGAGGAGGGCCAGAACAAGGGGAGAGGAAAGAGGAACAGAGAGGAGAGCTCAATCCACTCCTTGTTTGCAATTACATTTCTCCTATTCTAAACTACTTGTCCTTGTGAAAAAAAAACACTGTAATCTCCATACTATAATCTCATGGTTGGCACCATGATTCCTCCAGATTAGCATGACCCCATCCACTTTCCCACTGATTAGCTTGATGGGCTACATCATAGTTCACAAAATGTTGGCAGAATTTTGAAATTAAAAAGCCATGGGAGAAATTTGGAGTTGTTAAGAGAGTTTTTTCCATACTCCTTCTCTCCTTCTGTTCAATATTGGGCTAACTCATTGTTCATTTGCAACATTTAACCAAGACAAATCCTGATAGATGAGTTCCATAGGTTATTTATCTAACTATATGTATTGTAGTTGGGTCAATAAGCATTCTTCATTCACTAGACTTTTTCTGTATGCATAACCCAACCTGCAACTTTATATATAAACTGAAAATACCATCCACAGCACTAGAATTATACTTCTTCAGGTTTCCAGCAAACGATCATTGAGTCACTAATAGACATTTTATAATCTGATAAAAATGTCTTCACAGTGACAGATTTTTTAAAAATCTACCACCTATCATCAATGTTGGATTGGTTCATGTCCCCTATCAGAGAAATACAACCAACATTATAGTAAGGTGAATTATTTCACAATCTACTTTAACCCCTAGCACTGCTACCCTTCTTTAGACTAAAGAAGTATAGGTCCACCTCTACATGGGTCCCCTCACTCCTATTCCTACCAACCCTCCTAAGTCTCATACTGTTTTAGAACAGACTTCACAATTCTATTGACTATCACCCCCTACTCACAGTGAAAGCATGAAAGTAAAAACAAAAAAGACTAGACTTTGAAACAGTTTTTCTTCCTCTGGATTTACAAGGAGCCATCCATTCAAAAACTCCATGTGTCCTATGTGTGACTTGAACTGAGCAGAATGAAATTCTTCATTCTTCCCATGCCAGATCCTTGTATATTTCTCAAAGTACAGAATGATACAGCAGGATCATGATAGCAAAGGAATCCAAAAAACAGTGGAATCAAAACCAAAAAGACTGGAAAAAGTAGAATGGAGAATGGGTAGAGAGAGAAAAAAATTTGGCTGAGTACCTGTTTGATGAGTACTGTTTATTCCCATTACGGATGCAAATTCTGGTTTGTAGTCATATTCAACAATTCTCATTCTGTTTATTCTTTGGAGCTGTTCATTGGAGTCAACCTAATTTAATTAAAAGAGACTATCGGTTTTATTACGTTAAGATATTTCCTATTCAAGTCAATGCTGTGAGCTCTCTAGGAAGAATAGGAGAGTTGTTATATAATTATTCCTTATACAGTCCAAACAGTTTTTTAATCACTTTTACCCTTAGATCTATACGTCAGAAGGGAGCCATCTCAAGGGTTCACATTAGTGACTTCCATTTACTGACTCAACTCCTCACTAGGTAAGAAGTTCAACTTTCAGTGTCACAGAACAAAAATCCTACTTACTCCCCATGGCTCTTATTTTATACCTCTTTTCTTTTAACATGGTCTTCACCCTAAGTTTACTAACTTTAAGGAGATTTGTCATAAGCCCCTCTATGGTTAAAGAGTACCATTTGCAGATAAATATGTCTTCTTGGCCCAGATAGCACTTGGACAATACTTTTACTACTCAAATGAATTAGTAATCTCAACAATATGAGTGTTCCTTCAAGTAATAAAAATTACAAACCATTCAGCCCTGCCCATTCTGTGCAGCCGTTGTCCTGTGATCTCAATAGTTCATTCCAAGGAAGCCATGCAACATGTTTGGGTACTTCCTTGATTTTTCTTGACATCAAAAGTTTGCCAGTGAAGCACACAAACTGCCATCAGTTATCTCTTTCCCTTACCATGTGACTGTAAGATTAATGATGGGTGGGGAGAAGAGTTAAAGATCTTCCTCAGCCATGGTAGGCCTCAATACTTTTTGTTAGTTTCTATTGAGGCAGTGGGTCAGAGGGTGGTACCCTCCAGCTCTGAAAAGTGTATAAATGCTCTGAGGTGAGGTTTGACTGTGGTTTACTCATTGGAAGTGTTTGTTTGGCCAGATGAGACTCTGGGTAGCTTCTAAGAAGCCTGTTGGATTTGAAAACTCAGATATCAGTACTTTTCTCTCTGGTAACTGTGTGTATGTAACGGTCAGATGGTTGGATCTGTCTGTTGTTCTGTGATGTATGTATTGCTTATAGTGAGACAGATGAAAGCCCTGTCTGTTGGTCTTTCTGTTTGTAATTTGATTGCATTTTCCCTGAATTTCAAGGTGCTGATTTTTTTTCCCCTGAACTAAGTGAATGATATATGTGCTTGATTAAAGTAAATTGTTGACCCCTCAAAAGTTTCTTTCCTTTTAGAAAAGCAGATCTAAGAACTCTCCTGTGTATATAGGGGTCCTTGCTGTTACAGTGATCAAAATCTCCCTTTTTCACTCACAGATTTCTTTGATATCATTTAATTCAGTTCTCATAATTTCTTGTCTGTGATATGGATAGTCTGTGACTATCCATAATGTACCTTTCTTTTGCCCTCTGATGGTACTCAGTTTTAATATTCCTTGACTCATTCCTTCAAAAATACTGATGGAATTTCAACATAAAAAAGTCTTTCTTTGAGGAAGGAATATGGGGTCATTACGAGAATTTTGTTTTTCCCCAAAGACAATCAAGTCTTTTCTTCTTCTATTTAATCTTGGACCCAACTTATTTATTTGCAACATTTAGCCAAGATACACGCTGACATATGAGTTCTATAGATCATTTATGTAATTATATATCACAATATTCAATAGACTTTCTTCATTCACTTGGTTTTTCCTGTATGAATAATCTTGGCCAACTCAAACCAAGATACTATACATAAACTGAAAATACAAACCATAGTTCTATAATCATACCTCTTTTTCAACCTGGTAAAAATGTCTTTGTAGTGGTAGATTAACAAAACAAAACAAAACAACAACAACAACAAAAAAACCCATCACCTATCATCAAAATTGGATCAGTTCACTATCTCATTCAACTAACTCAATTGTCTCTTCCTCCATAAAATCTTCATGGAGCATTCCATTCTACAATGATCTCTTCCTCTTGGTCAAACTTGGGCCTTCTCATCTGAAACCTTCCAAATCCAACATTAGTTCTTCTATGACATCCCACCATGTAGACCTTATATGCATCATCATTGTGGTCCAGAGTATTTACTAAGTATCTGTAGGTGGGCATTGGAATTTAAAAGTGAATCCTATAGACATGGCCTCTAGAGCATGTGAAAAATATGCTTATTCATAATCAAGTAATGAACAAATTAATTAAACTATATGGAATATATTATTTACATGAATACTGTATTGATACAGTGTTTACTTACATAAATATTATATTGTTATACACACATATATAAATAATACACTTAATTTATTCATTGTACAAACATACATACTATATGTACAAATATTTGTATGCAAATAATAGAGATATGTATTACATATAATACTGTATAGATATGCAATGCTTATCTATACAATACATGTATGATTATAAAAGTGTATAAAATATATATCTACATGATACCTATGCGCATGTGTGTATAACATGTGTCATATAATACATACATATTTATATAAACCAAAGAATGATGGTGGTAAGTGAGGGCAACACAAGACTTTGCATGTCTATACAGGATGGAAATCATCATTTATTTGAGCAAAGTTTCTTTGAGGAGGTTTGCCAAGTCTTGTATTTGAAGTAGTACAAGGGTACCAAAATAATAAGACTATGGTAACTGAAGGTCAACTTTAAAATGAAGAATTCCGTTTTGCTACCTTGGAAGAGAAAGAAATGAAGAAGGAGAATAGGAAAATGAAAGGTAAGTTGAGGTGGGAGTGGTAAGAAGAGGAAAGAGAGTCACAGGGGGAAAAATAATGGGTGTAAGAAGACCAGAAGTAGCCTGATAGACTTTAAATTATAATCACAACTCCCTACATTTGTGTGAAAAGTGTTTCTCAGGGGAGATTCCCCAGTTACCTTGACTAACTTACAGAGGAGCGAACCTTTGTCAAGGACTTCTTAGTCACTCAACATGCAATTATTAAGCACTTACTACATCCTCGGAGCTTTGCAAAGTCTTCAAGATGCAAAGAAAGGCAAAAACAGACCCCAGTCTTAGGGAATTTACATTTAATGGGGGACCCAGCATATCAATAACAGGTACATGTGAGACCCATAAAGAGGAGAAGGAAGATGACCAGAAAGGGGAATCCTAGCTCTGAAAGTTGGGAAAACTTCCCGCAGAAAGTGGCATTTCAGCTCTATCTCTAAAAGAAGCCAGGGATTTTGAGAAGAGGGAGAGATCTTGAGAAGGAAAGGAGAGCAGTCCAGGTTGAGGGCACCGAGATGGGAAATGGAGGAGACCTGTCACTGACTTCTAGAGGATGTGGAGGGGAGTAAAGTATAAGACTGATTATGAAGAGCTTTAAATAGTCCAAGCAGTATTTGATCTTTGAGGTAATAGGGAGACACTGTGGTCTCGTTTGTTTGGGTATGAAATACTTAGACCTACACTATAAGAATATCACTTTGACAGCTACAGGGAAAATGCATTAGAGTAAGGGGAGACTTGAAGCAAAGAGAACAAATATGCAACTTTTACAATAATCTGGGTAAGAGATGATAAGGGCCTGAACTAAGATAGCAACTGTGTGAATGGCAAGAAGTAAGCTAGATAGGAGAACTGTTATGAAGGTAGAATGGATGAGATCTGATAATCAATTGGATATAATAACCAAGAGTGAGGACTTGAAGGGCAGCTAGGTGGCGTAGTAGATAGAGCACTGTCGCTGGAGTCAGGAGGGCCTGAGTTCAAATCCAACCTCAGACACTTGATACTTTCTAATTGTATGATCCTGGGCAAGTCACAATCCTGATTGTCTCACGAAAATACAATAGATAAATAAAAAGAGTAAGGAGTTGAAGACAACACTAATGTTCACCAAAATTGTGAACATGAGGATTGTGGTGTCCTTGAAAGTAAGGGTTTGTCAAGATTAGGAGGGAAGCAGAAAACTGGAAAAGAATTTTTACAAGTACTATCTGTAATAAAGGCCTCATTTCTAAAATATATAGAGAACTGAGTCAAATGTATAAGAATGTAAGTCATTCCCCAATTGATAAATGGTCAAAGGACATGAACAGACAGTTTTCAGAGGAAGAAATTAAAGCTCTCTGTAGTCATATGAAGAAATGCTCTAAATCACTGTTGATTAGACGGATGCAAATCAAATCAACTCTGAGGTCCCACATCACACCTATCAGATTGGCTAACATGACAAAATAGGAAGATGATACATGTTGGAGAAGATATGGGAGAGTTGGAACACTAATTCATTGTTGGAGGAACTGTGAGCTGATCCAACCATTCTGGAGAGCAATGTGGAACTACACCCAAAGGGCTACAAAAATATGCATACCCTTTGACCCAGCTATATCGCTTCTGTGACTCTATCCCAAAGAAATCATAGAAATGGGAAAGGGTCCCACATGTACAAAAATATTTATAGCAGCTCTCTTTGTGGTGGCCAAAAACTGAAAATCAAGGGGATGCCCATCAACTGGGGAATGGCTGAACAAGTTGTGGTATATGAATGTGATGGAATACTATTGTGCTATAAGAAAGGATGAACAGGAAGATTTCAGAGAGGTCTGAAAGGACTTATATGATCTGATGCTGAGTGAGGGGAGCAGAACCAGGAGAACTTTGTATGCAGCAACAATCACAGGTGTGAGGAATTTTTCTGGTAGACTTAGTACTTCATTGCAATGCAAGGACTTAAAAAATTCCCAATGGACTCTTGAAGTAAAATGCCTTTCACATCCAGAGAAAGAACTATGGAATTGGATCGCAAAATGAAGCAGAGCATTTTCTTTTGTATTATGTTTTGTTTTATGGTTTCTCCCATTCATTTTAATTCTTCTATGCAACATGACCAAGGTGAAAATGTACTTAATAGGAATGTATGTGCAGAACCTATATTAGATTGTACACTGTCTCAAGGAGGGAGTGGGAAAAGAAATCTAAGATATATAGAAGTTATTGTAGAACACTGAAAACAAATAAAATATTTTAGTAAAAAAAAAAAAAGTAAGAGTTGGTTATTGTCCTTTGTAGTTGAAGAGGACCAAAATGACATCATTAGTTTAGGGTCAATGTACCATGTGTTTGACTGTGACTATCAGGCTAAACTGGACAGGCATAAATATTTTATGTGAATATTTGGAAGCAAGATGTCTCTAAATGTCATCTAACACTTCTTTTGAGTTACTGCAATTCTGCTTTATTCTTCAAGCAAAGAGCTTCCTGGGGGATGTTTCATGGGGCCCATTCCCAAAGTAAATTGTTGATCAGGCCCCTTGGGAAGATAGACTCTTGTCAGAGGAGCCTCCTCTCTACGACAGACCATTTTACAGGAAAAGAGACAACAAATCACCTTCGGTCCATTCTTTAGTTTTTCTGTGTTTCAAGGACAGACAAGAGCACAAAAGATTGGTCTTAGGTGAGGAGGGGCAGGATAGAGGAGTCATTCTCTCCTATCAGGAAACTTTAATGGCCACCTTGAGGCAGAAGCACATGGACTCATTCATAGCTTTTGGAGCACAGGTCAGAGACCTAAGATCTGAGAGTGAACTGTCCCAGACCAAGAGATGAGAGTTGCCAGGAAAGTGAGAAAACATCAAGAACACATATAAATTCTCAGCAATACAATGATCCAAAACAATCTCAAAGGAGTACTGATGAAGCATACTACCTGTGCCCAGAGAAAAAACTGGCATCATCTCAATACAGATTTTTCTTTCTTTCTTCCTTTCACTCTCTTTTTATTCATCTTCTTGTTCAAAATAACTAATATGGAAATGTTTCCACACAATTGCCCACATATAATCTATATCTGATTGCTTACTGTCTCAGAAGGGGGTAGAAGAGGGAGAGAGGAAAGGATAGAATTTGGAACTCAATTTTTTTTAAATGTTAAAAATTGTTTTAAAGTGTAATTAGGGGAGAAACAAAATTTTACATTAAAAAGGATGCAGATAGATGCTTGCCTATGTGGCCCAAGAGGGGAATTTTTGGGTAGGGCTCTGCAAAAGCAAGTACCCCGATATACACAGGAGAGCCTGCTATCACAGGTTCTTTGTCTGCTTTTTTAAAAGGAAAGCAACTTTTGAGAGGTCAACAATCTACTTTTATCAAGCACATATATCATTCACTTAATTCAGAGGGAAAAGTCAGTACCCTGAAATTCAGAGAAAATACAAACAGAGAAACAAAGATCAACCAAAAGACAGGGCTTCCAGCTGTCTAACCATACATACATACATAGTTACCAGAGAGAGATGCACCAACATCTGGCCTTTCAGAGCCAGAGGGGCTCCTTAGGGGCTGCCCAGAGTCTCCTTTGGTCAAACACTTCCAATGAGTAAGCCCTAAAGTAAAACCTCACCTCAGAGTATTTATATACTTTTCTGAGTCAGAGGGCATCACAACCCTTGAGAACCAGTGCCTCATTAGAAAATTAACAAAAGGTTAATCAAGCTACCCTTAATGGGCAGGTCCATCAATGGGTAGGGAAGATCTTCAACTCTCTAATTAACATTGCAGGTTCCTAACTTTAGCCTCCTGCAGAGAGGAGAAGGAATATTTATTTCCTAGCTAGCATTATCCCAGGACCTAGCCTTCTTCTCCCCCAAACAGGGAGATTTCTTAGGCAACATCAGCTTTGGAGTTTGCCTCATGAGAAACTCCAAGTTTGAAAGTTTAAGGCTCTGAATCACTAAACTTCTTTTTGCAACATGGACCTGGTTGGCATCCTAACAAAGCCTATGGATCCCTTCTCAGAATGATGTTTTAAAATCATTAAAAATAATAGAATTATAAAGGAAACCAATTATATTGAAATGTAGTTATCAAAATACTTTTTAAAGACAATTTCAAGAACCCCCAGGTTCAGAACCATTCCTCCAAACACTTACTAATCATCCTTATTGGGCAGCAAAGTAGATCACCTGTGCTTCTCTACCAACTGAAGCATGCAGAAGGGTCTAAAACCAAATCCTGGGGGTGTAAAAGACATGTTCTTTGTTCCTTGCTGTTATTTGTGATTCTGGCAGGAGAGGTATAAAGGGAAAAGGTCCCACCTGTCCAGTAGCACCAAAGTGTGTTCATCTTCTAAAGAGAATGCTAAGCATAATGTCATGCAACGTGTCTGAGAGACACTGTGTAGATCGCTGTGGGAGAGGTAAGGATTCACTAGAACGTCAGAGAGTTATCCTACTGAAGTCTCCAAATTCATCTCCCTTACAAGGGGAGTTTATAGGTTGGCATGAGTGCTTTGTGTGGTTTCAATGAATATCTTTTCCCATATGCATTTTTATGGGATGATATGGGGCAAAATCAAGTGGTGGGGGGGAAGAAGACAATGAACCAAAGAGAAATTTACTCTGTTAGGTCAGGTCCTAAGGTCAAAACCAGTTAACACAGAACTTAGAGGGTCTGGGCCATGGATTGCATCTTTATAATGCTCTTTCACATTTACTATCTAACTTAATCATCAAAACTACTCCATGAGGTATAAAGATCAGATATTATTCCTATTTTACAACTGAGAAAACTGACACATAAAGAAATCAAGTGGCAGACTTGAAGGATTAATTAATTAATGGCAGAGACAGGTATCCTAACTTGCATCCAGACCCAAGCCCTTTCTATTACACTATAACAGATGTCATTCTGTTGTGAGACTCTTAGGTCTTAGATTCTAGACCTATAATCTCAAGGTCACATGTGACCCTCTAGTCCTCAAGTATGACCCTTTGATTAAATCCGAATGTGTTCAGTCAAAGGGCTGCACTTGAGGAGCTAGAGGGTCACATGTAGCCTCAAGGCTGCGTATTCCCTACCCCTGTCCTAACAAAAGAATTCCCCTCTAAGATCAAAGGAAAGAGCATAGCATAGCATAAATTCTATAAGGGCTAAATAAAGATGGCTGATGTATCAATGGGAAGGCAATATGGTGTGTATGTTTGTGTATGTGTATATATGTAGATTGTAGATACACTCATATATATGTACATATGTGTATATCTGTGTGGCTATGTATGTGTATATATACATACATGTATGTGTTTGTAAAGAGAAACAGAGAAGTTTGAACTTGGAGCCTAGAAGAATCAGGTCTTCTGACACTTAACTAGCCATGTGACCATGGGTAAATCATTTCAACTCACTGATCCTCAGTTTCCTCATCTGTAAAACGGGTATAATGATACTTATAATGCCTACCACACAGGGCTCAAATGAGATAATATGTATAAAGTGCTTTGCCAACTTTCAATGGAAGCAGCTTGAACAGATTCACGAAAGTCAAGTGTTAAGTGTGAGCACTTATACCTTGGAAATTGACAAAAGCTACAAATCAGAGCTTGAGTCGTTGTTTTGTAGATTGTCTAGACTTAGGAAAGTAGTGGAGAAAATGTTAATAACTCAGATTAATCTTAAAATGGAATCATGAATGCCTTTTGGGGGGGGTTCATAAGAACCAGTTGTTAAACATACTAGCGTTACTAATATTCCCCTGCACATAAATGCTAGTTGTTATTTTTTGAGGTATGTTTTGATTTGGGAAATGTACATCACCACCACCAACAATAACAATATTTCACATGTATATTGTGCTTTAAGGCTAATATGTTAACACGTTACATACAATATCTTATTGGACCCTCATAACAATTCTCTGAAGTAGGTGCTATTTTAATTCCCATTTTGCAGACTAAGAAACTAAGGATCAGATAGTTTAAGCATAAGACAGGTGGCATAGTGGATAGAGCACTGGCCTGCAGGCATGAGACCTGAGTTCAAATCCAGCCTTGGACACTAACTAGTTGCGTGCCTCTATTTGCCTCAGTTTCCTCATCTGTGAAATGGAACAGCAACAGCCCCTCCCTCCCAGGGTGGTGGCAAGGATGAAATGAGGCAATAATTGTAAAAGTGCTTAGCACCTAGTAAATGTGGGGTAACATTATCATAGTTACTATTGTTAAGTGACATGCCCAGGGTCACCTAGTGAATGTCTGAGATAGAATTTGAACCCAGACCTTCCTGACTTTCACCTGCTATGCCATGTTGCCTCTACAACACCCTTCCCACCCACTTTCAGTCCCCTAAAAAACAACCCCTAGACTTCAGCATGGTCAGTGACCTTCCCAAAGTAATTCAGAAGTCTCTTCCTGGAGAGTTCTCTGCTAGCTACAGTGCTATGTGTCACTGCCACTGCCATTCAAACCAGAGGCAGAGTCCTTGTTTACACCAAAAATGGGACCAGCTTTCAGATTTTCAACACAGATGCCTCTCCATTCCCAACACTTAATTGTTTTTAAACAGTGTATTTTTCTCGAGCCAACAGGCAGAACAAAAATGCATTGAGCTGGAAGAGGCTGTCTGGAGTGTCAGAGTGTCAGGGACTTGGTGACCCAGCCGCCTCTGTTGACATGTCAGCGGAGGTGCCCTGACCCCATGTCGACGCTCACCTCCTGGATATTCTGTTTTGCCCGGCTGTCAGAAGGATGCATGACTGTTCCCATCACTTTCATATTGCCACAGACAACCAGGGCTTCATCGGGAGCATCCGTGTTAATTCCTATTCGCCCATGACACACAACAGATTCTGGGACGTGTCCTCGCTGCCATAACATGTCACTGTCATTCTCAAATTGCCCGGGGTTAGATGCCTGGGAAAAAAATTACAGTCTGAGATTAAGTAGTAGATGATGAGAGCATTTTATTCCTTGGATCAAAGGAAGAGAAAACATCTCCTTTTGTTTCTACAAATAAATAGCCTGCCTTGATGCCCCTGACCTGTCCATTTGGTGCTGACACTCTGGGGTCAGCACAGGAAAGCTTTCTGGTGGTTTCCTTTATCCCCTTCTCTATTCTCTAAGTTTTCTGTGCTTTGAACATATCTGAGGGATGTAGGTCTATTAAGATGGTAGATGGGAAGGAAAAGTAGGAAAAAAAGAAAATGCAATTTTCTGAAGAAAAGTAAGAATGATGGTTTCAACTTAAAGATAATGACATGTAAAAATGAAAATAGCAATAAAATTTTATTTTAAAAAAGAAAACAGTAAAGTTGAAGATGTAAATAAAAACAACTTCTATGCATATAGCAGTTTATCCTTTTTGTACACATTGCCTCATTTGTAAATGACATACAAATATCTGATACTGAAATACTTCATGCCTCTCAAAAGCTTTTCTTTACATGCTATTTATGCAGGGAATGGAATATTGAGACTTCAAAACAATTTTACCTCCTTCCCAATTTTACCAAGGGCTGGACAAATCAGGGTATCCCTCATGAATGTTTTAGGGAAATCACCATTTATTGAGTGCCTACTATGCGCTACATACTAAAGCAGCTGCTAATAGTACAAGACAAAAATAGAACAATCCCTCATCTCAGAGAAATTATATTCTACAAGGCGAAAAGCCACACATCTCCATACAAATACATAAAAAATATAAGAATAAATGCAAAAATAATTTGGAAGAGCACAGAATACAATAATAGTTGGAGAGATAAAGAACCCTCTAAAAGATGTTATCTGAAGGAAGCCATAGATTCTAAGAGGCAGAAATGAGGGAGAGTGTCTCAGGAATAGGAGACAGCCTGTACAAAAACAGAAAGACAGGAATGAGTGAATGAATGAATGGATAGTTGGATGAGAAGATGAGATATAATATGCAGGACTAGGAAATATATCAGTTTAACTGGACCACAAAATGCGTGAGGGGGATATAAAGATCAGTCTAGAAAAAGGTTGGAGTCAGATTTCAAAGAGTTTTAAAAAGCAAAGGAACATCCATTTTATTTTAAAAGTAGTAGAAAGCAACTCAAGTTTCTTTAGGGAGATTAGATCTGCACCTTAGGAATATTAAATTTTTGGCTGGATGAAGGATGAATTGTAGAAGAGAGAAATTGGGGACAAAGAAGCCAATTAGGAGAGGATTGTAATATTCTCCACAAGACCTAATGAGAGCAAAAAGTAGGATGGTAGTCAAGCAAGTAGAAAGAAGGAATCAGATAGAAGTTCCCAGGTAAGTAGAGGGAAAAAAAAACAAAACAAAAAACAAAACTCTGTGGGCCTCAGTTTCTCCATCTGTCAAATGAAGAAGTTGAACTAGGTCATCTCTAATGTCCCTTTCTAGCTCCAGAACTATGATCCTCAGTAGAATTGATAGGATCAGAAATTTGTTGTTCGTCCTTCATTTTATTAGAGAATCAATGACATCACAAAGGTGATGACTTGCAAGTGAATTGGATTTAAGTGAGGCAGGGCTGTGCAGTCATCAGACCCACTTCTTTCCTCCAGAGTCACTAGAGTCCAGTGACAAGACATGAGAAGATAACTGGTGATGGTCCAGGGTACAGTGGGTGTCCTTGACTTTTCCAAATTAAGGTCTTCTTTTGCAGGTTTCAGTTTGTCTGAGGCAACACCCATTTAGTGACTAAGAGCTAGGTAAGAATTACATTTAAAGATGACCATCAAATCCAGCCCTGCGTTTTATAAGTAAGGAAACTAAGCCTCAGGAAAATCTAAGCTACTTGTTCCTGGTCACACAACTAGGAAATGTCAGAGGCTGATCTGAACCCAGGTCTGGCTGACTACAGGTCCCCACACTCTCTTTACAACTAAAGTTCTTCTCAACATGGTAACTGATTGACCATGCAGATGATCAAAAGTGACAAATCTAAGATGACATTCAAGTGGTGAACCTGAGTGACTCAAGTTGACCAATGACAAATAATGCTACCTACCTCCTGACAGATGGGACTGACTAATGTGAAGAATGAGACATAATATTTTTGGATGTTTCCAATATGAGAATTTATTTTGATTTCCTATGCTTATTTGTTACGAGTTTTGTTTTTATTTTTGAGAGCGAGAGGTTGGAAGTAAGACAAAATTAATGTTTAATAACTGAAAAATATTTTAAAGGATAAAAGGGGAAAATAAATACAAGGTTAAAAAAGATTTTTTTCTTCCAGGTGAAATTATACGTACTCTATAAAGTGACAATTTCTACTTGATCTCACCCTCTTGGTTTTTCCAACTACTTATTTTAAGGGATATCATAAAATTCAATTCAATAAACACTTTAAAAGCTTCTATTCCCTGTAAGACACGATGCTAGCTACATTTTGGGAATAAAAAAAAACTGTCCCTCTTCTTAAAGAACCAACCTTCTAAATTTTCTCCAAATTCTCCGACGAGCATTCATTTTATGACCATCAATAATTATAGTATCTCCTACATAGCACTTTTAGCTCTGTGTTGTAGGGACTTAAATTTTAAAAGTCACCTGAAACTGTAGACTTCCTCTGCTGTTTTCTGTTCTCACATATTAAATGGGACAGTGGAATTTCAGGAGTTTAATGCAGTTAAGATTTGTGTAAAGAGCCAAACGTCTTCACTTTCCTCTCATCCTCCCATCATCCTCATCTTGATTTCCAGAAAGGCTGGGCTTTGTCTCAAAGACAGCCAGGGTGAAAAGTAGCCAGTTTGTGAAGGCTCCTTTGTGTGAGGCCCCTTGAACAAAGAGCTTTTTTGTGCTGGTGTCTTCAGGGTCCAGGTAGGGCAGATGAATGCCAAATGGAATTCAAGGAGAAGTCTAAGGTCCCTTTCCACTCCTACAAACGCTCAAGATATATCTAATATCTCAAACTAGGCCTGTATATTTGCTATATTCTGAGCATAATGAGATACCTCAGGAAAACACAACGAAACAGAGATAATTCTTTTGTATTTCAAATGAGATTTGGGTAATTATCAAAGTGGCAACTCGCAACTGTTGCCGTCTAGGGGTGCTGGGAAGCCTGAAGTTCAAGGGGAAAAGACATAGGCCTCAAAATCATTTGACTCAAGCCTTTTTTCAGTCAGAGACAGGGTTTATTAAAACACCAGTGAAAGTGGGAAAGATTTTCAGAATCTGCGCTACTGTGACACTTATATTGGTAAGTGGGCCAAACTCTTAAGGAATCTAAGCTCTTTAAGGGAGGCAAAAATGGACCTTTTACACAGAAAGACTGGGGGAGGGTCTGCATGTGATCTAGGAGTGGCCAAGTAGGCTGGATGACTGGAAGGTAACGGAAGGGGGTCTAGATGGAATTAAGGAGTGGTGGTCTCCAGTGGGGCCACAATGAAAGTGCTGTTGAAAGGATTATTAACTGGGAAGGACCAGGTTCCCCCAGTCAAATGCTGGGGACTTGGACTACAGGGAAAAATCCAGGGGCTTTTCCTTTTTGGGATGAGATTCCAAAGACATAGGCTTTTCCTTGTAGGGCTTCAGACCCCAACCATCATTACTAATATAATAGATATAAATAGATCTGATTCACAGGAGACATTCCAACATACTTACTTTGTCACATAAGATGCATCTAAAAAACTGCTCTAGTCAAATCCCATTTACAAAAGACCATAGATATCTTTGGGATTCGAGACTTGAGTTTCCTATGGAGATAGCCTCATCTATAATAGAAAATAATATTCTTTCCAAGATATGTAAACTATATTTTCCTCTGTGGGATCATTAATGAAATATTCAAAAGCAGCTTTTAAAGTACTACCACTGATTGGAATTAAGATAGAGAATTTATATGCAACACAATTAATGTTGCTTACTGTATAGAACTTCAAAATAAATGATCGAAAGTCCTTATGTATAATTCAATAAATTGAATAAACATTTATTAAATGACTACTATGAACCAAATACTCTGAGACATAAAAAGACACAAAAGACAGACCCTCCCCTCCAAGAGGGGTGGCACTAGATGACCTCTGGGGTCCCTTTCAGTTCTAAACCTAAGATCCTATGATCCCATAAAATTCATTTTCCCTTATGTACCCTTAGGAAAATCACTTCATAAAGCAGAACCAGGTGAACATTGTTCACAGTAACAGAAATATTCTAACAATGATCAACATGATCAACTGTGACTTAGCAATTCTGATCAGCTCAATGAACCCAGACAACTCCAAAGGATTCATGATGAAAAATGCTCCCATCTCCAGAGAGAGAACGAATGAATTCTGAATACTGATTGAAACGCATTGTTTTTTCACCTTATTTTTTTTTTTTGCAACATAGCTAATATAAAAATATGTTTTGCATGACTTAATAGGTATCATATTGCTTGCCTTCTCAATGGGTGGTGGAGAAGACTCCAAGGGAGAATTTGGAACTCAAAATTTTCAAAAATGAATGCTAAAAAGTAAATAAATAAAATAAAGGCCCTAGGGCACATACCAAAAAAGTCACTACTTCTCTAAGATGGTGACTTTCTCTGAAATTACATTTTCTAAGGATGCTAGGATAACATCCTTATTGTATAGGACAAAGAATACAAGAAGACCCTTTTTTAGAATATCATATTTCATATAGTGTAAAGATTTTTTAAAAGGATATGGCTCCCAATGTTATTTCTTGTTCTGTGATCCACTAATAATATCCTTATTTATCCATAAAGTAAAGAGAAATTAATAGAAAATATGTATAACACAAGTTGCATGCCCAGGGAGGTGACTACTCCCAGGTTCTCATATTCTTGGTGATCTGGGCTCCTATTCCATAGTTCATGAGTCCCCACTGCTATGTTTATTTTTAATAGCCAATTAACTCAAAACAAAAACATTTAATTCAGACTGCACGGGAAGAATAAATACAACATCTGGAGGAAGAGTGGACATATACTTAGAGAACAGATTGTGAGACACATTATGAGCTCCTTGAGAGCAGGGACAGTCTTTTTCCTTTCGTTTTATCCCCAGTGCTTAGCATGGGGCCTGACACATAGCAGGCATTTGACAAATGCTTTCTGACTGCTGACTGACACACACAGGGGACATGGAAAGGTTAATAAATTACTTGGAATACTATTGAGTTCTTTCAGAAAGAGCAAGAACTCTTTCCTTAAGATTGCTAAAGCCAAGGATGCTCATCAGCTGGAGAAAATTGTGGTATATGATTGTGATGGAATACTACTGTGCTTTAAGAAATGATGAGCTCAGTGATCTTAGAAACACATGGAAAGACTTGTATGAAATAACAAAAAGCAAAATCAACCAAACCAAAAGACATTCATACATGTTACATACAGTAACAGCAATATTGTTCTAAGAAAAACTTGGAGTAAATGTTATTTTAACTATCATGAACACCCAAATTAACTATAAAGGACATAGGAAGAAAGAAGCTATATACACCCAGAGAAAGAACTGATAAATAGAAGCATATATAGAATAATTTTACATATATACAAACACACACACAAATACTTTTGAGTCTAATGGTAGCCATCTTTAGAGCAGGGGGTGGGGAAGGAAAAGTACAAAAGAAATTTACCCAATAACTCTTTTATATATTTAATAGGAATAATAAATTGTACATAATAGATTTGCAGTTTCATGTGCAATCATCCTTTCATTATACTATATTATGGAAGTGCTTGTTTTATTCCATAAATTAAAAATAAAATACATTTTTAAGAAAAGACTGCTAAAAGCCTTCCCAGGTCTGCTCCCTCAAGATTCAGGCTTGCAGGACTGCCATTTCCCCAACAAGACTCAAAAGTGAATGTCCTTTAAGCTTGGTCTACATTCATTCATTCTCAGAATGATGTTTTGAAATGCATAAAAAAAACTATGATTGCAAAGGGAACCAATTATATCAAAATAACAATGTAATTTATTTTCCTCATCCAACTCTCCAAGAGTTAAGAATCATGGGCTTATAGAGTTGCCTAAGGCTTAGAAAAAAGTTAAGCAACTGAGCCACCATCATAAAGCTAGGAGTAGAAGCAGATCTTCTTGAACCCTAAACCTAACACACTAGCTCCTTCTCCACACTGACATTCAACTCAAACTAGACTGAAATAAACCATTTAATCACTCTTTAATGAGTCCCTGCCTAAGTGACTTCCCTAGACCTCGACAGGTAGTAAATGTCTACCTTCTGACTATAAATCCAGAATTCTTTCCACACTATTCCTCAATATCAACTCCAATGTTTTTAAATGGTTGAGTAGATTATGAATAATATTAAGAAAATGGGTGGGTGGGGTGATGGTGAGTACTTTTAATCTCTGTTTTGCCACCAGATGATTCCAAAAAGAGATTTTCCCTCTCTCCTCTCTCCACAGGAGAGTCTCACTTGTCAAGAATCATGTGGAGACCACTCAAATATTTGTCTCATTGGAGGTGTTATTGCAAGGCCATAATTTGAATGGATTACATTAATTCTTTGGTATATACTCTGCAAAAGATGAGTGTTTTATCAGTTTAGTCACTGTTTCAATCATATTGAAACAGTTTTTAAGGGTTTCTACTCGTGGATAGTTTATCAAACTCATAGAATATTAGAAGGAACCTCAAGGGTCATCTAGTCTAAGAGTTCTTAACCTGGGATCCATGGACCCTATGGATAGATTTCATCCATGCATAGATAAACTTGGGTGAGGAAAAATACATATATGCCTATATATGTGCATATATAAAAATACATATGCATATATATATATTTAATTTATTTCACCTTTATTTCAAGTTGTTATTTTTATTGTCTTTGTTATTTTCACTAATCTTTGATTTTCTTCGTGATCCTATGTACTTTATGCATTTAAAAACATTATTCTACTATTGTCCCATAAGAAATGATGAGCGGGCAGATTTCAGAAAAACCTGGAAAGCTTTACGTGAACTGATGCTGAGTGAAGTGAACAGAGCCAGGAGAACATTAGACACAGTAACAGTAATGGTGTAAGACAATGCAAAAGACTCATGATGGAAAATGCTGTGCACATCCAGAGAAAGACTATGGAGTCTGAATGCAGATGGAAGCAACTGTTTTCTCTTTTTCTGTTTTGTTTTTTTCTTTTTCGTGGTTTTTCTCTTTTGTTCTGATTCTTCATTCACAGAATGACTAATGTGGTAATGTGTGTCATATGTGTACATGTATAGCCTAGGTCAGATTGCCTGTCATTTTGGGGAGGAGAGGAAGGGGGTGAGGTTTAGAATTCAAAATCTTTAAAAGTGAAAATTAAGTAAGGAACCTCTCCCCGCCAAAAACCACATTATTCTGAGACAGGGTTCATAGGCTTCCTAAGACTGCCAAAGGAGTCTATGACACACACACACACACAAAAGGTTAAAAAACGCCAGCTGTAGTCCAATCCTATCATTTTATAGGGAGAAAACTGAGCCCCAGAAAGGAAGAAGAATCACGATTTGAACCCAGGTCATCTAATTTCAAAGCCAATGATCATTCCCCTACATTACATTTACAGTCTCTTACTTATAATAGGTTAATCTTTCATATTCTGGCCCCATGATATATGACTGCTCTGAAACAGGAAATAATATACCATATAAAGTCCTCAGGATCACAGAATTAGTCAATAAATAAACATTTAGTAAGAAAGACAAAAATAAAATTACTGCCCTCAAAGACCTTACATCTTTTTGTGAAAGTTTCTCACTGTTTTGTGGTCAAATGGAATCAAGGTGATTGGCTCCTACCAATGTTTGGGGGGAGGGGGGTGCACTTCTGATGGTGACTTGAGCTAATTGATGGGAATGGAGAAAGATACCCTAGCCAAGGAATCTGTAGCAGTCAGCTCAATCTAGCTCTCAAGAGCTGCTTTAAATTTTCAGGTTAACGTTTTCAACATGGAAATTGGCAATACTACAAATAAGGACTTGATTTATTGCTTTTTTGATATCAAAACTTAAGCTGATAAAGAAAATGTTGATAATGTAGATTCCATTAGTGTCAAGTAAACGTTTTCTTTTCCAGAGAACCAACATGTCAAACATTAACCAGCACACCGTTGCCCTAATTCCTCAAGGCACTCTATCATGGTGAGGGGAGATATTTCCCTCCTGACCCTGAGGGTTCAGAGTATTTATGTTCAACTTATCAGAACGTTCAAAATTCATGAAGCACTTTAGCTGCTCTTTCAGGTACCTACCTCAGGATGTTATTTATTCCCATTTTACAGACTAGGGAGCTGGGGTTGGAAGTCACTGAGTGACTTGTTCATGGTCACATGCTAGTGAGTGTAACAGGTGGGATTCTAATTTAGATTTTCCTGACTCCAAAACCAGTCTTCTACCATGTTGTTTCCTATTTACAAGCTTCCTTTCTCCACTTTCTCCAAACTACTATAATACTGATGGTCTAGTTTCCGCATGTGTTTTTTTGGTCTAGATAGGCGATTTCATTGCTGTGGGGGGAACCTCGCTCCTTCCACTAAAACAGAGGGGTAACTCTTCCATAACTTAGAGCCTCAGAGCATTTCCTGGAGCAGTAAGGGGGTGCAATGATTTGCCTAAGGTCACATAGTTATTGTTGTCAAGATAGGACAATTTCCAGGTCAACCCCCCATGGTCTAGGCCACATTCTCTCTCTGTCTCTCTTCCTCAATAGAACTCTTAGAAAATTTCCTTCAATGGGAATTTTCCAAGCAATCATACCTGGAAAATCCTGAATTCTTTCTTGGGAGCAGGAAGAAGAGGTGACTGAGGAGCTGTAGCCTGAGAGAGAAGGAAGACGTTGAACCTACCCTGACAATCACCCTCTCAGAGATGCGAGCAGTCAATAAGTACAGCTGGTCTTGACTAGCGGCGTAGAGTCCGACCACCAACATAAAATACCTAGTTAGGAAACAGTATAAACATTAGAAAAATTCAAATCTAACTTCATCTGAAACACAAGTAATTTGTCCCATGATATGCCACTCCACACTGGCATTCTTTCAAGGGCAATATTTTCTCCATTGTGAAAGAATATAACAATTGATTCATCTATTATCACTTTCTATTAGCCCGGTACAAGGAAGAAGGAAATAAGCATTTTTATGAGCCAGGCAATGTACTACGTGCTTTAAAAAAATGTTATTTTATTTGTTACAATCAAGTTGTTTGCATAAAGAGACCCAGTATAAAGAACCCCTAGTTCTCATCCTCAGTTTGGGCTTGAGGACAGTTCTAAGTATGTGTTATTTCTTATTTGTTAATCACTCAGGAGAGAATATACTCAGTCCACTGCTTCTCAATCAGCGTGCCAGGACACACTAGTGCCCTGACCACATAATAAAGCTAAAAACATCCCAACAAGTTTCCACATAGCTTTGGCTCTTCCCCTAGCACTGGACTAGCTCCTGTCAATGTGTCTTAAGCCTTTCCTACCACTACTTCCTCTTCAACAGCAGAATCAAAGATGTTCATTTTCCACACTCATCTTCCCCAAGCCCATTCCCATCCGTGAGGATGAGGATTTTCCTTTCCCTTCCATGGTTTATTAAGAGATAACTCTTTCTCCTTCGTTTTTAGTATAAGTAATATTAAAAACCATTACATATATAACGATTATATACAATATTGCATAAGTTAACTCAAAGATAGAACAAGAAAAATGATGGTACCACTGCATTTTCTCCTGGTCAGATCACATCTGTTCTAGAATATGCTCAGTTCTGATCACCACTTTTCAGACCATTGACAAACTGAGAACATACAGATGTGATTTGCTAAACAATAAGGAAACAAGAAACCATGCCACATAAAGATCAGCGGAAGCACATAGGCATGTTGAACATGGAGAAGAGAAAATATGGGGACAGGCGAAAGGGCAAGAGATGATCGCAGTGTTTAGATATCTGAAATTCTACCATGATGTAGAAGTATTTGAATTCTGCTTGGTTTCAGAGGACGGAACTGAGACCAATGGATGGGAGTTGAAGAGAAGAGTATTTTTGTACAAATGAGTCCTTTCCTTGTTATATTTAGAGGGTAATAAGCCTAGCGGTAGTATTGCTGGGTCAAAGGGTACATATAGTTTAATGACTTCTGGGCCATGGTTCCAAATTGCGTTCCAAAACATCTAAACAAATTCATAGCCCCACCAGCATGTGTGAGAATATTAATTTTCTCACAGCTTCTGCAACAACTATCTTTTTTAAAAAAAAAATTTGTCATCACCAGCAAATACCACTACTAGATCTATATCCCAAAGAGATCATAAAAAGGGAAAAGGACCAATATATACAAAAATATTTATAGCAGTTCTTTTTGTGGTGGGAAAATTGAAATTTGGACATTGAGGAGATGTCTATCAACTGGAGAGTGACTCAACAATTTGCAGCATATGAATGTTATAGAATACTATTGTGCTATAAGAAATGACAAGTCAGAGGATTTCAGAAAAAACTGAACTTACGTGAACTGATACAAAGCAAAGTAAGCAGAACTAGAAGAACATTGTACACACTGTCAGCAACATTGTGTGACAGCCATCTAGGAATGATTTAGCTCATTTCCACAACACAAGGATCCGAGATAAATCCAAAGCACTCAGGATGGAAAATGCTATCCATATCCAGAGAAAGAACTGATGGAGTCTGGATGCATATTGAAGCATACTATTTTCACTTTATTTTTTTCATGTTTTTTTTTGACCCATTTCTTCTTTCACAACATGGCTAATATGGAAATATGTTTTACATGATTGCACATATATAACCTTCATCAAAGTGCTTATCCTCTTAGAGAGATGGAGGAGAGGGAGGAGAGGAGAAAAGTTGGAACTCAAATTTTTTTAATGAATATGAAAAATTATCTTTACAATTAATTGGAAAACATAAAATACTATTTAAAAAGGAAAAATTGTCATCTTTGCAAATCTAATGGGTATGAAGTGGAACCCTTCAAATTCATTTAATTTGCATTTTTCTAATTATTAGTGACTTGGAACATTTTTTCATGTTTGTTAATAATTTGAATTTTTCTTTTGGGACTGCCTGTTCATATTCTTTGATCATTTGTCTATTGGGAAATGGTTCTTGTTCTTATATATTTAAAACAAATTCCTGATATAGCTTAAATAAGAGAACATTATACACAGGTATTTGTTGCAAAGATGCTGTTTTTTTTCACTTAATTTTTGCTTCTAATTTTAACTACATTAATTTTGTTTCTGCAAAAACTTTTTTTATGTAATCAAAATTATCCTTTCTATATTGTATGATTTTCTCTGTCCCTTGTTTGGTCATGAACTCTTCCCTCATCCATACTTGCCAAAGGCATTTCCTTGCTTGCACTTTCCATTTGTTTATGATGTGATCTTTTACATCCAAATCATGCATCCATTTGAAGCGTATCTTGGCATTCAGTGTGAGATAGTGATCAAGAGCAAATTTCTACCAAACTATTTTCCAATTTTTCCAGGAGTTTTTTTCAAATAGTGAGTCCTTTCTTTAGCAGCTTGGGTCTTTGGGTTTCATTGGTCCTGTCCTCCTGTATTTATTTACTTCTCTCTTTCACTAACCCCTCTATGCTTTTTAGCATGAGAACAGGTATTATTAGATTCCCTTCTTTCCCACTTTTTTCAGTAGCTCTCTTGGGAGTCTTACCTTTTTGTTCCTTTAAATGAATTTTGTAATTTTTTTCTAATTCTATAAAATAATTCTTTGGAAATTTGATTGGTATGACACTGAATAAGCAAATTAATTTGGTTATTATTCATTTTTAGAACATTGGCATGACCTAACCATGGTAGTTAATACTTCTTCAATTATTTAGGTCTATCTTTATATGCATATAATTCCTGTGTGTATTTTGGTAGGTAGACTCCCAAATATTATATAAATTCCATAGCGATTTTGAATGCAATTTATCTCTTCTTGCTGGATTTTGTTGGTAATACTCAGAAATGCTGATGATTTAGGTGGGCTTCTCTTGGATCCTGCAACCTTGTTGGTTGTTAACTATTTCAGCTATTTTTATTTGATTCTTTAGGGTTCTCTATGTAGAAAATCATATCATCTGTGAAACATGATCATTTTATTTTTGCCTGTGCTTCTTTCTTCAATTTATTTTTCTTTCTTATTGCTATAACTAGTACTTATAGTTTTACATCAAGTAATTGTGAGGACAATAGTCATTACATATCATGCTGGCTCTTGATTTTAGATAGATACTATTTACCATATTAAGAAGAAGTCTATTAATTCCTATGCTTTTAGAATTTTTTTTAAAGAAAGGGAAATTGAATTTTATCAAAAAACTTCTTCAGCATATTTTGATGTACTCATATGATTTTTATTATTTTGTTATTAATATGTTCTGGTAACACTACATGTTAGGAAGTTGTTCTTTATGTTATATCTAAATTAGCCCTTTACAACTTTCATCAAATACTCCTAGTACTTCCCTCTAGAGTCAAGCAGATCAATGACAACTCTTTTTTTTCTACTTAACAACCCTTTAAAAATACTTTGACAGCTACCAGTTCCTCCCTAAGTCTTTTCTTCTACAAACTCAATTCCTTCAATCAGTTCTTATGCCATGGTCTCAAGGGTCTTCATCATACAAGTCTCCCTACTCTGCACACTCTCCAGTTTAGCAATGTTCTTCCTAAATGTGGCATCCAGACATGAACACGATATTCCCATTACCACCTGACCAGAGCAGAGAACAGTGGATTATCTCCTCCCTAGTCTCATACTTAGTATCTCTCTAAATACAATCTGAGCTGTTTATGGCACATGAATAGGATGCAATGCTATTGCACTATGAGAAATGGGGAATGGATGGTTTCAGAGAAACCTGAAATGACTTATAAGAACTGACACAAAATGAAGTGAGCAAAACCAGGAGAACAATTTATATGATAACTACAATATTGTAAAGATAATCAATTTTGAAAGACTTAGGAAATCTGATCTATACAATGACCAATCACAGCTCCCAAGGATTCAAGATCAAATATACTCCCTGCATTCAGATAGAGAACTGGTGGACTTAGAGTGCAGAATTAAGCATAGTTTCTTTTTTTCTTCCTTTTTTTTTTTTGGACATAGTTAATGTAGAAATTTCTTTTGCATGACTGTTTAAATATGCAATGTTTTGTTTTTCTTGCCTTCTCAATTGGTGAGGGAAAAGGAGGAAGGAAGGAAAGAACTCAGAGCTTAAAATAAAATAATAAATAAAATAAAATAAATGCAGCTTAAGCCCCAAGGGAATCAGAAGGCTTAGTAAAATAAAAATAAAAACCTGACTTTGCAATGTTAAAATATTCTTGGCTCTGTGTACTTTTTTTCCCACCAGAAACAGATTGAAATCCCTCCAGTGTCTTAGTAGAGGGCTTCCTGAGAGCTGTTATGGCCAAAAACATTCATCACCCAGTGGTCAACTCTCTCCTCTGGAAATGTATGTCTCCAAATCTAACTAGATAAGACTTCAGACTACAGACACAGTTTTGGTTCCAGGCCTATATACCAAAAGCCTTTCTAGCTTAGTAAACTTTTTCAGGGATTCAGTCATTTAATATCTCTTACAAAATAGGCCTTAACAAAATCTATCATTTCTTCCCAAATTATTTCATATAAAAAAATATGCCTACAAAAGAGGTCCAAGACTGAAAACATTTTGCTAGTGGATAACACAATGCTTACAAAGTAGCCTCATGTGATGCAATTCCAGCTTAGCCATGTGTGTCTTCTCTCTCTTCTCTGAAAACAAGATCTAATACTATCATAAAATAGAAATTAAATCTTGTGGGGTAAGGAATTTGGATGTGGGGGAGAAGGGAAGACTGCAAATGAAACAGGCTAAGGATAAGAACTGGTAGATTTAGAGAAAGGAGGGGAATGGCTCCTTGAGGTCCAAGGTGCTCCCAATGAGACGGTCAATGGTAACCATGATGATGGACTAAATACACAGGAGACATATTTTTTTGGATATTACCAATGTGAGTGTTTGTTTTATTTGATTGTGCACATTTATTACAAGAGTTTTGTTTGCTTTTCCAGTGTAGGGAAGGAGAGAAAATGAATGCTTTGTTAATTGAAAAAATTAATTTTTAAAAAAAAGAACCCTCAGATACTAACTTAAAAGACCTATAACCCTGTCTTCAAACCCATGAGACTGAGCTACAAAGAAACAGGCCAAGTTTGATGTCATGGATTCTTGGCAAGGCTCTTATGAAATGCTCAGCTATTTCAACAGTATGCCCATGGATAGTCAATGATTCCCACATGTTGACACTCAGTACCTCTGGTCAGGGTTGGGCTTTCCCTTCTTTCTCATATTATTGGCTGTTGTCTCACTGAAATGTAATCTTCCCAGAGTTATTTTGGTTACTTGGTCTCCTGGTAGATCAATTCTAAAACAGAAAGATAAAAAAGATTACGTATGTGCATGTATATACAAATGTTATATATATATGTATTTATACATATATATTTAGAGCTAGAAGGGACAATCTAGTCCAACTCCTTTATTTTATAGAAAGAAAAAACAGAGGCAAAGAGAGACTGTTAAAGGATTTGTTCATTATATACCAGATTGCTTTTTCTACAAACATGAGTAAATAGGTGTACTCAAGTACCAGTAGAACTAGCCTAATCCCACTTGTATATCAGATAACATGCTGTCAAATTCAGACGTAGACTGACTTTCCCATCTTTTGGTGAAAGAGATTGCGGATCTTGTTGCAACCCTGAGGACAGTTCACTATCCAAAGGATAAGATAGCCCAACTCCACTTACATCAAATTAGTCAAAAAGTAAAACCCAACCCTAAGGTAGTAGATGATGAACTAGGAGGACCTGAGTTCAAATTTGACTTTGGACACTTCCTAGCTGTGTGACCCTGGATTTTAACCTGAGGTCAGGTCCTCGGACTCCAAACCAGCACCCTTTCCACTCTACCACCTTGCTATCTTATTAAGATTCCCAGGTTCTGATCAGACTGACTCAGAGTAGATCAGCAATTCACCAGTGAGGAAGAGAGGGGACTGGCTCACTCTTAAATAACCAAGTAATGGCCATCTGAACAGGAGTTGGCTTTTATGATATTTCTTACTCATGCAGCCATCTCCATAAGCAAAAATTTATTGTTCTTTGAGACTCTGAGGGAAATAGAAATCCCCTTTATTCTACCCTGCCTGAGTTTGCTATGGCATTCTTCTCTAGAGTAAAGGGTTTTCTTGACATAAAGGTGAGCTCAATGCCCCTTGGGGCTTTGACTGGCAGTATTTGCATATGAAAGGCCAGGAATGTGGCCAGGCAGGCAGAAGAGACAAAGACCAGGCCTCCTGGGTTTTGCTCCATCGAGGTGCTTTTTTCCCTCTGCCCACTCATCTACCTGAGAGAACAGAAGAGATTCCAGGGCAAATAACCCTTACAAGGCTTCTATTACAGCCTCACCTCCAGAGACTAACCTCAAGAGGCACGGAGAGTGATCGCCCTGAACTGGAGCAAAGATTCTTAACCTGAATCATGAAAACCTATTTTTTTGAATATTTGGATAACTGGATTTTCAATATAATTAATTTCCTTTGTAGTTCAATGGATTTTATTTTTATACATTTAAAAATATTATTCTGTGAAAGGGTCCAGAGGCTCCTCAGGCTGCCAAAAGAGTCTACATAAGGGAAAAAAATTAAGAACCCCTGAACCAGACTGAGATCATCTTTGGACACTCCAAGCCCAACAACTAAGAAGTTCAGTTGAAAAAAAAAGATTAAACTATTCCCAGGACTTTAAGCTAGCTGGGAGAGTCAAGGTCTTTGTTCTGAAGAAGATGGCCTAAGAGCTGAGAATTTCCTATTGGAGATTAGTGATTTGGTCAAGATTCTGAAGGGACAAGACAAGTTATGGCACAAAGATGTAGAGAAATAAAGCTAAAACTAAAAATCCCTCCTGTACCCCCACAAGAAAAGTTTTGTTTTGTTTTGTTTTCACTGGTCTAGGGCAAATTTGGTGGCTGTTTTAAAAAGATCAATTTTTAAAATCTCTGGTTTTAAATGAAAAAGTCCACTCTTATAAGGAGATACCTCAAATTTTTAGCTAAAATTCTCTACATGAGAACCTTGACTACACATGTTCCTAATATATTCCTTATATGTGTGCCTATTCATGCATGCCCACTCTTTCCTCTGGTGGTGTGTGTATTTGTTGGGAGAGGATAACCCAGGTTTATGGGGGAAATGTTTCATTATAACTTTTCTTAATATGTTATTTCACTTGACTCCTTTGCTTTAAACTAATATTCAAACTAATACTGTTCTCTTTTAAAAGTAAACACGTCATGAATATGTTGTTGTTACTTAATCATTTTCAGTCATGTCCAACTCTTCATGACCCTATTTGGGGTTTTCTTGGCAAAGATACTGAACTGATTTGTCATTTCCCCCTTCATCTCATTTTACAAATGAGGAAACTGACGCAAACAGGGTTAAGTGACTTGTCCAGTGACTTGTCACACAGCTAGTCTGAGGCCAGATTTGAATTCAGGTCTTCCTGACTCCAGGCCCACTGCTCTATCCATTGAGTCACCTACCTGCCCTCAAACATGTAGAGTCTTAGTGCATATATCACTTCAAAATACCTTAAATCTAGGGTTGTCATCCTCTAGTGGACTTGTCCTGTGAGTTAGCCATGGGGGAAGAAGGGAAAGTGTCTGTGGCGCTACATTTAGACTTCTCTTAGGGGGTCTTCACAGCGTCATCTCATATTTAGTTTCTCCTAATCCAACATTGCATTAGATCTTTCCCCAAAGAGATAGCAAGAAGAGATTCTATATTCTATATCAGATTTCTTTTCTATTAATTTGAGAAACCAGGTATACCCAAGTATACTAAGCTAAACTGGCATGCTGTGGCATAATCCTAATTGTACATCAGGATAAGGTGTTTTCATCAAGCATAGGCTGACTTTGCCCTTGGAACAGCTTATTAACGATAAATAAAATAGCCCAATTCTCATCATATCAAATCGTCCAAAAAGTCAAATCCAACCCTAAATCATTCCTCCTTCAGATGAAATCTGTAATCTGCCTAGCTTGGTACCAGCCCTGTATATTTTCTGAGTGGGAGCCCTTCCAATGCCCTTACAACCACAGCATTTACGAAAAAAAAGTAATAAGTCTGAATCGTAAGCACAGCAGGCACTCCAAATTCTGAAATTAACTCTGTCAGCATGTTAATGATGAAAATGAAAATGAAAAATCTGACTGCCATCTATCTCAAGGAGCCAAAGCCCACAGCAAAATGAGTATAAAAATAACTAATATAGAGCAGCTTTTTATAATGCTTCTCCTCCAGAATTTCAATGCATTTTTATGAACATTGTTTTGTTGACAAACACATGTTTGCAGCATTTACATTTTCCATCACTTCCAATCAGACCTCCCAGTGGATATCTCTTTGAATTGCCAATGAAAAACTGACAGACTTGTTTTATTCCAGAAATGCTCATAGAAAACATTGAGGGGGAGAGGAGGTAAAAGGGACCTCTTACTTGTAAGGATTGAAAATCCTTTTGCTTCGATCCGATTGGGACTGTTCAATGGCAACTATCTGATTGGTGGCCTCTACCTGTATGAAAGACCCAAAAGTTAATGCTACAGAACATATCAATATCTAGAAAATTTTCAAATAAGTTTTCAAATCCAATCAACAAATAATTAATCAGTACTTATTATATGCCAGACACTATGGGAAAAAATATCAAAGTTACCATCTAGTCATCCAATTAAATTCAACAATCATTTATCAAGGACGTTCTATGAGCAAGGCTCTGTCCTTGGCACTGGGGATACAAAGGCCGAAATAAAAATAATCTCTACCCTCAAAGAACTTACGTTCTCCTGGTTGAGAAAATATACTAAATATACAAATATACTAAAAGTTCAGTAGCGATGGTAGATTTAAATGGTAAGGCATTCTTGGGTGGAGCTTGGGTGGAAAAGTCATGAGCAAAGGTGTGGAAAGGATACTTGAGGGTTAGTTGGATAAATCAATTTAGCTGCCCTGGATGGTTCAGGAAGGGAAATAAAGGGAGATGAAGCTAGAATGGTAGAAAGGGGCCAGATTGCAAAGGACCATAAATAGCCATTGTAGAGGAAACAGGGAGTTCTTTGAAGATTTTTTTAAAGCAAGGAAATGACATGAGCAAACCCCATATTTAGGAATCTGGCAATGGTACACAGAATTCAACTGAAGAAAGAGGAGACTTAGAAGTAGGGAGATTAATTAGGAGGTTATTACAATAGTTGAGCTAGGATGGTGGTTATGGAAATGAAAGGAGAAGTAATGACTCCCAAGAAAGCTGAAAGAAAAGATCCACTAGACTTGGTAAAGCAAGGTATGGACATAGAGTATGGAAAGGGGAAGAGCCAAAGATGGCATTGGGGCAGAATGACTAAGAAAATTCTAGGACCATTAATAGATGTAGGAAACTCAGCAGAACTGGCTGGTTTTGCAGACCAAATGGGCAGTTTGATTACATTTTACACTTTGTTTTTATTTTTGGAGGCAATCAGTTAAGTGACTTGTTCAGGGTCACATAGGTAGCATCTGTATCCAAATTTGAACCCAGTGCTCCTGACTTTAGGGCCAGTGTTCTATCTACTAGACTGCCTAGCTGCCTGAGCTTGATTTTAAAGAGACATATTGGTAACAGTAGGGGTAATATTGGCAACTGAGGTAAAAGTAAATCAAACCTGTATAAGTGGCCAGCATATTCAGTTGAAGGTAGAGTACCCTGTATAGCGTAGGCACTTAATAAATCCATATCAAATTGGAATGTGGGAATGGAGCATGTAAGATCTATCAGGGATATCAGAGTTTTGAAACAGAGATGATAGTTAGAATTATGGGAGAGGGGAGCAAACCATGAGGCCTTGAGAAGTAAGTTTTCACTTGCTTTCCTTTGTCCTTTTCTATTCTGGGTTCAGGAAGGGAGCTTTCTGGTCCAGGAGCATGAAGACAGGGATCTAAGAGCACAGGAATCCAAACCCATCCCAGGAGTAAAGCCTCTAAAAACCAAGGGTACTGGACTTCAACCCAGTGGGGAATTTAGTAGGGCCAATGATATATAGAAACTGAGTTAAAAATCTATTTCCAATCCCTAAAGACTGAAGTGATATAGAGGGGGTTCTGCCCCCAAAGAGTTTGGGGTAGTGTTTATATGTTTCTTCTTTGCCTATCTTTGAAATAAATTCCTTTTGGAAGCTAACCTGATGTTTATTCATTATTAAATGGTTAAATGGAACTGGGCTCCTAAAAATGAACAGAATACAAGTAGTGGAGGCTCAAACCCCATAGCAGGCAAACAGATTCCTCAATCCTGTCAGGATACCAGAGAAGAGGAGGGGGATAGTAAAATGAACAGCCTTAGCCTTCAGTCAGTGGGACCAGACTTAAAACAAATTCCATATGTTTAGTGTCAACAAAGTCCATTCAGATACAGAGAAGATACCTTTTTATTAAGGGTGGCTAAGAAGAGAAGACTCACCTTCACTCCAAAAGCTTTCAAGTAAAACATCTCTATTGGCTTTACCCCCATTTGGGTTTTGACATATTGTGGATTGCCCCAAACCTGGACGTGGACAGTGATCTGGAAATGATTCTTCTTCTGGCAAACAAAAGCTTCATCTGCCACAGAGAAATTAAATCCTTTGTCTGTGACCACACTGTAGCCTACATCAGGGCTAGGACAAAGAAGAAGTAAGTAAACAGTTGGGGGAATATTTCCTCCACATTGCATTTCCCTAGCAATATCAATTAGAAAACCAAACAAAAAACCATTTCAAGAAAAAAAATATACTTTAAGTATTGCTCTTTGTTATATTTAATCAATTTAATTTTCCCCCCTGAGGAAATGAAAATGATCCCTCAAGTCATAGTTGGCAGAAGTCCATGTTGGCTTTTTACCCTCTTAGAGCCAAAAAGTATAGCCCCTGCCAAAATGAAAATATGGTTAGCTGTTATTTTCAGTGCCCTTTCTACATTCTATGGACTGAATAAATGCTTTTTGACTTGAGCTGAGTTGGTTGTGATTCGACACCCACACAATAGAGTCCTACACAGAGACTGGAAGTTAAAACTCACTGTAGAACTCAGTCATGCAGGAAGAATTCATCTCCTTCCATCTGAAAAAGAACGCCTCTAAATCTCATCCAAGACCGCAAGCTCAAACAACAAGAAATCACTTGGGCATATTGATGTGTAAATGAAAAAAGGCAGTCTTCAGAAGTGACTATTGCCAAGAATGACTTGAAATTGAGTGGGTTTATAAATACCAATTTCTGAATTCCCATTTGCACTAGAGAATCTTCACTCTAAAATCTTTTTCATCTTCTCCTTCATCAGTTCATATCTAGCAAATATCTACAATTGCACATTATAACTCTATACCAAGGGTGGGAGGGAACTTAAAGATTGTGAAATCCCTTTCGTAGCTTTTCCCAAACTCAAAGGCTCATAAAGCTGGAAAGAAACCTACAGACCATCTGATCCATCCTCTACTACAAATTAAGTTCTTCAGGCCTGATTTCTAAACCTTACATTCTAGACTCACCTTTTATTTAGTTTCTGATATACAAAGTTGAACTGCCATTTGTATGCCAGTAATGCTTATCTATAGAGTCAGAAACAGCTACTCATTTCACACCAGTCATCAAAAATGTGAACTTTTAAATAATCTACTTTAGAGATTGTTTAGCCTGACCTCCCCATCTTACAGGTGAGAAGATTGTGACCCAGAGGAGTGTATCTCAAAGTTATACATACTGTAATTGATAGACTCAGGATCGAACCCAGGCCTTCTGGTTACAAATCTCATGTTTCTGTCCACTCTCCTATATCCAATTCTCTTTCTACTAGAGTAAATCCATCCCTCCTTCCCCTCTGTAGTATTTATAGTAGAGGAAAGAGACCCTGAGAGATGAGATAATTTGCCCAAGCCTGGGCAAATCACATCCAGGATTTGAACCAAGGTCTTCTGACTACCATTATAATGAACTTTCCATTGTACCATTAAGTGGCATGGTTTTTACCCCATGTAGATATACAATACTAGTTCTGCCTTAGAATACCATCTTCTTCCTCTTTTGTGTATTCTCTACCACTATGGATCTCCTTGCAGAGTGGTGAATATCTCAATAAACTGTGAAGGAAAGAGCCCTGGTTGATAAAAGTCTTCAAATTGTTCATGACCTTTGGTCTAGTGATTCCACGATGTGGCGTGGCGTATGCCCCAAGGAAGTCAAAGACAGTACAAAAATCAATTATTGTGGAATGAGAGGTTTAAGGGGAACTGAATCTGATATAAAAGCAAAAGACAGTAATAAACCTAAAGAAAAAAAAAGAGTCCAGGACTGGTAGTTAGGAGTCCTGAGTTTTAATCTTGGTTCTGAGATTAAGTTAGTAACATGAATAAGATATTTTAGCTTTCTGGCCCTTATCTGTAAAAATGAGAATATTGTTCTAAGTGATTCAAGTCAAGTCCACAAGTATTCATTCAGTATTTACTATGTTCCAGGCACTATATTAAGAGTAGGAGATAAAAAAGAAAAAGAAAGTCCCTGCCCTCAAGGAACTCACAATCTAATAAGAAGGACAACCTACAAACAAGATATCTAAAGGATAAACTGGGGGTAGTTTCAGAGGGAAGGTATTAAGATTAAGGACATGGAAGGCTTCTCATAGAAGGTAGGAATTTAGGGGAGACTTGAAGGAAACCAGGGAAGGCTGAGATGAGGAAGGAGAACATTCCAGGTATAAGGGACATAGAAAATCTCTAATCTGGAAATGGAGTATCTTACATGAGAAACAGCAAGGAGGTTGGTATCTAACTGATTCAGATAAGCTCAAAAAAAACATTAAGTGCCTAATATGTCTTAGGTGTTGTGATTTAGAAAGCCCCTTTTAAAATTCTTTAATAGAGAAGAAATGGAAGGGTTTTAAAAAATATTTTTCTCTGTAAGTTAAAAGCAGAAAACTTTCACAGATCTCTTGAGAAGAAAGTGTTTGAATATCCTTGGCAAAAAAAAAACTACACCTATGCTATCAAATGTTTCTAATCCCAGATCTATTGAGTAACCTTAGCAGATCATATATAGTACAAGTCAGAGGAAGAAAAATCCATCAATGAAAAGAATGATAATGAACACTTGTCTTACATCATCTGGGAACATTCTATTGACTCAGGTTTTCTGAACTAATCTGTTCATTTGTTCACTTTAAGACTAGGGACATTGGATTATACGGTTTTTATAAAAGCATTCATGGGGACTTGAATCAAGGAAAAATCCCTTTGTGATAACCTTAATCAGTGCTTTTCCATCAAGGAAGTGATAATGATAGAACTGATCTGGTTGAAAGGAAAGCTTCTAAAGAATATGGTAAAGGCTTCACAACAGAAGGGAAGGAGGGATGGATTTACTCTAGTAGAAAGAGAATTGGATATAGGAGAGTGGACAGAAACATGAGATTTGTAACCAGAAGGTCTGGGTTCGATCCTGAGCCTATCAATTACAGTATGTATAACTTTGAGATACACTCCTCTGGGTCACAATCTTCTCACCCGTAAGATGGGGAGGGCAGGCTAAACAATCTCTAAAGTAGATTATTTAAAAGTTCACATTTTTGATGACTGGTGTGAAATGAGTAGCTGTTTCTGACTCTATAGATAAGCATTACTGGCATACAAATGGCAGTTCAGCTTCGTATATCAGAAACTAAATAAAAGGTGAGTCTAGAATGTAAGGTTTAGAAATCAGGCCTGAAGAGCTTAAGCATATCTCTGTTCAGTGTTTTAGCTATATAGTTTTTAGAGTGTTTTAAAGATACCTAATAACTCTGTGACAAGCCAGATGGATATATTTAAGATAAAAATGGGCCCTTGAACCTAAAAGTCGAACTGAAATTGAAAGGTCTGTATCCTGACCTTTTGGAATACCCCCAGCCCTGTCAGAATACCAACTTTCTCTATGGATCAGGCAAGGGTCTTTGGGTTTTTTTTTTTTTGGCTGCCATATCACACAATTGACCCATATCAAATTTAGTTCAATTGCTAAAACCCTCAGATCTTTATTCAGAACAAGTGATCTAAAAAACCTTAGAGATGGAATGAATAATACTCAACCAAGGATGGCCTCAGAGTTCAATTCCTTCCTTCCTTCATTTACAAATATTTATTAAACATTCATTCATTCAATAAGCATTGATTAAACACCTACTGTGCACAAAATGTAGTGCTAAATTTTGGAAGATATATATATTTAGATAAGTGCAATGGACTTGGTTCTGAAGGATTCTTGACTAAAATGTAGATGGCCCATAGTTTAGCAATAATAGGGGAGTGAAAAACAAACTAAAGGGGGAAAAATTTGGGATCTTAACAATGACCTCTACCTAAATCTTGGAATTCAATCTGGATGTAGAGTTCCAACTTGAAGTCAGAGTTAATATCTCTTTTCCAATCTTATTACTCAGGAACAGATTAAAAAGAGGGGTTTTCTTATCTCTACAATCTTCCCACTTTGTTTCCAACACACAGAGAATCACAGAGTTTCACAAAGGACACTTACAGTTTTTCATAATGACTGTTCAGTAAGATGTGCCAGGGAGTAGCTTGATATGGCTGCCATTTCAGGAAAGGGCAGCCTTTATCCAAAGAGGTTGCTTTCTGTCCATCACCACCATTTTCATGAGTGTCTGCACCATAATCATTGCCCACCACTGCAGAGAAAGAGGCACATTAGATCTCTACTATGATTTTTCCAAGAACCACATTTAAATTCATAATATTAGATAGAACCCAGGGCCTGGAATCAGAAAGACCTGAGTTCAAATGTAACTTCAGACACTTATTCCCTAAGGTGGCACAATGAATAGAGTGCCAGGCATGGAGTCAGGAAGACTCATCTTCCTGAGTTCATATCAGGTCTTAGACACTTACTACCTGTGTGACCCTGCGCAAGTCACTTAATTGCATTTGCCTCAGTTTCCTCATCTGTAAAATGAGCTAGAGAAGAAAATTACAAACCATTCCAGTATTGTTGCCAAGAAAATCCCAGATGGGGACATGGAGAGTTGGACACAAATAAACAACACCAACAAATAACCTAAGTAAGTTATTTGATCTCTGTTTGCCTTAGTTTCCTCATCTATTAAATGGGGGTAATAGTAGCACAGAGTTGTCCAGAAGTGAGACTAAAAATAGTCAGACTAGAAGCCCTCTATGATACCTGCCAGTTCTAACTGTATGATTCCTAGTTCTGGATACTACCCCTTTCTCTTCATCTGGTTTTTAAAGCTGTTGCATACTATTGACTTTAACTGAATTTTCAACCCCTTAAAGCCTTTAAATCTTTTGAACACAAACTGCTATCTTTTCATATTTTCCTCATCCTGACCTTGTATGGATGATTTCTTGAGCTGAATTATGACTTAGCACTTATATCTACATAATTCATCCTACTAGATTTGGCGCACTATGCTAGCCTATCCTCACCACCCAACCTTTCCTTTAACCTACCTCATTCAGTCACACCCCTTATCGCAGAAATGTAGAACAAAAAATGATGGATCAAGGGGAAAAGTACATAGGCTTCATTTTAGAGGTGTTCTATGTGTTCTCTTAAAGAAAATATAGTTAGCCAGCAGCAGAATTGAAAATGTTTTACTTTCCCCTTATTCATCTGATTTTTTCCCCTTACTAGTAATTTTGTCTTAACTTCCTAAAGCAAAGCAACTGTTTTGAGATACTTTGTCCCCCTGAGATGATCAAAATGTGTTTTTACTGGAAACAATGTTATTACCTGTCAACTAAGCACAAAGTTGACTTTTTTAGAGATAATATGTCACCAAACTGTGTGTAGCCTTTGACCTAGTGATTCCACGACTAGATCTGTATCCTAAAAGGCTCAAAGAAAGGGGAATAGGACCTATAAGTAAAAAAAATTTCCAGTAGCTTTTTTTATTTGGCAAAAACCAGTTGATCAATTGAGAGAATGACTGAACAAACGATCACTTACGAATGTAATGGAATATTACCATACTGTGAGTAATTGTGAAAAGGCCAGTTTCAGAGAAGCCTAGGAAGACCTGTGTCAGTCGATGCAGAGAAGCATGAGTAGAACCAAGAGAATGATTTATATCATAATAATAATAGTGCGTATAACTTATTGTGTATATTGTGTATATGTTGTATATTATATTGTGTATAATTTATATAATTGTGTATTTTTTGTATTGTGTATATGTTGTATATTATATTGTGTATAATTTATATAATTGTGTATTTTTTGTATTGTGTATATGTTGTACATTATATTGTGTATAATTTATATAATTGTGTATATTGTGTATGTGTTGTATATTATATTGTGTATAATTTATATAATTGTGTATTTTTTGTATTGTGTATATGTTGTATATTATATTGTGTATAATTTATATAATTGTGTATATTGTGTATGTGTTGTATATTATATTGT
>CM053770.1:199764832-199792374 GCA_028658325.1 Potorous gilbertii | reverse complement strand
GGGGGGGTGAGAGGTGGAGGGAGAGAGGAGGGGAGGGAGGGACAGGCCCCACTGTGGGAAGGATGAGCTGCTAATCAGGAGCAGCAGGGTGGATTTGGGTCTGGGTGTCCTGTCCCTGAACCACAAACAACTGGCTGGCAGAAAGGGAAGCCTTGTGGAGAGAAGAGCAAGGCCAGTCTAGTGGGGTCACACCCAGGCCATGGGATGGGGCTGGATTTCTCCTGCTCCTCACTCTCGTCTAAACAGCAGTCCTCTGCTTTAAAATGCTGGCATTTTCCACACTTGAACAGTGCTTACAGTATTACTATAGTAGTCACTATTACAGTAGTACCATTTTAATAATAGAATAAGGACTACTAGTTTAATGGAATGGATCCATTTCAGCTCTGTGGACTTTTATTTTAAAATCAGGAATATATTTCCATGAGAGTGAGGGGAGGCGAGGGACAAGAAAATCCCTTAATATACTGAATTCAGCATCATGTGACAGAAGAAAGGGATCTAGGCTCAGCTCCGCCATTGGTCTTATGTGACGGTGAGAAGTCAGTCTCCCTAGCCCAGCCTGCACCTGAGCAGTTAGTACAGCGGAGTAGCAGGCAGGAAGACCTCAGGGTGAATCCTGCCTCAGACACCTGGTAGCCATGTGAGAAAGGAAGGGAGGAAGGAAAGGAGGGAGAGAGAGAGGAAGGAAAAAGAGACAGATAAAGGGAAGAAGAGAGGGAAGGAAGCAGGTAAAAGAGAGGATTGGAAAGGAAGAAAAAAGGAAAGGAGGGAAAGAAAGAAAGAAGAATGGAAGGGAGGAAGAGAGGTAAAAGAGGGATGGAGGGAGAAAGGGAAAGAAGGATATAAGGGAGAAAGAAAGAAGAAGGAAGGGAAAAGAGAGGAATAGAAAGGAAGAAGAGAGAGTAGGAGGGAGAAAAAAGAGAGGGAAGGAAGGAAGGAAAGAAGGAAGGGAGGGAGGGAGGAATCATAAAGTGCTTACTACATGCCTAGCACGGTGATAAGAGCTCAGGAAACAAATAGAAGAGAAAAGAAAGACAGTCCTCACCCTCTACACCCTCATGAAAAGTCAATTAATGTCTTTGAGTCTCAGTTTCCTCATCTGTAAAATGAGGATAATATTATCTCCTACCTCACAGAAGAGAATGTATAGAAGAATAACTGACCTTGCCACTGACCTTTAGAGTGAGCCCATTTTAGAGCGGTCCCCATTCCCTTACCAAGGTCATAGGATCATAGAGCTAGACCTGAAAGGAGCCACAGACATCAAACAGTCTGTTCCTTTCATTTCATAAATAAGGAATCTGAGGCCCAGGAAAAATAAACAATTTGTCCAAGGTCACACAGGTGGTAAACATCAGAGACACAAGATGATGTATGCGAATTTCATGGGACCAAAGTTATGTAGGAACCGAGATAAGTTTAAAGGCTCTCCTGTCCCTTAGAGGCTGAGGAAGAAGGAGGAGGGAAAATGCCTGTACTCTGTTCTGCTATATCTTTGAACTCAAAGCTTAAAAAGAATTTATTGATTAATTAAGGTTGGGCTATATGGGGAGAGGCAAGACTTGAGATGAACCTTAAAGGGTTAAGAAAATGTTATATCCAAAGTATACCATTTCTAACATTGTACTAAAGGTATTTTTGTCACATCGTATTAAACTATGTTTTAAAGGGATTTGTCTAAAAAAAAAGAGATAATGTAGGTTAACCTTGAAGTGCTATATATGCTAACTATTATTATTCATTATTAATGCCTAAACAAAAATTCCCTTCTATGACAAGCCTGCTAATTCTCCCTCTTTGTGAAGACCCCTTGTGAGGTTGGACATGACCAACGTAGCCCATTCCTACTTTTTGTTATTGTTCAGTTGTTTCAGTCATGTCCAACACTCTGGGACCCCATTTGGGATTTTCTTGGCAAAGACACTGGAATGCTTTGTCATTTCCTTCTCCAGCTTATTTTACAGATGGGAAAACTGAGGCAAACAGGGTAAAGTGACTTGCCCAAGATGACACAGCTACTAAGTGTCTGAGGCCAGATTTGAACTCAGGAAGATGTGTCTTCCTGACTTCAGACTCAGCACTCTATCTACTATGCAACCTACCTGCCAAAATATATAGGATTATAATATTTACATGTATATATATATATATATATATATATGTATAAGTATTTATATGATGTAATTATGTTTATGTATTATAAAATATGTTAGTCATATTCCACATAAGATAAATTGTCACCAAAATGTTTTTTAAATGATTTTACTGACTCCAAGTTAAGAACCTGTACTCTAGGATTTATTATTATTGCATTAAACCAAACAACTCCAATTGTACCAATTCTTTGAGTGCAAAATTCTTGTTATTTTTTAGAAATAATTGACATTTTAATAATGTTTTATACACATTATCTCTATTACAACTCTACGAGGTTGTGATTAACCTCATTTTATAGACAAGTAAACAGAGGTGGAGAAAGGCTAATTAACGCCCAGGGCCACCTAGCTGGTGAGCATCCAAGCTGGGATTTGAACTCAGCTCTTTCCAGCTACAAGTCAAGCATTTCATCTGCCACTATGAGTAAGGAAGGAGGTAGATGTTGGCTTCTATAGAAGAGTTCTGAATTCCTTGTGGATTGCTTTTATCGTGGTAAAAATAGGACTTGGAAACCTGGTGATTTAGGCTAAGTACTAAAGGGAGGAAAAGGAACTGAAGAGCCTTCCTGCCATCTACCCTGGGGAAATCCTCATCAAGCAAACTGAACAGTCAACTTTATCCTGTGCTGGTCCCCTCGTTCAGAAGAGACCAGGCTCCATCTCCCAGCCCTTGTCAATGACTGTCTCTCCAAGCACCATGCTGGATGAGAAAGCAAACATGATGCCTGTCTAAGATTGTGGATGAAAACATTGCGTCTAAGGGACAGAAACACAAAATGGCGGTTCATTGTCAGGAGCAGAAGCATTTTCCAGAGTTATCCACCAGCAGGATAAAGGACCTGTTTATTCCCTAAGGCTGAGGAGTTCTTTTCTCATCTGTAGCTTGCTTACTTGCTTTGTAATCTCTAGCCCACAGCAGACAATCCTCCTCCTCTTCTTCCAGCACCTGAGAACGTTTTCTCTTCTTGGTTGGTGGTGGTGAGACCCTGAAATCAAAACAATGCAATCTGTTTGTTTTATTTCATTCATGTTTTATCAAGTCAAATTTAACTGGTCAGATCTAATCTCTATATCTAATTGCAATTTCCTCTGATGAGGAGCCTTTGGCTCTGACCTTTCCCTACTTCTTTTCCAGAAAGGAGATGGAGATAGATAGATATGTATATGTGTATGTGTCTCTGCGTGTATACATATGTATGTATCCATCATATATATGTGTGTGTGTGTCCATCCTATATATACACACATCGTGAATGTATATATACACGTATATACATATACGTGTATATATACATATATCCTATACATACACATATCCATCGTATATGTGTCCATTGTATACATGCCCATCTATGTATGTGTATATGATGTATAATGCTGTAAAAAAAATGCAATCTGATAAGGCATTCCAAGTTCCCAGAGCTCACTTAGAGAAAAATAATATGGACTTAATCTTAGTACAGTATAACCGTGTTGTAGACAGCCATTTCCTCGTTGTGAGTTTGAATATCATTTCTGATGCCCTTTAATCTTATTATCACCCTATAGACTTAGATTCTTGGCATTTCTTATGTGATGTAAAAACTGTCAGAATAATGTTTTTAAATTAATAAAAATTAAAACACATAGGACTACAAAGTAAATCAACCACATTGAAATATGGTAATTTAGCTTTTTTAGAAAAAGCTCATAGGCTCTGTGGTTAAGAATACTCTAGCTTTTTTAAAAAGTAGGTTGGGGAGGGATAATTTAATGTTTAATGTTAATTGATTTTTCAAGAGAATTGCTTTTTGTGCTGTTTGCTTGGTTTCTGTAATCCCTAAAGCATCCTGGCAGATCAGATAAACAATGCTTCCCTAGGCATCCAGAATCCCCCTATATTTTTCTGACCTTTTACCTTTTCATTCAATTAGAGACCTTTGGGGTTTTATTGAACATTTTGCTTAAAAGAGTCTCACAAGCAAGAACAATGGACCGATACATCTTATAAATGTCTCAACAGCGCCATCTTCTGGCAAAACTTACACTCGTTATTTTTCCTCACTCAGGTATTCTTTATGTGTGTGATGGATCCCTCTGGTGGTACTGGGAAGCCTTTGGACCCCTTCTCAAAATAATGTTTTTAAGTGAATAAAATAAAAAAAAAAGTTGGATTACAAAGGAATACAATTATATTGGAAATAAAGATATAATTTTTCCCATTCAACTTCATGGACTCCCTGAAATCTACCCACACGCCCTATGAGGTTCACAAGCTTGGGTTTTTTTACATATATTTTGATAACTGCATTTCAATATCATTAGTTTCTTTTGTAGTCCTATATATTTTATTTGATGCACTTAAAATCATTTTTCCAAGAAAGGGTCCCTTGGCATCTGCCAAAGTGGTTCATGATACCCAACAAGTTAAGAATCTCTACTATAGAGTCACTACTTATAAGAATCTCAATAACTTTAGAGACTGTTTCTGCTATTAAGCCTATCGTAAACATCATCTGGTCATTTACCGTGGGCTGTGGTGCAGTCTTGGTTGGGGATAAGAACAATTTGAAGCGAAGTGAGAGGATGTAGGTTGATCCCAAGGAGCTTCAGGGTTACTGATCTTCAGACAACAGTCATGGAACCCACTTGAAGGATATCCAGTGGAATTCATTTCATATGTGTTTTCAGGTAGGTTAGGAAGCATCTTTCCAGGTGTGGAGTGCTGTAACATAGTATGAGGTCTAGCACCAGCATCTGGAAGAAGGAATAGATGAGAAAGAATTTCTTATAACCCAGCATCCAGTGCAATAAAAAAGAACCATGACAGTGAAAGATGCCACTTACCTTTGACCTGAGGAGGAGGACTTGGATCTGATCCTGAGTAGGGGGGAGTGTCAGGAAACTGATTCTGCCTAGGGAACAGACACGAGATTAATTTTTTTCCCCTGCCTCTTTCTTCAGTAACGTGCTTCCTCTTCCTGAAGACTCCCTGCCCCAGTTCAAACAATATACAAATTCCCTGATGGCACTGGGGGTCTCATTTACACCTTTGTATTCCTGACACCAAACAGAGCATCTCGAACATAGCAGCACTTAAATAAAATTGAATAGAACAGCTTAACGAGGTTGGCAGGGAGGGAGGTTTTCTCTAGGGCACGGGAATTTAAGGGGTGCTGACAATATTTACATTCTCTCTGCAGTTAGAAACAACTGAACTTGTATCTAGTTAATATAATGGGCTGCAAAGGAAAGCTTACCCCTATGAATTACAAATTCTGGCATACCATTCAGTTCTCAGACTCCTATTTTATTCGCAAGAATAAAGAGTTAAAATAAAAAGTAATTGGACAGTAGAGACTTAGAAGCTTCTTCACCCCACACTTAAATGTCTCCTCTTCCATTCGTCCCCAATTAAGAGAATTGTCCCAAGATACAAAATAGAGTTAAAGCTTTGTTACAATCACAGACCACACTAAGGAGGTGGCAATTGTAACTATCCTCAGACCATTTGGAGGGATACAAGAGTCAGATCATAACCACTTGTATTTGAAACCAACCAGGATAAATGGAATCTATGGCTTTATTTTGGATAATGTGAGATAAAATGAGGTCTTTAAGGGGTCCCTATTGCCCTTCTGAGCGAGCCCACAACCGCATTGTCTTCAATTTGGTTGGAGATGGGAGTAGCAGTAGGGTTGGAGGAAATTGACTACCTTACATTCCCAACTCCTCTCGTGACTCTCCAGATTTTTCCATCCCCTTTCCAGTAGCTTTTTCTCATTGGAGATGCCTCTCTTCTGATTGGTGAATACCTATGCTGGACCACCATTTCATGAAGTCTATTTTACATATTGTCTCTCCTCATTAAAATGTAAGCTCCTTGAGGGTAGGGACTGTCTTTTTTGCTGGTACAAGGTGCTCCTGAAAGTCTTAATTCAGTTTCAGTCTTTCTACTCACCTACCTCCCTATATGATTACCGCCCTCCTCCCTCACTATTGCTCTTTTAGCCCTCTTCTGTATGGCCCTAACTTGTCTTTGACTTCATTGCTCTTGGCCTCAGACCATGATTTAATGCCTAGAACTCTGGATCATATGGATTTCTGATTTTTACCTTCAGAGCCTATTCCTGGTTGCTATTCGGTGCCTGTTCTTGCATCATGTTGCCATGTTGATTTTCTCTTATTTAGTTATTGTTTAGGTGTATCCAGCCTTTCGTGGCCTCATTTGGGGTTTTCTTGGCAAAGATATTGGAGTGGTTTGCCATTTCCTTCTCCGGTTCATTTAGCAAATAAGAAAACTGAGGCAAACATGGGTTAAGTGACTTGCACAGGGTAACACAGCTAGTAAATGTCTGAGGCTGGATTTGAATTTAGAAACATGAGTCTTCCTGACTCCAGGCTCAGCACTCAGTTGGCTGTTATCACCTAGCTGCCCCTCTTACTTAGTAATGACTGCCTAATCTGTAGCATGCTCTGTAATGGTATATATTCCTTCAGATTCTATATTTAACTTTCTTCCCTTTTCTCCCTAGGGCCTATCAATTGTTACCTACCATGAATTTATAATTTCTATGGAAATGATCTCCAGATCTCTATATCCAGCTTGAGTTTCTCTCCCAAGCTCTATCTAGTCAAGCATATCTGATTGCCTATTGGACATTTCAGATGGGATGTCCCATAAACATCTCAAACTCAATGTATGGAAACAACATGGCAGAGAGCACAAGATGCTTCTGATGGGGAAGTCTTCAGTATGATACAACTTCATGACTTTGGAAAATTTGTTTAAATTCTCAGAGCCTTATTCTTAACTCTAAATCTGTAAAATAGCCCATTGGACTAAATGACCTCTAAGGACCCTTCCATCTTTAAATGTATGATCCTGTTTCCAAAACAAACTGATTATCTTTCCTGCAAGCCTGCTCCTCTCCCAAACCTCACTATTACTATCACGAGCATTACCATCCTCCTAATCACTCGGGTTTATAATTACTGAATTATCCCTGATACCCCCCACTCTCCTTTCCCCCATAAACCCAATCACTTGCCAAATGCCCCCATTTCTACCTCCACATTTCATGCATTTGTTCCTTTCTCTCTACTCACCTGGGCACCCACCATCTTAATCCAGGCTCTCACCACCCTTCACCTAAACTACTGCAGTTAAGTCTCTTTTTTCTGACCTCTGGGATTGTTTTGGTTTTTTGGTCTTATTTCAGTATATTTTATTTTTTTGAAGGAAAGAACACAAAAAGTATTTATTAAACACTTGCAATATTATAATTTCTATTTTTTCCTAGGGCAGTTACTTAAGAACACTAAAGGAAAATGAATACTGTCAATTGCAAACATGCCAAGACTATATGCATCATGGACTGAAAGGGACTTCAAAGGCCATATAGTCTAACCCATGACTTTAAGAATCACTTTAAGAATTTTTTGTTAAATAATAGTTGCTCCTTAGTAATAGTTAACATTTGTTGAGAGCTTTAAATAGCCTTAATCAGCCTCTCTGCCTCAAGTCTCCCCCCTCTCCAATTCAGACTTTACACAGATGCCCAAGTGATTCCCCTAAAATTATATATGCCCGACCGTGTCACTCCTCTCTTCAATAGACACCAGTGTCTTGTTATTACATCTAGGATCAAATATAAACACCACTGCTTGACATTTAAAGCCTTCACAACCTGGCCTTAACCTACCTATTATAAATTATTTTCCACTTCTGCTGTTCTAGAATCCAATCAAATAGGGCTTCCTGCTTATAGGGCAGCCAGATGGTACAGTGGATAGAGTGCTAGGCTTGAGTACAAATCTGGCCTCAGACACGTGCTAGCTGTGTGACCTTGGGTAAGTCATTTAACCTTAGTTTTCTTGTGTATAAAACAAGGGTAATAAGAGCACCTCTCTCCCAGGGTTGTGGTACAAGATCAAATGAGATAATATTTGTAAAGCATTTAGTAGGGTCTAGGACATAGTAGGCACTATATATATATATCAGTTAGGTACTGCTACTAGTGTACTACTGCTATTATGTAAATGTTAGTTATTATTTAATATTATATCTCTATATATTTATAGATATAATATATATTTAGTATCATATAACTATATATAATTCTATAACATTATGTAAATGTTGGTTATTATTTAACATTATATAACTATAATTATATAACATTATGTAAATGTTAGCTATTTGCCATTATATAACTATATATTATAAACATCATGTAAAACTTATTACTATTATTATTCATATACAATACTCTGTCTCTCATCTCTGTGTCTTTGCACTAGCTTAGAATATACTTCCTCTTCATCTTTGCCTTTTTTCCTTCAAAACTCAGCTCAAAAGCCACACTTCTACATGAAGCATTTTCTGATCCTTAGACTCACAGAAATTAAGAATTGAAAGAGACCTCAGTGACCATTAATGTAATTCATACCCAAATAGTATTTCCATTATAAACTCCCCAATATGTCATCACTCATCTTGAGAGTCTCTAAGAATGGAGAACCCCTCACTTCTCAAGCCAGCCCATTCTACTTTTGGATAACTCTAAATGTTGGGAATTTTTCATGACATCAAACTGAAATTTTCTGCTCCTATTCCTGGTTCTGGCCTCTCATGCCTCCACATTGACAATCTTTCAAATATTTGAACACAACTATTATGTAACACCCCACCACCCCCTCAGTTCCTCTCTTCTCCAGGCTAGATCCTCATGACTGAACTCAAGGCCTTTTACCATCATAGTTGCTGTTCTGTGGACGTTCTCCAGTTATCAACATCCTTCATAAACAATGGGGTTTGGGGTGGTGCAGTGGATAAAGCACTGGCTCTGGAGTCAGAACCTAAGTTCAAATACAGCCTCAGATACTTGACACTTACTTGCTGTGTTATCATCTCAGTTGGTGACAGTTATCAGTTGATAGCTCAGTTATTATCTGGAGTATTGTATTTGGTACTGAGTCCTGTGATTTAATTTTATTTATTTATCTTTTTTGTGGAATTAAGTGATTGCCTGGGGTCACATAATAAGTGTCAGGAGCAGGATTTGAACTCAGAAAGATGAGTCTTCCTGACTCCAGGCTTGGCATGCTATTCACTGTGCCAAAGATATCCAAGAAAGACCTACAGAGAAGATTGCTTAAAATCTCTTAGTAATCTATTCCTTTATCACTACTATAGATAATTCTTTTTTTAAAATTTTATTGATATTTTTTGTTTTAATATCACTTTTATTTCCAAATATATACTTCTTCCTCCCCTACCCAGGAAGCCATCCCAAATGAATAAAAACAGTAGCACTCCAAGCTAACCAGATCTATAATCTACCAGAATATGCAATTTTCCAGAGCCACACTCGCCCCACCCCAGCAAAGAAGGAAGGGAGGTTCTTTTTCTCTTCTTTTCTTCAGAGCCAGACTTAACCCTTATAATGTCACAGTTTTCAATCTTAGCTTTTTTTCCTTTGATTTTATTTTGTTGTAGTCACTATAAAGCAGCTAATGTAGAGCATTGAGCCTAGATGCAGGAAAAGTCATCTTCTTGGGTCCAAATATTGCCTCAGACACTTATTGGCCATATGACCCTGTTTGCTTCAGCTTCCTCATCTGTAAAATGAGCTAGAGAAGGAAATGGCAAACTAATCCCATATCTTTACCAAGAAAACCCCAAATGGAGTCATGAAAAGTCAGACACGACTGAGACAAATGAACAAGTCACTTTAAATTGTTTTCCTGCTCCTACTACATCATTTTATATTGGTTCATCTAATTCATCCCAGGTTTCTCTATATTCTTCATATTCAACCTTTCTCACAGTGCAGTAACATTGCATTGCCTTAGAAGGGCTTTCACTTGGTTTTCAGTTGTTGGCTGCTACTAAAAGTTAGAGACTTAATTCCCTCCTTAAATCTCTCATGCTAGATGTTCTTAAGTTGTCTTTCTAATGTAGTCTCACAACCATGAGCTCAAGAATCTCCCTAATGTTCACCAGTTTGTTTTTAGCCCTCATGCCAAGCTTATGTCCATCGGGCAAATGGAATTTCTACCAACTGAAAGTCTCTTCTGTTTTCTTTGGCTCTAGAGAAAAAGCATGACATCATGAGTCACTCATTCCCTGAATGGCCATGTCTGTCTGCAGCTCAAGTTCTGAGGGAGTTACAAGAATCAAGGGGCAAGCAGTTCCCTGCAAAGTGTGGGTAATTGGGCACATGGTTACCACTTGGCACAAATGCCCCTTAAGTTCTTCATCTCATAGTGACGTCCCCCACACAGAGACACACACCAATTGCTTCTGTCAGCTTGCACATGCTATTTCTGGAAGACCTGATCATGAGAACTTTCCTTCTGACAGTCTGAAGCTGAGAGAGAGAGAGAGAGAGAGAGAGAGAGAGAGACAGAGAGAGACAGAGAGACAGAGAGAGAGAGAGAGAGAGAGAGAGAGAGAGAGAGAGAGAGAGAAAGTACAAGACTTTTTATTGCATGATTTGAGCTTAAAGATGGGTTCTTAGTGTTTGAATATATGATGCTAAAAATGTTCTCTGCTTTTTTTGAGTTTCTCTGACCCCCAAAGATGCTGTTGTGAAATAATAGACAACTAGCCTTAGAGCCAATAAGACCCGGGTTTTAGTCCCACATGTATATTAGCTGTGATCACTTAACCTCTCAATGTTCTAGGAACCATTTAAAACCATAACTTGCAGGGAAGATATTGATTTGCATTAGCAGAATGAACTTCTTCATGGAGGAATTTCCTATACCAACAAAATCACAGGTTCAGAGCCTATGCTGTACTCTCTGTCCCTGATACCCATAAGGCTCACTTGGGACAGGCTACTATACCCTGGAAATCTCCCCTTCCCCTGCCTAATGGCCCTCATCCTACCATTTACTGGACACTTCCATGTTCCGTGCTTATAGATTCCAAGGCTTTGTCTGATAGACACCTAGCATCTCAGAGATATGAAGGCAATTAGAGGTTCCTAAGTAACCGTCTCGTCCCTGTAAACCTTTAGTCTTTGCTTGCTTTAGCAAGCTGAGAAGATAAAAGTCTTAGATATCCTATATATCAACGAGTTAACTGGAAAACCCTTGGCCAAGTGCAAAGGTAGTGTCTCCAAAAGACCATCATTGATTCCCATTCCCATTTCTACTCTGGTCTAAAGACCATAGCACTCAGTGGTTGCCCTCTAAAGACTGAAATCTAGTTGTGTCCTTTGCCAAAATCCCTCTTCTTTTGTAAAAATTCCCCCATGCCCTTTTCCTGCATCTATCAGTTTAAGCTGTGAGTCTTCTCCTTGTGTTAGTTAAAATGTGAGGTAATAAAGACCTGCTTCACACTTGATTGGCCTGACTCTTATAAAAGATCCCTTAAATTCCCGGATTCCTAGAACAAATTATTAGAACAGAATAAAATCAGCATTTCGTTTAGCTCCCAGGGAATTCTTAATTTTTAGATTCTTAATTTCCACTCCTGGGCCTCTTGCCTATCTCTACATGATACAACTTTTGGTAAGAACTTGCCATGGGGAGACTTGCCATAGTCTCCTTGTAGCTATGCTGGTATTTGTTGAGATCTTTCTACCCATATCCTATCTGTCCTACCCTATGAAGGCTCATTCTATTTCCAACTCCACCATCTTGTAGGTCTTCAGAGTGATCCCTCCCTTTCAAACTTACTTTTGCTCAGCACAATTAGTGATTAATTGTATACTGTCTTGTTTTTGCTCCCTAATTGTGTTATGGGAAGGTACCAGTCAATCAATTATGCATTAATTGTCTTCTGTGTGTTGGACACTGTGCTAGCTTCTACAAATACAAAAATAGAGTCTATCAGAAGTGAGGAACCTGCAGCCTTGAGGGCACACGTGGCCTTCTAAGTCCTTGGGTGTGACCTTTTGACTTACTCCATTTTACAGAACAAATCCTTTAATTAAGGGGATTTATTCTATGAAGTTTGAATTCAGTCAAAGGGCTACACTTGGACCTAGAGAGTCACATATAGCTTTGAGGCTTCAGGTTTCCCACTACTAGATTCTATCTATCGGTCAGACTACCTGGCTTTCAATAAATACTTGCTTTATAGATTGATGGAACTGGTTGGGGATTTTATACACTACTGAGACAAAACAAGGAAGTTACTCTGGCACAAATATGGATAACTGAAGAAGTGTAATGGTCAGGGGAGCTTTGTGGAGAGTAGCCTGACAAAGGGTAGAGGTGTCAAACTGCCATAAACTCCCCAAGTGCAATAGAACCAGACCAAAATGTAATTGAAAAAGGTTTGCCAAAAAAAAAAAAGCAAAACCATACTACAACACAGATAATGTTAACGTCAAGATAATGTACAACATAAATAATGTCTGTGTCAAGATATAGCCAGTAGAGATTTTTTAAAATAATATTTTATTCTTTCCCTAGTTACATATAAAGACAATTTTTAACATTCATTTTTTTAAAACTTTGAGTTTCAAATTTTCACTCTCACACAGTAAGGAATTTGATATGTTACACATATTCAATCATGCAAAATACATTACCATATTAGTCATGTTGTAAAAGAAGACTTAGAGACATAGAGGGAAAAAAACCCATGAAAACAAATATAGAAAGTGAAAAATAGCATGCTTTGATCTGCATTCAGTCTCCATCAGTTCTTTCTCTGGAGGCAGATAGCATTTTTCATCAAGAGTCCTTTGGAACTGTCTTGGATCATTGTATGGCTGAGAAGGGCTAAGTCATTCACTGTTGATCAATGTACAATATTGCTGCTACTGTGTGCAGTGTTCTCCTAGTTCTGCTCGATTTACTTTGTATCAGTTCATATAAATCTTTCCAGGTTTTTCTGAGTCAACCCATCATTTCTGATAGCATAGTGATATTGCATAATTATCATATACCACAGCAGAGATCTTTATGTACAATCCAGTGGTTCCATTTCTATTTGAGTATGACACCACTGGTTTAGAGTGGTGGACTTGAAGTCAAGAAGACTTTAGTTCAAATCCTAATTCAGACACTTAATAAATACATGACCCTTTGACTCTTGTCAGGATAGGATAGGATCAGAGAAGTGAGGGGGATTGAGGGAAAGTAAAGGTCTGATACCAGCACTAGTAAGCCTATACCAAGACAACCAAATCCCTCCTTATCATTCCCTTTTAGCAGTCATTCACACACACACACACACACACACACACAGAATATTTTCTTTGTCCCAATAGTCATATAGTCCACATAACATTTAATTGTCTACATGCATCTGTCCTCTTTGACTATAAATGAGTGAACAATGATTCCCCCAAAAAAATAGCTGGAAAAGTTATATAACAAAGTTAAGTTACATAACAAAAGCTTAGGAAGAGCCTGCTTTCTAACTACAGACAGCTCTGCTTTCTAACTACAAACCTCTGCCTCCTGGTTAATCCAATGTTATTCCAGTGATGATGATGATGGTGATGATGATGATGGTGATGAAGAAGAAGTTGATGATGATGATGATGATGATGATGGACAATTAGTATTTACCCAGCACCTAGATTTATACATTTACATAACCAGGCATTGTGCTAAAAGCTATTATTTCATTTGGTCCTCACAATGGCATTGATAGGGAGGTGCTATTATTATTATACCTATTTTACAGATGAAGAAACTGAGGCAAACAGGTAAAGTGACTTGGTCACACAGTTAGTAAGTGTATGAATTCAGATTTGAACTCGGGTCTTCCTGACTCCAGGTCAAGTGCTCTATTCATGCTAACATCTAGCCACTTCAAGTGGAAGGGAGGTAAAGAATTTTATAAAATATTCTTGAGGGGGCCTAAAAAGTAGACATTGCTTCAACTATGAAAAGTTTATACACAGACATCCACATGTATGCGCATACATCCACACCCACACCCACACCCACACACATGCACACACACAACTTAAAACAAGAAATAGGGCAGATTTTTAGACTTGGAGTCAGGAAAATAGAGATTCAAATCCTGCTGTTTACTAGCTGGGTGACTATGCACCTTTTCCCTCATCTGTAAATGAGGGCTAATGATAACTAATAGTATCTAAATAACAAGGTTGTATGAGATTTGAATGAGAAAATTTTTGGAAAGTGCTTTACAAACTATTTGCAAATGTTTGACAGCTTCTTTTAGCAGACACTGCTAACAATGTCACCTGCAGATCAAGTTCACCTTCACTGATCATTTGCTGACTACACAGCCCTCTACTGGACACTTTCAAAATTGTATATAAATGTAAAAAATGGTTAAATTCCAGACTTTGAAGAGCATCCTTAAAAGAAAAATGAAGCAAATAGTTTTTCAAAAGAAGAAATGCCATCTATCCACAACTATATGAAAGAATGCTCCAAATGACTGATAAATGGAATTCAAATGAAAACAACTTGGAGGTGTCATTTCACACTCATGATATTAGTAAATATCAAGAAAGATGAAAATGGTAAATGTTGGAGTATTCAGTTTTGAGATTTATTACAGTCTACTTCTCAATCCTCAAACACCTGCCACCTGTGTTCTAATGTGATTTTGTTCAACTGTTTTTAATGGCTAAAAATAGTAAGAGTGATATATAATGAGTCAATGTAAGAAAAGGGGGCTCTGAAGATCCTGATAAACTCAGTCCTTAAGACTGTGTATGTGATCGTGTCTAAAAAAATTGAGAAAGGAATCAAGTTGTCTTGTTTTCATCTGATTTTTTTAGCCCATCATTTCCTTCTTTACTTTGGACCTAGAAAGCCACATGAGCCACTGAACTCAAAATAAGTTTCTCAATGAACTCTCCACATTAATTGCTTCTCTGGTTTTCACAGTGTCCCTAGAAATTCCTTCAGTCCTTTGCTTACAGGCCAAGGATCTGAAACACACAGCTGGCAATCAATTTGCTCAGAATCTAAAATGATTTTGCAACATAAGAATCATTCTAAACCCACTAAACTGAGCTTGGTACACAGAAGAAAACCAGAAGCTCCTTTTCAGTTGCTCCTGACTTCCTGATCTTCTTCCCATCACCACCCTAGTCCAGGTATCACAGATGGTCACCTTCTGACAGAGTAATAACTAGGAATTTTGGTACCTGAAGTCAATATCACAAATGGTATTCAGGACAAGATGTATGAAGTATACCCTCAGGTGAAAGTAGATAAAGTAAGGCATCTTGAAGAATGAACTTACCCTACCATGCCATGTGATAAATTCTAATGCAACTCATTTTTCTTGCTAATTAAGGCCTAAGCTCTGCCAGTACCCTCAAAATTTGGGAACCCCTAAATTCAGTATCTTGGGGGTAGCTTCCCTTCACTAGTCACAGCTTTGCCTTCTGGGAAAGCATGGTCAAACCCCCTCTTCCAATATGCAGTTATGACTGAATCTCTTCAGTCTTATGTCTAAGGATCTGAAGAGCCTATTACAATCTCTGTGTCTTCTGGACACAGGGAATTGCTTAGATGTTTGTCTTCCCAATGTCTAAAGCAAGGAATCTTTACCTTTTCTGTATCGTGGACCTTTTAGCAAGTTGGTGAAGCTTCTAGAACCCTTCTCAGAGTGTTTTAAATGAATATACTAAAATTCCTAAGTTAACAAAGGAAGTCAATTATATTAAATACAATTAAAAAATATATTTTTAAAAAGTAAGTTAACAGAGTTCAGGTTAAAACTCCATGTTCTAAAGGAAAGGAGTAGTTTCATAGAGAGGCAAAACGGTGGAGAGTTAATCTCTGGATTCCTCTCTTCCCTTTTTAAAACCTCTCCTTTTCTACTAGTAACAATATAGCACTCCTCCTGATCCAACCCATCATATCCAGGACTGCCCATTGGGAATCTTTCCTGAATTCTCATCTTCCCTCATAAAAACTCACACATCCTATGTCACATTTCCTCAGGCTCTCTATTTGTCCAATTTAGCAGTTTTCAAAGTATTACCTGAGGAGCCTGGGCATCCCTGAGACCCTTTTAGGGGGCATGTGAGGTCAAAATTAATTTCATAATAATACTAAGTCATTATGTTCCTATTAAAATACTCTTCCCTTTCCTAGCTACATAGCTGTGTGAGGCTGAATTCTCTTTATATACTTCAACCAAATAAGTTGAATCACAACAGATTGACTGAAGAAACAGATTTGAGATTTCAGCTGTCTGCTATCTGCTATTTGAGATTCCAGCTATCTGCTATTAAGTCAGACAACAAAGAAATTGCAAAAATATACAAAACAATGACACTCCTCTTGCTAAATTTTTTAACAAAATATAACTATTTTCATAAAAATATGTTAGATTAACATTTAATGGATTATCATTATTTTTAAATGAATTAACAGACTTTAAAATTGTCAGTTTTAATTTCTGATACAGTACAGTAAATATCAATAAATATGACCCCATAAACAAAAGCTGTGTTGTGTATGATGGAGTGATTCTAATAAAACAAAATTTGTTAGGAAAAGGTAAAGGATAGCAATTATATTATAAAAATTGGGCCTGAAAGGAAGAACTAATATAGAGGAAGCAGATAAGAGTGGAGGACTGGTAATGTTGAAACCTTACTCTCATTTGGGTTGAAGAAGAAACAATGTGCACATCTGGAAGCAGGTAGAAGACTTCTGAACATATAGAGAGGTGAAGAGAGGTGAGAAAATTCAGAGACAGTGTGGGAGAGGGACTTTTAGAAGGGTATATGGTTTGGGATTTGGGAGGGTGGCATAGAAAAGGGGGGCCTTTTGGAAAGGTATGTTTTGAGATTGGGAAGGGATGGGGAACTTTTGGAGGGGAGTGAAGTGAAGGGTGGAGGGGAGAAAATTAGAAAGGATAGAGTAAAAAAGAGACAGAAAAAGTAGCAAGTAAAAATAAGATGGAAGAAAATTCACAAATAGTCATTATAACTTTGAATGTGAATGACATGTTTATAGAAGCTTTCTTTGTGGTGGCAAAGAACTGGAAATTGCAGAGATCCCCATCAATCAGAGAATGGCTGAACAAATACGTAAAGACTTGCATGAAAATATGAAGGGAGCAGAACGACAAGCACATTGGACACAGAAACAGCAATGTTGCTTTAAGAACAGCTTTGAGCAACTAAGTTATTTTGACTGTTATAAATACCCAAATTAAAAATAAAAGGACACAATGCAGGGCTGGTTTAATATTAGGAAAACCATCAGCATAATTGATCACATCAACAACAAAACTCACAGAAACCATATGATTATATCAATAGATGCAGAAAAAGCTTTTGAGAAAATGTAACACCCATTCCTGTTGAAAACACTGGAGAGCATAGGAATAAATGGAGCGTTCCTTAAAATGATAAGTAACATTTACCTAAAACCATTAGCAAGAATTATATGTAATGGGGATAAACTAGATGTATTTCCAATAAGATCAGGGGTGAAACAAGTATGTCCATTATCACCACTGTTATTTAATATGGTTTTAAAAATGTTAACTTTATCAATAAGAGAAGAAAAAGAAATTGAAGGAATTAGAATAGGCAAAGAAGAAACTAAAATTATCACTCTTTGCAGACAATAAAATGATATACTTAGAGAATCCTAGAGAATCTACATGAAATAATAACAACTTTTCCCAAGTTGCAGGACATAAAATCAACCCACACAAATCATCAGCATTTCTATATATTACTAACAAAGCTCAATAGCAATAGATAGAAAGAGAAATTCCATTTAAAGTTACCATAGACACTATAAAATACTTGGCAATCTACCTGCCAAAACAAACCCAGGCACTATATGAACATAATTATAAAACACTTCACACAAAAAAGTTAGCTCTAAATAATTGGAAAAATATCAGTTTCTTGAGGGTGGGCTGAGCTAATATAATAATTATGACGATTCTACCTATATTAATTTACATATTCAGTGCCATACCAATTAAACTACCAAAAATTATTTTATAGAGCTAGAAAAATAATATCTAAATTCATCTGGAAGAACAAAATGTCCAGAATATCAAGGGAATTAATGAAAAGAAATGCTAGGGAAGGTGGCCTAGCTATACCAGATCTAAATTGTATTATAAAGCAGCAATCATCAAAACTACTTGGTACTGGCTAAGAAATAGAGGGGTAGATCAGTGGAATATGTTAGTTACACAAGACACAGTAGTCAATGATTATAGTAGTCTACTGTTTGATAAACCCAAGGACCCCAGCTTCTGGGATAAGAACTCACTGTTGGATAAAACCTGCAGGAAAAAATAGAAAACAGTGTGGCAGAAACTGGACATGGACTAGTGCCTGACACTATACATCAGAATGAAGTTCAAGTGGGTGCATGATCTAGATGTAAAGGCTAATACTATAAACAAATTAGGGGAGCAAGAAATAGTTTATTTCTAGGATTCATGGAGAATGGAGGAAAGTATGACCAAACAAGAGATAGTGAAGATTATGGAATGCAAAATGGATAACTTTGATTGCATTAAATTGAAAAATTGCTCAAAGTCAATGCAATCAATATTAGGAGGGAAGCAGAAAACAGGGAATGAAATTTTACGACTGTCTGTGATAAAGATCTCATTTCTAAAATATATAGAGAACTGAGTCAAATACAAGAATACAAGCCATTTCCCAATTGAAAAATGGTCAAAGGATAGGAACAGACAGTTTTCAGAGGAGGAAATTAAAGCTCTCTATAGTCATATGAAAAAATACTCTAAATCACGATTGATTAGAGAGGTGCAAATCAAAACAACTCTGAGGTACCACATCACACCTATCAGATTGGCTAACATGACAAAACAGGGAAATGATAAATGTTGGAGAAGATGTGGGAGAGTTGGAACACTTATTCATTGTTGGTACTGCTGTGAGCTGATCCAACCACTCTGGAAAGCAATTTGGAACTATGCCCAAAGAGCTATAAAAATGTGCATACCCTTTGATCTAGCAATATCACTTCTAGGGCTACATACCAGAGAGATCATAAAAATGGGGAAAGGACCCACATGTACAAAAATATTTATTTTTTTATGGTGACCAAGAACTGGAAATTGAAGGGATGTCAAACAATTGGGGAATGGCTGAACAAGTTGTGGTATATGAATGTAATGGAATACTATTGTGCTATAAGAAATGACAAACAGGTGGACTTCAGAAAAACCTGGGAAGACTTATATGAACTGATGCTGAGTGAAATGAGCAGAACCAGGAAGAAATTATACACAATAATAGCCACAGTGTGAGAGGGCTGATTTTGATAGAATTAGCCCTTCTCAGCAATGCAAGGACTTAAAACATTTCCAAGGAACTCATGATATAAAATGCCATCTACACCCAAAGAAAGAACTATGGAATTGGAACACAGAAGGAAGCAGACTATTTTCTCTTTGGTTATGTTATGTTTTGTTTTGTTTTTCTCATGGTTTCTCCCATTCATTATAATTCTTCTATGCAACTTGACTAATGTGAAAATGTGTTTAATAGGAATGTATGTTTAGAGCCCATTCAATAATATTGAATGTCATCTTGGGGACGGAGGGGGAGAAAATTTAAAACCTATGGAAGTGAATGTTGAAAACTAAAGACAAATAAATTAATAAATTTAGGGAAAAAAATAAAAGGACATGTGAAGGACATTACCTACATCCAGAGAAAGAACTGATAAATAGATGTATAGAATAATTTTACATACACATATATATGAGAGAGAGAGATGTATCTAACAGGAAGGAGGAGGGAGGAGGAAAAAATAAAATATGGAAAAAAGGAATTTATATGATAACTGTTGTATATTTGGAAGGAATAACAAGTTGTACATGGTACATTTGTAGTTTCATGTACAATCACCTTTGTTATAGCACTATATTATAGAAATGTTTGTTTTGTTCCCTGGATTGAAAATTTTTTTTTTTAAAGTTCTTCAGGGTCCTCAATAATTTTTAAGAGAATAAAGGTCTTAGGACCAAGATGTTTGAGAACTTGCTGGCCTAGCTAAGACATTTTACCTCTGATAATGACTCAATATATTATCTCTTGTAGTCTTTGTATTATAGCATAAACGTTCAAAGGATAATGATGAGGCAATAAGACTCCTTAGAACTAAGAGGGGGAGGTTCTTTTGGGAGAAGGTATTCTAGGTCCTGCATAATAAAAAAAGACAATGGTTATGAAAATGGCAGGCTACATCCTGCATATTGGTTCACCGGAAGGAAAAAAAAAGAACATTACTTAAAGGATTTTTAAATTTTTTTTTTTTTAAATTTTTGAGCCCTGAAAAACCTGCATATAGAATCTCTAAATGAATCTTTTTTTCTGAGCCTCCAACTGAGCTCTGTTTCTTGGAACTCATGAACAAGCAGGTCTCACACATGCTTCACTCATTCTGGGTCCAATTGCTTTGTAAGGCAATGTTTCCAAGCACTGGGTGGAGCAGGGTCATTGAACAGTATCGTTTTCCTGTTATCAACTTCCTTGGCATTCAGGACTGCACACATTTTGCTCTGCTCCCCTAGATTTTTATGGCTATTCTATCTCATAGCATATTCTTGGACACATGTTATCTAAGTTAAGTGCAGATTATTTGATCCCATTTCAATTATCTGTTTAAATGACCCTGAACTCTAACAATCTTTGTGAATTGTGACCCAAGTTAGTTCTGAAAGCTGGTAGATGAATATTGGAATTACTTAATTCTCTTCAGCTCCACCCCCAATGCCACAAGAGGAAAAAAAAGAGTGAACAACCTTCTGGACAAATCATGGGCTCATAGACTAATAAATAAAGGAAACTTGGTTTTTGTTGCTGTGTTCAGGCATTTCAGTCATGTCCAACTCTTGGTGACTCCATCTGGGGTTTTTCCTTCTCCAGCTCCTTTTACAGTTGAAGAATCTGAGGCAAATGGTCACCCAGGGTCACACAGCTAATAAGTGTCTGAGGTCAGATTTGAACTGACTCCAGGACCCACACTCTATCTGCTGTACCACTGAGCTGCCATCAAAGTTCAATTCCCTCATATAACTTAGCTGAGAAAAGCAAAGTGCGATTTGCCCAAGGTCACACAGAGAGGGTATGGCAGAGAGTCAGGATCTGAACTCAGACCCCCTGGCTCCAAAGTCAGTGCTTTTTTTTTCCTACAGTACATTTAAATAATCTTTCAGAGATAACTGCCCCATGAAGCACTAATGTGAACAAACTCTGCTTTGAAATATCAGCCTGTAGTTTTCAGAGGAAGAAATTAAAGTTGTCTACAGTCATATGAAAAAATGCTCTAAAGCATTATTGATTAGAGAGATGCAAATCAAAACAACTCTGAGGTACCACATCACACCTATCAGATTGACTAACATGACAAAACAGGGAAATGATAAATGTTGGAGAAGATGTGGGAGAGTTGGAACACTTATTCATTGTTGGTGGAGCTGTGAGCTGATCCAGCCATTCTAGAGAGCAGTTTGGAACTATGCCCAAAGGGCTACAAAAATATGCATACCCTTTGACCCAGCAATATCACTACTAGGGCTGTATCCCAGAGAGATTATAAAAATTGGGAAAGGACCCACAAGTACAAAAATATTTATAGCAGCTCTTTTTTTATGGTGTCCAAGAAATGAAAATCCCATCAGCTGATAAATTGCCCATCAATTGGGGAATGGCTGAACAAGTTGTGGTATATGAATGTAATGGAATACTATTGTGCCATAAGAAATGACAAACAGGTGGACTTCAGAAAAAACCTGGAAAGACTTCTATGAACTGATATTGAGTGAACATTATACACAGTAACAACCACAGTGTGAGAGGACTGTTTCTGATAGACTAAGCCCTTCACAGCAATACAAGGTCCTAAAATATTCCCAAAGGACTCTTGAGGCAAAATGCTATCCACATTCAGAGAAAGAACTATGGAACTGGAATGCAGAATAAAGCAGACTCTTTTCTCTTGTGTTGTGTTTTATTTTGGTTTTTCTCATGGTTTCTCCCATTCATTTTAATTCTTCTATGCAATATGACTAATGTGAAAATGTATATGATAAGAATGTATGTGTAGAACCCATATGAGATTCCAAACCTTTTTGGGGAGGGAGAAGAGAAAAGGGAGAAAATTTAAGACTTATGGAAGTAATTGTGGAAAACTGAAAACAAATTAATTAAATTTTTTAAAAAAGCTAAATGATCAATACATATTCAAGGAATTGTAGGTGTCCTCTTGTCCAATGTTATGTTAAATATAATTGATTTTACTGAAAAAAGTATTAAACATTTCCTACCTATAAAAAAAAAAGAATGTATGTGTAGAACCCATATAAGATTGCATGCCATCTTGGGGAAGGAGTGGGAAGGGAGGGAGAGAAAATTTAAAACATATGGAAGTGATTGTTGAAAACTGAAAACAAATAAATTAATAGAAAATAAAACAAAATAGCCTGTTTCATAGGCTTGAGGCATTAAAAAAATAGAAACTGAGGCATAAATTTATCCTCAAATCAAGTCAACGATATATTACATTTAAAACAGACATTTATATAATGCCTTGGGCATGAGGGTGGTGCAGTGCATAGAGTGCCAGGCCTGGAGTCAGGAAGACTCATCTTCATGAATTCAAGTCTGGCCTCATACACTTACTAGCTATGTGACCCTAGGGAAGTCATTGTCTGCTTCAGTATTCTCATCTGTAAAAGTTGGAGAAGAAAAGTTGGAGAAGGAAAGGGCAAATCACTCTAATATCTCTGCTAAGAAAACCCCAAATGGAGTCACAGAGTCAGACATGACTAAAAGAAAACTAAGCATTCACAATAGTAAGAGTAGTTGGTAAAAACATTCCTCCCAAAGTCTGTGAAATTACCTCCTACAAGTACATACAGAGTCCAGAGGAAAATGTGCTCCAACTCAAAAAGCACATGCATGATTGTAGCATGTGCTGGGCTACTCCTATCCCTTTCAATAACTAGCTATGCTTTAAGAGCTCTTGTGTCCAAAAAAATCCATCACACTGCTACCTAAGTAGTGATAAGGTTCTCCAAACTTATCTGAGCTGGTCCTCGGTGACAGACATTCAGTCTATCACCAGGCCCATATTCACAGCCTTTCAAGTTTAGGAGAACACGCCAGAGCTTATATTCAACTGGCACAGCAGAAACAAAAACTAGGAGAAAATTTAGGTCATAATAATGTTAGCAGCTAACATTTACGGAGTGCTTGTTATGTGCCAGGCATACAGTTATGCTCTCATTTGACCCACAGTCACAAAACACATGTCAGAGTGAGGAATCAAACCTGACTCCAGCTCAGACCAAGTTGCCTCTTAGATCTGATCTCCTCCTTCTCACCGGATTCTTGGTTTTGTGTTTGGACAGGTTCACTGCATCATCTGTTGTTTCCCTAGCTGGACCATTGTAATTAAATTATCCCTGCCTTTCTTCCCTCCAGGCTTGTTGAGACATCACGCACATCTGCTGTGACAGGCACCTGTTCATCTCTTACTAATCCTAAACACAAACTTTCTCCTTCTTACTGACATAACAAGGCCCAAGGGACTGTGAAATTTAGTCCTTCACTTACCATTCTGCTATTTTGGTCTGTGAAAAAGAAAACCAAATCTCCCTTTTCAAAGTCATTTACTTATCTGCTCATTTCCCATATCTGACTTTCTCTTCCAAACATCTGACCTTTGATTGGAAGAAGAGATGAAAACAACACCTGTGCTCTCAAGCTCTCTGACCAAAATTATATATTCCTTTGTTTTACTTTGTAATTTGTTTCTGATGGTAGGCAACCTCTCATCACAAGGAACACCCATCCAGCAATCCCAGCCCCATTGCTACAGATGAGCAGCCAAAGATTAGAAAAGTGAGGCCGGAAGCCAGTCAGGTCTGAGAGCTCCAAAAGATCTGAGAGCAAGGGGGTGCAAGTCTAAGCAAGTAGGATCCTCCAGAATTGGGACTTCGGCAAGAGTGAAGGAGATTTCAAAATTTAAATAATAATTTATTTAATTATTTAGAATTATAATATATGCTTATTTATATTATATATTTTTATTTATATATATATATAATTATAATATAATTTCTATAAATATTTTAAACCAAAATGCAACACTGGAATTTGCCAAGAAGGTGCTAAGCATAATTCCTGTGTGGTTTGGGGATTCCCAAGAAGTGATCATTTTGCGTTTTCTTTTTCCTGATAGGTAGGTAGGTGATCCCACATGGAGCTAAAACCTAATTAAAGTAAGACATGCATGCCTGAGAACCATCCCTAACTCAAGGATATCACAGGCATCTAAACACTTTTCTCAAATGACTGGAAATACTTTAGAACCTATGTAACTTTTGGTGAGTCATAGGATGAACTAACTAAAAGGCAGAGCTGTGACTGGAGCAGGGCAACTGGGCCAAAATTTAGAAAGCATTTATAGTATTTGTACTGCTTCATTGGGTAGAAACCAACTAAGGTTACAACCCAGGTAGCAAGAATAACTAGCTAATATAAGAATTATATTATAATTATATGTAATATCATGACATATTATATTATTATAACCTAATATAACAACTACTTCTTCCCTACTGAAACTGCACACTAGATGAGTTCCTCCCATGGCTGCTCTACTCCATCTGGTGGTACCTTCCCCAGCAGTAGCCTCATCTATGCTGATATCTTCCCTCCTCCCCCGAGGATTGTTGTTCAAACTCTCTCCCCTACACAGACACATTGCTGAGATGCATTTTGTGCATTGTACTCTAAGCAGCAAGATTACTACTTACGGGTCTATTTATGGGTAAGGTTTTCAATAGGTTCATGGTTCCTAAAATTGTACGTACCATTTTTTCAATATATTCCTGAATTTTTTTTTTAAAGTGACCTATTCAGTATTTTCAAAAAAGAAAATAATATTAAAGATAGAGGGGTGTGTGTGTGTGTGTGTGTGTGTGTGTGTGTGTGTGTGTGTGTTTGAAGTAAGTTAGACCATTTTATATCTATATTTTGAAATTTTTCTACTCCTACCTCAACAAAGGCATTTTGAAGATTAGACCTGGAGGGGTAGGGGAGGTGGACAGGTAAAATAGAAGAACAAGAATTCTTTTCCGTGAAATAAAACATAGTTCCTCACTTAAAAATCAGTTAAGAATCAATAAGTATTTATTACGTGCTTAATATGGGTGAGACACTATCAATCTGAAGCCACATGGCAAAGTTTCAAAAATTTAAATGAAGTTATTTCTTGATCATGCAAAAAAAAAAAATAAGCCATCCCTAAAACCCAAGACTATACAACTCCTTCCTGTGGATTTACCCTTTAACAAAACCCAACGAAAATATTTCCGCAATTGACTGAGCATATAAGCAGGCTCTGTTTATAGAAAGTAAGTGTTGGATAAAGCATTCTGTGATATGGGAGTCCCTTAAAGAGACATCAGGAATGGTTCATGTGCCAGTGGTACAGACAGACCCTACCCCCAGAACCCCTAAAGGTCCAAAGGTAATGAGTTGGATAGCATCTACTACTCACAAGGCTCCCAAATCAAAGTCACTTCCCAGGAACTCTTCCAGCAGACTTGGATCCAACGTTGGGTTGCCCAGAGTCTCATTAGTCCCATGTGCTGAAAAAGCAAGCAAAGACAGAATGATTCCAGCAAGAACTGTAACAAACAACTTTTGCTCCCAGGTTAAGAAGGTCCCTCAATTCAATGGCACCCAATGGTGGGGAGGTTAGAATGCAGTGCTGGAGGGGAGGAGCCAAGATGGCGAAATGGAAAGATTCACATACACTAGCTCCGAACCCACAGCCAATAAAATATCTGTAAAGAAGAACTCCTAACAAATTCTGGAGCAGTGGAAGCCACAGAACAATGGAGTGGAGGAGATTTCTGTTCCAGAGAGACTTGAAAAACTGTTACCAAAGGTCTGTTGCACATGGGACCTGAGCAGAGCCCAGCCCTACCTTGGTCGTGCACCACCGAGAGAAGCAGATCCGAGCAGGCTTCAGGGACAGAATCTCTAGCGGCCACGAAGTTCCCTCCACCCATAGGCGCACAGGTCAGTGAGAGAGACTGTTTGGTGGGCCAAGAGGGGAGCGGAAAGTCTTCATAACTCAGGCCCCCTTGGGAGACAGCAGCAGACTGGAGCTCCCTAAGCAGGCAGGAGCTCAGATCCATTGTTGAAGGTCTCCACATAAAATCCCTGAGGGAACTGAGCCCTGTGAGGCGGCCCTGCCACCACCTGAGCACCTGAACTTAATCTCACACTGAATACTAGCCCTGGCCCCACCTGAGCAGCAGAACTTAATCTCACATTGAATAGCAGCCCTGCCCCTGCTGAAAGCTCTGAGGCTGGGGAGCAGCATTTGAATCTCCGACCCCAAGTACTAGCTGGACAGATCTGGAGGCAAGGTGGGTGTGGAAAGGAATCTCAGAAGTCAAGTAACTGACTGGGAAAAGGCCCAGAAAAGGGAAAAAAATAAGACCATAGAAGGTTACTTTCTTGGTGAAAAGATGCTTCCTTCTTTCCTTTCTGATGAGGAAGAACAATGCTTACCATCAGGTAAAGACATAGAAGTCAAGGCCTCTGTATCCCAAATATCTGAAATAAATATTCAATGAGCTCATGCCATGGAAGAGCTCAAAAAGGATTTTGAAAATCAAGTTAGACAGGTGGAGGAAAAACTGGGAAGAGAAATGAGAGAGATGCAAGAAAAGCATGAAAAGCAAGTCAATTGCTTGCTAAAGGAGACCCAAAAAAAATGCTGAAGAAAATAACACCTTAAAAAATAGGGGGGGCGGAGTCAAGATGGCGGAGTAGAAAGACTCACCTATGCTAGGTCTGAACCCACAGCCCATAGATTTCCTGTAAAAAGAACTCCTGACAAATTCTGGAACTGTGGAAGCCACGCAGCAACACAGTGAAGGAGATTTCCGTTGCAGAGAGCCCTGAAAAACCGACCGCAAAGGTACCCCAGACGGGAGCAGAGTCCTGTCCTGCCGAGCGCTCCCTCCCCCGCCCCGGCCACGCGGCACGGAGAGGAGCGAGTAGAGCCCAGCAGGCGTTGGGGACCTGAGTCTCCAGCAGCGGAGAAGGTCCCTCCACCCACAGATGCACAGGTCAGTGAGAGAGACAGGCTGAGAGGGGAGCGGGGGATCTTCGGGACTCGGACCCCCTGGGAAGCGGCTGCTGCAGCAGAGGCTGAGGCAGCTTGGCCAGAGGCAGAGGCAGCTCAGTCAGAGACTCCCAGAGCAGGCTGGAGCTCCACCCCAGCTCCACTACAAAGGATCTCTGTATAAACCCCCTGAGGGAACTGAGCCTGAGAGGCGGCCCTGCCCCCACCTGAGAACCAGCAGATAAGCCCCCATTGAAGAGCAGTCAAGCCTGCCGCCAAAAGCCCTGAGGCTGGGGAGCAGCATTTGAATCTCAGACCCCA
>CM053770.1:199752646-199764332 GCA_028658325.1 Potorous gilbertii | reverse complement strand
GAAGGGAGGGATGATAGAAGAGAGGGAAGATTGGTGATAGGGGAAATTAGAATGCTCAGCGTATTGGGGTTGGGGAGGGGACAAATGGGGAGAAAATTTGGAACCCAAAATTTTGTGAAAATGAATGTAAAAAGTTAAATAAATAAATTTATTAAATAAATTAATTAATTAAAAAAAAAGAATGCAGTACTGGGCAAAGCATGAAGAATAGGGCAGAGATTTTGGAGCATCACAGGGGAGGCCACTGCAGTTGGGGGTATGGGCAAAAGGTGAGATAGTAAGCCAGATAGTAGTTTCCTATTTGCACTAATTCTTCCTGCTGGTTAAGCTCTGGGCAGCTAGACTGCTCAGTGAACAGAGTGCCAGACCTGAAGTCCAGCCTGAAGACTACTATTTGTGAGTTCAAATCCAGCCTTAGATACTTACTAGCTGTGTGACCCTGGGCAAGTCACTTCCACCTACCCTATTTGCCTCAGTTTCCTCATCTGTAAAATGAGCTGGAGGTGGTTATGGCAAACCATTCCAGTATCTTGACTCCCCCTCAAAAAAACCCAAATGGGGTCATGAAGAGTCTGATTATGATTGAATACTGACAATAACACAACCTGAGCTCTAAACTATTGCTATGTTATTTGAAAGCAAGGAACTGTCATTTACCTCTTTTTGTATTCCAAGTCCTTAGCACAGTGCCTAACACATAGTAGGCACTTAATAAATGTTTGTTGACTGACTATAAGCACTTTTAGCACTTTCTAAGTTTGATACCCTGGTGCAAAACTCCGAGAATATTGCCTAGTTATTTGTTGTTTTTCAGTCACATCTGATTCTTCAGGACCCCATTTGGGGTTATCTTGGCAATTTCTCATTTCCTTCTCCAGTTCATTTTACAGGTGAGGAAACTGAGGCAAACAGGGTTAAGTGACTTGCCCAGGGTCACACAGTAAGTGTCTGAGGTCAGATTTGAACTCAGGAAGATGAATCTTCTAGACTTCAGGCCTAGCGCTCTATCTACTACACCACCTAAATGCCCTTATGTGGTTACAGCTTTGAATAATTCAATGCTGTTCTTAAACTTGTACTTTATTCTGGAGGAAAGAATTAGGCGGATGACTTTCCACAGCTATGCCTCAATTAAATTAAATCCCCTCTCCCCCCAGCTAAGACATCACCCTCATGATGTCGTTGATCATTGACTATCTTCAAAGGAAGCGTCAACCACAACTTTATTTGCACTGCAATACACATAAGTACTTGATTATAAGCAAGTGTGCTGAAAGACTCATGTCAACTTTTTTGTCCTTAAAGGAAATCCACCTGGTTCACCCTGAGGTATTACTCTAGGGTTTAAACCCTTTTTATGACATTTATGACACATAGACAAAACACACTAAAAAGATGTTAAATTTCCATTTCCTCTATAGCAAGTTTGAGTGAGAGAACAGCTCTCACAAATCATCCAACACAAGGCACCCCTCCTTTCCCCCACTTTGCAGATGAAGACATGGCGGCTTCAGAAAAGGGAAGGAAATTAGTCAAAGTCATGCAGGATGTTAAGTGTCGGAGTGAGACTTATTATCCAAGTTCTTGGATTCCAAATCTGACTGTCCTTCCACTCTACTGCAATGATTTGTCTCAAGTTTGTTTCAGGGAAACAGGATCCTTGAGGAAGACAGGAAGGATAGAAATAGAGGTGTGGTGGAGCCAGCTTGAACCAGCTCCAGGAACTGATGGTTAAATTTTCAACGCAATCATTTTCACCTTGGTAATCGGCAAATATTACAAATCAGGGTTTGATTTATTTTCTTTAATTGATTGTCTAGACTTAAGAAAATGGTGGGGAATGTGTTGATAATATAGTTTAAACTGAAAATTGTGTTGTGCATACATTTTTTCAGAGTCAGTTTTTAAAGCAGCTCACCCCTGGCTAAAATGGAAGCATCTGAGGGCAGAAGAATTGGCATTTTGGTGCCCCCATAACTCTATTTATGGTGGTAATCCCATATACTGATGTAGATCATGACTTTGACACATCGTCTCATCCTATGAAATTCTTGTCTATGTTCTCCTGAGTATCTGCAGAGGTTCCATCCAATGCACTGTAGACCTTCTTGTCCTTTAATATCATGAGGTGAGCAACGCATTGCTCTGTATCTCCACCTCTTGTCTCTCATTCTCACCAAATGAACAGCCTGCTTCCTTTTCAAGTCATGCCTGTCCACCCCCTGGTATTATTTATATACAACTTTTTCCAAGTGAGTATTCCTAAGCATGTTGAACTCAAGCCCACAATGGCTCTTTCCATTGGGCTGTGGGTATTTGAGCTTTTAGTTCTTCTAAGATTGTAGTAGGTTCTCTAGTGGATAGAGCACCAGACTTGGAATCAAGAGAAACCTGAATTTGAAACCTGCTTCACATTCTTAATAAGTAGATGACCTGACCTGAGCAAGTTGTTTTATTTTTTGCACCCTTAGTTTCATTATCTATAAAATGGAGTTAATAATACTTATACTTCAGTGGTTTTATTGTGTGAATCAAAGAAGTAAATAAGTGGAAAAAGAATTTTGAAAAATGTAAAAGGCTACACAAATATTAGTTATTGCTAATAATAATGGCCAGCATTTATAGGATGTTCTAAGTTTTAAAAGGTTAATAAAGTTTTTAAGATTTATAAAGCTCTTTAGGTTTTATATATATTTTATTTATATTATATATATTTAATTTATATATAAAGTACTTTTATATATTATCATTCATTTATTACATAGCCTATAATATATCATACTAATTATAATATACAACTATATAATATAACAATATAAAATAATATATAATATACAATAAGGAATTATATTATAATTATTTTATTATTTATAATATTAAATATATTTTATATATAAAGCACTTTAGGTTTTACAATGGTTTATAAAATTTTTTAAGGTTTATAAAGCACTTTGCACACATTATCTCCTTTGATCCTCTCAACAACCCTTCACACAAGTGCTATTTATCATCCTCCCTTTCTAGATGGGGAAACTGAGGCTGAGAAATGTGAAATGACTTACCTAGCATCACACAGCTAGAAGGACTCTGAAGAAGGATTTTAACTCAGGTCTTCCTAACTCCAAGTACAGGGCTCTACCCCTGCGCTATCCCCTAGCAGCATCTAGGACATCCCCAGAAAAACATGGGCATTGAAGAGATAGCCTCCAATGAGAAGAGGGAAAGCATTGTGAGGGGGTTTCCAGTTCAACAGCAAAGGCTTTAGAGGAAGGAGCTCAGCTTTTTCACATATACTTCAAGAAATATTATCTCAAAGGATACCAGAGAAAGCAAAATGGGTCAAGAGCACCAAAGGAAATTACAATAAATAAACCCATTCATCCTGGTCACAAAGAGGGGGATGGAAACCAACATGAGTTATAGTCAACAGCTGGAAACTTACAGGAGCTCTGAGCAGAGATGGGCCAAAGGAGCTTGTGTAGACCTGTGGACAGGGAGACATCTACATGACCTGATCTCACAGGGCTAGAGTCTTGAGGGTGATCCTGGAGGGACACACCAGTGTGGGAGTGAAAAATCAGTACGAGCTCCTATAATCATCTGAGGCCAGGGGCATTCTGGCCTGTGTGTAGTAAGGCAGTGGGGGCATGGAGCCAAGCCCTGTAAGTCTGTGCAAAGAAAGAAGACAACACACCCCTCAAACAAGAGGCAGGGCCCTCTTAACAACTAAGCACAAACACCAGGGAGTCTTGTACAAGGCCTGAGACCTGTGTGCTCACCAACATTTTTGGAGCCCATCAGGACCACAGCAAGGGGTGGCACCAACTTCTTTCAGGAATTGTGTGCAAGGAGAAAGAGATCCCGTAAAAAATATCAATGTTGATAATAGTAGCTCACATATATATAGTAATTACCATGTGCCAGGCACTGTGTTAAGTGCTTTACAATTACTATCTCATTTGATCCACAACAATCCTACAAGGTACATTCTATTTTTACCATCTCCATTTTACAAATGAGAAAAGTGAGGTAAACAGAGGCTAAGTGACTTGGCCAGGGCATACAGCTAGCAAGAGTCCGAGGTCAGATTTGAACTGTCACTGTATACTTTTGGAACTATAAAGTGGGTCATTATAAATCTGGAAGGAATCCTAACAAAAGAATCCTAACACATCCTAACAAAAATCCTAACCAAAAAAGGTCCATCCCCTAAGAAAACTATAAAGAAATGCACGCTGAAGAGATATTTTTAGAGAACATGGTAAGCAGGTTAAGAAAAAAGAAAAGAAAACCTTCAGAAATACTTTTGGAACAAGTCAACATTATTTATTAAGCAAAAGTAAAAAATGCTAATTGGTATATAACATTTGATTTGCTGACTTAAAGACAAATGATTTATTTCTGTATGGAGATATCTGTGAAATGGCTAAAATCCAAGAACGCAATCAAAAGATCCTGCACAAATAAATTTCACATGAACTCAGCTGAAATCAGCACAAAGGAATTCAACAAATGACTAGATCACAAGAATTCACTTGTGAAAATGGAGGGGCATGTGATCACAATTCAGGACCATAACGTTGTGACCAGAAATTACAGGAAGATTATTACTTTTGTATTTTATTTTTCATTTTATAATATAAATACAATATTATATAATATAGATAATATAAACATAAAAATATTTTATTTTTTATTTTTTCACTCACGAAAGCCTATTTTCTCTCCCTCCCAATTTCCTCTCTCCCAATCTTACTACCTTGATAGCTGGATTGATATGTCATATGTATGCATGTGTATGCATTTATGCATGTCTCATTATACCCTGTTTGCCAAGAGGTGGATGGCATGTTTGTTATGTATCTTCAAAAGTGGTCACTGCATTGATTAGTGTTCACAAGTCTTTTATAGTTTGTTGTATAAATTGTACTCCAGGTACTGCTCTCTTTACTCTGCATCAGTTCATACAAGTCTTTCCAGGTTTCTCTGAAATACTCTCCTTCATCATTTCTTAAAGCAGAGTACTCCAATACATTCATATGTACCACATTTCATTCAGCCATTCCATAATTGATGGATGTTCCCATAGAGATGTTACAAAGATTTTTGGACATATGGGTCCTTTCCTCTCTTCTTTGATCTCTCTAGTCAAAGAACATGCACAGTTTAGAAAATTTGTAAGCACAGTTCCAAATTGATATTCAGAATGTCTATAGTTATTCATAGCTCCACCAATAGTGTATTAATGTGCCTGTTTTCTCATTTGTGTTTTCCTTTTTTTATTATCAATTTTGCCAGTCTGATGGGTATGGGATAGAACTTTAGAGTGCCTTAATTTACATCTTTTTAAATATTAGTGATATGGAAATTTTTATTTTCATATGAACATTGATAGCTTGGATGTATTCCTTAGAAAACTATTCATATCCTTTGGTTATTTATCAATTCAGGAATGGTTCTTAGTCTTATAAATCTGAATCTATCCCCTATATATCTTAGTTTGTCAGAGAAACTTGCTACAAAGATTGCCTTCCCATTTATTTATCTGTTTCCCTTCTAATTTTGGTTGCATTGGCTTTGTTTGTGCAAAAAAAAATAAATAAACCCAAGCTCCCCTCATTGATTTTATCCAATTAAAATTGTCCATTTTATCTTCTGCGATCCTCTTTAGCCCTCATTTGGTCATGAATTCTTTCCCTATCTTTGATCTAAAAGGTAATTTTTATCTTGTTCCTGTAATTTGTTTATGATAGCATTCTAAATGTCTAAGTTCTATATCCACTTAGAGCTTATCTTGGAATATGGTGAGAGATATACAATATCTAGTTTCTGCCAGATTGCTTTCCTGTTTTCCCAGAAGTATTGTCAAATGTAAATTCTTATCCTAGTAGCTGTAGTTTGGGGGTTTATTAAACACAAGACTATTGTGCTTCTCTGTTTGTGTATGTTATATACCTAATCTGTTCCACTGATCAATCTTTCCATTTCATAACCAGTAATAAATAATTCTGATGTTTACAGTTTGTAGTAAAATTTGAACCCTAAGACTATTAGATCCCCTTCCTTCTCCCATTTTTTCATTATTTTCCCTTAAACTTCTAGACCTGTTGTTCCTTCAGATGAACTTTGGTGTTTTTCCTGGGCAGCTAAGTGATGCTGGCCCTGGAGGCAGAAAGACTCATCTTCCTGAAGTTAAATATGGCCTCAGACATTTACTACTTGTGTAATCCTGGACAAGTCACCTACCCTTGTATCCCTCAGTTTCCTCATCAGTGAAATGAACTGGAGAAAAAAAATGAAAAACTACTCCAGTATCTTTACCAAGAAAACCCCATATGGGGGTCAAGAAGAGTCAGACACAACTGAAATCAACAGAACAACAATCTTTTTCTAACTTTATAAAATCATCATTTGATAGTTTGATTGGTATGGGACTTAATAAGTAAGTTGGTTTAGGTACTATTTTCATTTTATTATATTGACTCCTCCTACTTATGAGTGATTGATACCTCTCCAATTATTTGGGTCTGGTTTTATTTGTTTAAAGAGAGTTTTTAGCTGTATTTGTATCCTTCCTGTGTATCTCAGTAGGTAGATTCCAAAGTGTATCATATATTCTATAGTTATTTTAAATGCAGGATATATTTTGCTATTTCTTTCTGTTGCATTTTGTTGGTAAGATATAGAAAATACTAATGATTTTAAGTGGATTTATATTATATACTGCAACTTAGCCAATGTTATTGCTTCAATTATTTTTAGTTGAGGCTCTAGAGTACAAAAAAGTGAACATTTGGATTCTTCTTTGCCTGTGTTTATTCTCTTAATTACTTTTTCTCATCTTATTGCTATAGCTAGTACTTTGAGCACTCTATCAAATAATAGTGTTGATAATGGAAATCCTTATCAAATTAAAGATAGGTTCATTTAGTCCTGTTTTTTCAGTATTTTTAATAGGAATGGATGTGATATTTTATCAAAAACTTTCCCTACATTTAATGATATTTGTATTGGTTTTGCATTTAATATCTATTATTGCAATATTTTTCTAATATTAAACCAATCTTGAATTCCTGATATAAATCTAGCCTGATCATAGCATATAATCTTTGTGATATGTTCCTTTAGTCTTCCTGCTAATATCTTATTTAAAATATTTGCATCAATACTCATTAGGGACATTGGTCTATAATTTTCTGTTTTGACTCTCCCTTGTTCAAGTATCAAAGCCATATATATAATATATATATAGCTTATATATATATATATCATAGAATATATATGATACAAATATATATCATAGAATGACAAGATTATTTTTCTTTTTTTCAAACAGTTTATGCAATATTACAATCAATTTTTCTTTGAATGTTAATCAGAATTCACCAGTAAATAAATGCATCTGGTCCTGGGTTGTTATTGTTTTTTCTTTGGGGAATTCATTTGTCACTCATTCAGTTTCCTTTTCTGAGATTAAGTTTTCTATTTCTTTTTCTATTAATCTGGGCATTTAATATTTGTATAAATATGCATCCATTTCCTTTAGGTTGTTGGTTTTATTGGCATATCATTGGGCAAGGATAAATGAGGTTCTTTCCCCCCCACCTCATTATCAAAATTTCATTGCCTATTTTCCCTTTAACTCATTTAACTTTCCTTTTAGGCATTTAACCATTCTGTCATTCATTCCCTTTATGGTAAGGAATATTAATTCATTGATTATGGTATCTTTCAGCATAGCATAGTTTCCCCCTTTCATTTCTTTGAATAAAGTCTCTTTTTGCTGTTGCCATGTTTGATATCGTAATTGTTACAGCTGCCTTTTTCACTTCAGATTTTTCTCTAGCTCTCACTTATCTCTGCATGAATCTTCATATTACAAGTGTGTTTCTTGGAAAAGCATTTGTTGGATTCTTATTCTTAATCCATTCTATCTATCTTCTTCTGTTTTATGGGCAAGTTCATCTCATTCACATTTACAGATGCATTCATTAATTTTTTATTTCCTTCCATTCTACTCACTTGGCTTCCTAGCAAATAGAAAGTGAGGAGTGTGTCTAGCTTCAGGCTCGGTGCTGAATACAATCTGCTTCCACTCTCTTGACCTTTCATTCTTTTCCCTCCAGACATAAGTTTTTACGATTTGTTTTAAACCTTTATTCATAATCCCCCCTTTTTGGTTAGTTTTGCTTATGACAAAACCCTCTTTGAATTGACCCTCCTTACAGTCCCTGCTCCCTCTTCTCATAACCTCTAATTTCCCTATTAAGTGAAATATATTTCTGAACTCAACTCTATGTATATATGTATGTATATACTCTTGTTCAGTCATTTTTCAGTTGTGTCCAATTCTTCATGACCTCTTTTAGGGTTTTCTTTACCAAGATTCTGGACTGGTTTACCATTTCCTTCTCCAGCTCACTTTAGATGAGGAAACTAAGGCAGACAAGGTTATGTGACTTACCCAGGGTCACAAAACTAGTGTCTGAGACCACATGTGAACTCAGAAAGATCATTCTTCCTGATTCTAGACCCAGTGCTTTATCTACTTACCATTACCTTAACTTCAGCCAATTCAGTTAAAAATAAGGTTCAAGTTTTAACTGTTCTCCCTAGCTTTTCTTTCTTGTTTGTATAGTCTGCTACTTGTATACTCTAATAATGGGAGATAATTTCATTCACTCTTCCTCTCCCTTTTCCCCTAGTATATGCCTTTTCCTTTCTTCTTTTAAGATAATCTAAACATAACAAAACCACTTCCTCTACAACTCCTGTAATTATTAGAGTATTGAGGGGGAAATTGTTTTTATAATCTAGCACATGGTTACTTTTTGTAAAAGTCTCATGTTCAGCATTTATATGCATACATATATACACACAAATACAGAAATTCTTTTTAATATATAGAATACATATTACATAGACAGAATATGTGCATTCATATATATACACATATGTGCAAGCATAAATATACATATATACATATACCTGTATGTGTATGTATTATATATATGTATATATATATATATATATATATATACATATATATAAAATTTCCTGTTTCTCATTCAATTATCACCAAAGTCAGAGTCAATAAGCATTTATTAACTGCCTACTATATGCCAGACACTGTGCTAGGTACTGGAGATACAAAGAAGTACATAAGATAGTCTCTCTCCTCAAGGAACCACAATCCAATGGGAGAAGCTAAAGAGAGGTCTAGAGGGTACCTAAAATGATGCATGATAAAGTCTTGTGGCTAAGTGGGAAGTGATCTGAGGAGAGGTGTGTTGCAGAGTTGGTGTCATTTTGTAGAGTGATCCATTTCTGGAGACTGCGAAGTCCAGGAAAGCAGTTGGTTATGAAATAATGAGGTAAAGGTCCTCGGTGCCATCTTTAAATATCTGGGAGGAGTTCTCTAATATTCTACCTTCCAATCTCTTCCACCTTCCAATCTCTTCCACCTTCCAATCTCTAACCAAAGGACCCTGGGGGCAGGGAGTGATGAAGAAATGTGTTTTAAAGTTGATTTCATCTTTTCCAAATGATGAGTTTCCAGAGATTTTTAAGTTCGGCAAAGTAGCTCAGTGGGAAATGATGGGATGAATGCCCTGGGCATCCTCCTTGCAATGATAGAGGAAGTGTGAGGAGCTTTCCAATGTCTGCCTTGCACTCTCTCCAATAAGAGGGAGGGTGAGCTTGTTCTATTTAAATTTTCTAAAGTTCTATTCAGGTCCTCAACTTATCTTTTTGTTAGACCTGTCTTGGTCTGAAATGGACACACTGAGGTCTCCAACTATTACAGTTTTAATGTCTAGTTCTCCCTTTAATTTTATTGACTTACCTTTCATATGGTTAGATACTATATTATTCAGGGCATATATATTAAAAATTGATGTTGTTTTATTATCTATGATGGCTTTAAGCATAATATAGTTTCTCTTCTTAACTCTTTGAACCATCTCTATTTTTACTATTATTTTGTTGTTGCATTTGCCATTGTATCACTTCAAAACACAGCTCCTAAGTCCCCATTCCATAAGTCTAGTTTTACTAATCAGCTAGATTTTACTAATTAGCAAAGTATCTAATGAAACAGCTCAGCAAGACAAACTACAATAAAATATTCAAGTACCTCTTTCTTCCCTTCCTCCCTTCTTTCCTTTTTTTCACAGTTCCTAGTGTCAGCCTCAAATAATATTAGCTTTTGGAGCATAGTCTAGCCAGCCAGTTGGAGTCCACATCCACTTGGTCTATCTTTTCTACTGACATCCTCACATTAGAAGGATTAAGGCAGTTGTCTCAAGCCTCTCTTTTATTTAGAGTTAGAACATCTCCTTTAACTATAGTCAGCTCTTGATTATCAACTAGCATTTCCCTCTCAAGACATTTTTGAGGGTGCTACATTCCAATAAATCACAAAAGGTTGTGGGAATCTGAACTCCTCTAGGCTCCAAAATCATCTGGATCTGTCAGGAACAAAAGGGATTGGTTGAAAGTGTTCCCAGGCAATTTCCTTCTACCTTAAATTCTTTGTTCTACATGCCTTCCTTTCACATGCAAAGGTAAGGAACAAACCTCTTAGACCAGGGACTAGAGGTCCCTACATAGACACATTATTTTCAAGGAAGAAGACTCTTGGTAAAGTAGAGGATGTGATGTCACCAGCTCTCACTCAATTTTTCTCATACCCAATAAGGTAATCTATTCACTGCAACTCTACCCACAAACCTCTGCATTAAGGCTGGTTTTCACATGCTTGCTTGGTCCTATGCCAGTAATCTACCTGCCTCCTACCTACTCATAAACACTCTGCAGAACTATAATCAACAAACCCCCTCCTCAGCTCATAGCTGCAATAAGATGTTTTAATGGAACCTTTCAATGTTGTGATTCATTCTCTTACCTCCTCAGCATCCCAAGTCCTAACAAAAGATAAAAATCAAGTTCCCAAATCAAATTCACTAGTTTCCATCCAACTGAGATATATTATCACTGATGCTACAACTACCATCTTCCCCTTTCCCTTTCTAAAATATATATATCAACATTCATAGGTTCCAAGGATTTAGAGCTGAAAGAGACCTTGGAGATCTTGTATTCCCATCCCCTTATTTTACAGAAAAGCAATTTAAGCCTAGGGGTTATCTGACTTGTGCAAAGTCATACAAGGAGTAAGTGGGACCAAGATTCAAAACCAGGTCCTCTGACTAAACCTAGGTCTCAGATAAGAAGCTCCAAATCCAGAAGGTTGATTTTATTTTGCCCCAAGGTAGCAAGTTCTTAATATTGGAATCCAAGACATAAGGAATTTCTGCAATAATTCATTTTCCACGTTGCTTTCCCATTTAGGAAGGAGATAAATATAAATATAAATTAAATGATGGATATCTTTCACTTTTTTGTGGAAGAGCATAGAATAAAGGAAAAGCACTAAATTGGAAAACAGAAGGTTTGGATGTGTGTCTCAGCTCTGCCACTAAGTATATGTTCATCCTTTGTTGCCGAAGAAGACTATGACATCAGAGAAATAATGACACAACTTGCGCTTGACTTTGTTTTGAGAGAGGGAGGGCTGTGCAGGTCACCAGCCTCACTTCTCCTCCAGAGTCATCTGAATCCAGTGACCAGATATTCATCAGGATGACTGGAGATGACCCAGGATGAGGCAACTGGGGTTAAGTGA
>CM053770.1:199731251-199752546 GCA_028658325.1 Potorous gilbertii | reverse complement strand
ACACAATCATATACACACAAACACATACAAACACAAATGGTCTTGGGCAAGTTAGTTCTTCTAAACCTCAGGCACGTCATCTATAAAATGGTGTTAATAATACTTTCACTCTCCAACCTCACGGCGCTGTTGGGAAGAATGCATTTTTAAAAACTAACGTAATAAAAATGTGAACTACTATTACTATAATTCATCTTCTTTTGGCTTTGGTCAGAGAAGATTGTGCGGGAGAATGTGCAGGAGAGGGATTCATGAAGAGGTAGAAGAAAAAAAGAAGGAATTATAATCTGACTTTTTTTACTTACTGGGTTATCTTAGATAAGAACGTAACTTCTCTGCGTATCTGTTTACTCATCTGTAAGAAGTGGAAACTGAAGGTATGCCCATGAATTAAGGAATTAGCTGAAGAAGTTGTGGTATATGATTGTGATGGCATACTATTGAGATATAAGAAATGATGAGCCAGATGCTTTCAGAAACACCTGAAAAGACTTATATGAATCGATGCAGAGTGAAGTGAGGAGAACCAGGAAAATGTTGTACACAGTAAAAGCAATACCGAACGATGAACAACTGTGAATGACTCCGCTATTCTCAGCAATTAAATGATCTAAAAAATTCTGAAGAACTTATGATCAAAAATACTATCTGCCTCCACAGAAAGAATCAAGGGAAGTCTGAATGAAGACTAAAGCATACTATTTTTCAGGGTTTTCTTCCACAAAATGACTAATACGGAAATATGTTTTACATGATTGCACGTGTACAACCTATATTAGATTGCTTACCATCTCAGGAAGGGAGAATAAAAGAAGGGAGAGAATTTGGAATTGAAAAAAAAAATTTAATGTTAAAAATTGTTTTTATGTGTTATTGAGGGGAATAAAATATTATTTAAAAAAAAACACGGGAGGGAGTCATCTCCAAAGATCACTTTCAGCCCTTGATTTATGATCCTAAGATTGACTATTTTGAAATTGTAAAAAAGACTGGAAATTGAACTTGAAAAGGGAAAATTTGGGAGGATTTAAAAGGGAGAGGAGAAGGGAAAGAAGAAGGTGAAAGAGGAAAAGGAGAAGATGGAGATGGAGAAGGAAAAGGGTAGAAGGAAAATGAACCAAGGGAGTAAGTTACTAAAAAAGAGAAAAAAAGAAAAGAAAATTGATAAGATAAAGAGGTTAGTAAAACAAAGAAAACAGAATAAGGTGTGACTGTCAAGGCTGATTCTAACCAACATGGAGTAATGGATGGATATCCTTATGAACAAGGTAAGGGCTAGATGGTGGTACAATTAAATGGATTCAGAGGTGGCTGAATGTCCATACTCAAAGAATTCATTAATAGTCCATTTTCAACTTGAAAAGTGGTATCTATTGGAGTCTTGCAGAGATCTATATTGGAAAGGTGGTGTTTAACTTTTTACTCTTGCCTTAGATAAAGACCTAGATACCAGGCTTATCAGATTTGCAGATGACTTGACTCTATGAGGAGTAGCTAACACATTAGATGATTGGACTCCAAAAGATCTTGACAGGCTGGAATGCTGGACCAATCTATGAAGCTGGAATTACATATAGAAATCTTACATGAGTTCAACACATCAACTACATGGATAGACTGTTCATATGAAAGACAACTGAGAGGTTTAATGGACTTCAAGGCAGCATAAGTCAATAGTGTGATATAGCAGTTCAGAAAGTCAATGAGATCTTAGGCTGCTTTCTTTGACTCTCTCAGATTATGACTTAGACCACATCCTTTTTTCCAGATAAGTTCTTTCCCTTAAGATCTATAGATGTTCCCTGATTACCAACCAAGGGTATGATCCCAGAGAAGGTAAGAAGGAGGAGTTCCAAATGAAAAACACATGTGAGGGGGAAAACACAAAGATCCTGTGACAAAGAGTCTGCAAAAAACTTCATAGTTCCCTAAGGGCGCTGTTCTACCAATCCATGGAGAACCCTTGACCAACCCTTCCTCCAACAGTAGTAGTAGTAGCCCTGCTGTCTTAAGGGCAGGAGGTAAATGAAGGTATGAAAACATGGTTCAAATCCATAAAAACAATTCCAAAATATTAAGCAGGAAAGTTTACACAGTGAAGGATACTGAGGGCATAAAGGCAAGGGTAAGAAAAGTCAGAAATGAATCCACAGTGCCAAAGTCAGGGATGACACTGCCCTTGTTGGCAGTTAAGTAGTAGATCAAGGAGTAAGCATGCCCAAGGCAAACTTTGCCTGTCTGAGCATTTTACATAAAGTTGGCCCCTAAACATGAATAAAGGCAGCCAGGTGGAGCAGTGGATATAGTGCCTGGCCTGGAATCCAGAGGACCTGAGTTCAAATGTGGCCTCAGGCTCTTACTAGCTGTAGGACCCTGGGTAAATCACTTAACTTGGTTTGCTTCAGTTTCCTCATCTGCAAAATGAGATGGGAAAGGAAATGGCAAACTACTCCACTGTATCTACAAGAAAACCCTAAATGGGGTCATAGGGAGTTGGACATGACTGAAACAACTCAACAAGAGCATGAATAAACTTGTCACAGCATTTCTGGTATTTTTGTCAGTATTTCCTGCTAAAGGAAAGAGTGGCAAAGTATTATCAGAAGCCTGGGATTAAGAATTAACTGCAAAGAAAATAAATGTAAAAGTTAGGCATCATGCAAGCTTAAGTATAATGCGTCTCCATCCACTGCCTAGAAGATGATGAGATATTAGGAAAGGGGTTCAGCACCTAACCTTCCACAAGAAAAGTATCAGAAATATAGGAAATCGTGTTGAATTGAAAGACATCATCCAATTCCCTAAAACTCCTTGCATCTCCTAATTTCCTATAGATTGCTCAAGGTCTGAATGCTTGGCTTGACAGCCCTCCTCTCTTAGCCCCTTGGATCTCAGCCATCCAGGTAACCAGCCTGACCTGGGTTACCTATCTGTTCTCTTGCTAACTCAACCATTCTTCTTCTCCTGTCCTTGGTAATGATTACCTTTCCTTCACACCTGAGGGTTTTCCTAATTATTGGCACATGTGACACAGGAGGAGGAAAGGAGGCTGGCTCTGATCTAACTCTAACATACTTGAACAGGCACTAATTATAGCGGCATCTACCAGGTTGCAGGAGCCTGACCTTCTCAGTGAGGGGTGCAAGTGTGGACAGACTCTGCTGCTCCTGCTCTGCCTCTTTGGGTCTCAAAATATTGTTTGGAATACATGGATATAATATTTAATCAATGACCCAGGCACAGTGCACTAGGGATACAAAAACTCAAGTTTAGATCTGTTCACCTTCAAAAATCATATTCCTTCTAACAGTTCCCAGATTTGACCCCTATATTTATATACAGAAACAAGAGAAAATTTCTTCCAAGAAGCCATCCATAGAAAAAACTGAGTCTAGAGGTTAATTCATGGACTTTGCAAGGGGTAATTTGTAGGTATCCTTTCTGTCTCTTAAATTGGTAAGACTTCTTAAATGACATCTACAGACCTATTTTAGAGCAACAAACAAATAACTCTTTTAATTCAATAAGAGAAAAGATCATCTCCCCATTTCCTTTTTATAATTATGTGTGTATGAGAGGCAGCATAACATAATGTTTAGAGCGCTAGATTTGGATGGAATCAGAAAGAAATGGATTCAAATCCCCACCCAATAGGGTGGGGGATCTCATCTCCATGAGTCTCAGGCAATTAATTCTATATGGTAGAGGGGTATTGTGGAAAAAGAACAACCCTTCAACTGAGGTCAGGAGGATCTAACTTCTGACACCAGTTGTGATCATGGGTAAGTCACTTTATGTGCCTCAATTTCCTTATCTGTAAAATGGGGGAAAAAATACCCCTGGATTGTTGTGAATGAAATGAGATGAGGGGCAGCTAGGAAGTGCAGTGGATAGAGCACCAGTGCAGGAGTCAAGAGGACCTGAGTTCAAATCTTACCTCAGACACTTGACATTAACTAGCTGTGTGACCTTGGGCAAGTCGCTTAACCCCAATTGCCTCATCCCAGGTCACCTCCAGTCATCCTGATGAATATCTGTTCACTGCATTCAGATGGCTCTGGAGGAGAAGTAAGGCTGGTGACCTGCACAGCCCTCCCTCACTCAAAACAAAGTCAAGTGCAAGTCATGTCATTATTTCTCTGATGGCATGGCCTTCTTTGGCAATGAAAGATGAACACAGATAATGTATGAAAAACACTTTGCAAATCTTAAAATGGTTCATAAATATTAACTATTATTATTAATGATTGTTAAAATTAGGAGAGGTACTGAGTGGTGGTAGAGTATGTGTATGTGTCTAGGGGATAGAGAGCTGACCTTCATGTTGAGAACCTGAGTTCAAGTCTGGCCCTGACACAGACTGGTTGGTGCTTTCAATGCCTCAAGAACTAAGTCAACTGCAGAACTGATGAGAATCTATATTGATAGATGGATTTTAATCTTAGAGAGTTCCTAAGTCCTCTGAAATCACAAATCCTGACTAAAAATTATTAAATGGTTACTACAAATTATATAGAGGGTGTGCCCAAGAGGGTGTGGAAAGAGCAGTGATTATATGTCAAAAAAAGGTCCAATATGAATAGTGTATACATATATATATATATAAAGAGAAGGAATACAATAAGAGCAGAACTACAGGAAAAGAACCCCTTACTCTGTTTATGCAATATTTGATATTTATGAATGCAGAATTTGCTAATCAAATACAAAATAAAATTATTCTTGCAACCTTCTGTGAGTTTCAGGAAAGCCTAGCAAATCTGGGACTATCAAAATTTCTACCTTGAGCAAAATGTTTCTGATGGTCCAATGTCAACTTACTCACTTTTGATAGACTGACTGAAATAATAAGTAAATCATTGACTGGTTCCTCAGAGGGAAGCTGAGGATTTCATTTGGTTCCATTTCAATTAGTAAAGAATTTAGTTTTGTGCCTCAGAATCCATTTCTTCTCCAAATTGGCAGACTATAGTTGAGTGACATGTTTGACAGTCAAAGACAACATGTTTCAACCAACTTTGAAGCCACCCTTGACTTTTCCAGTCAATTACTTGACTGACAAACGGGGTCAACCATTACCAAATTATAGTTAATTTTTCTAAATGGAGATTGGATTTGTCACACAAATAAAGTCAGATCTAAACAATTAGAAAGTTATTAGTTGCTCATGGATATGCTCAACCAATATAAAAATGACAATTCTACCTAAATTAATTTATTTATTCAATGCCATACCAAACTACCAAAAAAATTCTTTTATAGAACCAGAAAAAAATAACAAAATTCATCTAGAAGAATATCAGGAGAATCTGTGGGGAAAAAATGTGAAGGAAGGTAGCCTACTAGTACCAGATCTCCAACTGTTCTATAAAGCAGTAACCATTAAAACAATCTGGTACTGGCTAAGAAATAGAGTGGTGGATCAGTATAATAGATTAGATACATGATAATAAATGATTGTAGAAATTTAGAGCTTGAGAAACCCAAAGAATCAAGCTTTTGGGTTAGGAAATCACTATATAACAAACATTGCTGGGAAAATTGGAAAACAGTTTGGCCGAAACTAAATATAGACCAGTATCTCACAACATATACCAAGATAAGGTCAAAATAGATACATAATTTAGACAAAAATGGTGATATCTTAAGCAAATTAGGGGAGCATAGAAATTTTTACTTGTCAGATCTATGGATAAGGGAAGAATTTATGACCAAACAAGAGATAGAGAGCATTACTAGATATTAAATGGATAATTTTGATTACAGTAAATTAAAAAGTTTTCACACAAACAAAACCAATGCCACCAAAATAGAAGGAAAGGGTTGGGGGGAAGATTTACTGCAAATTTCTCTAATAAAGATCTCATTTTCAGATATATAGAGAACTAAGTCCAATTTATAAGAATATGTCATTCCATAATTGATAAATTGGAACTTGAAAGGATTGCCAATGAATTGGAGAATGACTGAACAAGCTATGGTATACAATTGTGATAGAATACTATCTTGCTAAAAAAATGACAAGCAAGGATGCTTTCAGAAAAAATCTGGGAGGACTTAACTAAAGTGATAGAAAGGGAATTGAGCAGAACCAGGAGAACACTGCACACAGTAATAGCAGTTTTGCATGATGATCAACTGCGAATGACTTAACTATTCTCAGAAATACAATGGTCCAAGACAATTCTGAAGGACTTACAACAAAACTGCTACCCACTTCTAGAGAAGGAAGTGATGGAGTCTCAGTGGAGATCTCAGTGGAGCATATTGTTTTTTACCTTCGTCAGTTTTCTTGTTTTCTTTCACAACATGGTCAACATGGAAATGTGTTTCGCATGACTGCACATGGCTAATCCATATTAATTTCTTTGCCTTCTCAGTGAGGGGGAGAGGCAGGAAGTTGGGAAAGAATTTGGAACTCAAAATGTTAGAAAAACCAATGATAAATACATGTGAAAGAAAAAAATAAAATAAGAGGAAAAAAAACAAAGTGGGGTTGATAGAATACAAATTACTGTAGTTAAAAAAAAACCAACAGTAACATTCTCTCCTTGAAGTTTATTCCTGCCCTTTCAAGTTCAAAACTTCTTGCAGATTTATTGGATAATCGGACCAAAGTCCTCTACAATGATGAGGTCATAGGATAATAACCACAAGTCTATTCCTTCCAGCTTTGATTGAAACTCCTGACACAAAGACTGGTGAATAAACCATGTGATTCTGGAGTTAATCTTTCTCCTCTGACTTCTAGAAACTGATTACTTCAAGACTAGAATGGAGAAACAGAACCTTTTTTTTTTTTTTTGGTTGGGAAAGGAAAGATTCAGTACTTTGTCCTTTGTTGCTTAGTAACTACAGGCTATAAATGGATTTTATGACTATAAAGGTTCTGAAATTAATGTCAACTTGTAAAAGTCAAGTTACAACTACTGAGAGGGAGAATACGTCTTTGAAAAGTGCACACAAACAAAGATGCTTCCTGCATTTATTCTTGTTTTAGAGTAAGGAGAAGTAAGATTTGGGGGCTTTTGCAGGGCTTTTAAATACTAGATCTATCATTACAGAGACCCAGTATCATCTGCACACCAGGGAAATACTGCTCCCATAAAGGGTCCTGGCTCTAGGCTCAAGTGAACATGGATTTAGTCTAGGGAGGATCTGACCTCTAAAAGAAGAGGGTCAGGCTTTTCTCCCTCTATGTAACTCATTATGCTCCCCTTTACCTGTACCGAACATCTTATATAAAGCTTAGGTTTGGCTCATGTCTAGGGGGGATTAATAGTGTCCCTTCCAGAAACGGAACTCTCTACAAAGTAGTAGATACCAGGTATAGGACAGCTATTTATTTCCTCCATCACAAAAGAAATACTTAAAACAGAAAAGTTACATAAATGTACATTTAAAGAGTGCTGACTGGTTTGAGAAGCAGAATACCGAAATACAGACCCTATCACTGTCACTTTTACCTTGGAAAAGTTACTTCTTGGGATATCACTGTTCTCATCTGTAAAGAGAGAAAGCTGGATGAGGTTCCTTGCAGCTCTAAATCTGGTTCATTATCCATAAAGTACAAATGAACGCTATCAAAACACAACTGTTTTAAAAAGGTATTTCTTTGTCTGAGAGATAGGCCCAATTTGTCAACCAAGAAGGATTCCTCTGTTAGGCCTCCACCTGGTTTTAGTGATATAAGATAGTGATGAATAAATATATTTAAAACTTGAAGCACTTGTTGGGATGGTTGAATAGCTATTTTTATATTCACTTATGCTGCCTGTGTAACTCACAACTCCAGACCTTCTAGCAAGCCAGAATATCAGAAATGTTCAGTCATTTCACTTGTGTTCAACTCTTTGTGACCCCATTTTGGGTTTTCTTGGCAAGGATACTGGAATGTTTTACCATTTCTTTCTCCATCTCTCTTTTACAGATAAGGGAACTGAGGCAAACAGAGTTAAATGACTTACCCAGGGTAACACAGTAGTAAGTGTCTGAGGCCAGATTTGAACTCAGGAAGATGAGTCTTCCTGAATTCAGGCCCAGCACTCTGTGCACTATGGTGCCACCTGGCTGCCTCATAAGCCCAGCACAAAATTTGGGCCTTAGGCCAAGTGCAGTATCCTCCTAGGGGTGGTATTTATCTCTGAGGAACACCACAGTTGCAGGAACAGCCTCCCATGGGCAGCCACCTCCCAGTTCTGAGACTCTCAAAGGCTTAAGCTTTCTAGGTAGTTGCAAAGGCTTGAAATAACCATTTTAGGATTGATTTTTGGCCCTTTGACCTCAGGCAAAAAAACACAAAACAGAAAGGACCACCGAAGACTTCGGGTCACATTTCTCAGGTCAAATCCATGTTCTCCCTGCCATCTAAGGCAGCATACTCCTTCTGGGGGTCAGAATGGGAGAGAAACTCCTTCTCCCAAAATGACGGAAGAGCTGACAGAGTCCCAAGTAAGGTGTTCAAAAGAGAGATGAAGCTGTTCCTTATTTGCTCTTCTCATTCTCTTCTAAGTGGACAGTGATTCAGACACTCATTACCTTGGTATCACTCCACAGTAAAGGGCAGCAACAAAGGATTGCTGTGCCCTTCCAAAGCCCTAGTCCTTCAGCCATGGAACAGAGCACATATACCCCACTAGAAAGGTCCATGATCAGACACAGTCCATGGGATGGTCCCCAGCAAGATCCATTGCCCTGCTCCCTTCTTTGAGAGGAATGTAAACAGCTTCAACCCTGGATGTCACGTGTGTAAGAATCCCAGAAATTTCAGCTCTATCCTTGTAGAATACTGTGAAGTTCCTAGACTTGGAAGTTGTTGGAGTTGTTTCTTGGAGAGGACCATGGCATCAGGAAGGTGATGTCATGATTTGCAAGTCATTTAAATGAGGGAGGGCTGTGCAAGGTTACCAACCTCACTTTCTCCTCCGGAACCATCTGGGTCTAGTGGTCAGATACCTAGCAAAACGGCTGAAGCCGATCCTAGATATAGTGGGAGACCTTGGCCTCTTAAAAGTTAAGATCTTTCCCAGGTCTTAGTTTGACTGAGTGACTAAGGTTAGGTAAGTAAAGAGGCAAAGAATGACCTCTTTTACCTAGTCAGAAAAAAAAATCAATCTGGGAGAGGAAGACCCTCAGGTTTCTGGGCTGTTGTTGTCTGTCTTTGTGATGACCATGACATGAAACAACCCAGTTTGGGGAATTGGATGTGACAATCAAGCAGTTCATTTCCAAGTAAGGTGTTACACCAAGTGAGCTCAGTGGAAACACATGGCAGGCCACCACTGCAAACAGAGACTGGAAGTAAATTTCAACTGTGTGCTTCCTTGTTTTTTTTTAATTGATGGCCTTTGTCTTCTTTTATTTCACAATCACTTCCCAATATGTACCACCCCTTCCTTGTCATCAGACCCTCCCTTATATCAAATAAAAACAGTTAGGCAAGACCAGTGTATACAGTGTACACAACATCTCACTCCTTTAGTCTCTCTGTTGGGGAGAAGAAAAGCGGAAAAGGATAAGCATTTATTAGCCACCTACCAGTTGCCAGGTACTTTGCTAAGCATCTTTATAAATATGATCTCATTTTATCCTTAAAAATCCCTGAAAGAGTGGAACTATTATTACTCCTTTTTTGCAGCTGAGGAAACAGGCAGGCAGAGGTTAAGTGACTTGCCCAGGATCACAGAGCTAGTAAAGTGTCTGAGGCCAGATTTGAACTCAGGTCTTCCTGACTCTAGAGCCAGGGCTCTACCCACTGTATCACCAGCTGCTTCTAAGAAGAATGTGTTTCATCCTCAGTATAGTTCCGTTTAATAAACTTCTTTTGCTAATTAACTTTTTATTACTAATATCTAGTAGTAAAAAACAAACAAAAAGAAATAGTCTCCATCTTGGTGCTGAGGGCTTTTAGTCTTTATGTAGGTTACCAAGAAGGACACGAGGTTACAAGTATATATTTCCTGCAGTGCTCAGTTCAAATCTAGCCTCAAACACTTAACTCAAACACCTTGAGCAGGTCACTTCCCCTCAGTTTCTTCCACTGTAAAATAAAAATAATAACATCACCTACCTCCCAGGTGATTGTGAAGAACAAATGAGATATTTATGAAGTGTTTAGCATAGCACCTTAAAGGCTTATTCCCTAACCTTTCCATTCCTGTTCCCATCCAGATCTGGCTGTCAAGATCCACTGTGATTTCCCTGGGAATCCTGAGTTCAAGTCCCGTTTCTAATGTGTGTTAACTGTGTAACCTTGGGTAAGTCACTTCATCTTCCTCACCCGTAACATGTTAGGGTTGGGTTAGATTGCTGGAGAAGTCCCCTCAAGCCCTAAATCTATGCTCTTAGACTAAAAGTATACACATGGGCACATGCCCATTGCTTTTACCCTGGTTCCTAGCAGGAACCAGGAAGTTGCCATCTTTTTCAACGTCAGAGAACTGACTAAACTTATGCATACAGACTAAAACTTCTGACACAAACATAATGACTAATACTTATATAACACATTACATTTTGCAAAAAAAAAAAAAGTTGCTGAATCTTGGGTGAAATCTTGTATATTATCAACGCTTCTGATTCTCACACAACCCCAGGGGTGGGTACTATAGATTCTATATTCATATTATTAGTTGAGGAACTAAGACCCAGAGGTATTTGTACATGGTCACTCAGCTAATAAAGGTCAGGGACAAGATTTGAATTCAGTTTTTACCAATGACAGGCAGTTAGCTGGCCCAGGGGATAGAATGCTGGGCCTTGAGTCAGGAAGACTAGCCTCAGTTCAAATCTAGCCTCAGATATTAGCAGTGTGACCCTAGGAAAGTCACTAAACCTCTGTTTGTCTTAATGCACCAGAGAAGGAAAGGGTAAACCACCTCCGCATCTTTGCCAAGAAAACCGCATGGACACTAGTTTGCCACGATCCATGGAGTCACATAGGACATGACTGAATGAATGAGTAACTTACCGATATCATGTCTAACACGATATCCGCATCAGCGCCAGGTTCTTAAACATGGGAGTTGAAAAGATTTAAATTACCAAAGATGGCTATGGAATTTCCCTCCCAGGAGGGTTTAAGAATAGAAAAAACTGCCAAGGATGGCTTAGTTTCAAGACTCCCTGGAGGCAGCAATGACCTTTGGAGTTCTGAAATACAGAACGTATACCAACAACACTTAGCCCAGCATACACTGATCTTGTTATGACAAAACATTAAAGTCCAATTAAATTACTATACCCTGGGATATGAAGCATGAAAGACAAAGGGATTGAGGGGGCTCAAAGTCAGTAATTTTTTCTGTATGTGATGCCTCATGCCAAAGTAGCCTGGTTTTTAATTACTTCTCAGATACATCCTCCAAGCTAAAGTCTCAAGATAGTAACTACGAGATAGCTCTATGCACAAAATAAAGTTGCCCAAATGTTCATATCTGATACTTTAAGGCAACAGGCACTGTCTCCTTCCCTATTCTACTGAGAAATCTATGTGATGAGTGGAATAGGACTGCGAGGCAGCTCTTGTCTTGGCAGCAGGCAGGTGTCTGCTTCGTGACAGGAGACCAGACCTGCTCTGCAGCAATTCTATCAGCCAAGCACCTGAAGGCTGAGCACACACAGAATGCCTAATATGGTTGCTGGCGTCCCAAAGGTTGGCCTCTTTCCAGGCAATGATGGTCTATTCTAATACTCTTAGCTCTTACTTTGCATTCACAGTACCTTTGATTTTATTCAAATAAACGCTTTGCCCCAAACAATTTAATTTGACATCTTGAAAATATCTTCTAGATCTTAAAAACCACTGCATTTGGAGCTTGAGACTAACTCAAGTATTAGTGACTTATGTTGTGGCCACAGTTTGGTACTTAAAATAATGGTTATGGATAGATGAACCTACATTAGTAGAGGAAGTACATCGCCGGGGTAAAATTATAGATCTAGTAACAATCCCTAACTCATGACATTGTTTAATGAGATTTAATGAACTTTGTTCTAGAAAGCCAAGAGTCATAGTGGTAGTATGGACTCATAATAGCTAGTATTATAACAGTTTAAAGTTTGCAAAGTACTTTATAAATATTAACTCATTTTATCCTCACAACCACTCTGGAACATAGGTGGTATGATTAATCCCATTTTAGAATGGAAAGCACTGGACTTGAAGTTAGGAGAGACTTCAGTTCAAATCCCGCTTCCAGCATTCACTAGTTATGTGATTGTTGTACAAGCCACTTAACCTCTTTGAGGCTAGTTTCCTTATCTATAAAATAGGAATAATCATGCAGGACCTATTTCTCAGGACTGTTGTGGGGACCAAATGAGATGATATGTGTAAAACCCTTTGAAAACCTTAAAGCCTTGTGCATAGTTGTTCAGTCTATTCTGACTCTCAGTGACCCCATGACTACAGCATGCCAGGCCCTTCTATCCTCCACTATCTCCTGAAGTCTGTCCAAACTCATGTTCATTGCTTCCATGACACTATCTATCCATCTCATCCTCTGCCATCCCCTCTTCCTTTTGCCCTCATTCTTTCCTAACATCAGGGTCTTTTCCAATGAATCCTGTCTTCTCATTACGTGACCAAAGTATTCAAACTTCATCTTCAGTATTTGACCTTCCAGTGCATGTTCTGAATTAATTTCCTCAAGTATTGACTGATCTGACCTTGATGTTCAAGGGACTCTCAAAAGTCTTCTCCAGCACCATAATTCAAAAGCATCACTTGTGGGGCACTCTGTTTTTCTTAAAATCCAATTCTCACAGTCAGTCATACGTTGCTACTGAAGAAAACCCCACAGCTTTGACTATATGGATTTTTGTCAGCAAGGAGATATCTGTGTTTTTAGCATACTGTCCAGATTTGCCACAGCTTTCCTTCCAAGGAGGAAACATCTTTTAATTCCATGACTGTAGTCACCATATGTAGTGATCTTTGAGCCCAAGAATTCTTTCATTTCTTCTCCCTCTGCTTGTCAGGAAGTGATGAGACCAGTTGCCATGATTTTTTCGGGTTTGTTTTGTTTGTTTGTTTTTTAATGTTAAGCTTCAAGTCAACTTTTAAATTCTCCTCTTTCACCCTCATCAAGGGGGGGGGGGGTCTTAATTCTTCACTTTTGCCTTCAGAATGATATCATCTGCATATCTAAGATTGTTGTGTAACCTTAATTCTGGCTTCTCACTCAGCTAGCTTGGCATTTCAGCATATGTTAAGTAAATAAGGTGACAATATACAGCTTTGTTGTACTCCATTTCCAAACTCAAACCAATCAGTTGTTCCATATTCAGTTCAAACTGTTGCTTCCCGACCCACATACAGGTTACTCAGGAGACAAGTAAGATGATCTAGTACTCCCATCTCTTTGAGGACTTGCCACTTTTTGTTAAGGTCCACACAAAGACTTCAGTGTAGTCAGTGAAGCAGACGTTTTTCTGGAGCTCCCTCGCTTTCTCCATAATCTAATGAATGTGGTCAATTTGGTGTCTAGTTCCTCTGTTTCTTTGAAAACTCAGCACTATATAATTGCCAGCTATTATTAAATTGCTCCTATGATTATGGGTAGCTCATCCACTTGGATGGCTCATTGCACTAAAGAATTTTTAAATGATACTATAAATTAAATAAGAGCCCTAGAGAAAATAATTTGAAAAGAAATAAGAGATTTGAAGAAAAAGAAACTTAAAACTAACAGCTTCTTGAAAATTACAATGGATCAAATAAAAGTTAAAGACCCCAGAAGATAAGAAATAGTATAACAAGTAAAAAAGGAAGTAAATGGAAGTTATATGAAAAATAATCTGAAAAACAAATCAGGGAAGGATAATTTAAGAACTGATGGCCTACCATTAATAAAAAAAGAGCCTATATATCATATTTTAAGAAACAATGAAAGAAAGCTGCTTAACCATTTTAGAATAAAACAGCAAAGTGAAAATAAAAGGAATCTACTGATAACCTTCTGAAAGAAATACCAAAATGAAAATTTGCAGGGAATATCATAATCAAAATCCTGAGTCTCCTGATCAAAGAAAAAAAATTGCAAGCAGCCCGAAAGAAAGAATTCAGCCACCAAAGGATCACACAAGATTTAGCAGCATCTCCTACAAAGGAATGTTAAATTCCAAAAGGCAAAAGGTAAGAGTTTACAATAAAAAAATAACCCAGCAAAACTGAGTATAATCTTATTGCAGGGAAATGGATCTTTAATGGACTAGATTTCTAGAAGATTTTTCAAAGAATTCCCAGAAGAATAAACAAAAATGTTAAAACACAAATGAGTCAACAGAAACAATAGAAAGAACAAATGTGAGAAGCAACTAGAAGGGACTATACAAAGTGTTTATTTTCTAATAGAAAGAGATGACACTGTCATCACGGGTCATAGGAAAGTAAATAAGACAGAGTCCTTAAAAAAAAGAAATTGGAGGAACAACAAACTAGAAACTAAGATGATAGTGAGATAAAGAATTACAAGGAAGTTTGTTTTTAAATGTCAGTATCAGTTCACATGGAATTTTAAAAAATAAGGAAAAATATCATTTCTCCAACAATACCACCTTTATTTTACCCTGTTGCTGTGGTGCATAAAGTGCTTGACTTAGAGTCAGGAAGACTTGAGTTCAAATCCTGCCCCAGACACTAACTAGCTGTGTGGCCTTGGGCAAGTCATTTAACTTCTTTCAGAGTCTGTTTCCTCATTTGTAAAAGGAAAGGCTTAGATTCAGTTGCCTCTAAGATCCTTTCCAACTCAAAATCTATAATACTAAGTCTGAGGTGTGGCTAAACCAGCATAGAGTACTTTAGGAAAAATGACACACTAGAATGATTACATTCTCAAAAGAGGCACCTCAGGGAATTAGCATGTTAACGAGTATAGGATAAATACCCTGAACCTCCGAGTCTCTCAAGTTTTCACTAATAGTCACTAATAATCAACATATATTAAGCTCCTACTATGTGTCAGGCACTGTGCTAAGTGCCAGGGATAAAAAAAAAAAAGAAAAGGAGGTAAATTTACTTTGGGCATTTTTTTAAAAACCAAGATGAGGGAAAAATTGGGAAAATATTCACTTCTACTTTTCTTGTTTTGTTGATGTGACTGTTTTAATAAGAGGAAAAAAGAGACAGAGACTGAGAGACAAGCCCAGGACACAAAAAGGGTGGGGGGGAGAACTGCTGTATTTTGAATGCTATTTATTTTAATATCTATTCAGGGATTATACGTATGTATATACATACATACATACATACATACATATATATATATATATATATATATATATATATATATATATGTATATATATATATATATGAACACCAAAGCATCCATTTTTATTTTCATCTTTGTAAAGAAAAACAATAAACAGAAGTCAATAAAAAGAATGGCCATCTACCTATACTCATGTACCACCAATACATAAAATATACACATATATACATTTTTTGGTCTGGTTCTGTGATGTTGGGAGCTGTCAATGAGGAATATTTCTCTACTTCTACGGACAGATCAGCAGTTGTTCCACCATTTGTAGTCTCAGAGCAAGGAGCTGTGACCTTTCTGTCTGTCATGGACCCCTGAGGTATTCTAGACCCCTTCTCAGAATGATATTTTTAAATGCATAAAATAAAAATACATAGGATTATAAAGGAAACCAATTGTGTTGAAATACAATTATCAAAGCACTGAAAAGGCAAGTTCATGGACCTTACATTAAGCCCCCTGTTTTAGAGAGTTGCCTTTGGTACTAAGAGATAAAGGGTGTTGCAGGTGGGAAAACAGAGAGTTCAGAGGCAGGATTTGAACCCAAGCCTTCCTGATTCTGAGGATGATTCTCCTTTTACCAGTACATACTTTAGCAGTAAGTACACTGAATATATCACATATGTATGTTTATAACTTATAGACTACATATATAATATGTATATAATATTTCAACTACAAGTACATTATAACGCTAAACATGTTATATACATATATTCAATGTGCCTGCAGCTGAAGCATGTTTTATATAAATATATATATATATATATATATATATATATATATACACATATATACTCACACATATAATACATACATACATATATTCTCACATGCACATTTTCATCTATAATATAGAAAACTGAGAATATGTCTATGTATTACACACACACACACACACACACACACACACACACACACACACACCTAGAGCAGCACATTATGGTAAACTGGTTAGCCTCAATTTAATAATCTGCTAAATGAGATAATATTAGATGAAAATGTTTCTGAGGTTCCTTTCCGTTCTAAAATCTCTGACTCAATGATAACTTCAACTGCAATCTAGAACACAAGAACTGTTTACTCCTCCCAAGTCAGTTTCTTACTACAAGCATCCATTCTCAGAATTCTCTTAACACTGGTACTTCTTCCAAGGTATTTGTTGAAGAAAACATTTAAACAAAATTATAAATAGAGGTGGGGAAAATGAACAGTAGTCAGTCATTTTCCAGAACCTACTATTCCCTGCTGAAGCTAGCTTCTTCTTACCTTCAAAGAACTGCTGCAGCGCTTCTTTCTCTCCCAACACATCCATGATGAAGACACAGGTCCTGGTCAAATGGAACGTTGCCGAACTTCAGGAAGTAGGGACTGTTGCCCTCTGTTTGTTAGAGATCTACCAGTAAATTTGAAAAAGTCTCATGTTGTTCTAAAGACGTAAAGATTAGTGACCTGTTCCAGGCAAGGATACGTTATGATCTTTACCGGTCTTTCTACAAGAAGCAGGGTGCATTGTAGGGTGTTAAGCAAAAGTTAACAGGTGAAGAGGGAAGCAGGAGCAAATCCATCCTCCACTCTTAATACAGAAAACATTCTATTCTGCATTTCTTCTTTGTTTCAAGGACCTTTGGCCTTGGTGACACATGCAATTATATAGATGGTAATAAATATATAGTCTTATCTTCTCTGTCATTCTAGAACAGGATATTTATAATTCTACTACTACAAAACAGACCTCTTCAGCCACGAGGACATTAAGGCAAAGGAGGCGCTGAGTCTACAATTCAAGATAGCAGGAAGTAGTGTTTTTTGTAACTCATTTCCGTCAAATACTGACTTCAGAATGCTATAGTTAAGAAAAGCTCTTGGGGCATCCCGGTGGTTCATTGGATAAAGTACCAGCCAAGAGGTCAGGAGGATCTGAGTTCAAATGTGGCTTCAGACACTTACTAGCTATGGCCCCTCGGCAAGTCACTTAACCCCACTGACTCCAAAAAAATAATAAATCCTCAGTTTCCTCATTTATAAAGTGAGGACAATAACAGCTCCTACTTCACAGGGTTGTAATGAATTAGATAACATAATTGAAGAACTTTACAAAGCTTAAAATAGTCTAAATAAATATGTTAGCTGTCATACCAAGTCAGGATTGTTAAGTTTTCATAGTTCTACTTGTTGGTAAGCCTTGGGCAAATGCCAGAGTCTCTGCCTGCTTCAGCTTCATTTAAGAAAAAAAAAAGAGAGATAATGCTTGTGAAAACATAAAATGTGAAGTTCAAAAGTCTCAGTATCCAATAATCTCACAAGTTTGTTGTGAGGAAAACACTCTGTAAACCAGAAAATGCTATTAAATAAATTACTGTAAATCCACACTTTAATGGAAATAACAATTTTTTTTAAAACACCATTTATACATTTTGTTTTCACAGAACCGGCACTTCCCAATAAAAGCCCAGATAATATGCCATACACAAAGTACCTTCCTTCCTCTCAAACACCGAGATCTTTTTTATTGTCTCATGATATAAAACTTGGTATTTTTTTATAAGTACATGGTAAAGGCAGATCATTAGCTCCAAAGCTATCCCATTTATCTGCGGTACCTTTCTGTTACTCCTTTGCTCTTTTCAAAAGCTGCTTCTTGGGCACTTTGCTTTCGGTTTTTAAATTTGGTATTTCTATCATTCTCCTTGCCCTCATGATGCAACCAAAACAAAATAAAATATAAAGCCTCCCTTGTAACAAGTTAATATAATCAAACAAAAAATCCACACACTAACATGATAAAACAGGAAGGCAATAAATGTTGGAGAAGATGTGGGAGAGTTGCAACACTAATGAATTGTTGGTGGAGCTGTGAGCTGATCCAACCATTCTGGAGAGTGATTTGGAACTATGCCCAAAGGGCTACAAAAATGTGCATACCCTTTGACCTAGCAATATCACTTCTAGGACTGTATCCCAAAGAGATCATAAAAATGGGAAAGTGCCCCACATGTACAAAAATATTTATAGCAGAAATCTTTGTGGTGGCCAAAAACTGGAAATCAAGGGGATGCTCACAAATTGGGGAATGACTGAACAAGTTGTGATATATGAGTGTAAAGGAATACTATTGTGCTATGAGAAACAATGAGAAGCCTGGAAAGACTTACATGAACTGATGCTGAGCGAAAGGAGCAGAACTAGAACTTTATACACACCAACAACCACAGTGTGTGAGGAATTTTTCTGGTAGACTTAGTACTTCATTGAAATGCATGGACTTAAAAAATTTCCAATGGACTCTTAGGGCAAAACGCCTTCCACATCCAGAGAAAAAACTATGGAAACAGACCATTTTCTTTTGTATTACATTTTGTTTTATTTTATGGTTTCTCCCATTCATTTTAATTCTTCTATACAACACGTATTTAATAGGAAAGTACATGTAGAACCTATGTAAGATTGTACACTGTCTCAGGGAGGAAGAAGGGAGGGAGAGGGGATGAGGTAGAGGGAGGGGGGAAATCTAAGATAAATGGAAGCAATTGTCAAACACTGAAAACAAAGTATTTTAATTTTGAAAAATCCATACACTGTCCATGTCTAAAAACATGTAACATTCGACACATGTAACCAATCACTTCTCCGTCAAGAAATGGGTAGTACACACCATCATTGGCCATCCCTTAGAGGTCTGGTTCATCATTGCATTCATCAGAGAATTTAAGTCCTGCAGGGTTGTTTTAGTTTACAATGCCAGTTATTTTTCCTCTATTCATTTTATATTGCATTCCTTCATACTAGTATTTTTAGGTCTCTCCATATCCATTCCTTTTTTCTTTTCTTATGGTACAATAGCAGGACTGTCTCTGGTCATCCTGATCTATATCTTGCCACTGGACCCAGATGACTCCAGAGGAAAGAGTGAGGCTGATGACTTTGCACAGCCCTACCTCACTTAAATCCAATTCACATGCAAGTCATGGCATGACCTTCCTGATATCATGGTCCTCTTTGAGAATGAAGGACAAACAATAACATGGTATAGTAAGATTTCATTATGTTAATATACCATAATTATTGCATCAATTCCATTTGAAGAGGATCTGCTTAGTATCTATTTCTTTGCTATAACAAAAATTGTCACTATTTTTGTGTAGATAAATAAACATATATAAGCATATGCATGGGGTGGCTACACGGCACAGTACATAGAACACTGGGCTTAGATTCAGGAAGACTCATTTTCCTGAGTTCAAATCTGGTCTCAGATACTTACTAGCTATGTTACCCTGGGCAAGTCACTTAAACCTATTTGCCTCAGTTTCCTCATCTGTAAGATGAGCTAGAGAAGGAATGGCAAACCACTCCAGTATCTTTGGCAAGAAAACTTCAAAATGGGGCCATGAAGAGTCAGGTATGACTGAAATGACTGGACAATATATATACACATTTGTATATATATATTTGTAATTTATAGTTTTCATGTTTCTATACATATATACATGCATATATGCATACATACGTGGGTCTTTTGCTTTTTCTTTTACTTTTAGGAGGAGGTATGTGTGTTTACTCAGCAGTGGTATCACCTGGACAAGAAACAAGCACACTTTAGTCACTTATGGGCTAGAGTTAGTTCCAAGTTGTTTTTCCAAGTACTTGATCTACTTCACAACTCTCTCATCACCTATTCTCCTTTCCCTTTGAACAATCAGCATTTTCCCTTTTTGTAATCTTTTCCATTCTGAAAAAAAAAAAGTGGAACATCAGAGTTCTTTTTTATTTTTAGTGATTTGGGACTTTTTGATTTTTAGTGACTTTTTTCATATAGTTGTTTATATTTTTTTTTCTTTTTTGAGAACTACCTGTTGATATCCTTATATCTTTTGGAGAATGGCTCTTGATTAGTTCAATATATAGCTTAGATATCAGAAAATGTTGCTGCAAAGATTTTTTTCTCTGGGTTAACTATTTCCCTTCTGATGTTAACTGAATTACTTTCCTTATGCAAAAGATTAATTTTGTTTAGCAAAATTATCTATTTTATATCCTGTGATACTCTTTATCCCTTGTTTGGTGAAGGAACTCTTCCTCTATCCATAGTCATCAATGCTTATATTCTAAGTATATAGTTGTTCCTTAAATAGGATTAGGGGAATAACTCTTCTGATCATATTTATTTAACACACAAAACAAGTAAAACAATACACTGCTACCAAAAAAAAAATTGCAGTTTCTACAGGTGAGAGATTGGTGTTCTGCACATAATGCAGAGTCTTTGCAGTCATTGCTATAGGATTTCCTTCTCCTATGAAAAGTGCAGGGGCGGAGCCAAGATGGCGGAGTAGAAAGACTCACATTTGCTAGCTCCGAATCCACAGCTCATAGATTTCCTGTAAAAAGAACTCCTGACAAATTCTGGAACAGTGGAAGCCGTGTAGAAACACAGTGAAGGAGATTTCCGTTGCAGAGAGCCCTGAAAAACCGACCACAAAGGTACCCCAGACAGGAGCAGAGCCCTGCCCTGCGGAGTCCTTCCCCGCCCCGGCCGCACGGCACTGAGAGGAGCGAGCAGAGCCCAGCAGGCATCAGGGACCTGAATCTCCGGCGGCTGCGAAGGTCCCTCCATCCACAGACGTACAGGTCAGTGAGAGAGATGGGCTGAGAGGGGAGCGGGTATCTCCGGGACTCAGACCCCCTCGGGAAGCTGCGGCCTTGGCAGAGGCCGCTTGGCCAGAGGCCCGCAGAGCAGGCTGGAGCTCCACCCCAGCTCCATTACAAAAGATCTCTACATAAACCCCCTGAGGGAACTGAGCCTGAGAGGGGGCCCTGCCCCCACCTCAGAACCAGCAGATAAGCTCCCATTGAAGAGCAGTCAGGCCTGCCGCCAAAAGCCCTGAGGCTGGGGAGCAGCATTTGAATCCCAGACCCCAAGCACTAGCTCATTGGATCTGGGCCAGGGGGGTGGAGAGGACTCTCAGAAATCAAGTAACTGGCTGGGAAAATGCCGAGAAAAGGGAAAAAAACTAAGACCATAGAAGGT
>CM053770.1:199542062-199730751 GCA_028658325.1 Potorous gilbertii | reverse complement strand
ACAAATGGGGAGAAAATTTTGGAACCCAAAATCTTATGAAAATGAATGTAAAAAGTTAAATAAATTTATTTAAGAAAAAAAAGAAAAGTGCAAAACACAATGATCACTGCCGCGAAAATCACATGACTGAGTCTAGATGGTAGAGAGATGATGAGAGTGCATAGCCCACAGGTCTTCAGCACGTTGAAACTTTAAACAAAATTAACTGTCTATAATAAGCTTATGTACATTTACTACGGTAATTAACATAAAATGGATTCATATACTGCATTTATGCATTTGACTTACTCATTTTTTTAGTTTTCTTGAAATACACACATCAACTGTGATTTTCCATACTATGTTGTAAATCTCCAAGTTTCCATTTAATTAAAATAACCTAAACCAGGGATGACCTGTACATCACAACCCATCTATGCATACTCATTTTCAATAACTTCTGTTCTGTCATACGTAAATCCTCTACAGTCCCACGCAGTGTAGTAAAGGTCTTGCTCTAGGTCTCCTGACATTGAGCAGAGGATCAGTGGAAGCCTTTGCTCATACCACATCGTTGTCTACTCATACTCATCATGTTCCTCTCTACTGCCCGTTGGGTGAACCTTAAAATTGAGACAAACCCTAATATACTACATAAATATTAGAGATTATTACTCTCTACAATGATTCCTCCTGCACAAAATCTTACTTTGATACCTCAGACTGCTGCAGAGGTAGATCTGGGTTCTCAAAAACTGTATCAGGAAAACACACACTTTGGCAGGATTTCTTTAAAAATGCTTCCTAAAGTTCCAATATGGCCACAGCAAGAGAGCATATCTGCTTTCCAAGGACACTTGGTGATGAATTCTCTGGCTGTGGCAACTCATGAAACAAAAGTCTACAATCTCGGCCTTCTTGTAGGCCCCTTCCACTTCTGCAGGAATGGGCAAAGAGGCAGAAAATAGGGCCAGAGGTTTTTAAGAACCACTTTTTAGACTCTCTATAAATATTAACCTAGCTGCTGGTACTCTATACTTGAGATCCTTGTTCAACAACTATACCATGGACATATGACTGGAGAAACTGATTAGGATTAGTCATAACATTCTTGCTATAAATGAAATAAGGCTACCAGACTAAGTTGCAGCTAATATGGAAGAAAGTTTTCCCTGGAAGGAGGAGTTGGTTTTGGTTTTAACATGTATCCAAAGACAAGAAAAGATATTTCATGGGCTATGTGATCATCTCATACTTCAGGGCTCACGATAAATATCTGTAGAGACAACCACAAAATGACCAGTGCATACGCACCAACACCACTTACAGAGAATAAGATGACAGAGAAATTCTAAGAAGATTCCGATTAAACCATTTCCAAATGAAATAAATGTAGACTTTTCATAATACTTAGTGAATTCAATAAAAATGTAAATATCGGGGCAGATAGCAAAAAAAAATAAAAATAGTCAACATGATTCAGGAGTAAGGAACCACTCAATCAACAAACATTTATTAAGTGCTCATTATATGCCAAGCACTGTGGTAGGCACCGGGTACAGAGAAAGGCAAAAACACAAAAACAGTCCCTGTCCAGCAGGGAAGGCAAAGGCTTGTAGACAATAAAGGAATTTTACCCCTACACACCATGAATATCTTCTTCTTCTTAAAAAAAAAAAAAAAAGAATTGGAAGGCCCTAGATCTGATGTGTACCAAAAAAAAAGGACAGGAAATGTGACATTACTGATGTGGGAAACATTTCTGAATAAGCTGTTTGTGAACAGTTACACACAACAGACTTCTTAAAACAACGTTCAAAATCAGTACAAAGTATGGGACAAAGTATAAAAGGAAGACTAAAAATACATAATACAACAATTCCAAGCTGGCCTACTTAAACAAAGTATTGATGCTGAAAAATGAGAAATAGATGGCGGAAAAGGTCACTAGAGGAGAAGGCATTAACAACAATAGCAACTTCATATGAAAATTTACCTTCAAATGCTCAGAGATCTGTGATCCCAATATGAGGAGTTCCCTCCATTCATGCAAATCACAACTCATCCATGCCTGCCAATTCTTTGTGACTCGTTAAGTTCCCCAAAGTTTGCCACAAAGAGGTCCTGTTCTACTGCTACTTGTCAAAGAACACAAACTTCAACAGTCACGTATTTTGACAAACCTTTTTTCAATTCACTGTCATGTTAAATATGAAGTATAACTTCTCAAACTCAAGAGATGGAACTCATTTAGGGCAGGTAAATTCGTCCTCATCTCCATATTGGTTGCCATTCATGCGTTTCAATTTTTTTTTTTTTTACTACAACTGTTTGATTTCACAGTTCCCTCTATGTACATTGCTGAAGTAATTGTATCTATTGTGATTCGAGACTTGAATATTTCATGTTACTCTTCCCATTCTGATGAATTTTTCAGAATTGTTCAGATTAATTGCTTTTTTTATGGCATGGTAGTATCTATATTTAAAGGGATCTTAGACATTCAAACGACTCATTTTGCAACTGAGGAAACTGAAGTACAGAGCTTAAATGACTTGCCCAGGGTCACACAGACCACAATTTGCTTAGCAATTCTCCAATCTATGGGCTTCTATTTTGCTTCTGTTCCTCTGACATTAGCACTGTGGAGCATATGAAACCTGGTTTTCTGTTTTAAACCTTGTTGGGGTACACATCTCGCACTAGGTTCTCTGGGTCAGATGGGCATTTAAGCTACCTTCATCATCTAATTACCACCAGCTTTCTAAAATGCAAGAAAAAATATTTAAGTCTAAGCAAAAATGAATGCAGCCATATTAACTTTCCTCATCACAATTTGCAATTAGCTCTCCAAAAATTTATTTTGAGAACTGCAGCCCTCTTGAACCAACCTCCTTTCAAGAACCTCCATACCATGTGTTATTTATTTGCCTTTTCTCAGAACTTTCTGTTATATGTCAGGTAATTTCTATAATACATCAATTGAGAAGATGTACCTGTACCCCAGGGGTTCCCAACAAGGAGGTCTGGGCTCACACAGATCCAAATTTACTATAAGGAGGCTCTGGGCTCATATGGACCTGGATTTATCTGTCTCAGGTAGAATCTGGATCCATGGGAGTCCAGACCCCTTTGGGCTATAGAGCACAAAGTCCTAAATTCTCCACTAATTCTCGCAGCTTCTTGGCTTGTCTTTCCTAATCTGTCTTTGATTAAAGTCACATCAATGTCGGATGACTGACGCTTAGCCAGTGTCCCAGGTCAGCTACCATGAATTCTAAATTATGTGGTCATTTTTCTCCCAAAGTTTCTTTCATTGCCACTCCGCTAATAAATTCTAGAATAACTAAGAATTTATGAGGGGTGGCTAGGTGGCACAGTGGATAGAACACTGGGTCTGGAGCAGGAAGATTCATCTTCCCAAGTTCAAATCTGGCCTGTGTGACCCTCAGCAAATCACTTCAACCTGATTGCCTCAGTTTTCTCCACTGTAAAATGAGCTAAAGAATGAAACGGCAAACCATCTTTGTCAAGAAAACCCCGAAAGGGGTCATGAAGGGTTGGGACACAAGTGAAAAACAACAAAGAACTCTAAGAGGCATCCAGATAAAGCTCTCATAACAAGCATTCATTTCAACAAACATTAAAGGCCTACAATATAAAAAGGACATGATGAAAAATGACAGAGACACTGATCTTAAGGAGTTAATAATCTAAAGAGGTGACACAGGGCTGGGCTATGACATTTACTTAAGTATGATTTAAGGTAGAAGATAATAGAGGCCAGAAACCTAGACTAAATGCCATAAGAACATTTAAGAAGAGAAAAGAATTACCTGCAAGACTTCGGACAAGTCACTTAATTTCTAAGGTTATTTTCCTATCTGTAAAATGAGGCAATTGTACTCACGTTTCTAAGGTCCCTTCCAACACTAAACATCTTATGATGATGAACTTCATGGTGGAGTTAATACCTAAGCTGGGCCTTTAGTTAATAAACTGTCTGATACAAGGTACAAGTGCTTCAAACATTGGTTCCCCATCAACTTCCAGAAGCAAAAATCTAGTTAGTCAACAAGCATTTATTAAGAGTTTACTATATGTTAGATACTGTGCTAAATGCAGGGGATACAAAGAAAGGCAGAAACATTCCCTGTTCTCAAGAAGTTTCAACTGTAGTTCAATTTGACTAAAACAGTATGTGAGGAGGAAATATTTCAAAATGGCAAGGGGAACAGAAGGCAAAGATCAAGACAGAGGAAAAATCTGGAGAGGAAGAGGGCATCCTATGACCTGTGTCAGGCACTTTAGATGATAGAATGTGAAAAGGGAACAAAGTAAGAAAGTAAGGAGGAAGTACAAGGAGCTCACTGGAGTTAAGGTGTAAGGGTACACTGACGGCAGGAAATGATGGGATCCTCTGAAAAAGCAATGGCTAGTCTTGCTCCAAGGAATGGCATCATACAGATGCCATCAGAAAAGGAATAATCCAGTGTCAGAGGAAGCAAAGAAAAAAATAGAGGTCACTGTTGATTCCCTGGAAGAGTCCTAAAAATCTATTTATCAACCCAATGTTTTCTAATAGGAAAGTCTGCTTTCCTCTTGGGGCATACTAACAAGATGTGACACCCTCTCAAGACTTGTCAAACCCAATAACTCTGTTGGTGCTTCAGGCAGAGACAAACCATTATGTTTAAAGGGTCCCAAAAAGAATTGCTATGAGCTACAGCTCTGGGGAAGAAAATGAAGTCATTTGAGACACAAGTGGTATGTCCATCTCTATTTGCCATTTGAAGGCAAAAGCATTAGAAGAGAATGGTAGGTTTGGGAAGTGAACAGCTGCTTAAGAAAGAAAATGGCCCTGTATTTCTAAACCGTAGATTAAAATACAAGTTTGATGAGCTCCTGTTCAGGGATGGAGCGAAACTAACAAGTCACTGGTAAAAACATATTTGCCTGAGGTCTTGCAAATCTGGTAAGGAGGGCTTAAAACTGAAAAAGGGGAATATCTATCAAGTTTGTGGTTTGTCCTTCATTTTTTAAGGAGGGTGATGTCTTGACTTGGAAGTGAAATGGATTTAAGTGGGGCAGTGCAAAGTGACCAGCCTCACTCTCTCCTCCAGGATCATGAGTTCAGTGGAAAGATGATTGGAAATTACCCCAGATACAGTGGGAGACCTTGGTCTTTTTCAAGCTAAAATCTTTCCCATATCTTAGTTTGCCCGAGGCAACACCTTACTGAGTGATTTAAGGTTAGATACCACTGAAAAGAGTTATATAGAACAGTAGAGATGCCTAGTAATTCACAGGAGTCAAAAATCAGGGAAGGAGTCAAAAATCAGGGAAGGAGTCATTAGTAAAACACAGGGTTCTCAGATGTTTATATACAAATGAAAAAAGCACGGGAAATAAGCAAGGCAAACTACAGGTTCTAACATAAAAACATAAATGTTCTCATAGGTAACTGCTGACCCTCAGGGAAGTAGGTTTCATGGCTACAGTAGCACTATGGAAGAACATATACCTCATTCAAAAGGAACAGAACAGGTGAAGAAATACTCTTATAAGAGTCAAAAGCATGAGGCATGCTAGAAAGTATCTGAATGAAGATCAGAGGAGGTAAAAATAGAAGTTGTATTGTTGAAGTATATTACAAGACTCCAGAAGAGAAGGAGGAAATACACAACTAAAGAAAACAGACCACAAGCTTAGTAATGGGGCATTAATAAAACTGTGGTAAGGAAATTCTAATACCTGGGCATTTGTCTTCCAACTCATAACAGAGCAGTTAATTTAATTCTTGGAATGGTATAAAATCAGACACAGTTGACATATTAGTTGGTTTTGCCCAAATTTGGTAACTATGGTCAACCCTCAGTCCGTTTCACTGCCCTAAATCCATCACACATGGCTAAGAAAGCCTTACCGATATTAGTTATTTCTGAGGCCAAGACAGACTTTTCTTGCTGTTGCTTAGTTGTTTCCAGTTGTGATCCCAACTGGAGTTTTCTTGGCAGAGATACTAGAATGGTTTGCCATTTCCTTCTCCAGCCTCCGTCTGCAGTTGAGAAAACCAAAGCAAACAGGGTGAACTGACTTAGCCAGGGTCACACAGCTTGAGCTACATCTTCCTGACACCAGGCCCAGTACTCTGTCGACTGTGCCACTTAGCTGATCAGAGACACCTCTACCCATTAACCCACCAACAATAATAATATTAACAATATTAGCTAACATTGATACAGTGCCTACTATCAATATCAATTGATACTGACACCATCAAAATCAAATAATATCAATATTAGAGGCACCGTGCTAAGTGCTTCATATATGTTTTAGATATGTGTTACTTCATTTTATCTTGCCAGCCCACCCTGGGAGGCAGGTGACTGGCCACAGGTTACACGGCTAGTGCTAAGTGTCGAGGTGGGATGCGAACTCAAGCCTTTCCTACGCCAGCCTCTGGCCCTTCTCATTATCTATCTCCACTTGGATTCCCTACCATGTCAAACACGGATCATTTTCTCTCCTATTTGTCCAAACCCAGCTCCCTTATCTATTCTCCCCTTTCCTATGGCACCTTCCCTATCCCACTTATCTAAGCCAATGCTATTAAACTCAGATGGAAACAGGGACCATGAAACCACACATAAGCAGTCTATGTACTGACTTAGCAAACCATATATAAGTATTATCTATGTTTTATTGTATTTTTATGTTAATTATTTCCCAATCACATTTTAATCTAGTTGGAACCCACACTAGTGAGGGTTGTGGGCTTCATGTCTGAAACCTCTGATTCAGGCTATGGACCTTAGAATTATTCATTCTTCTCTTTCATCCTTTTCCTTTGTTCAACCAACTATAAAAGCTTTGATTCTTTCTTCTGTGTTTCTCAAATTCGATCCCATTGTCTCCATTTACCTCTTTTAACTAGCCTGCCTTCAAAACCACCAGAATCCAGATGATCCAAATTCAAATCCTGGTTCTGACATCTACTGGTTTGTTACATGACCACCTCTGATTTTCAGCTTCCTTATCTATAAAATGGGTGTAACAGCTATACTGCTTATTTTCACTTTTCAAAATAACACTGTATAAACCTCAAAGCGCTATTACCCCTCTGAACTATATATCACATACCCTGCCCTGATAGACCAGGATAGACCAGAATTCAAATCCTGCCTCAGGCATTTAATTCCTGTGAAGCCTGGACAAGTTACTTGAACTCTCAGCCTTAGTATTTCTTAACCATAAAAAGGGATACTAGCACCTATCAGAGTTGTGAGAATTACGAGATCAAACATAAATGTTTTACCAACCTTAAGGCACTATATAAATGCTAGTTCTTTTTACTATTGTTCATTTTCCTGAAGTATAATTTTCACTGCTAAAAAAGCTAAAACAACCTTGGACATTATATAGAAAAGTATTGTGTTGCATTTACAAAACTAACAGTCACTGGTCACATCATACCTGGGGTGCCATGATAAACTTTAGGTACATTAAGGTCACTGAGAAATCAAAATGAATCCAAGATGGCAACCTGAGTAGTGAAGAGTCTGGAAATCATGTTATCCAAGGGATAGTTTAAAGAAGTAAAAGGTAAAAGTGAAGACTCAGAGCTCTCTTCAGATATTTGCTGGGCTATGACATGGAAGAGCTACAACATTGTGTGTAGCTGACCTAGGTCTAACAGTTGATAGTTATAGAGAGGCAGGCATTGTTCGACATAAGAAAAAACTGAAAACTAACATTTTCATCAATGAAATAAGTAGTGGCCTTCCCCATCATTGGAAGCACTCAGATGGAAAGTGGACATTCATCAAATCAGTTATGAAAGGAATTCTTACATGACGAGGTGGTTAAACTAGACGGTTAACATAACTCAGACATTCTTACATTACCACTCAGCTCAAAAGATTTTCTGTTGGTTCCTATTTTCCACCACATCAAGTCAAAATGCCACTGCCTCACATTCAAAATCTTTAAAATATTAAAAAAAAAAAATTTTAGTATTCCATTTTTGACTATTAATTTACTATGGCATATTTTACTATTCTACTAAAAAGTTACCTTGGGTCAAACCATTTTTCTCATTAGGTCTTGCCTTTATTCATTTACTCCTCTTCTCTGCCTATTCAATACTGTCCCAATCCCACCTTTTCCATCAAAGAATTCTCAACCATGATAATTCCCCCTCATCTCTCCCATTTCTGCACTTATTATGAGCACTGAGAAGCTATTTATTTAAACTCCAAGTTCAGTGAAGTCTGGGCCCACCTGTGATATTTTTCTTGCATTTTCCAGAGTAATATAGCACATTTTCAAGAACCAATTTATAAAATTCAAAGCTAGTTAATCTTTCATAAATAGCTCACAGAAAAATCACTGCTAATAGACAGATAGTGTTAGTTCAATATACAAACAATTAGCACTTTAAACAAAAAATTACTCCAAGTATCAGAGATCTGAAATTCTAAAATAATGAGCTAACTTTTCATGTGGCAGAGCACAACTAGAGGAGAAAGCAAACACATGTCTTCAATCTAACATTTATTTAGATTTTTTTTGCAACTATAAATTACAATCATAAGTACACCTGCAAGTCTTTGTCTTAGTTTGTTCAACTAAAGTTTTATGTAAGCGTACACAGTATGTGTCAGATTAAAACAAATCACAGTACTCCTTAATGCGTTTTGCAAAAGAGGATAAAACATCTTGGACCCAACTTCTTGGAAATAAATATCAAGTGACCATAAAAAATTCAGCCATTTTAGTTATTCAGTGAAGTTCATGCATATTCAGTGTAGAGAATTAAAGCTCCTCCTTGAAATATCCCAGTTTTGCCAATGACATCTCTTTTCTCAACTGCATAACTTCCCAAAACATCTGATCAACTGCACAAAAGAGAAAAGAAAAGGACATATAAGTCATTAAGGAAAGACTACCCTAAATTCTAATTTAATTTTTCACTGAAGCACATTCGAAATCAAAGAATTAGTTTAAACTCTCATCACTAAATCCTGTGCCCAAGAAATCTGAGTCTATATGCTCCTTCTTATTAAAAACTATTCATTATTTTAATCTATTTTGTGATGGTTGCAGCTAACAACCGTTATTAGAGTAGATATGCCATAACATTTTAAATATGATTCAACTCCATCAGAAATTAATGCTATGCTTGTATTGTAGTACATATGTATTAAAAGTTACTTTGTTTCAAGAGGAAAGAGGCACTTCAGTGCCATTTCCAATATAAATGTTATCATCAACAATTACAATTAATGCTCAATTACTTAAGAACTTATTATCTAATTCTTAGATCTTGTTCTGGCTGGCTACCTCCTGGCCATTTCTGAACATCTTTATGAGAAAGTGAGCAAGAAAAAAAAAAAGGGACTCAAATTCAGTCAGGCTACCCCTAAGTACAGTGGTAAAAGGTTTATTATTGAATCAAACTGTTGACAAAAATTAATTGGGAGCAATTTTCTCTGGATTTAAATTACTCAAATTTTCCTATTACAATGGCAAAGAGTTGATTTTATAGTTAAGGGAACCCAGAATATTCATTTTGTTTCTAATAACAATGGATTTAAAAATTTTAATAGATTTCTCTTACACACGCATGGGTTTATGATTCTACAAAATGCCATGGAAGGGTTAAAAAAAAAACAAAAACAGTATCACCTCTTCCCCTAAACTCATCTCCAAGAAAGCTTTTAATCTGCATGAGAAAAAACAAAATATCTTTGTCTTCACCATAATACTTTTTTCTGTAGTTCTAACAAAAAAAAACATCTAATTTAATATAAAGTATTTGTTTTCCAACTTAGCAACAGTCTTTAAAATGTCTTTGCTAGTCTAGTCCTATGAACAGGAGTAGTGTCAGTAGTATTACACAATCTATCACACAAAAACCTAAGCATACCGACAAAAACTTTTAATTAGAGAATCCCCCAGATATCATTTACATAGTTCAACCATTACAATTATAGCTGTATAGGAAAAACACATTAAAATATCCAAGTCAAGGAGAGGATAGTTTAGTTTTGAACTAGCATGTTTTGTTCCACATAAAATTAGAATTTACTTGGTTCATCTGGATGAGAAGTAACAAAACACCACTATTTATTTCAAGTATAGGAAGATTTTAACAGATAAAAGCCCATAAATGGCATTTACCCAGTATAAAATTAATATGGCCTCGGCAGACTGCAATGATGATGCACTACTCTAGTACAATGTCTACTATGAGCTAGTTTTTGGATAGCTATGTCCAATTCGTAAGACTTTTTTCTTGGGTTCTGAGATCCAATTTTTTAGCTTGAAACTTGAATACTCTGAGAATTATTAAGAATTACTAATTATGAAGGAAGACTATATTAAAAATCAACACACTTGCTTGAATTTGGTTCTCCCAGGTATATCATCTGCACGTCTCTCCTGATTTAGAATACAGTAATCTTTATTCCATTCAGTACTGTCCTCACAATGGCTTTACTAATTTCATACATGTAAGCAGAAAATATAGAAAAAAATTTATTGTTAGCTCTTTCATGGTTTACCACCAATTAAAACAAATCTGACCACCTCTAGATTCTGTTCCATTCCTTGAGAGGCAGAAATTCAATGAGCTAGCTATGTATTACCTTCATATACATTGACTAATCACACCCCTGAAGATAAAACTGCTCCTGTCTAGAGGCAGAATGATTAAAACAAAACAAAAAAACCTAACGTACTTAATTCCCAACTTATGTATCAGTTTATTAGTATTTAAGAAACTCAATAAAATGCAATATTAGCATTCCTCCTGTTCTCAGCATTATTGCTAGGTAATAAAAATATATTCCAAATTTTTAATGCATACTTGAATACAAGCATTTGCTATGATAGGTACTCACCATCCTGTTGTTTCACAAGTCCTTGCTGGATATAGCGAATGTATGTAAAAAAATTACACACTGATGTGATCTAAAGTCAAAATAAAAATGTTACAAAAGGTCAACATGTTATATATATGTTTACATGTAAGGTAAATTTAAATAAAAGTTAAGTAAATTACATACCCTGTATCTGCAAAAAGGAGAAATGTAGTAGTAGTTGCTTGAGTCTCCTAATTTAATTCTGTGTTTGCATGACTTACTCTGACCACTTAGAGCACATTTCCTGTAAAACAATTATACATCTAAGTTATTTATTCTTGAAAGCACCTACCCCTTCCATTCCATTCAAAAACGATAATATTTAGCATAATATTAGTTGAATAGTTTGTTTTAGTTGGATTAGTTGGATTTAGCATAATAATAGCTGGAAGAAATCCAACAAAATGATAATTTTCACTGTGTATATTTTGTTATATTTGTAACAATCTCCACACAAAGAACACTGAAGTAAAGCAGTGCGGTCTGTATTGTTTAAAGTGTTTGGCCAGACTCCTAGGTAATGTGATCTCTAATGCTAATTGGCAGGTGGTACTCTGCAGACAGTAAAGAAGTAGAATACAGGTGGCATTTTTGGTCTCAGGGGAAGGAATTCTAGGGCAGTTCAATTCTATCACATCCAGAAATGAATTAAGGTGTAATAACTGGCTACAAAAGGATTTCCATCTGTTAGGTTAGTGACAGGAGAGTTGCCTGCAGGGCAAAAAGGAGAGATAAACAAAAGGAGAAAAATAGGACAGTCCTTGGTTTTCCATCTGGGGTACAACATACTCCTTTCTTACATGAAAAATTGATCATGGCTCTAATGTTTGCCAAAATATAATTAGCAATTTCAAGTTAGGATTTGGATGATGGAAAAGATAAAATATTTGGCTGTATTTTAAGGTCTAAATTATTAGGTGTTGCGGTTTTAAAGACATAACTGCAAAAAAATTATGTGTACCCTATAGATTTATGATGACACAACAAACCCCTACTTTAATTTTTGAGAATTCTTTTGGCACAATGATTAGTCTAAAGAAGTAAAGCTACATGATGACGATAACAGGAGCTAACATTTATATAGGACGTTAGGGTTTGCAAAACACTTTACATATTATTTCATCTAATTCTTACAATGATTCTGGGTAGTAGGTACCACTAACCTCATTTTACAGACAGGGAAACTGAGTCTGAGAGAAATTAAGTGGCTTGCCCAGGTTCACATAGCTAGTAAATGTCAGGGGGAGGATTCAAACCCAGGTCTACATGACTCCCAAGCCCTTCATTCACTCTACCTACTATGGCAAACTCCCTCCCAATAAGCAACATTATATACTGATATTTCAAATTATGATAAAAAAAGAAAAAAGTCACTCCACCACCTATATGTACACCTATATCCTCAAATGGATTTGGGAGTTCCCCAAAATGACAGATCACAAGCCATCCACATGGCTCATAATCCTGTGTGACTCCCATCTACAACCTCCACAAAGTTCATTACACAGACTCCACCCAATGTGCTGGAGGCCTTCCTCCGTTCCTCATAACATCAAGAGAGTAAATATGGAACAATCTTGCCATCCTCCTGTCTACCATTCCTCACCACATGGATAACCCATATTCTCATCTTGTTATACCTCTCTTGGATGATATCTTTTGGATCTCTTCTTCCTTAGAGTTCCTCACTAGAAATACACTGCAGCCTGCCCACTCCCACTACATGCCTTCCACTACCAATGGTGTCTTTTTGAAGGGAGGGTTGTTCCAGGTCTTGCTGCCATAAAGCCACAACATCAAACTGTTAGTATAAAAGGATGGCTCTTTGCTGAGGTCAGTAAAAGTGCTCTGCAACTTCATGAAAGAAATCCAGCCCATCTCCTCCTCCTTTTCAACCCTGGGTCCAGTCTCTATTATCTGTCCTAGAAACGTAAACAATCATGACAAGGTATCTATCCAAGTTTATGTTGACATCTGTACAAGAGACAGTTTCTAGCCACACTCTTGCATGTGTGGATGGACACACTGAATTCTTTTGAGTGACTACAGATCTCTGTGGAGAAGCTCTGAAATGTTGGGAGGCTTAATGCAACCAACACAATGTCACCCACAAGGAGTACTGAGAGGCCTTTCTCATGTGCTGGTAACCCTTCTTTGACCTGTGCTCTCTGCTGAATCTCCTCCACCGCAATGGTAAACACAATGGGTGAGCACAATCCTCCCTACTTTATGCCTCATCTGAGGTTTATTATTGGACATCACTGAATATTCTGTTGAAGGAAACTCATCTGTAGATGGGAGGCAGCTTTTCCTAAAAGTGCTCCTAACAAGTCACTTCCTTCTACCAGCTTGGATGCTTTATTTATTTATTTTTTGGCAATCAACAAACAATAAACACAAGGCGGACCTTACTTAGATGGTAAAGATATATTCTGCTGTTGAATATTGTTTACCTGCTTGTTCTACACAAAAACTACCTACTGAAAATGTCCACAATCCATGTATCTGTAACCCTCGTAAAAACTGTGTAACTGGGACAGTAGCTGTTGATGTTTTCTCGGTCACTTTTTCTTTTTTGGAATTACTTAAGATCTCATATATTTTTCCGCATTTTTGGTACTTTCTCCTCCCTTTAAATACCTGGTAAATTAAACTGATCTCTTAATGCCCTTATAATTATATTGACTCCAACATTAGTTTCACATTATATTTCTCACTGTATTCTTTCCCTCTCTCTCTAGTTTGTCTTCTTTTAAGTACCTAATTACCTATAAGAATTTTTAAATTTTCAAGCAAATTATAAATAAAGGGATTTTATATTGTATCTTTTTAAAAAGGTAAGAATTTGAAATACGAATAATCACAATGCAAATTTATCTTATTTTAGTTAAAGTCAGATTTCCATTGATTTCCCTAAAGAGATACACACTTGTATAATATTTCATGCTCTCACAGACCTGGGATACTCTGGGTGTGAAGATGTGAAATACTACGTAGGTATTCTATATCAGTCCTACTCTGTTGCATGAATCTGACAGGGAGGAGATCCTGACTTCTCAAAGGCTATGACAGTGAAGACTGGGCAACCTCTAGCAGATTCTCCCATGCTAGAAAAAAAGGCTTCAAGTACAGCCTGTGAACAGACTGAGGACCAGTATTGCTAATCACAGAAAGGTTCATCACCTACATGCTACCCACTTCCTAATGATTTTTTTTTTTTTGGCAAAGACAACCCATGAAATGAAGAAAAATATAAAATGGTCCCAGATCTGTGCCCTAGATCTCTGTTTCTGCAGTGATGATGTCCAAGTAGAGGGAAAGGAAGCAGAGGGTACTAAGAATCACACAGTTTCTGGACATCAGCATTCATTAAACCACTGTAAATTAATTGCTACAACAAGGAGACCAAGAGTGGAGAAAATGCTTTTAGTCAGTAAACACCTGACTTACTTGCCAAATGGAGAGAGATGGCTGCCAATGGCAATGCTGGGTTAGAATATAAATTTGCAAAATCTTACAAACAAAATAGACAGATAATTATAAATGGCTGCTTCATAAAACAGAGAGAAGCAGTGAAGGGTAAAATCAGTCTAAAAAAAATCAGGAAATTCAACCAAACTAAATCATCCCAGGGGTATATAAAGATAAAAATGGAAAAAGTACTAAAAACAAAAGAAAAAAATGGACAAGATTTGCAGAAACTATTATAAAAAACTATTTTTTCTATAAAGGACAGGAACTACCACTAATATCATGTCTCTAATATCACAGTTCATGAAGTGTTTACAGAAGTATAAATAGCATATAATATATAAAAAATAGTACGTAAAAAGCATAAATGTTCTTTTTAGGGAACAAAGCAGACAAATTGGATCAAATATGGAGAAGAGACTCACGGTGGGAGGCAGAATAAACTGTAAGGACATTGAGGAACCAAATTTATACAAATCATCCTGTAGATTTCTATCATCTCTTCCCATACTAGATTTCTAAAAATTTGAGAACAGGGACCTCATCTTTCCTTATCTCTCAGGGTACTTGTTAGAGGGCCTTATATATAATACATTCAAATTCCAATCCCCCAGATCTATCAAAGTCTCAATTCAACATTATTGGCAGAAACATATCTGGATGAGTGTTTGACCTGGGGGCTTAGAAGACCTGGATTCAAACCCTGACTTCCTTCCATACTATTTGTGCTCTGACTTCAGTTTTCTCATCTGTAAAATTAGGGAGTTGATCAGATGATTTCTAAGCTTCTGGCTCTAACATTCTATGGTTCTTATTGTACTAATACGATAAAAGTTAAATGTTGGTTGACAACTCTGCTGTAATTTATTTGGAATGTGTTTTAGCATATATTGTACGCATACATATCCAGGAGCAGAGATGTCTAACTAAGTTGCTCCTATGTGTCCCCAAGCAGATTAAAATGCAACGGGAATAATTTGCAAAATAAATGAAAACCTGATACAACACAGGTAATTTAACGGGCAGTTTTCTAAGTCAATATGTGACCCACAGAGATCCTATTTGAGTTTGACATCACTCAGAGACTAACACATAGTAATAATTACACAGCAATAATTACAACTTGTGGAAAATTTAAGTTATGAAAGAGAACAGGAAATATTTAGCCCAACTTAAAATTCTCTAGTGCCTGCTGAATGGGGGCACTCTCCACCCCTATGTTTATGACTCAGTCTACAGGGGCACTAGGGGAATACCAGCCTACGCGTCTGGCATCAAGGTGAATGAAGCTCATAAATACAGAAGGGACGCCTCTGAGCAATCAACAAAATAAACACTGCTATGACAATTTATACGCACATTAAATTTCCAAATAAAGCTCCCATCGCGGCTATGACACACTGAATTTCCTTCTGCCTTGAAAATGTGTCCTACAAAGAGGGGAAACATGTGCTCCTACTTCGGTTCTGCTGTCCTGAGCTGGGCCAGGCCATTTTTGCAACGGGCGGCAGAAACTCCCTTAGTGATGCTGTGCATTTCTGCTTCCACCCCGGATCCCTCATGGAAAGACTATGTCTGTGTGAGGACTGGGGTGGGGACGGAAAGAAAGGGAGGCATTTCCCTCCCCATGTAATAAAAACCACAGAAGGCTTCCTTCTCAGGGTTTACAACACCCTCATATGCAATGAGAGGGCTCAGACAGGTCACCTCTGGTGGCTTCCAGCTCTATGATTCAGCAGGAGTGGGTATTGAGCAGAGTTGTAACTGGCAGTTTTTCACCTGGGGCGAAAACAAGTTGGGGCAAGGAAGAGGAAAGGGACAGCAATAGTGAGCACAGAGCAACGCTGGGGGCAGGCCATCTCCCAGAAAGCCTGGGCCCTATCCCAACGAGGGCATTAAGGGATAAGAAGGAGGAAGTCCCCAAGAAGGGCACTACAGTTTCAGGGTCCTGGAAGTGACAACATGGGCATGATGGTACCATATGGTAGGCCAGCAGAGGATGCCAATGCAAGGGGTGGGTATGGTGGTTACAACAGGGAAGAAATATATTGCCTCACTGAAAGGAGGAAGTGTTTCTTCAGCACCCTGGACCAAAGGCCCATTCTCTTTGCACTAGTTATGAGCTTTGCTATTCAGCACAACAGGAATTATTCATGCATTCATGGTGTTAAGGAGTAAGACTATCACTTCACATCTTATTTAATAAGATTCTATGTGGATCTGAGGGTAATGGAGTCCTTGGCCACCAGGAGCCATTTCAAAGGAAAGACACAAAACCCTCCCACAGTAAGCATCAACACCACATCACAATTTACGTAACTAGACTAACATACTTCGGGCCTCCACATTCAACCGCAGAAGCTTTGACAAACCGAATAGGTTGCAGCCCCACTGGTTCAATGCTTAGAGTATTGTTTTCCACAGCCTCCAGAACAGCTGACGCCAACTTAAAAAGAAAAAAATCCACAGAAAGATATCAACATTTGATACACAAAGCTATTTTAAAATTCAGTCCCCAAACTGCATAATCTTGGTCCTAAAAAAGGAAAAAGAAGAAATGCTATAACCATAGCTAGAATGTAAGCTCCCTGATCATTTCTTTTCTGCATTTTTATCTCCAAAGCCTAGAATAGTACCTAGTATATAGTAAGAACTTAAACATTAACAATTTACTCAATAATTTTTCTTCATACAAAGGCAATTTAATCATTCCCAATATGGCACATACTTTTCTTTTTGACTCAGTCCAGTAGGATTAATATTTTTCAATGTCAGTACTTTTTTTTTACTATATATTTTCTGCTTTTATCTTTGTACACAAGATTCTATAAAAGAATAACCAAACATGTTCTCATGCACAGAACTAAACAGTCAGTGCTATGAAAAAGCAGTTCAAGAGCCACATACCTTTTATTCTAGGAAACTCAAAAAATTAAAAGATTATGATTTCTTTAAATTCAAACAAAAAAATAACTAATTACTATTTGCTGACTCTAGTTCTTACTATATGTTTCTGATCAGGAAAGAGTGGGAGGAGGGAGGCGGCTAGACCACAGTCACATGTAAGAGCTGCCATGATTACATTTTAGCTGAGTAGTTTGTAATGGAACACTGCAAAAGCTTCAAGCACAAATGGTCCTCACTAGTCACTTATATTCATACACATGTTCATCTTTGTGAAGGTCTTTCACATTCACTCTCCTGCATAATTCTCCCAAGAGGCCTATGAGGTAGCTGGGAGAGGTGGTATCTCTATTTTATAGACGAGGAACCTAGGCAAGCCTCTTGGACTTATATAGACAGAAACTCAGTCAAAGTTTTTGATGATGGTGTCTGAGGATAAAGATAGCATTTCTCTAGGACTAAATCTCAGGACATAAATCTAATCCCCATTACACATTTAACATTTCATCCCTCAGACACACATTTCAATGCAAATGACCATCTGCTCAAGATTAGTAAGAAGGCCAGAATTCAAGGATTCAGAATTTACTATGAGATTGTGAGTAAAATAAGGGAGGATCTGTGAGGCTCTGTATGGATTAAGAGGAAGGGGGACGGAATCCAGAGAATTTTGTAAACAAATATATAACATTTTAAAGTTATCTATTGTATTAAAAATGTGTTTTATGCAAATAATATATTAAAAATGTGGAAAGTACAGAAAAATCCTAGACAATACCATATTTTTGCAATACATCCATGTACTCAAACTTTAAAAAAAAATTTTACCTCACTTTTGGAAAAGGTCAAGCATGGAAATATATCTTCCTGATAAATTTTGTCTAAGAACGGGCATGTCCTGTCCATTGTGGGTTCATCCTTCCAAGATCTGAACTCATTATACAGAGATAAGTCAGCCTAATAAATAAAATTCAGAAAGCATTTTTTTAAAATTCAAATTCCCAATTATACCTACTTATAAGTAATGCTAAAGCCACAATTAACAGATTTTTCATTATCAATATTATGAGGTATGTGTAGAAATCAATTTTTTTTCTTCATCCCTATTCCTCAACTCTTCAGATTATCATGAAAGGCAAAAGAAAGCAAGGTAGAAAATGTCTAAGTTAAACAATACTTCCTTCAAACATTTCAAAAGATTCATGATTTCCCTGATGGGAACTACTCTTTACCAACACATAAACAACACTTCCATGCCTTAGTAGAGTGTTTCATGACCTGCTATGGTCAAAATCCCACCAAAACACCATGTTGTATCCAACATTCTGATAAGGAGGTTTCCAAAACTTGGCTAAGCTGATCCTTTAACGCTAATCCATTGCTGAGCCTGCATACTAAAACCATTTCAGCACAGCAGAGTCTACTAGAGTTTATATTCCACTAACATGCTTTCAAGCACCCAAAAGATGCTGCAAAAACACACACAAAAAAAGACCAAATTAGTTTAAAATGAAGGGAAAATGTACTTTCAAATTTTTTTTCTTAAAAAAACAAAACAAAACTCTTTCAGGCAACTAGGTCAAAGTAGTGCCACATATCCCAGAGAAAGCTTCTGGCCTAAGGAAGTCATTTACAAATTTTGTGAGGCTACAGCACCTCAAAAGCTTTCAATTAAGCAGTTTGAACACAATAAAGTCAGAGATCTTTTGTCGTGCGTATGTGTTTCCATTAAAGCCATAATGTGATCATAATATCTTATGGAAAAGAATAAGTTTTGTACTACTTATTATCTGTTCTAGACACAAAGATTTAAGTCAGATTTATAGTTTTCCTTTGTCTAATACTTTTTAAATAATTTCATAAAAATCAACATGTATGTTAAATAAAAAGTTTTCATTATTTTGTAATTTATTTTAAACTATAATATACATATATGTATACTTAAAATATAATATACTTATTACGTACTTCAAAGAATTCATAAAGTAAAAGCAAAACCTTATAAATGCTTCCAAATAATGGTAAAGACAACCTTCCTCATTAAGTAAACAATCGGAGAAAAAAGGCAAGTTCAAACATTATAAAAATCAGTAACGTGAATGCCAGTGTTCCCAGTGCCACGCATTAGTTAGTGCACCACACAATGGAAAACTCAGTCTAAATATAACAAAATTAAGAGTAACAATTTTAAAACAATTCCTTAAAACATACAGCAGAAATCAATGCAACCAATTCTACAAAATATTTATTTTCAAACTCTGCAGCTGTGCTCAGATATGCCCAAATGCTAACTTTTCTTCTACATTTCCTATTATAAATTTAAAAAAAAATAAAGTTATATATATATTTTTTCATTATTAGTATCATCCTTTCTTCCCCTAAAATGCTCTCCAATTAAACGAAATTACACCAACTTTGGTTATTCAACTCCTAGCCTCTGCCTGCAAACCTAACTGAAAAGTAATCCTACTCCCCCGAAGGACCGAATTAAAAAACCTAATCAGTGGCCTCACAAATACAACTCTCAAGTTGACATTAGGTCCATTTTCTAGGAATGGCTATGAAGGTTAAGGTGAGAATAACGGTTCTACTCTAGGTCCCAAGTCCTAATTCCAAATGACCTCTAACCTCTGAGAGTTCCACAGCTCCCCAGTTTTTAGAAAAATTCAAAAGGTAAAATCACTACCGTTTGGTGGGTTGAAGAAATCTAAATTCTGCAAGTCTTTTTCATCTTAAGATTTAGCACTAGCAATAAAATTACTATCATCCAATTTCAGTAAACCACCCTTCATTTACATAACATAAAAAATGTAAAGATTTTTCCTAACTAAAATAGCAAGATTCAGAAACTTACCAAGACTCCAGTTGGTATTCCAAAGTCAGCCAGAAGAGAAGGGGACTGAAGAAGCCCTGAAAGAAGTCAGCTCTACATATAGCCTCCCCCATTTAAATACCGTATTGTGTACCACAGAATTTGTTGGCAGAAAGCCTAAGTGACATCTCTGTGATGAAAACTAATAAGTGTCAAAAGGGCCAGGGGCACAGTCTTTGACCAGTTACCTCTTTGCAGTCTTTGACAATAGGCTGCATCACACTGAGGTCCTGATGACTGCTACTCATAGCACTGCTGGTACTTTTATTTCTTGCATGGCCTTTTTTAAAAGGAGCCTTTCCGCTTGGTGGGAGCTCTTGAATTGGGGATGTTGGTGAAGTGGACAACACAAGTGTCTTTAAGGCAGCAACTTCTGCTTGAAGTACATCAATCTTAAAAAGAGTGCAATACAATTATTTATCTGCTAAATATTTTTTTGATAAATACAGACATGCTTCATCTCTAAGGATAGGGCATTAGTTTTCTTCGTACATTATACAAAATACTGGATAGAGGGAAATAAACTCTTTTTTTATTACTTTTCTTTTCTGGCTTAGATTCAGTCGCCTTTCAGATTTTAATTAAAATCAACAAATCTAGATGGAAAAATATCACCATTTAAAAAAAATTTTAATTTTGTTCCACTTCCAAAGATGTCAAATTCACAGCTCAAGATCAGTTCCAGTTCATCTCAAAATAAATGATGCTGTCTCTCTTCTGAATTGGTGATCAAATTTCAAGTATCAAATACCAATACAGTGCCTTGTACATAATAGGTGCTCAATAAATGTAAATAGTCACATTTATTGATAGAAGATTTTATGACAAAATCTGATTATCTAATCCTTTTAGACAACATATAAAATGTATGAAGTAGTTTTAGAAAAGAGTAACTTTTACTCTTAAAATGCCTGGGTAATTTCTATCATTTTTCTACCATTAAATATAGCAAAAACTTACCTTTCCCTGTGCTTCTTTTAATTGTTTTTCAGCTGTTGCCTGCTTGATATTAGCTTCTCTCACCATTTTATGAGCTTCCTACAAAATGTTAATATAGTGCAAATTTTGGAATAAAAAATTCTTAAGATGTTTTTTTAAAAAAAACTTTAAAAGTTACTTTTTACCTAAAGAAGGGTAAAATCTAAATGCCAACTATGGTATGATAAAGGTACTAAATATTGAAAGGTATATTGAAAACAGTTTATGTCATCTTTTGGAATTAATGTGTAACTGTGTACATAATTTTAGGAATCATTTCTGATTATAATATAGGTATCTCCATCAGTAAGTATATCAAATTGTGCATCTAACATAAAAATAAGGTACAAACATAATAAATAGATGCAAAAACTTAAAGGATCAATTTAATTAACTGAATATTAGGAATGAGAATATATCCTATATGTTATGGCCCAGGTGTCAATTTTGCAGTCATATCACTTGCAATTAGCTTTCACATGTGAGACATAGCACATACATGCAATAAAGAACAAGTAAAGACATAAAAACATGAATAAGGATGCAATTTATAGATATGAGCCTGTCTAAAAGGCTTTAGCATGTTAAAGTCTAAAAGGTCAGGAAATGATTGATGAGGCTACTTTCTATGTTGTGTATTGGAACCTAAGACGTTTTAGTTTTTAATTAATAGGGTCTTCTTGTATTAGTAACACAGAAAAATAACTAATTTGCTCCCTTTCTTGAGTGTACTTACATTAAAAGTAAGAAGACCTCGATTCTGGTCCTAGCATTGCCACTAACCAGGAGTGAGACCAAGGACATGTCAATTAAACTCTCTAAGCTTCAGTTTCTCCACCTGTAAAATCATAGTACCTGTTCTATGTACCTCAGAAGGTTATGATAAGGGCAAAATAATAATGTGATGCACACAGTAGGCATTCAATAAATACTTTCTGAATGGATAAATAATAAACAAGAAATGGCTTTAGGGGAAAATAGCAAAATAATATGCAAAATCAAATTACTAGCTATTTAAGGCTTTAAAGGAAGTATATTACAACCTCCTGTCTTTTTAAGATTAGAGCACTAGATCTCTGCTTTTGTATGTGTGTATATATGAACACATACACATACATACAACCCAAATGGGTTATGACCAAAAATTAATCTTTAAAAAACTAATGGCTACATTAAAACCAGTCTAAACAGACATATAAATGGATCAACTTTTAAATTCAAGGTTTAGATTCAACATTCAAGTACATTATTCACAACCATCTTAAACTGAGGAATTTTACTACTCATCATGTTTACTGACAGAGTAAAGTATATAAAAAGCATTTAAAATAAGGTATACATGTAAACTACCTAATAATAAAAACAATTCACTGATCCCATTTTTAAAAATAAAAAAAATCAGAAAGTCTCCAAGAATGAGAAAAAAATAAAGGAGACCACCAAAAAAAAATCTATAAAAATCTATTTTTGATACATATTCATGTGTGTTCTGGATACTATTTTCTTCACAACAGAAATATTTACAAATAATATGTGATATTCACAAATACACATATATAAGTAATATATTAAAAAAGTAATAGTTATGGGAGTTCCATTGCCATGAAACATATAATACAATCATAGAGATAATCTGTTGTTATTTATCTGTCACAGATAGAATCTAAAAATAGGGAAGGCCTGTCTTTCTGCAACATCCTCTCACACCCAACACATATTTTCACAACACCCTTACTCAACTCCTGAAAAAAAAGGTGTTATGACTGACCAACTCCTTCACCTTTGCTCATGGGAAGTTAAACACTGGGGATGTCAGTTTACTAGACTAGAAATTTAATTTCCTAGCATTATATAATACAGTTATGATTTGTTTTTTTTCCAGTATTTATAGGTGGCAATTATAGAATCTGCTTTGGTACATCTTTTTCAAAATTATAACATTGCTTTAGATAACAGTTTTATGCCTGATCTTTTTATAAAAGTCTTACTCATCATAGACCTCACCGTAAATCTCTCCCTTCCCATTTACTTAATTTACCTACCTCTTGTCTTCTTTCAAGGACTTGCTAGTGTAAAAGAAGATAGCTGGCTTAATTACTTCTATTTTAAAACTGTGTCTTATGCTTGCTCACAAAGGGTATACTCCTGTGCCTAGAAAGACACTGTCCAACTGTTAAAGCCAATGAAATCTTTGTGACACTGTGTTTTATGACAAGATCTCTACATTCTGGAGACAAGTCTAGCTAGTTAGTTACCTGGATCTTTTTGTACCTAATGATTTCTCTTCTAGTTTGTTGATGTATATGACACAATTCAATTCTTAAGCTTCTTCCTGAAGAAATGTTTTTCAACATGGCTAGCTTTTGTTTCTATTTTTTTTTTTTAATAAAAATGATGTGCAATCTTGCCTAAGAAAATGGTATGATTCCATGAAACAAAGTAACTATCCAGGTAATCTGATAAACTAACTCATGCTAAAATGATAATGAAAAACAGTGTAGTATAGTTTTGAACTGGAAGTGTAGTAGACATTTATTGTCTGAGGACTAGTCTGGCTAAGTCCAGAAAGGATCATAACCAGATGGCTAAGCAAGCTTTTTTTTGCCAGAGCAACTCGTTAGAGTCTACTAATGTATCTAAGGATGGTGACATGCAGCTACAGAGAGTACACCCAGATGGAACTACAAACTTTGTGAAGTGTAGAAGTGTACTAGATTACATTATAGCTTCTAGTAATCTTGATAAAAAATTATCCATCTCCATTGTAAATTACTAACATTTACCTCCTGAAAAAATTTCTATTAACAAATAAATGCATCACAACCAAAAGAATGTACATTTTTTTTACAGAGTAACTAAAAAGCAGCTAACCTCAAACAGACTAGCTGTGAGCTCTTCTAATTCTTGCCCCAGTTGATCTCGGACCTTCGAAAGCCTCTCACATTCTTCATCTTTTAATTTCAGTTCCTGTAAAAAACATGCATTTAGTGTACTTACAAGTGAAACTGAACAGAAGACAATCTTATAAAACTCTGACTTTCCCCGTTTTCTCCACTGAAGCTTTATGCTGCATGTCTTTACAATGTGGAAATGCATCCCACTGAAGCTTCTCAAAGGTTCTAATATCAGAGCACAAGACTTGGTGAGTTCTCTAAGGCTGAAAAGATTGTGTCAGACTGGTGAGCGGATTCCATGACATTTATCCAAAGACCAAACTATATTCGGGGCAGGGTTTGCAGTTCGAATCTAACTGACCACTGGGTAACAAGTAGAGGCAGAAGGAAAAGGGAGGAGAGGAGAACGACAAGCCATATGCCTTAAGAAAATGAACTACCTCCATACTGATGGACAGTCTTATTATAAATGAAATCAGAAGCCATAAATACAATTCATTTAATAAGAAGGGTGGAAGACAGATTTGTTATGTGTTGAAAGAAATAAGAAACACAATAAACAGGATAATAGTCATGTGGCTTTTGAGTACTTGTGGTGAGTGTACACAAATAGCCCACTTTTATTAAAGCAGTTTGGATGACATCTATAGCACTAATTAAAGTAGTAGAGAAATCCTAAAGACTATACCCTCTCACCCAAAACTACCTTGCACCTATTTTGCATACATTATGTTTCTATACTTATATATCTAAACATTGTCTCCCCGATAAAATATAAGCTCCATGAAGACAAACTGTTTCATTTTTGTCTTTATATTCCCACAGAACTAACACAATACTCATTTATAGTGGGTGCTCAAGAGTTGATTGTTGCTTTAAATAACTTAGCAAGAGTTTCCAAACTAACTCACAGAGTACTTTGATACTCAGACTTCAAAATGAAAGCAGACAATAGACATAAGGGAGAATGGTGAAAACTACGTTAGAGAATATGTTTAGGGAATAAGAAATAAAGCAGGCCAAAGATTCACAGACAACTCAGAAACCTAATGCTATATACCAAGAATATTTCTTAGGGAAAAAAATTGGAAAACACCCTGATGGAGCACAAACATCATCATAAAATCAAGAGTCCTATCATTAAGACAGGAAAAGAGTAAAAGTACAACAGTCACAACAAGAAACAGTGTGTATCATCAGGACCACACTTAGCCTAAATTCTAGCTGACTGACAACAGCCAAAAAGATTAAAAAAAAATTGGAAGAAAGCACAAAAGGTGAGAAGAATACACTGCATTCAACTAAAGTTGCACCAAAATAACTTGATAAAGACGAAGTCAACTCTAGGAAATGGGAAAAAAAGAAAAGTAAAGACTGATTCTATTACTATATCCTAAAGAAGTTTAACTGACACACAACACTTATCACAACAAGGAGGTTGGAAAAGAGACCTTGGAAATCTGCTTCAGTCAGAAAACTTTTCATACCTGTGTCAAGTAGAAAAGCAGAAAAATCAAAGATAATTCAGACTTGAGAATAAATTCATTTGCAAAAAAAATTTAGAAGATGTCAGAATAAGAATATCATTACTGTATGAAAAAATGAGAAAACAAGCCTACAAGGTTGGCGTGAGGTATAACTAAGTCACTTATTGTTAAAGTATATGTAAATGCAATTCAACATTAAATAGAATAGCCCAAGTGTATAATGGGATTTATTCTCAAGGACAATAAAAGTAAAACCTTCACAAGCAGTAAAAGTCAAATGTGCTCATGCCTGAATAAGATCATAGCACAGAATATTTTGCCAGGAAAGGGGGCAAGAACTAATCAAATACAAACACACACACACACACACACACACACACACACACACAAATCCATGGCGAGGGACAACACAATTTTAAAAGGCATTAAGGGATCATAAACAACAAACAGAACAAAACCAGTGACCTAAAATGACATCAGTAACCATTAAACAACATGCCTTCTTTCTCCTATCTTTATGAGAATGATCTATCTCTGTGGCAATATGAGAAGGCTAACAGATAAGCATTCTAAAGTCTTTTTTCTATATCTTTATAATCACCTAATTAAATAAGAGCAGTAGAGAATCTAGGATCATGCTATGTTTATTGAATTTTCAAAATAGTTTACCTCAGGGCAAAATGGAGTCTTAAAGGTTCCTGTTAGACAAGGCATCTACTACATGTACATTAAAATCACATAAGACCATGCCTTTGCCCAATCATCTGCAGAAACCGACATTCTATGTAAAGTCCAAAAAAAAGATTCCTGTTTGATGGCAAGGTGCTTTCTCTAAATTCTATTTACACACAATATTCTTCTAACCACTTTTAACATGTTAACAGTTAAAGAAAAAATTCTCTTCTAATGAAATCCACAGATGTTCAAGAAATGGACCTACTCAAGTACACAGGAGAAACAGTAGAAATTCTTATTGTTCAGATATAATCAGCTTGCATACAAAGTCTCAAGGAGAATGCTTTTCAAAGGGTGTTTGCACGGCAATTTTCATTAGTTGTGCTGTGAACTTTTGGATCTTAAGCATGTTACGGATAAAAGAAAATGTATAAATAATTTTAACCAGACTGTGAACTCACAAAGAACACAATAAAAACTGCTGTCCTTATTGAAAAGAAACTTTGGATGCTCGAGTCTCCCAGCTTTTCCAAATTTAAAAGCCTGTGTTGTGGTTCCCCACAACAAAGAACACTGTTCTATGAAAGAAAAATAATGTGAAAACAACCACTGTGGAATTAGTCAAGTAATACATGCATCTTGGGTAGAGGCAGCCAACAGAGCATCTCTTAGGAACTAGAAAGAACTGAAATGGAGGAGGAGAGTGCATTAAGCCCCAAGAAGAAGCCATCCTCGCCTTTCACACTGACTGATACAGCATGAGCCACTCTTGCTCACCAACTAGGAGTAAGTAAATGGCTATGGAGTGGAACTACAGGAGATAGGCTCAAATGCTGGCGCCACTTTGGCCAAGTCCCTCAAGCTCTCTAGACTCTAATCCAGAATACTATGGTTGTGAATAAAGGGATGTCTAACCCTTCAAAACTACAAATAATCCAAAAGAGCCAAGGAAAGGCATGTCACAAAAGCAGGAGGGAACAAAGCTAATGTCGAAGGCAAGTTTCCTAAAGTCACAGGAGCACATATTGAAATCTGGCAGGAATCTCAACAGTCATCTAATTCAACTCCATAATTTTGCAAATGATGAGAAAGTCAAAGTTAGTGACTGGATCAACGTCACAGAAATCATAATTAGTATAAAGCAAAAGTTTGAACAAAGGTCTTTCTATCATGATACTTAACACTGATTCAAGCTCTAATACTGGATAATGAGCACATAAGCTCCTGTGTTGTATCGGCTCCTGCAAAATATTAAAAGACCTACAAAAAGAGCTCCAGTGCCTTGGTCAGATCCCCTATAGAAGATCTGTGGTATGATAATTAGGGAAATAGAGGAAGTTAGATGGCTCAGTGGACAGAGTGCTGAGCCTGGCATCAGGAAGACTTGACTTCAAATCCAGCTTCAAATACTTAGTAACTGTGTGACCCTGGGCAAGTCACTTAATCTGTTTGCCTTAATCCACTAGAGAAGGAAATAGCAAAACACTTTGGTATCTTTGCCAAAAGATAGTGGGGTTCACCAGGTTATGAAGAATCTGAGACACATGCTCTGCAAATGACATGACTACAGACAGTGCCCACCTCCACGAGCCCACAGACAGAGCCACTGAAATGTACCATCTCTCAAAGAACACCTGTTCCAGGATGCCTGAAATCACTGTTGATAATTCATTAATTATGGTCATTTAAATTAGGTTGACTATTAAAGCAGAAATAATGTGTTTAGGTGACCTACATTATCATGCAGGGAACCTGCATCAAAGTTGTGACAGCCAACTAGTGCACAGAATGCTGAACTGAGGAATCTTCAAGATCTGAGCTCCAATGTGACCTTAGACACTTGGATACTAGCTAGCTATGTGACCTTGGGCAGACTGCTTATACTCTGCCTGCCTCAGTTTCCTTACCTGTAAAATGAGACAGCCCAGGAGTATATATCAGTTTCTCTGTTAAATGGGGGCCCCTACAGTTTGTCACAAATTATGAGGAAAAAAATATTTTAAAATTCATCTCAGGAATTTTTTTGTTTTTAGAGTATAAAAATCAGTAATAGTGTCTTATCTCAAACGAAGCACTTCAACACTGATTCTATATAAGATGTCCAGGGTTCACTTAGTAGAAAATATTTAAGAAAAGGTTAAATATATCTTGTTTAAAACATCCTCAGTATATCTATCAAAGGAAGAATGACTTCAAAGACAGCTACTATTCATTTTATCTTTTTCAAAAAAATGCCCCTAGTAATAGGTACTTTATGCCCTTCTCCTAAAAAAAGGGGAGCATCTCATTATGGAGCCCAATAGAAATCTTTGAACATGCACACTTGCATACCAAGGTCATGTATTAAATGTCATGACCATCAATCAATGTTGAAGGAGTTGCTGAAAGACAGGCACACTAATGAATTGTTGGTGGAACCACAAATGGGTACAACTTGGAATTATGCAAATAAAGTGACTAAAATATCCATATCCTTTGATCCAAGTTCCATATAAATAAAAATATCTATACACATCTTTTTGTGGTAACAAAGAACTACAAAGTAGGTTTCCATCAATTGTGGAAAGGCTAAATAAAACATTATGCATGACTGGAGCAGATACAGATGGCTGAATAACATCATGGACTTTTTAGAGCATTCCCCCCAAACCCAGTCAAATACCTACAAAAAATGGCTCTAAACAAATTCTGGAGCTGCAGAACCCACAGACAAAGTGAAACAAATCTCCAGCCCAAGATGGCCTGGAAGGTGGCTGGAAAGTGTCTATTAATGCCATGCTGGGAGCAGAGTGCAGTCCAATGTGGGCCCTGCTGGCAGAGATGGGACCTAAATTTCTCACACCTGGGGCAGTTTCCAGACTTCCCAAGCCCAAAACAATGATAACAAATTGAAAGGTCAGTGGAAAAAAATCTGTAGGACCAGTGAAAGAGATCAGAGTGGTCTAGCCCCAGCCCCAGGACAGGAGGGGATGGAGGAACCTGTGGCAGCAGGGGCAGCTACAGCCACTGTTTCTAGAGCTCTCGGGCCAGAGATTGTGAGGGAATCAAGTGGCTGACAGTATACTCTCCACCCCCACTGGAAGCTGAGAAGTACCTTGACAAAGAGCTCAAAAGTCAAGCAAATGGCTGGGGAAATGAGCAAAAACCAGAAAAAGAATCAGACTATAGAATCTTACTTTGGTGACAAGGAAAACTAAAACATACAAACAGAAGACAACAAAGTCAAAGCTCCTCCATCCAAAGCCTCCAAGAAAAATATGGCCTCAGGCCATGGAAGAGCTCAGAAAGGATTTTGAAAATCAAGTAAGAGACTTAGAGCAAAAATTGGGAAGAGAAATGAGAGCACTGCAAGAAAATCATGGAAAATGAGTCAATTGCTTGCTAACAGAGACCCAAAAAAATGCTGAAGAAAATAACACTTTAAAAAATAGACTAAGTCAAATGACAAAAGAGATCCAAAAAGCCAATGAGGAGAAGAATGCCCTAAAAAGTAGAATTGGTCAGACAGAAAAGGAGGTCCAAAAGTTCACTGAAGAAAATAATTCCTTAAAGATTAGAATGGAGCAGATAGAAGCTAATGACTTTATGAAAAATCAATGTGTTTATAAAACAAAATCAAAGGAATGAAAAAATAGCAGACGTGATATATCTCATTGAACCACTGACCTGGAAAACAAATCCAGGAGAGACAATTTAAAAATTATGGGACTACCTGAAAACCATGATCAAAAAAAGGTCCTAGACATCATCTTTCAAGAAATTATCAAGGAAAACTGCCCTGATATTCTAGAACCAGAGGGTAAAATAAATACTGAAAAAATCCACCAATTGCCTCCTGAAAGAGATCCCTAAAGGAAAACTCCAAAGAACATTGCAGCCAAATTCCAGAGCTCCCAGGTTAAGAAGAAAATATTGCAAACAGCCAGAAAAAAACAATTTGAGCATTGTGGAAATACACTCAGGATAGCACAAGATCTAGCAGCTTCTACATTAAGGGATCAAAGGGCTTGCTTATATTTCAGAGGTCAAAGGAGCTAGGATTAAAACCAAGAATCACCTACCCAGCAAAACTGAGTATACTACATCTGGGGAAAAAATGGTCATTCAATGAAACGGAGGACTTTCAAGCATTCCTGATGAAAAGATCAGAGCTGAATGGAAAATTTGACTTTCAAACACAAGAATCAACAGAAGCATGAAAAGGTAAACAGGAAAGACAAATCACAAGGCACTTACTAAAACTGAACTGTTTACATTCCTACATGGAAAGATAATATTTGTATCTCTTGAGACTTTTCTCAGTATTAGGGTAGTTGGAGCAATTATATACATATAGACAGAGGACACAAGGTGAGTTGACTAGGAAGGAATGTTAGCTAAAAAAAAAATTAAGGGCTAAGAGAGAACATATGGGGAAGAAAAAGGGAGAAACAGAATGGGGCAAATTATCTCTCACATAACAGAGGCAAGAAAAAGCTTTTTCAATGGAGGGGGAAGGAGAGAGGGAAAACGTGAACCTTACTCTCATCACATTTGGCTTATGGAGGGAATAATATGCACACTCAATTTCCTATGAAAATCTATCTTACACTACAGGAAAGTAGGGGAGAAGGGGATAAGTGGGGTGGGGGGAATGATAGAAGGGAGGGCAAATGGGAGGAGGGGGTAATTAGAAGTAAACACTTTTGAGGAGGGATAGGGTCAAAAGAGAGAATAGAAAAAATAGGGGGCAGGATAGGATGGAGGGAAATACAGTCTTTCACAATATGACTTCTAGGGAAGTCTTTTGCATAACTACATATGTATAGCATTTATCAAATTTCTTGTCTTCTCAGTGGGGATGGGTGAGGAGGGAGGAAGGGAGAAGTTGGAACTCAAAGTTTTAAGACTGAATGTTAAAAATTGTTTTTACATGCAACTGGGAAATAAGGTATACGGGTAATGGGGTACAGAAATTTATCTTGCCCTGTAAGAAAACAAAGGGGATGGGGATAAGAGAAGGGGTAATCAGAATGCATACAGTCTTGGGGTGGGGGAAGGGAGAGATAGAGAGAAAATTTGGGACTCAAAATTTTGTGGAAATGAATGTTGAAAACTATAAATAAATTCATTAATTTTAAAAATATATGCATGATTACAACAATGTAAATGGAAAGAACACCATCCAAATAACTGAAAGTGAACCTCTTAAATTATGAAAAAAAAAGTTGTCCCCTAAAAAAGAGAGATATGACAAGATGTCTCTCTTGTTACTCTGAACAGGTAGAAGGGACCTTGATTTCTTTTCTTGTTCCTCTTTTAAAAAAAAAAAATCTGTTACGAAAGGTGGCTCTCCGGGAGGAAGAAAGGAAGGTTCAGGGCAATTTATGCAATGTAAGTAAGAATACCTGCTTCTCCCCAAACACTTTCCCTGAACCAGCATGGTTGAGGAGAGAGCACACTGATACTAAGTGTTAGAGAAAGGATATGGAGCTACCTCTCCTGACTCCAGAGTCAATACTTTTCCCACTATATATACCACAATGTCCCACTAATAAAAGCTAAAAAGGTTGTCTAATGAGCAACATGGGTGATCTCTATGCAAATTTCATGTTGTTAAAATAGTTAGCATTGAAGCAGTTAAATATCAGATGATAAGAGAGTAGTCCCTTTTCACCTTTCCCCCAAATTTTTTACTGTCACAAGAATAACCAGAAGACAGCTTTTACTCTGCTCTCTCCTCTGGCTATCACTCAATATGGATGAATATAATTTAAAGTGCAAAACCAACACAGGACCTAACACCTCCATCAGTATTAGAAAAAAAGATCAATTTACTCTGAATGTCTCAAGAAGATTTATGCCTCAACACATTTCTTGTAATGATTCATTTTTCAAAAGTGATTTACCCCAGGTTCTCATTCTGAAATAATCAAACAGGTACTATGCTGAAGGTATCACTCTCACACCCACCAGGGATTTTAACTGGCATAAGAAGCAAATGGTACCAAATCTCTACCCTACTATTCAAGACATATTCTTTAACAGATACGATATTTGTAAGTAAATTACAAGTAAATATGAAGATGAATACACCCAAATATACGTACAGAAACCTAATTCCTCTCCTAAGTTCACTTCTACCTTACTAATGGCCATATGGACATCTCCACCTGAATGTACCTTAAGTATTCCAAACTCAACATGTCCCAAAAGAACTCATATTTATCTAATCTATTCCCCCAAATATACTGCTTTACTAATACTTATTTCTGCTGAAAAACGCTGAAGCAAAGGTTCTGTGCTGGCCAGCACTCACAAACTTTAGCAGGTTGGGTCCTCAGAGGGAAGTTGTATACCTCTTCCCTCAAGGTTCTCAGAAAAGCCCTGAAGGGCTAAGAGTATTTAATACTACTATCCACGAGCCTCTATCCGGGGAGTTTTCATTCCCAATTTCATTAACCAGTGGAACCCCACCCTGACACTCTGCCCTCAGTTTAACAGTTACTGTCCTCAGCAAACCTAATGGAGGGTGCTGGGCAAAGTTCAAAGACCTAATTTTTGGAGAGCTATCCAGTGATTCAGGAAAGTTTAGTGAGCATCATCCTTTCTGAATGCCTTTCCCAGTGAGGCAGTTGAGTTCAAAAAAATTACAACAATAATCATTCTTGGATGCTTCTAAATATATCAAGATACAATTTAACAAATAAACATCATTTTATAAAGTTCTAATAGATTACCTATCTTGGTACATACTTTCCCCAATCCAAAACAAGGAAATGTGGAGAGAAAAGGAAAAGAAAGTCAACCCACCCTTCTCAAAGGGAAAACCTGCTTACTATAGAGTTTCTCAAAATATGTGAAATTGCCTCCACAGGAATTAAGAACCTGAAATCACGGAGAATCTCCTCTTTCTTCAGTTGAGAAACCAAACTGAGATGGGTTGGTGTACGTGTAACAATCCTGATCTCATTGGGTTAGGGGTATATCCCCTGATCTGGGCTGATAGGTACCAAGTCTTCCAACAAATGAGCACTGGGTCCAGGGAAATGAGGGTCTTTCTCTTTGTCCCTTGGTCCCTAAGGTGCCTTTCTATTCTTCACCTACACATAAACCAGGAATCAAGATGAGGGTCATGGACAGTGTCAAAGGCTACAGAGAGGTCAAGAAGGAGAAGGGATGAAAAAAATACCTTGAGATCATTGTTAACTTTGGAGAGAGGAGTTTTAGTGAAATAATAAAGTCAGAAACCAGAATGCAGAGTTGAGAAGGGAAGTGGAGGTATCTATTTTAAACAATCTTCTCAAGAAGTTTAGCCACAAAGCGTAGAAGAGCTAGAGGCAATAGACAAATCAAGTAAGTGATTTTTGAAGATGGGGGAGGAATGGGTATTTGTAGGCAGCAGGGAAGTGACAAGCAGACAAGAAAGTGAGCAAGAAGGTATGATGGAGCAGGTCATTTGCTAAAGTAGATGAGATGGAATGGGATCATCTAAACTTGGCAGGGGTTTACCTTGGTAAGTAGGAGGGCCACCTCTTCATGGAAATAGGTCAAGATATGTCATATTTTGGTAAGTTTCATTAATTCAAAATGGCTATTCACTTATTATATTTGGTAAGTTTCATCAATTCAAAGTGGCTATTTACATAATAATAAATAATTTTAAGTCTCCCAATCCACAAAAACACAGGAATATATGGCCCCTAAGCCAGATTAGATCTTCAACTTCATCTGTGTTCATTAGCTACCCTGTTCCTTCAAGAGCAACAAAAGAAGTAGTCTTATCTAGTAACTCTCAGACACAAGCAAAACTCATTTACAGTCTGTGTGGTGTACAGAAAGGTCAATGGAGATGGACTCAGAAGACCTGAGTTCACCTGTGACCTGCTATTTATTATTTATGTGACTTCTGGCAAGTGACTAAACCTGTATTTTAAAATGAATGCCAAGGCTAGATGATCACAGTCTCTTTCAGTGCTAATCCTAAAATAATTACAGAAAGAATATTCTAAGTAGATGATCAAAAGAGATAACTAAACTCCTCAGGAGTCGGAGAGCAAGAACAGAAACAGAATCTCTGAGAGGACAAGAAGCGGGTGAGATAAGGAAGCTGGGATTAGAAGGCACAGAGCAGGGGAAAATTTTATAGGAAAAGTACGCATGTTCACTCTCATCTTAAATTGAGGGTGCAGGAAATGTTTGGCCTCTTACTACACATCCTTCTAGGGATGGCCTACTCCTGTCTACCATAGCTTGTTCTGTGCTTCTTCCTGAAGTTGGCTACTTTTTTCTCTCATCTCAGCTTCTCCCTTTTTTTTCCTCCTCTCTTTCTCTTTCCTGTTCTCTTTCCCTTGTCTTTCTAAAGCATCAGTTATACTACAGTAGGACAAAAACAGTGTCCTTTGCTTATTTTTATCTACCCCACAACCAATACTGACCTAGCATAATATCTTACAAACGGCAAGCATTCGATGAATATTTGATAAATATTTCTTTCTACCTTAACTGGTCATTTAAAAATATACTTTAGTTTTTTATTACTGGTTGAATAAAAGCTTATAGTTCTTGCTCTTAATGCATTAAAGTAGTGATATGAATATATTTCCCTGTTAGAGAAGGGAGAAAAATAAAATAACACGCATTATTTTATTTTTACTTTATGCAGCCCTCAGTTGCTACTCATGACAGGGACCCAGATTTAAAGAGCGTGGATAATTTCAGTTTAGAGAGATTAAAAAATTAACAAGCTAGCTAAGACTGTAATGAAAGTTTAAAGTAAAAGAGTGAAAGGCTCCTGGACAGGGGTGGCAGGTAATTGACGATAAATATCAAACAGTAACATGATCCTCTGAGTACAGCGCAAGGATAGGTCATATTCAGAAAGACCTGAGGCCATGAAAAACAACTCAAAAAGTTTAAGTCATTGGTAAGGTTATGAGGATGGCAGGGAAGATCAGGGAAGGAACAGAAAAACAGAACAAAGCAGTACCTGTGGTGGACGGGACAATGATAACATACTGGAGAGACAGAATATAGCTCCTCAACGTTTTTTTTTGCCTCCACTTTCTCCATCAAAGAGAATAATACCCAGACTGAGAAGATAGAACAAAAACAAGAAGTTGACCATGGACTCATCATTAACAGGGCATATCAAACAAATCTCTTTTTTCTGGACATGGTTAGATCAAAGGAATACCATTGATGTAGTATATCTGTAACTCAGCAAAGCATCTGACAAGGACTCTAATAATACCCTTGCAGCCAAGATGGACAGATTGGACTAGTAGATGTTACAGTTCATTGGAATCATAACTGTTTGTATGATCACATTCAAAAAGTAGCAATTAATAAATGGATTCATGCCAAACTACAAGGAGGTAATAGGTCGAATGTAATTGAGATCAGTTCTGACTACAATCTGTACATTCTTATCAGTAGTTTAGATGAAGGCACAGAAAGCACGCTTATCAAAAATGCAGATGACACAAAGGTGGGGGTGGGAAATAATTATAATTGGATGACAGAAGCAGGATCCAAAAACATCTTGAGAGTCTATAATGATGGGCTAAATCTAAGAAGATGAACTGTAATTAGGACAAATGTAAACAAAGTAGTACAGCTGAGTTCAAAAAGAATCAATCACACAAGGAAAGGATAGGAGAAGTACTATGAGACAACAGTTCATGTGAAAAAGACCTGGAGGATTTAGTAGAGTACATACAAACTCAGTATTATTCCACAATGTTAATCAATAATATTCCACAATATTAGCAAAAAAGGTTAATACAATCTCGTCTCACATCAAAAGAAAAAGAACATGTGGAATAAGGGATGTAAAAGTGCTACTGAATTCGCTGTCATCAGACAGATCTGGACTCATGGGCTATGATATGAGTCACCTTTCAGGAAGAACACTGAGAAATCTGAATGTGTTCCAATAAAGCTAATCAGGACAATGAAAGATTGAAGGAAAAAGTGGTAAAGTGGAGAGCCCTGGGAATAGCGGCAAGAAAAACAAGACTCAAATCCCACCTGACACTTAGTTGTATGATCAGGGGCAAGACAGTTAACTTCAGAGATTCCGTCTCCTGGTTTGCAAAATTGGAATAGTATTTTTTCCTTAAATCAAATTTTATTTGAGAATAATAATTCTTACCTCAAAGCACTGCAGTGAGGTTCAAATATGTGAAACACAAACTTAAAAAAGACTAACAAAAATATGCCATTATTAGTATGTTTAAGTCCAGAGAAAAAAATAGGATATAGAGCAGGCACACTTTTTTTTTTTCAATCAGATAACAGGTTAGACTAGATTACTTCTGATGTACCTTCCAATCTTAGGAAGCCATGATACTATAATTTTTTTAAATGTTCCCTCCAACCCCGCATTTAAGAAATCAATTTAGGTAAAACTATTGAAAAAGATTATAAATTCTACGGGCAGGAACGTTATTATATTAGATATATAAGGATTCAACATTTGTGACTAGTAATCTCATCACCGTATCACTCCCAACCAAAGTGGGTAGCTGGACTGACTTGAGATGAATGATCTGTGATCTATCAGCATAGGACCTCCCTTCTCTGATGGAGATCAAAACCTATCCATAACTGACAGTTTGAGAGGAGCCTAAGTAAGGCTCAGAAACATTCAGTGTCTTCTTTCCTAAGATCACACAATTGTATGATCTTCAGTGGCAAAGCCAAGAACAGAATTTAGACTCTCAGTCCATTGTTCTTTACACCATTCCAGACAGAAGCAAATACAACTATCTTACACATTTTTTAAAGAAATGCAGGAAAAAATCTAAAATCAAAGTAAAAGAAATTAATGTCCATTACAAAAGAAAATGCTAAATGGAGAACTGCAGAATGGACAAATTATATAGTAGCACTATTAAATCTGATCATGAATGAAAACCAGGGGAACAATCTAGTGAAATCTCATGTAATCACATGGACACCATCAACTGAACAACAATTTAGGGATAAAATATTTATTCTTAACACAGAAGAAATCTTAATAGTAAAAGTAAATGGTAGCAGATTATTAAGGAAAAGTTGCCATGCTCAAATACAACAAAACTCAAATCAGTCTGAACATTGAAAATGTCATAACTTTAAAAAATATTGCAGATCTAAAGAATGAAGATTGAACAGTTCCTATAATTCTCTGACCGACTGAGTCCACACCACATGAATATTTACTCAATCCATCACGTCTGGCAGATCAAGCTGGTTTGAGGTCCTCCCAAACACTGCTCAGCAAGTACAAAGGTAATGAACAAGTACAAGACTATATTGACTTCTCTTTGTGAAAGCTCCACCACATTGTCCCCTCTACTCATCAATATGAATAATTGAGAGTGGTATATCTAAGACAAAAGGATAGATTTTTTTCCTTACCCTCTGAGCTTTTGCAAGTTCTTCTTTTAATCTTTCATAACCCTTTTCCCTCACTTCTAGAACAGACGGGCTCCGTAAACGAGACAGACTATCAGTACTCAATCCAAAAAAGTCTTCATTGCTATCAGAAATTTCTGTTATTGTGGCATCCTGTAAAAATTCTCTCTCGGCACTGGTGCTATCCTTTCTGGATGACAGTTTAGTTAAACCAGCTGTGACTCCAGAGGTGGAACAAGGTACTGAGTCTGCAATATGGATGCTGTAAAGGAAAAAATACAATTTAATACACAAAAATAACATGGCCTTATATTTTAAGCATATAAAAAACAGTAACACCAGAATTTGGCTAATATATTTGCATATAACTTATGTTATGTTATGTTATGTTAATTATGTAAAATTACACAGATAATTCTCTATTCTTTGGATCAGAAGTATCAAACTCATATACTAAAGTCTGCTGCAGAACCAGATTAAAATGTAATGGAAAAATGTTTAACAAAATAAGTAAAAACACAGTAGAACATAGATTTTAATTTGCAGTTTTCTAAGTTAATATGTGGCCCAATTTTCTGAGTTTGACACTAGTGCTTTAGAAAATGAAAATCTAAAACGCAGTGTTGCAAGACTGTCTTTGTATTTTATAAAAGTCCAAATAAAAAGTATTTTTATTTACCTACCTAATACCTGATATTTCTCCACAATTTAAATGTCTGGGAGATGAATAAACAGGTTGTGTAGGAAGATCAGAAACATTTAATGTGTTAGTCTGAACAGGTGTTGCACATAGAGGGTATGGCCGGTAGATAACACTTGGTGAGGTAGTTTGCTCCTGAGTTGCTGGCTCATATACACTAAGAAGATCTGGTGAAGTAGGGGAAGCTAGGTTTACTTCATGGAAACCTTCCAAGGGGTCATTAGCCATTGTAAAAGTCTCATTATATAAAACCCTAAAAAAAAGAAGTAGGTAGTTAGTATCCAAGATAAATACACATATTTTAACCTGGATAAAATTATAAGATCAAATAAGAATATAGACAATGGCTTAATATTTAAGCATGAAGGATAGAAAAAATAAAAGGCAAGCTTTATCATCTTTTGAAGAAACAATAACCTGAAAGAAATGGTAGAACATTTTCCTACGCAAGTAAATATAAATAAGTTAACAGAGTAAACACAGAGAGACAAGACAGAATACTATTTCTGGCTTTGCTATCATATATGACCTTGCCAAGTCAACTAAACTATTATGCAAGTGTTTCTCCATCTGCAAAATAAAACTGCTGCCCAAACCCAAAAATTTTTAAACTTTCTGAAAACTAAAAGAGCTTACCACAAGTTTTTCATACAAAGATCCAAAGTAAAAAAACAATAGTATTGCTATTCAATCAACTGAAGATGCTTGCTTTCCAAGGTTATGGTGGGAACATTATGTCCTTTACATTTAGGTGCATCAAAGGCTCCTCACAGAAGCAAACACATACACAGTAAGCACGCAACAGCAGAAGAGAAGAACCAAAATCAGAAATATCCAAGTAAATCACTCCAATGTCTTAAAAAAATCAAATTTAATAATAAGAACTATAAAATACTAATTATTTTCTTTCAACAATGAAAAGCAAATTAGCCCATTAAATAACTTTGGATTAAATGTAACATTTCTTAACAATTAATATAGTCCAAGATACAAAGGGTAGAGAAACTACCACAATTTCTTATTTACATTACACTCACTTTGAGAATCTGTTTTTGCTTTTAAATAGTCTTAATGTGAAAAGTCACACTGTTTTCATAAATCAAGAACAGAGAAGTTTAACTAAAAGGTGCTTTGTTTAGTTTTTTACTTTCATTACACACACAATGAATTCTTGCTTTCCATGAAATCGAATCTGAGTTTTGCCAGCTTTTCAAAATGGAAATATGAGCCTGCAACACACGGTGAAGAGAACTCAATGGTTCTGGAACCAGAAGACCTGTGATCAAATCCCACTGGGACAATTAACACTTGTGTGACCTTGGATAAGTCACTTATTCTCTTGGGCCCTGGTTTCCTCATTTGCAAAATAAGGAAATTGAACTAGTTATCTCCTGAGGTCTTTTCCAGTGTAAGTTCACAGGTTTTAATATCAAATGTATTTTATCAGGGCATCATAGGGTGGTAGAGATGGAAAGGCTCCTAAAACAGTCCAAAATCCCCTCATTTTACAAGAAATAATGAAGGTCAAAGGAAGCAAGCAAGGGTGCACAGGGCAAAGGTATGTCCACTCTGGTCTCCTAATTTCTATTCCAATGTACTTCCCACTACACCATGATGGTCCCATTTATTTTCCTCAAACGAGGCAAGCACTGGAACAAACAAGAAGAGTTAAAGGGAATATATGTACCCCATGTGAGAAACTATTTGCTTCAGCGGCAAAGAGGAAGAGTGTCACCTACAGTGTGCGAGCTCAATGAAGGGGGAAAAAAAGACTATCCTGAATTGGAAGGGATCTATCTCAAAGGCTACAATTCAGCCGGGTTCTCACTGAGCATTCCCTCTCTCGGAAACATCCTCAACAAGAAGCTTTCACCTCAAGTGAAGAGGAACTCTTTGCTTTCTGACCCATTTCACTTGTAGATAAGTCAGTTAGGGAGACTTTCCTTATACAGTCTGTATTAACCTATTTACATCTTCCACCCATTGCTCAGCTATCTGTGGCCAATCACAACAAGTCTTTCCCAAGACAACCCTTCAAATCCCTGAAGATGGCTATTGTGGCCAGTACACAGTTCTATCTTCCAGGTCTTGCTAGAGCTCACCTGAGGGACCCCTTAATAAGAGACATGGTTTTATAATTTCACTCCAAGTTCTAATAGTCTAATACTCCTTGAAATTGGAGAGTGGTTTCAAAGACTGGTGAAGGCCTTAATGGGATAAGTTATAGACAAAACTAAGTTCCCTGACATTCCCTGGTACCAATCAATACAGTAAGAGTAGACAACACAGAAGTATCAAACTTGCCTAGCTGGGAACCAGAGTAAAAGGAACTGGGAAATGTTTAACAAAATAAATAAAAAATGCAATACAACACAGATAATGTTAGTTTGTGGTTTTCTAAGTCAATATTGCTATCACTGATCTAGAGCTCTCCAAATCTAACCACAGAATCAAGGACATGGGTTGTGGGAGATGTGGCTATAGCTGTCCAATATACAAACACTATAAAGTTCACATACACTAGGAGGCTTGAGTACCACTTGTTTCAAATTAATATCCTAATTCATCTACTATTTTCTTTTTAGGAAAGACTTACGGAATTCCATCAGACCATTCTCATGACCTTTCAGATAATAGGTTTCTTTATTAAATCCAGTCCAGAACTGCTTTCCTCTGTCCTGGAAAGGGAAACAAAACAAAATCTCCATGGTTTTTTCGCTGTACTTGAAATGTTATGAAAAGGAATCAGACTGTTTATTTTGAAACTATATTTATCTACAAAATACCCATCAGCGCACTATTGACATTATTACTGATCAATCCAAATTGACTACCATTTATTGGCATATACAATATGTAGAGCCCTGAGTTGTGAACTATTCTAATAAAAAAAGGTAATTTGGTTTTCACATATTAAACCCTGACATGGTTTTAATGATTTGCTTGGTGTGCTTCCCAGGCATACAGAGGGTCCTCATTTGGAAGGGTAATCTACTCCCACGAGGCCAGTTAACTGCCATCAAACTAAGAGCTGAGGAAGAACAGAGCATCCTGGAAGAAAGCAATCCACAGCAAGCTAAGTAAGTCAGGCATCTGTAACTGTGGAGTTACACAGGTACTATGTTATCGAACCATTAAATTTTGTTCACTGAAGTCTCAGGTGCTTTAGTCATATCTTCCCACTCTTTATGTTGTTACTTTTGTCTCAGAAGTTTACCAGAACATCATCCTTCCTAGTTCAGTAAAGTATCCATTCTAAACTTCAACCTGTTTGTGAAGCTGGATTTCTTTATTTATTGTAGCAAGTTTGCTTTGCATTCCTATTTCAGTCAGTCGATAGACATTTACTGAGCACCTACTATGTGCCTGATACTGTACTAAACACTGGACATATCAATTGGGAATGACCAAGTAAGTTATGGTATATGAATATGATGGAATACTACTGTGCTATAAGAGAAGGAGATCGTTTCAGAAGAATCTGGAAAGCCTTACACAAAATGATGCAAAGTGAACTAAGCAGAACCAGAACAATTTATATAGTAACAGTATTGTAGAGATAATCATCTTTGAAAGACATATAATTCTGATCAACGCAACAACCAACCACATGATGAAACATGCTATCTACCTCCAGAGAGAAAGACAATGAACTCAGATGGCATATTGAAGCATATTTTCTTCACTTTATTTTTCTACTGGACATACCTAATACTGAAATTCATTTTGCATTACTATTCATATGTGTAGTGAGTTTTGTTTTTCTTGCTTCATCAATGGGGGGATATAATTCAGAACTGAAAATGAAGGGAATGGGAGAAAATTCAAAATTGAAAACAAAAATTTAATTTTACAAAGAAATTAATGACATCCCTGTGGTTCCTGAGCTAGCCTGTCAGGTCAATGGGTCAACATAAATCCAATTCTTCCTGACTCCAAGGTCTCACCTAGTCACTACAAACAAAACTATCTTTCACTGTTATAATCCCCCCAGACTTTTTTTTCCAATTCCTTTTACTGGTTCCTTCTTTGCTGACAATAAACATGACCAAATCTCCTAAAAATTTTAATAACCTTTACTTGACCCTGCTATCCCCTCAATCATTCGACATCTTTCCCTCCCCTTCCCTGCAAACTTTCAATTGAATTTGCCTCAACACATCCAAAACCAAGTTATTATATTTTCCCATAAGTCCGCTCTTTCTTCTGACTTCATGAAATCTACCAGTGGCCATTAAGTTTCCTATGTAGAACTCCTCTGTCGCTCCACTTTGACAGTCACTAAATCCAATCAATGCTGCCTTTGCAACCTTTCCCATCCAAATTCTCTCAAAATTTCCTCATATGATCCCATAATCTTGATGTAGGTACTCTTTACCAAAAGTCTGGATGATCATAGCTTGTTTGTGCACATCTTTCTATCTCCACTCTCCTTCCATTACCAAACCCATCCTTCAGAGTATGACCAGGCTAATTTAAGGAAAATAGGATTATGGATAGCAGAGTACCTGAAATCCCCTCATTACAGAGATAAGGAAACTGAGGCACACATTTTCATGGTATATTATTGCCCAAGGTCACAAAGCTAGTAGGCGGCAGAGCCAAGACCTAAACATCCTTATGCCTCTAATCTTTTCACATCACTCATCTGCTCAAAAGCCTACAGCATCTCCTTAAAGTTGACAGAGTAAACTTCAAACACCTTTGGTCAGAATTCAAGGCCTTCTATAATCACCCACCTTCCCAACCTTCTAACAAATAAACTAAGGCCCAGACCACGATCACACAAGTAGTAAGGTAACAGAGCTGACATTTGAATCCATGTCTTTTAAATACAAATCCTATGTTCTTTCTGTAATTGTAACACAAAGACCTGGTTTCAAGGTGTGACTTTGCCAGTAAGTCCCTGTGTGACCTTGGGCAAATCACTTCAACTCTTTGAGAGGGTTGGACTAGATAATACCTTTAATCCCTTCCAACTCTAAGAAGTTCCTAACAGACTGGTGTGGCTCTCATCAAGATATAGTAACCCCATTAGGCCTAACCTGAAATCTGAATCAGTAGGTTATCTAAGACAAAAGGAAATTAAATTCCCCTGGCATGATTTACTATTCAGAGTCCATCTGGCAGTTTTCTCATTGAACTCTTTTTTTTTCTCCTATTGATGTTAAGCTGACTGTAATTACTATGGCCATCTTTTTTAAAAGAATGTATCCTCCTAATCCACTGGGATTTTTCTTACACTCCCCTCCATCTTCCATCTCTCTGCCTTTGCACTGATATGCCTGAAATGTACTTTTTCCTCCCGTCTGAAAACGTAAGCCTCAGAGAATGTCCCTCTCTTTAAGCTGTAGCTCTCAGGTACCATCTTCTGCATGAATCTTTCCTAATAATTTCTCCCTACCTTTACCCCTAGCAGCAGCAATAACAACAAAACAAGAAAAAGAAATTTAAAAATAAAGTATAGATAAAGAAAAAAAGTTGCTTCTTTCCAAAAGCATAATGATTTAGAGAATGCTAGAAAGTCACTCAAAATTAACTCAAAGGATTAATACCTTCAGCAACAGAGAAAGATGAAAAATAAAGCAGCAAAAAATAATCAGCCTTTCTACATATTACCAACAAATTCTAGTAGGAAAAGATAGAAAAATAAATTCCATACAAAATTACTACAAAATTTATAAACAATGTGGGAGTCTAGCTACCAAGATTCATGTAAGAATACGAATACAGCTACAAAATACCTTTCACATAATTAATTGGAGAGAGATTATTCACGACTGGGGCATACCAATATAATATATGTGACAATAAAATCAGCTATATATTCAGTCACACCAAGCCACATATTCAAAGGGTTACCTTAAGAATAGAAAAAAGTAATATTCATCTAGAGGAACAAGAAGTCAAGGAAAGGATGGGAGCCTGGTAAAACCAGTAGTATTTTGTAGTGTAACTTTACTACAAAATAGTCATTATCAAAACTACTTGGTACTACCAAAAAAATAGAATGTTGATCAGTGGAGCAGATTAAGTAAACCAGATCCAGATGCAATAAGATCGTAGTGCAACCCAACATCTGGGTAAAGATTAACTCTTCAACAAGGACTGCTAGGAAATGTGGAAAGCAGGTGGGCCAAAATTTGATTTAGATCAGTATCTCACACTATACACCACAATAAGCTCCAAATGGATAGATATATGGAGGGAGCGAAGCTATAGGGGGAAGGGAGGGGAAACCACATATGGTATAGTAATAATGACCCCAAAAAAGTGAAATGGAAAAAAATTAAAAGGGAACACAAATAAATAGGCAAATACTGGAGTTACCATGTTAAATTCAAAATACATTTTTTTTTTAAAACAAGTTGGTCAAGACAGCTAGGTGGCACAGTGGATACAGCATCAGCCCTGGAGTCAGGAGGACCTGAGTTCAAATATGGCCTTAAACACTTGACACTTACTAGTTGTGTGACCCCGAGCAAGTTACTTAACCTCAACAGCCTCACCAGAAAAAAAAAAAGCTGTTCCCAGTGAAGATTCATGTTTTATGTGCAGTCCTTTTCTGAATGAATATGGGAAATGCTCATATTAGTAGAGAGAGAAAAGGAGGAAGGAAGGGAGGGAGAAAAAGAAAAGAAAAGAAAAGAGAAAAAGGTTATGGGACCAAACACGGCACCAGAGATATGAGAAGATGCCTCCATGCTTTCTTTGCAAATCTAGGGAATTATGACTACCTTCAGGGTGAATAAATAACCAAGAGACTGGCAGCTCACATATTCTAAACTGCCCTGCCATAGTCTCAAAATGACTCCCCAAGGACTCAGTTTATTCACTTCACATAATCTAATTTCTTCTTTAGAGGCTAAAGCACATACTTACCACACAAGAATACAATGAATAATGTAGTATTTTAATAATTACTCCTGATCCCTTGAATGCGCAATTTTCCTTCCATTTTTGTGTTTACCAGTAAACCCTATTTCAGAAAATCATGGAATTAAAGAACAGGATCCTCTAGTCCACCCATCCCCCTAACCAAAATAAGATGGGTGACTGATGAAGGCGACTCATCCCAGATACATGATATTGAACAAGGTATCTGATCTTTCTGGACATCAGTTTCCTCCTCCACAAATTAAGGCAAAGACTTCTAAAATCCTTTTCAGCTTGAATTCTATGATCCCATAAAGAGAAGTAAACCTCCAAACTCAAAACAGAGTACACTTTCCACCAGACCACACTCTCAGGTGATGACATTTGATGCCACCAATGGATCAATTTCATACAATTTTAATGCTTTTAATACTAAGGATTAAGGAAAGAAAATATTCAATAAATTCCTGAGTCTTCAATATTGTTTTGCTACAGATATATTTTTCCAAATTAAAAATGGCACAGACACCTGAAAAGACAATTCCATCATTTTGGGAAAAAATTTTTCCTTTAAAATCAAAAGGCCTTGGATTAGGGACATGAATTAAAACAAATTCAGGAACTCTATATAGCTCTATATAAGAAAGAATAAATTTTAAGACTGGTAAATAGCACTGACTGTCGAATCACAGTGGAACCTGGCTTCAGATCCTATTTAGCCCTAATGTTGTTCATCTCTATAAGCTCAGTTTTCTCGTTGTAAAAATGAAGTGTACAAAAAGCACACCTTAGTGTACTCTCACAACACATTCACAATCTAAAAATTCTTCAGTTTCAGAAAGGTACATAGTATGCGTGTTAAAGCAATTATTTTGATAATTGTAATAATTTTCCATAGTAATTTTGTAGCCATATCTGAAATTAAAATAATTTTCCAATTATCAAAAGTTAATTAAACTATAAAATCAAAGGAAAATGCAACAGGTCACATGTGATCATTTTATAATGAAAAGAGCAGTAACTTGGGAGGAAGAAGAACTGGGCTCTAGCTTTTGCTCCACCATTATTACCTCTGTGACTCTGGTAAATCACTTCCACTTAAGGCTATTTTTCTCATCTGTAATCTTAGAAAATTAGGCAAGAACATCTCGAATCACTTCCATCTCTAAAATCTATGAGCACAGAGAATATGACTATAGTAGAATACAGTCATATCTACTACTATCACAAAACATAGTAAACCTTTAAGTTGCCTTTTTAAAATTCAAACCAATATTTAAGCTAATGAAAATTAAAACAATGTTAATGTAATATAGGTACTTTTCTTATAAGAATTCTAAATTTTTACTATTATATAAAATTATTTTATTTTGTTTTTGATAAAATCACATAAGAATGTCTTGAGTACATTATTACATCATAAGAAAACATATATATAATATAGAATTCTGAGAAATATATGAAGACTTATACAGAACTTATACAGACTGAAGCAACAGAACCAAGAAATCATATACACAATAACTACATTAATGTGAAACAATAAAATGAAACAATGCTACTTAATTCTAATAGCCAAGCTTAGCTCCTAGGAAATGCTGAGAAAATATATGTAACTCTTCTCCCTTTACTGCAGAGGTTAGGGGTGTGGAAAGGGCAGGAGGAGGGTCCTGTGGGTATAGGATATTTCACAGACTGTCATAGCTGATGTTTGATTTGATGAACTTTCTTTTCTTCACCTTTGTGACAGGGCTCCCAAATTTGGTCCTAGCCAATCTGGGGCCTAGTCTAGACAACTATACTTCAAAAGTCAATAAAATATAAGCTACTTAAACTTCAAAGCTATCTGTTCTTACTACCTAAACATCAATGTAAGTTCCAAACAGATATGTGACTTGGATATAATAAATGGTATCCTAAACAAATTAGAGGAGTAAGGAGGCAATTACTTCCGAGTCTACAAATAGGAAAAAAAGTTTAGGATAAAACAAAAGATAAAACAGGCAATGTTGGTTATAAATTTCTGGACAAACAAAAATCAGTGTAGTTAAAATTGGAAGGGAAATATGTAACTAAGAAAAAAGCTTTACAGCCAATTTCTCTGATAAAGGTTTCATATACAAGAAATGTAAAGAACTAATTAAAATACATAAGAACAAGAGCCATTTCATGCTAGATAAATGATTAAAGGATAACTTTTCAAAGGAAGAAATATCCACGCTATCAACAAGCATTTTATTTTTTAAAATGCTCAGTCTCACTAATAATTAGAGGAAATGCAAATTAAAGCAATTCTGAATTTCTACCCACAACCATCAGATTTGGAAGAGATATTAAAAATAGAAAATGACAACTGTTACAGAAGTTATGAGAAAACAGGCTTTGAAAAAGTCTTTAGAACTCTGATCAATACAATAACCAACTATGATTCCAGCATGTTACCTACTTTGTTACTACAAACAAACAAACAAAGTTACTTTGTTACTACAAAGAGGCGACAGATTCAAGACAGCAAAAAAACACCTATTATCAAAAAGAGCCAGTATGGGAATTTGTTTTGCTTGACTATGCATATTTGTCCGAGGGCTTCTTTTTTTTTTTTCCCTTCCAATGGAGTGCAGAGTGGGAATTCATGGGGGAAAAGCATAAGACAGCAAAGAAGGAAAAAAAGTAAAAAAGGATCACTGAGGCAACTTTCTGAAGACCAGAAATGAGCACAGACATACAGAACAGCTGTGAAAGCTATCGGTTAAAATTATACACTTAAAAATAAAAGCAAGCTGTCCATGACAGAGATACAGAGTTTCAAATGCAACCCTCTTTTTATGTTCTACAATGTAAATGCAAATACCCATTTTATTTGGTGTTAAAGTTGAGAAAATGAAATTTTAAATAAAAAAGTAAGTTTCTTAAAGACAAGGGTTGTATCATTTCTGTTCTTTTCATGTCCAGAGTCTAGCACAGTGCCTACCTGCCTAGCACACAATATGTACTTAATAAATGCTTGATTTGTTGTATAATTTTGAAGTTCATTAGCAAATATTTCTTGGACAGTTCTATGTCAACTTCATATTTTAGCATTATGAAATATTGAGCATCTAACAGAAACTACTCATGACTGATTATTTAACCAAATTTTCAACACTTGATTGACACTTGTACCAAATATCAAGGAACAGTGAAATTGAAGTGAACCAGAGATGGCGAATGAATGCTCTACTGGGATTTAATTATGTAACTTCCCAAAAGGTTATAAGAAGTGTTATAAATCCAACTATATAATAGCACTTATGTGCTTTAATTCAAAATGTTTTTAAAATTTTTCAAATGCTTGTTTTATGTAAGTAAATTTAATTTTTAAAAAGGATTTAACTTTTTTTTTTTACCTTTATAAAAGACTTTCATATATCCTATACTAAAGTAACCAAAAAGGGGATATAAGAAAAGGTTTAAAAAGAGTTATAAAAAGAGTAGCGGTCTTCCTCACACATGAAGATTATGGTCCAAAAAATAACTCTCTTGTGCTTTATCATCTTCATCTTATTTTTCAAATGAGAAATTTAAACTGAGTCAGAGGGCAAGTAAACTTACCAACAAATCCCTTTCTTTCATGTCCTTTTCCCCAACTTTTCTCTTGCCCTTCCGTCTTTATTCCCATCTCTACCTTGCTGCTGCTTCACATTACTTACATGGCTCATGGTATCAACTGGCAAAGCAAGACTTGCTTAAAATAAATATGGATAATAGTTGCATTGGCCACATTTCTGATACACTGCATATAAAGTAAAAATCTATGGTACTTCCAGTAAAGACAGTGATGTGAAAGGCTATAGATGAACCCAGTTCTACTAAGAAAGTTCCCATCAAAGATGTAAAAGAATAGCAGGGAAAGCAATGAATTATAAAGCCAAAGGGAAGTATCAGTCAACTCCTCCATATGGATTAAGCCTTCACAACGTGATCAAAGCCTGCACATGGCTCTAGTTAGGATACTACCAAAAAGACCTGAAACCAGAGTTACCTCCAGTGAATGGCACCCAAGAAAGAAGGATCTCAGCTCCAGCTTGTAAAAGTTGCATCTGGGTACAAAGTCAGCCCCCACCCAGTTGGTGAGTTTCTAAACAAGCATGGGATAAAAATCAATCAAGATGCATTTATTAAGTGCCTACTATGTGCCAGGTGCTGTGCTGCCCACTGGGCCTACAAATACAATCTCTGAAACAATCCATACTCTCAAAAAACTTATTTAACCAAGTCAATAAAAAAAATTAAAATGGATGTAATTCTGAATATACAAAACTGAAATACTTTTAGATAAACAAAATCAATCCAGTTAAGATTACATTATTTATTCCTCTCCAGAGCTGACTGGGAAGGAAATCCCTGCAACATATCTCTCGGATAAAGGTCTGACATAAAAGAATAAAAGATTACAACAAGAGCCATTCTCCAATAGATAAATTTTCAAAAGAAACGAATGGTTTGCAAAAGAGGAAATGCAAGTTATCAATAGCCACATGTAAAAAATGGTCCAAATTACTAATAAAAGAAATGCATATTAAAACAACCTGAGGTTCTACCTCAAAGCTAGCACATTGGCAAAGATGATAAAAAAAGGAAAATAATTGTTAGAGGGGTTGTGGGAACATAGAAACACTAACGTACTGCTGGTGATGCTATGAAGGGGTCCAATCAACTCTGGAAAGCAACTGGAAACTATACCAAGAATTCACTAAATTGCACATTTGTCATGATGGTTGTTGGTTGTTCAGTCATGTCTGACAATTCATGAACCCATGGACTATCCTGTCTGTGGGGTTTTCCTGCCAAAGATCCTGGAGGGGTTTGCCATTTCCTTCCCCAGTGTCCACATTCTTTACAGCAACATGGGTACCTAATAATCGAGGGATTGTTGAACAAATTATGGTATATAAATGTAATGCTATATTATCATGTTCTAAAAAGAAAAGGGCAGATGCAAAGAAATTTGTGAATACCAATAAGAATTGATTCAATTAAATGAAGGTGGTGGCAGACGATACCAGAAAGAAAAGAGAATTAATAAAACATTTTTTAAATTTATAGAAGCACGCAGTACAAAGTTCAGAGTCATAGATATCACATAATAAATACATTATTAAAAAAAAAAACAACCTCTAGATAATACATTTGTGGTTCGTATCCAATCTTTTCTTCCTGTCCTTTGTTCATGCTTGCTGATTGTCAATTTCATAATTAAAATATTTCAAAAAAGGAGGGGCAAGTTATGGAAGAGAGGGTGGTAAGTTCAGTTTTAGACCTGCCAAGTTTGAGGTACCTGTGGGAAAATCAGTTAGAAATGCTGAGCAAACTTTTAGGGAAAAAAATAAGAGCTTATGAGAATTTAAGGCTACAGACATAGATTTGATAACTATATGTACACTGGTGAAAAATGAAGCTATGGGATCCACAAGATCACCAAAGGTGGCAATGTAGTATGGAAGATCAGGGCATCTGCACACTTAGAAGGTAACAAGAGGTAAAGAAACAAGGGAACTACAGACTAGAGAACCAGCAGAGTGAAGTGTTACTGAAGGCAAAGAAAAAGGATCAAGAGAAATGGACATGGACAGGTATTAGGAAAGTCAAACCATCACCCCCAGCCCCCCAAAGCCTGAGAATCCTTGAGCCCAAGAGTTCTGAAGAGCAGTGACCCCCTCCCCCCTACCTTTCCAAAGCAGGTGGAAATATGGAGAAGCTATGTCTCTCATACTCCTCTCTGCAGTCACAGATAACGAAGAATCAGAAAAGACAGTCCTCAACAAAGTCCAAGGCACTGGCAAGGGGTGCAGCATTGGAAATCTATGTAGTCTTACCAGGCATCACCCCCCCACTTCATCAGCATACCAAAAGGACCACAGAGGGCTTCCATCTAACTTGGAACTGAAGCACTCCTCTGAGAACACAAGCCCTGAGAGCACAGCTGCCTTTCTCTTTCATTTATACCACTAGCCCTGGCACAGCATATGCACGAATGCTTCTTTCCTTCACCCTATTCAAGTGTCAGATGCTTGAGAAGTATCATGGATGATCAAAGGACAGAGAAAATACCTTTGGCCAAATTAAACCCTAGCTGTGATGCAGGTCTGATCTACCTCCCAGGTTGCCCATCTTTCTCTCAATCCCCTCATCTGGAAAGGAGGCAGTTAGAACAGACACAGCCTGGGGTCCTGTCCCAGCTATGTCACTCACTTGTGTGTAACTCTGGTCACATCACCAAACACTCCAGGACTGCTTTCTCCTCTGTAAAATGAGCCTTATGATCTACTTATCTACTTAACAAGACTGTTGTAAGGAAATGTTTTGTACATTTTAACCTTTTGTGGAAACCTAAGTTATGAGAAGCAGTATAGCACAGTGGAGAGAACGCAGACCTGAATTCAAATTCCAACTTATTCCCTATGTGACTTTGGGTAAAAGCATTTCTCCTCTTCAGGCCTCAGCGTCTTCATCTGAACCAAAGATCTTTCAAGTCCCTTTCAGTTCTACGACGCAGCTACATGGTACAAAAGATGGAGGAGTCAGGAAGCCTCCGATTCAGATCTGACTTCATTTACTAGTTGTATGACCCTGGGCAAGTCCCTTAAGTTGTCTGTCTCGGTTTCCTCATCTATAAAATAGGCATAATAATAGCACCTACTTCACAGTGTAGTCTGAAGAATCCTCCCAGGATCCGGGTGAGAATAAAAGGAGGTACTTGTGAAACACTTTACAAACTTTAAATACAGCACTGTACAAATGCTAATTCTTGTATCTATGATCTATGTCTCGATGACCTCTAAAATTGTTTCCAATCTTAATTCAACCATCTTGGAACGATAAGGCCCATCTCCCTTCTAAATGATATGATGAGGAGATCCTTAGTACCTCTGAACAGTTTCGGTAGAGAAGTAAAAATGGAAGCCAAATTGTAAAAGGATGAGGGAGTAAATGAATAATGAAGTAAACACAGGTACGAAGCATTCTTTCTAGGCATCTGGTAGTAAAGGTGACACAATAGCTTGACTGATTCACAAATTAAGGGAAGGATGTTTTAGATTACAGGATATGAGTATTTTTTTTTGTTACTGCCTTTAAAAAAAAATACCTTGTTTCTCCATCTTACCCAAGCTAGAAGTATAGGGGCTATTCATGGTCTCCGATGCTGTTCAACCTGGGAGCTTTGACTTGTCCCACTTCTAACCTGGTCTAGTAAGGCAAAGCTGGTGGCCATCCTGATGTTCAATCTGCTGCAGACACCTGCATCATGACCATGACCACTCAAGAGAGCCACCCACAGTTTCTGACGGCAACGCAACTTCTTTTTCAAAGCTAAAAATATTCTGAAGGAATTAGTAATTTCAAGGATACTTACGATTTTTCTCTGCTTATTAAACTGTATGCTGGACAAACAGCATGCACAGCACAGGAGCAAGAAAGCTGACCTCTAAAGTCAGGAAGACCTGGGTTCAAAATTCATCTTTCAATATCTTCTAGCTGGGTGTCTCTGGGCAAGACACTCAAGCTGTCAGAGCTCCAGGTCTAGCCACTCTGGAAAACTCTACCTTTCAGAGATGTTTCAGGGGGCTTCCACTGTCAGAGTCCCCTATACAAATGAAATTTCAGGTCAGTTCACATCTAATACACTACATATTTCTCATTTAAATGGACATCCGATCTGTTTGCTCTTTCCTACAACACTTCTGATGTGCCTGCATCTGACAAAGAGATACCCCCAAAACATACCTCAAACATCAACATTTTCTTGTGATATTCTTGTGCAATTACCCTACCTAGTCTTTTAATCTATCATTCTATGAGTCTTTTTAGCATTTGTTTTCTCTTCATTTCAGAATAAAGCATATTTTCATTAGAGCATTAATTTATATTTCTATGTTGAATTTCATTGTTTCTACTATGTTTAAATTTATAAGCTGAAGATAACAGCTAAGAGTAGCTGGGCAGCAAAGTTAGAACAATAGTTTGTACCAAAAATTCTGCCCCACAAGTCTGAGACATACTGTCCTACAAATTCAAAGTCTAGGGGAAGGGGAAGAGCCCAGGCTCAAGCTTGGAGACTACACATGGCTAAAAAAAGACCTAAGAGTCACTGACCAGAGGGAAATTCTTTTCCCCATTCCTGGAGTCTCATGCAGTTTTCCTAAGGTGTGTGTAGTTCTCTGCAGAACCCTAAAGGTCAAGGCCCTTGTGGAGCAGTTGAACTTCTCTCCACAATAAGAGGTCATACTCTGAAGATGCCTTACCTGATAACAGACCTAGTTTGTCTTGTCTCAGTATCCTGTTAGATGCCTTATGTTACTAATCTAGTCTCTTTGATGACTTGGTGAAAAATGGGACAAGAAATTCAATCCTCCCTCTTACTACTCCCTTCCCCCACTCTGCCCCCGCCCACAACCTTTGGTTAAAGGGTCTGGCCCTTCAAAGTGTTCCCAAAGCTTAACTCAAAGTTATAGCTACACTTGGTTCATGTTATGTGTGTTACCTTGTTCTCTGATGTAAGCCCAGAAGCCTGTCCAATTCTTTCAGCCAATCCCAATCCATTTCATTCCTTGCATTCATTTTACATTTGTAACTGAATGAATCAATAGAGGTGTGTGGAGAACGCTCGCACTTAGTTTACAAATTTGACTGATTCTGTAACTCAAGAGTCTTCACCAAATAAAGGTATCAGAGCACAAAATAGTGTGTTTCTTATATTAACTGGAGTAGGGAGAGTGTGAATTACTCCTCTCACTCTACATAACACTTGAGTTAGTCCTGGCGTCCCAAGAAATCTCACACCCATTATTCAGTTCATCCTCACAGCCCCACTGGGTGGATAATAGTATCTGGCTCAGATTTTCCAAGCCTTAAGTGGCAGAACTGGCATTTGATGCCAGGTCCTTTGGATTCCTGGTCCAACTTTCGAGGGGAATCAAAGCTCTGAATTAGCCACCACACGCCTCTAAATTCTCTTCTTGAGGCAGAGAATAAATGATCTCATCCTACCAACAGCAAATCATTATGATACAATGAGTGTAAACTCCCTGAGGACAGAAATATTTCCTAGTGACTGCCTTTAACAAAGTACTTAATAAATGCTGAATTAAATTGACCTATTTTCCTGGAACTAGGCCAGGACCAATCCAGTTTCCAAATGTCCACGGGGACCTTCAACTAGATATGGACCTTTATCACTCACAGACATCAACAGGCATCATCCAATCTTCCACTTCCTTAAAATACAAATGTACTTACAAATGTAAAAAGGTTTTATAACACCACTCAATATCTTCAAAGTATCGATCTGAAAGAAATGTAGCTCACGGAAGTAGCAAATCTAAAAGAAAGGCCACCTAAATGGAAATTCTTCCGTAAATTCAAGGTAAAAGTGGTACACTACTGTAAACAAAAAATTTCCTTTCAGATGTTTATTAAGGATATATGAACAGAATGCTAGAACAAAAGCAGGGCTGATAAATGAAAGCATGTACTTACAGATATTTTGTTTGGGAGTGGGGTAGAGAGAAGAAATAATGTGCTTATCGGATTTATAATATTTACAAATACAATATGGCTAAATTTTAATAAGAGAAAATTCAATTCCACGAAATGATATAAGACTCTAGTGGACTTTTGCATTTTAATTACTGTGTCAGTGAAAATTACTAGAAAAATTTTCATAGTTTTAGTAAGATTTTTATTTTTTTATTGTTTTATTTATTTTAATTTATTTTATTATTTTTTTAAGGAAAACCAGGTTTCAGTTGTGCCAAAGGTATTTATTTTACATATGTATGTATTCTAATGTCACAATAAATCTTGAGGCATATATTATTTTACCTAGAATTTTGCTTTTCAAAAATGGTGCAAAATTAAATGATCTAAATTTAATTTGTACTTTAACAATTTATAAGTTTTTGAATGCTTGATAGCATACTCTTTTAATTTCAGCAAATATTCAAAGTAGGTACCATGGAAGAAGTTATAGGATAAAAACTCAATTCCAGTAGTCAGGGACCTAGGTTTTGGAGTCACTACTGATAAAGAGTGTGTGTATCCTTGGGCAAGTCATTTAACCTATAAAATGGAGCTATTAATACATGCATGGGCTACCTCATAAGCTAACCATAAAGAAAGTATTACATAAACCTTGAAGCACTATATAAATATCAATTATTGTTCAAGACGGAAATCCACCATTATTTTTTTAAACTATTTCTCAAGTGGTTTTTTGTTGTTGTTTTTTTTTTTTTAAGACATCAATCAAGAAACATTTCCTTCTATGCATTAGGCATCCTGTTAAGTGTCAGGGATACAGAAAAGAGCAAGTTGATCCCTGCTCTCAAAGAGCTCACAACCTAATAGAGAGGATAACACACCAACAAAAATACAAGGTAAGCTGTATACAGGATAAATAGGAAACAAAGGAAAGGCACTGGAATCAAGGGGAGTTAGGGAATTCTTCAACAAAAGGGGTTTAGAAACCAGGGAGAGGTCAGCAAAGAAGAGGAGGGAGAATGTTACACACCAGGTGGACAGAGAAAATGCCTGGAGACAGTGGAGGTCCATGCCACTGGAGGTCCATGCCACTGGATCAAAGAGTATTCTCCAGGGAAAAAAGGGTAAGAAGACTGGAAATATAGGAGGAAGTTAGGTTATAAAGGGCTTTGAATGCCAAAGGGAGTATTTTGTATTTGATCCTAGAAGCAAAAGGGAGCCAAGTGGAGTTTATTGAGTAGAGGGATGACATGATTGGACCTGTGCTTTAGGAAAATCACTATGGCAGCTGAATGGAGAATGGATTGCAGTGTGGAGAGACCTGAAGTAGGCAGAACCATCAGTAGGATCTCTTAATAGTCCAAGTGTAAGGTGAGGAGGGCCTGCACTAGAGTGGTAGCAGCCACAGAGGAGAAAAGGTGACATACAAGAGATGTCACAGAGGTGAAATTGTCAGGCTTGGCAACAGCTTGTATGTAGTGGGGTGAGAAAAAGTGAAGAGTCTAAGATAACTTCCAGGATACAATCCTGACAACCCTGACAGGGTACAAGCCTAATTTAAAACAGGAATGTTAACCTTTTTGAATCACAGACCATTTTAACAGTCTAGTAAAGCTTTATAGACTCCTCAAAATATTTTTAGATGCATAAAATAAAGTACATAGGATTACAAAGGAAATTAATCATACTCAAACAAAGACTCAGTTTTTTTTTCCAGACAAGTTCACTGATAGCCTGAAATCTAGCCAAGACCTCAGGTGAAGAACCTTTGATTTAAAGTAATTTAACATTAATATTCTCCTAGTAATTAACATAACACGGTTGCCAATAATGAAATTCAGGATCTCAAAATATTTAAACTATAGATTACACAAAGAGACATGGAAAGACATAGGACAGATATATATATATAAGGGAAACATTACCAACTGCTTCCTAACCAAAATCTTTCTCCTGGCTTTGATGGGTGAAGGCTGAACTAATTTACCCAGGAACCAGAGCTCCAGGACACGCTTTCCCTCCCTCTCCCCTGACCAGGCTCATCTTTACGTATGTTCCCCCTGTATTACAATTAAGTTCATTGAGGGCAGGGGCTACTAGGCTTACATTTATTTTTATCCCAGGGACTAGGAAACAGAAACCATTAAATAAATGCTTTGTCTACTTAAGGATGACAGGTTAAAGAACTGACCCCCCGCCCCCGCCTGCCCAAAAAAAAAAGAACCAAAATTTCCTTGTATTTGTTTTGTAAGTTGTACATAATTATATGTGTAAATGTGTCCCCCAATATAATGTAAGCTCCTTTGGGGAAGCAGAAGCTCATTCATTTTTTTTCCCTAGCATGTGGCACAATGTCTGGCACACAGAACATACTAATAATGCCTGTTTATTATGTGACTGGAATAAGAAGTGAGCCTCCTATGTATTGACAACAAAAGAATATGAACACATAGCACAACACCTCTGTAGATTAAAAAAAATTTTTTTTTAAGGGGAATTCTCTCTAGCACATTGGATAGCTCTTCCATGGCAATTTTACACCAAGACATGAGGCCAGCTACGTAGTACAGTGGATACAGCACCACTGCAGGAGTCAGGAGGACCTGAGTTCAAATTTCACCTCAGACACTTGACACTCACTAGCTGTGTGACCTTGGGCAAATCTCTTAACCCCAACTGCCTCATCCCAGGTCCAGTTATCCTGATGAATATCTGGGAGGCTGGTGACCTGCACAGCCCTCCCACACTCAAAGCAAAGTCAGGTGCAAGTCATGTCATCATTTCTTTGATGGCATGACCTTCTCTGGCAACGAAGGATGAACACACACAAGACGTGCATAAGAATCACACGGGATGAAATAGACCCAACTGCATGGAAAAGGAAGAACAGTTTAGATGTATAGAGAAAACAGGGCTTATCCTCAAAAGACCTGGTGTGAGTTCTAGCTCTCTTTCTTTAACCACCGGTCATGACCTTGAGCATCTATCTATCTACTATCTCTGAGACTCACTTTTTTTCTACTACAGAATAAGAGATTTGAACTAGACTATCTCCAAAGTCTCTTCCAGCTCTAAATCCTAAAAACCTACGATCAATTCAGCATTGAAACCACATCTACCAATAGTGATTCATAAAAAAGTAGAGGCAGCATATGAATTTAGGACACTAATTCACAAATTATTGCTATAATCTAATAAGAAATTCAGATTTCGAAAAAGCAGAGTTATCTCAAACACTGTTCAAATTAAGTTTATTCTAATAATAAAGAGTCATTTGGTACTAAAATGTGAATTATTTATTGATCACATAAGAGCTATGAGAAACTTCTTTTATCTTGGTAGTAAAGTTCAGGTAATAAAACATACATATGGATATATACCATAAAGTTTTTCTCCAAAAAGAAACATGTCAATATCTCATTTTTTGGTTGCATAATCAAAAGCAAGAACAAAAAGGAGTTATTATTTTTCTTCTAGAGGGACTCAAATACTCAGTAACAATTACCATAATGAGTAATATAAATTCTACTAAGCATTTAATATCACACCACACTACTAAACCATATTTCTGAGATGTATCAACAAATGCTGCCCAAGCAACACTGACTTACACAGAACAATAAATAACAAATGTTATCACAAGAAGACTTTATGAAACTGGTATATTATTTAACAGCATCAATTGTTTATTTTGCCTGATCTTCAAACCCCGGCTATTTTCTCCTCGAATTTGTAAATAAACCATCATTTAAAATAACTAAAATTAAACAAACTTTAATTAAAACTAAATGAAATGCAAATTTAAAATAAAAAAAGAGCAACAAAAGAAAAAAGAAAAACAAAAGTTGTTCCTTGAGAAAATAAGCATTTAGCCACCCAGGAGTTTGGAACATCCCATCAGCTTCCTAAAAATCATGTAACCATTCTGCATTAGTGACACTCAGAAAAGGAAATCAATACAGACAGCCTAGATGTAAATGACAACTGTTACATTTCCTCCAAATCCTTCCTCCCAGGAACCATTCACCTTCAGATATATCACACTCCATGGAAAGTAAAAATTTGTAAGCCACTGTACAAATTTCCCACTTAAAAATCACACCAAGTCAGTTCAGGGATGAAACACCAGTGCTAAAGTTTATGCCCATGGTTCTCCCCTCTATCCATCTGCCACCACTCAGGAAAGCTTAATTTTCCCCCCTGTTCTAATTCCCACCAGGAATCTCACTACTGAAACCTCAGGAGAGTCACCTCTAAGCCTTATTGACTTCATCTTGCCAAAAAACAAAAAACACAGCAACTCTCAAAAACAAGTCACAGATAAAGTTCCTGAACTTATAAACTGAAATCCTTATGGAAAAATAGGGAGAGCCTATCAAGGTTATTTATTTACGTACGTATGCTAGTAAGTTCTTTTATCCAAAAAGGTGCACTTTAACACAGACTAGGCAGTACCGAGGAGTGAGGTAGAAAGCTTGTCTATCTACAGAAAAATGTCATGCTTTAAGGGAAGGAAATTTTTTCGAGTGTGTAACTTGCTCTTTGTTTTCAAAAGTGAATTCTTAATAGACTTTATAAGAAATCTGTAATATTGTTGTGTATGTTTTTTATTCTCTGGGTACTTTTCGCTTTTGGTCTTCATGCAGAGTTGCTCAAAACTCCAAGGAAAAATTAAACTCAGAAAGAGGTTCCTATTAATTAAGGATTCCCATCTTTTTTTCAAAAGCCAGTAAACCTGAGCTCAAGTCTCGGACCTAAAGTGACCGATTCAAGGCAGCCTCGGACCTAGATGGGCCACCTCTCGATAAGCTAATAAGGAAGCCGTGTTAGGCGAGTTTTCCTACACCAACGAGAGCAGGTACAACCTCCGTCCATCCATCCACGCAGGACCGCGGCTCGAGGGCTGAAGGGTGCACAGGGGGTCCTAAACCTTCCCCGTCATTTCACAGTGGGGGACACCGGGAGCTGAGTTCAAGGCTTCGCTCGGGGCGCTCCGGACGAGGCACGGCCGCCGATCGAAGGCTCCGGAGAACTCGCTAAGACTCCGCTTCCGATAACTCCCAGCCAGGTACGGTCGGGGTCGGGGAGGCTCCATTCCAATGAAATCACAGGCGCCCCCCAAATCGGCCGCTTCACGCTCCCCCCGCACCCCAGAGAAGCCGGTGCTGCTACCACCCTCGGGGCCCCCGGAGGGGAGCGATCACTAAGGCGGCGCTGAGCACCGCGCCCGGTACACAGGAGGGGCTAACTCAATGCTCGTGGTCTGGGTGGGCCGCCCCAAGTTTCCGGGGGGCAGGCTCGGGATCCCCTCCCTTTTTTCGGAGCCGCCCTCCAACTTCATGGTGGGCGGCCCCGGGCTGGCGCGGGGTTAATCAGTAACCGCCGCCGCCTGCGGAGCGAGGCCGGGGGCCCGTGGGAGGCGCTCCCCGAGCCCGCCCGGCGCCGCGGGGCTCCCGGGGGCAGCGGCGGCGCTCGGCGCCCAGGCTCCACGGCCCGACGCCGGGCAAGGCCCGTGGGGGTCCGAGGTCCGGCTACGCGCCGACCCCTCCGCGGGCGCCTCCTCACCGCGGCCGGCCGCGCTCCGAGGGGCGGGCGGAGGCGGAGGGGGCGGTGCTGCGGCTCGCGCTCCCCGCTCCCTCCCCCTTCCTCCCCGAAGCCGACACTCACCTGACCGAAACCCCCGCGGAGAGACTCCCCCCGCCACGAGCCCGCCGCCGGGGCGCAGGGACCACGGGAGGAAGCCGGAGCCGCAGCTGCCCCGGCCGACGCCGCTCCGCTTCTGGCCCTGCTCGGCGCACTGCGCTGGGGGGAAGCAGTCGGAGGAGTCGGACACTGCGCCTGCGCCGCGGGGACCGGAGCCGGCGAGAGGGACCAAACTCCCCACCCCGCCCCACCCCGCCCCGCACCTGACTCCCCTTTCCCCCTTAAAGTGGAGAGGCAGGACCGCCGGGTGGGTCCGAAGGGCCAGGCGCGCTGCGGCGCCCCCTAGCGCCCCGAGGTGTCCCCTGCACGCGCCCCGGGCACTGCAGGTTCACTGGGCCGCAGGTGTCTGGGGCCCCGGGGAGGGGGGGAGGCGGTTTCCCGGGAACAGTCACGAGTCGGCGCAGAGCTGCCTGGACTCGGGGCCAGGCTGGTCCGAATTACCGAGCGCGTTCGAGTCAAAAACAGCCCCCGAGGGAGCTGGGCAGCCGTGGGACCGGGGCTGCTGGAGAGGAACCTGCGGCGTGGGCTTCTGGAGTCGGAGGGGTCACGCGTGGAAGGAGAAAGGCTTAGGAAGAAAGGGGATTCCTTCCTTCCACCCCCATCCCTGCCTTTCCAGAACTGCTGGGAGGGAATGGTGTTGTTTTAAAAGCCTTGAAGGCAGACGCTCTTAAACCACTCCGACCAGCTGGCTGTCCGAGGCTTCCAAAAGAGAGAAAAAAATAAAAGGAAATTGCGAGAGGGAAAAAAGAAAATAAAAGTAACCAGTAAAGAAAATTCATATATGTGGGTGGGAGTCCTCAGGTCCACAGATCTAGTAGAAGAAATTCCAGAGGTCACCGAGCTGGCCAAGCTCACATGTCATCAATTAACATTTTTTAGGTTCCTGCTGTATGTAGGCATTGTACTAAGAGCAAAGCATACACAATATGTGCATAGAATCATCAATTTAGTGGAAGAAAGGAAGAAAAGAAGTATTTGTTATTGTTCTATCAGGTTTTCTTGGCAAGAAGCGTGAATAATTTGCCATTTCCTTCTCCAGATCATTTTACAGATGAGGAAACTGAGGCACATTTAGGTTAAATGACTCTTCCGGGGGCACACACTCCAAGCTGAGCGCTATATTCAGTGCATGACTACAATGTATCAAGTGCTGTATAGATAACTCACTTGATTCTCACAGCAACCATACTTAGAAGATAAGTGCTCTCCTTATCCTCATTTTACAATTGAGGAAACTGACATAGATAAAGATTAAGTGACTTTCCCAGGGTCACACAGTTACTAAGTTTCTAAAGCCAAATTTGAACTCAGGAAGACTCCAAGCCAGTGCTATATTCAGTGCATGACTACAATGTATCAGGTGCTGTATAGATAACTCACTTGATTCTCACAGCAACCTTACTTAGAAGATAAGTGCTCTCCTTATCCTCATTTTACAATTGAGGAAATTGATATAGATAAAGGTAAAGTGATTTGCCCAGGGTCACCCAGTTACTAAGTTTCTAAAGCCAAATTTGAACTCAGGAAGACTCCAAGCCCAGCGCTATATTCAGTGACTTGCCCAGGGTCACAGAGCTAATAAGTATCTAAGACCCAATTGAAACAGAGTTTTCTTGACTCCAGGTCCTGTGCTCTGTCCACTGTGCCACCAACCGCCTCCACCAGGAGTTTCTGAGACAGTCAAGGATCAAGTCAACAAACAAGAAAAAGAAAAGAAAGTTATATGATAACTTTATTATATATTTAAAAGAAATATCAAGTTGTGCATAATAGATTTGCAGTTTCATGTACAATCACCTTTTCCCCCCTATTCTACCGTGTTATGGAAATGGTTTGTTTTATTTAAGTTCAGAATAAAATAATTTTTTTAAAAGACATACTATATGCCAGACACTAGCACCAGGAGTACACAAGGCAAAAAAAAATCAATGCCTGTTTAGTCAGAGGCCAGCTGGTCCAACCTCCACATTTTACATTCCATGAGGGATGTGAAGGCTCTGGGCTCAAATTTAATTTATGTGACTCATATGCATTAATTAAGGATATTATATTGATATAAGATCATACACAGCCAGAAGGGACCTCAGAAGCCAACAAATCCAACCATTTCATCTGACAAGAGGCTTTGACTCTAGGCTCATATTTATCTAATGTGACTCATATACAATAATGTGTATATATGCATGACATACTACCTTGGAATGTGATGCAATTCAATTCAACCAGCACTTAATAAGCAAACAATAAACTAACAATCAAAAAACATTTATTAAGTACCTACTGTGTGCCAGGTACTGTTCTGAGTACTGAAGATGCAAAGACCAAAATAAACCATTGAGGTAGAGCTGTCACCCATGAATTACCGAAAGCATGGTGGGTGGACAGGAAATGGTAAACATTCCTGTGCAGAGAGTTCTGTCTCCAGGCCACTTAGAACCACCTCCCATCAGCATGGCCCATTAGACTGCTATGTGGCAGTGCTCCCTCCCCTGCTCTATGATTGCCAGCAATTTGGTGGCCAGAAACCATGATTCATTTTGTTGTTATTCAAGAAACACTTATTAAGCCCCTATTAGGAACAAAGCAATTGGTGCCTCTGATCTAGTCGGACAATGCCCCAAACTAACCAGATGATGTTTGTTTTGAACATGATGACCAGTTAGTGGGGGTTTTGTGATAGAGGGGATTGTTGGTTAAGTGTAAGTTAAAATAACTTGACTCTGAGTTCCCTTCCAACTCTGAATCTGTAAAAGTTGAAATTTAATACTAACAAATACAGCATCCTGCACTTGAGATCAAAATACAAAATGTGGAGGAGGGAGGAAAAAAAACCAAAAACCAAGCCTAAGAAATAGGAATAAAATACACCAAGGTTTTAGTGGTCTGCAAACTCAGTATGAGCTAGCAATGTGGTGTGCCTGACAAAAGAACTAATTACACATTAGGCTATGGTAAAAGTCCTCACCCTTTAAGAGAGAAGAAAGAGAGAGGGAGAGGGAGAGGGAAAGAGAGAGAGGGAGAGAGAGAGAGAGAGAGAGAGAGAGAGTGTTTTGGAGTGTGGGTGAGGAAGCAGAGCAGAGTTTAACCAGCTACACATACCATAGAAAATTTTGAGGACCTAGCAATGTTTAGCAAGAAGACTTAAGAGGTACAGAATAACTGACACAATATTTGAAGGTTATCCAATAAAAGAAGAAGATTTGGAAGTTTGGGGACCCAGAGGGCAGGGCTAAGACCAGTAAGTAGAAGTAAAAAAAAAACAAAAACAGATTTCAACCCCATGTAAGGAGAACTATCTTACATATTAAAATTGACCCAAAGTAGAATAGTCATCCTTTGACGAGTGACTCACCCATAAATAGAGGTAGTTAAGCAGAGACTCAATGGGTTTGTCTTAAGTCAGAGATTCTTTGGTTCTGTGAGACTCTAATTAGTTAAACTATGGTTCCACTTTGTAGTTTTCATACACAAACATACTAAAATTCTAAACCGCATGATTGGGGGTGGGGTTGGGAGGATGGAATGAATGGAACCTGAGGTTTCACAAAGCAGACTGACCCTTGTTCTGCAACTTAGTCTTAGCTTGCCTGGGGAGCTGAGAGAGTAGTTCATTCCACTTCTGGACACTGTAATTAGTAGAAGTATAATTTTCCATTATCAAATACTGAGAAAACAAAGGCTTAAGTAAAGTTGAGTGATTTGCCAAAGTTGAGACTTGAACTCAAATCGGCAACAATACATATTTTCTCTATTATTCTATGCCAATCTACTGGCCTTATGACAAAGAAGGGGGAAAAAATGACCTAAGAATCAACAAAAGAAGTTGAAAATTGAGTCAGGGGTGGAAAGCATGCTTCTTGAAAGCAGGGATTGTTGAACTCTTATCTCTTAATCCAGAACTTGGCTCATAAGATGATAAATTCTTATTGAACTGAATTGAATTAGACGTTAGAATTAGAAAATAACATTTCTTTCTCTATTGTGTTCTTTCTGTTTATTCTGATTGATTTTTTTAAAGTTTCTTATAGTTGTTTTGTTCTTTCCTTGTTATAATGTGGCAACAATGATTTTTTGGAAGAGTCTGCAAACTGATATTTTTTTTTACTAGAAAGAAGGAATACAAATAGGGAAAAGAAAAAAAGCTTCCTGAGTTCAAAAGTGATCTCAGATACTTACTAGCTGTATGACTCTGGACAAGTCACTTGACCCAATGTGCCTCAGTTTCCTCATATGCAAAATGAGCTGAAGAAGGAAATGGCAAACCACTCCAGTATGTCTGCTAAGAAAAACCCTAATGGGGTCACAAAGAGTTGGATGTGACGGAAATTAATTGAACAACCACAAAACAAAAGATCAAAGGATATGAGTAAGCAGTTTTCAAAAGAAGAAATGCAAACTATGCAGAATCAGATAAAAATGATTCCAATCACTGATAGTAAGAGGTATGAAAATTTAAACAATGTGCCTTTGTACCTCACGCTCATTAGATGGGCAAAAAGGATGAAAAAAAAATGGTGGTCATTGGAGTGACTGTGGGAAGAATTCACTTCTGGTGGACATACAAAATGAACTGAATGATTCTGGAAAGCAATTTGGAACAGTACTCCCGAGGTGACTAAATTGAATAACCCCAGTCAATTGGTAGTATGAGCAGGCATATACCCTAAAGAGTTCAAAGACTCAAGGAAATCACCAACATATACAAAAATAATTACGCCAGCATTTTTGTTTCAGCAAAGATCTAATAACAAAGTGGTTGCCTATCAACTGGGAAATAGTTAACTGAATCATAATGTATGAATGTGTTGAAATATTATTGTTCTTTAAGAAATGATGATATGGACAAGATTCAGAGAAACCTAGAAGGACTTGTATGAATGAATATAGAATGAAATGAGCTGTATCAAGAACACAGTTTATACAATGACTGAAATGAGGTAAAGAAAAATAACTTTGAAAGGCTTAAGAACTCTGATCAATGCAATGTACAATTATGAGCCTAGAAGACTGATTGATGATGAATCCTGCTTCCCTCGTCTTGGCAGAGACACAAGTGACTAGAGGTGCATTTTCACACATGGCCAATATATGAATTTGTTTTGCTTACTTGACCTGTTTGTTACAAGGTAAGGGCTTCTATGAGACAAGAGAGGCAGGGAAGACAAAAAAAAAATTAAATAAAGGACCATCAATGAAACATTGAAAAGATACTCAGAAGGGAGCAAAAGAAATTTCAGAACAGGACACAAACAAGCATGGAAGATTGTTACTATCATGATAACTTAAATATACATTTCAAAAATATTCCACATAATCAAGTTCATACTTTCATATACAATCTTCTTTTTTCAATTCTCTGTATTTGAACAGGTGATTGTTTTTTTTTATGTTTGTCAGGTTTCTAATTTTAAAAATTTAGAATTTTTATTCCAATGGAATGTGTTATGTATGTTGACAAATAAAATTATTTTGTTGCTTTATTTTTCCTTACCTGATTTTCTGTATTATAAAGGAGGGTTCAGTGTGTGCAGGGAAGGAAGTGATTGTGGTATACAGCACAAAAAGCATCAGTGTAAGAGTTGTGTTTTGTTTTCTTTTAATGGAAAGCAGATTATTCCCCCTAGGGGTTTTGTAATCCAAAATTACCAAATAAAGAAATGTCAACAAGAGACAACATAGGAATTAAGGAAGGAGTTTTTCCTCTACGCCATTCTTGAAATATAAGGCATTTTAAGTGAGAGGAACTGTAATAGAAACTGTGTTTGTTATTTTCTCTCAAACAGAAAACACTTCAAAGTTCTCTCAGAGCTACCTGGCCTCTTTCTTTAAGTTCTGGAGTTGCTCATTTCTGATGAATCAGACCTCAGCCATCTTCTATCTAATTAGATCTGTCTTAATTGTGAAACTCAATGAAATTCAAGTGAGACAGAGATGCTGTAACAGCTTGTGATTACCTAAAGTCAAGTGCTCATTTATAAAGGAAATGGGAAAGGCTTAGGGAACATGCAAAAGAGCTGAATAATTGGATGTCATTACAGGGTAGAAGAATATGTACAGTTTGGGGAAAGCAGGAGAATTCCTGATATGTTTGCAAATGCAAAAAGGCCAAATGCGGGCCTCAGGACCAGACCTCTTTTGCTGTCATAACAATGCTAGGCTAGCCTTTCTTTAAAATGGGGGTATGTGGTCAGGACTCATTATCTTTATCCCAAAATCTATCGTTCCTCATAACTTCCTTATCTCTGTCAGGGACACCACCATCAGTCCAGTTTTCCACTTTTGTATCCACCAGAATTCATCCTCTCACTTGTCTCTATATCCAGGCAGAAGCCAAGTCTTATAGATTATGCCCTTACAGCATCTCTTGGGCCATTCTCTTATCTCCACTCCCATGATCACCTCTCTCCTAGACTTTATAATAGGTTCCTCATGGGCCTCTGCTTCTTTTTTCAAAAAATTTATTTTATTTTTAATTTATGGAATAAAACAAGCACTTCCATAACAAAGTATAATTTAAAAAAGGTGGTTACTCATGAAACTGCAAATCTGCTAGGCACAACATGCTATTCCTTTCAAATAAGCGATAAAATTATTATGTAGATATCTTTTTTCTTTTTTTTCTTCCCTATCCCCCCAACCCACCCTAGAGATATTAGATATTAGACACAAATAGGTATACACACCCACATATGTAAAATTATTCTATACATACTTCTATTTATCTGTTCTTTCTCTGGATGCAGATACCATCTTTCTTCATATGTCCTCTATATGCCTTTCTGCTTCCAATCCCTCTTCTTTCTATGCAATTTTCTGTACCGGTGTCAAATAGATATTCCTAAAGTATAGATCTAATCTTGTCATTCCCCTGCTCAAGAAGTTTTTGTTTCTCCATTGCCACTAGGATAACATATAACTTCCTTGGTTTGCCATTTAGAGTCCTACACAAATCTGAATCCAGCCCATCTTTCAAACCTCTTTACATATTATTTCCCCTTACTCACTCTAGTCATGTTAACTTACATGGTGTTCTTTTTATGGTACCTCCTACAAGGCTATATTCCCCCCTCCAACTCCCAGTTTTCACTCAAAGATTTGATCCCTGGGGATGATACCTTGGGTTTATGGTATTCTATGGGTCTGTATTCCTAAGACTGTTGCAGCTCATGAGCTCTTACAAGTGTACTTCCCTTTATAGTCAGCCAGTAGACACAATTGGTTCAAAGCAAAGACATTTAATGAGATGGTATCACATGAAAGATGGTAATAAAACATCTCCTCCAACCCAGGAGATCTGGGCTCCTCTCTCCCACAGATAAACACAGAGTCAATAGGAAGAATAAACAGAAACAGTAAGTATACTAGTAAAGAGATGCTAACTTTGGGAACACATGACCAAGGTTATTTCTATTTCCAGTCCTGCAGGACCACAATGTCTTTTTTATTATCTCTTTTTGAAAAAATGTTTTTATTTATTTCATTAAATATTTTCCAATTACATGTAAAAATAATTTAACAATCATTTTTTTTTTAAATTTGAGTTCTAAATTCTCTCCCTCCCAGCCATCCTCTCCTCCTTGAGAAGGCAAGCAATTTGATTTCAGTTACACATGAGAGGTCATGTAAAACATTATTTCCATATTAGCCATGTTGCAAAAGAAAACACAAAATAAATAAAAGTGAAGAAAGCAAAATATATGCTTCAATCTGCGTTCAGAGTTCATTACTTTTCTCTCTGGAGGTAGATAGCATTTTTTCATTGTGGCTCCTTTGGAATTGTCTTGGAACACTGATCAGAGTATCTAAGTCTTTCATAAGTCTGTGTTTAAGAACTTTATGCTTTTAATTTTGCTGTTCCTGTGTACAGTGTTCTCCTGTTTCTGCTTACTTCACTTTCCATCAGTTTATGTAAGTCTTTCCAGTTTTTTCTGAAATCATCCCATTTGTCATTTCTTATAGCACTATAATATTCCATCCTAACCACAACTTGTTTAGCCATTCCCCAATTGATAAGTATCATCTCAATTTCTAATTCTTTTCTACCACAAAAAGAGCTGCTATAAATATTCTTGTACGTAAAAGTCTTTTTCCTATTTCTTTGGGATATAGACCTATCAGTGGTGTTGCTGGGTTAGAAGTTATGTATATTTTTATAGCCCTTTGAGCTAATTCCAAATTGTTCTCCAGAATGACTGAACTAGTTCACAATTCCACCAAAGGTGAATTAGTGTTCCAATTTTTCGACATGCCTTCCAGCATTTGCCTTTTTACTTTTCTGTTTTGTTAGCTAATCTGATACGTGTGAGGTGAGGTTATTTTAATCAGCATTTCTCTAATCAGCAGTGATTTAGAGCATTTTTTCATGTGACTGATAGCTTTGATTTCTTCTTCTGAAAACTGCTTGCTCATATCCTTTGACCGTTTACCAACTGAGGAATGGCTCTTATTTTTATAAATCTGGCTCTCTTCCCTATGCATTCGAGAAATTAGGTCTTTATCAAAGAAATACTGCAAAATGTTTTGTGTTTTCCTTCTAATTTTGGTTGTATTGGTTTTGTTTGTGCAAAAGCTTTTTAATTTTATGTAATGCAAATTACTTATTTTACTTCCTGTGATCCTCTCTATCTCTTGTTTGGTCATAAACTCTTCCCTTATCCACAGATCTAGCAGGTCCATTTTCCCATGCTCCCCTAATTTATTTATATCACCCTTTATGTCTAAATTGTTTATCCATTTTGACCTTATCTTGGTATACAATGTGAGATGCTGCTCTATATCTAGTTTCTGATAAACTGCTTTTCAGTTTTCAGATATTTTGTACAGTTTTTTTTAGATGTTGAGTTCATGCCCCCAAAATTTGCATCTGTGGGTTTATCAAATACTAGATTAGTATGGTCTTTTACTACTGTGTCTTGGGTACTTAATCTGTTCCATTGATCACTCTATTTCTTAGTCACTTCCAGAAGGTTTGATGATTACCATTTTGTAATATAGTTTTAAATCTGAAACTCCATCTTCCTTCACATTTTTTTCACTGATCTTTTGTTCTTCCATATGAACTTTGTTACTATTTTTTCTAGTTCTATAAAATAATTTTTGGTAGTATGATTGGCATGACACTGAATGAGTAAATTAACTTGGGTAGAAATAACATTTTTGTTATATTAGCTCAGCCTTCCCACAAGTAACTAATATTTATCCAGTTGTTTAAATCTGCCTTAATTTGTGAGAAAAAAATGTTGGTAATTGTGTTCACATAGTTCCTGGGTTTGTCTTGGCAGGTAGATTCACATATGTGTTCTATTATTCATAGTTATTTTAAATGGAATTTCTCTTTCTTCCTTCTAGTATACAGAAATGCTGGTGATTTATGTGGGTTTATTTGTATCTTGCAATTTTCTTGTTAATTGTTTCAACAAGTTTTTCAGTTGATTCTCTAGGGTTCTCTAAGTCTACCATCGTATCATCTACAAAGAGTGATAGTTTTGTTACCTCGTTGCCTATTTTTATTCTTTCAATTTCTTTTTCTTGTCTTATTGCTAGAGTTACCACTTCTAGTACAATATTGAATAATAGTAGGGATATCGACATCCTTGCTTCACTCCTGATCTTAGTGGGGAGACTTCAAGTTTATCCCCACTACAGACAATGCTTGTTCTTAGCTTTAAATAAATACTACTTATTATTTTAAGAAAGGTTCCATGGATTCCTGTGCTTTTTAGTGTTTTTCATAGGGATAGGTATTGTATTTTGTCAAAGGCTTTTCTGTATCTATTGATACAATTCTATGATTGTGTTGTCATCGTTATCGCTGATTACTATTGTCCAGTTGTTTTTTGGTCCTATCCAACTCTTAGTGACACAATTTAGGGTTTTCTTGGTAAAGATACTGGAGTGGTTTGCCATTTCCTTCTTTAGCTCATTTTACAGATGAGGAAACTGAGGCAAACAGAGTTAAGTGGCTTGCTGTACTGTTGATGTATTTTTTTAATGGAATGGGAAGATCTTTTCCATCCATTAATAGGCCTATGTGACCTGTTTAAGTCATATGGAAACCTAATTCGTGTGAGTTTGAGTCTCATGAAGCCTGTGGTTGCTGAATGTGTCGAACAGGAAAGGGCAGAGCTAAGAAGAAGTTGGTCAGACTAGTCAGAGCTGGGAGAGAGAGAGGAAGCAGGCAGCTGGGACTGTGAGTGTTTGTTTGTGGGAGGGTCTGATAATTTGTGTAGACTTCCTGGTTACTATGATGCATTTCTTTGTTGCTATGATGGATTTGGCTTTCTGGTGTTTGAATAAATGTTTTGGTTCTGTCTTCCATGTGGAGAGTCTGTTGGATTTTGTTGGCATATTCATAGTCACTCTCAATAGTGTAATATCACCTTGATACTACAGGGTCATACAAGTAGTTAGTGATTGAGGCCAGATTTGAACTCAAATAGATGAGTTTTCCTTGACTGCAGACCTGAAACTCTATCCAATGTGCCAACTAGCTACCCAATCATTCAGATAGTTTTCCTAATATTGAACCAGCCCTGAATTCCTGGTATAAATCCCATCTGCTCATAGCATATGATCTTTGTGATTATATCACTGTAATCTTTTTGCTAGTATTTTCTTTTAAAAATTTGCATCAGTGTTCATTAAGGAAATTGGTTATTAGTTTCCTTTCTCTGTTTTTGCTTGTCCTTTCTATTCTCATTAAGTCTTCATGTTATTCATCTCTTTTGGCAAAGTCATTCAGATGAACTCTCTGGGCATATTGCTTTCTATTTCCAACAGCCAGAGGTATCCCTTTTCTCAATTCACAGAGGTCATTATCCTCAGAACTTTCTCCTTCCTACCAGCCTCTCTCTCACAAATCAAGACATAACCCTCTTGATATCATTGGGTCCTCTTCAAGAAGGAAGGACAAACAACAGCGCCATATAATGACTATATATATGGCTTTTTCAAGGGCCACCAGCCAGCTAAAGGCTAGACACCTGATTTCATCATGATTAAATTAAGGATTTCTTTATTCCCCATAAAGGGTAACAAAATGTAGACATTTCTTTGAACTTCATTTGAGATGTTAATGTATCTTTTCGTCTGCACCTTTGTATGGTATACTCTTATCAGCCGGTCTAGGAGGAAATCAATTTATCAGGAACTTCCCTGATATGTTCAGTCAGTATCATTTCTGTCCCCTTGGAAGTTTATCTGGATTTACTTTATGTAATATACTTTATATTTACTTGCCTGTGTATATGTTGTATCCTTCCCTCCCGCTCTCCAGAATGTAAGTTTCTTGAGGGTAAGGGACTGTTTCACTTTTAAGTCTATTTCTCCAGAATCTAGAATAGTGCCTGACCCAGAACAGGTATTTACTAAATGCTTGTGATTAAATTCCTGAAGTACATTTTACTTTGAATTTTTTTCTTACAAGGAATGATTTAAAGTCAAATTCTCTGCCCTTTCTCAGTCCCTGATATTTCTAACTCAGTGTCATCTCAGCATACAATAAAGTTGTAAAAAGAAAATTTCATCTTGCATTAAACTTTGGAATTTTTCATTCTTGTCATTTAAAGTTCAGTGTGTTCATTCTTTGCTGATAAAATATATTTGCAAACTGTTTACAATACTATGATATTCAAGACTTTAATGGACTTTTCAATCTGCAGCTTACCCTAGACTGGCTATTATATATCCAGAGAAGTGAAATATGAATCTCTATAGCTTCCCAAAGCTTAAGGCTAGAGAAAATTTTGAAATAAAATTAATTACCAGTCATAAAGAACTATAGACACACAAGACAGCTTTGAAAAAGTTACATATTGAATTATATACTTTTAAAAAATAGCAAGCTCTACATAATTTTTAAAAAATTAATTACCAACTGAAGTATTTGTTTTAGTCGTTTCTCATGTTGCAGTGCCTATACGCATACTGGATAGAGAAATTTTCTATGAATAATGACAAACTTCACAGTGTCATGTTTGTAAGTAGTTAAAATGGCAAGATCAAATGACTGCAACCACATTTTTTTTTTAGATCCAGTCAATCTTAAAGTATCTTAAAATAGGACATTGCCTTGTCTCTGCAGGGTGAGCATCATCCTTGGAAAGATAAGGATCAATACTTTATGAAAATAACTGATCTACTTATTACAGGTAAAGTTTAGCAAAGTCTGTAGTATAATCTTTGGCCCAGAAATAAAGCTCTCCACATTTCTCACAATTCTCTTTCTTGTTAGGACTTTTAACCTTAGGAAGATTACTTTGGCAACTATAGGAAGGAAAGAAACCAGCATTTATTAAGCTAAAGCATTTATTAAGCACCCGCTGTGTGTCAAGTCTATTTTAAGTGCTTTACAAATATCCTATTTGATCTTATTTGGAGAAGAAGGATTGGAAAGGGCAAAGACCAGAAGCAAAGAGACCAATAAGGAAGGAGTGTATTACAATTATACAGGTGATGGCTCTGAGAGTGGAAAACTCCAGTCCAAGGTCCCAGCTGGCTCCTGGACATTTTCATCAGGAAGGAATTACCACTAACCCAGCATCATCTTACCTATTCCCAACTTTCTTTTTTTTTTTTAATGGTACTCAAGGTCCCCCAGGTTCACAAATTCAGTCATGTTTATCCTTTGATCCATGTTATGAAGGGGTATCTCCATAATATATCCTCCATCCAGTCCAATCACTTTCAAAATCCTGTCAATTCTGTCTTGGCAATATATCTCACATTAAATCATAGACTAATAAAATTTGTGATGATTATAAGAGTAATTATAATAGCTAGCATTTAGGAGGCACTAACGAGGCAGCTAGGGGGCAGAGTGGATAAAGCTCTGGGTCTGGAATCAAGAAAACCTGAGTTCAAATTCGGTCTCAGACACTTTCTAGCTAAGGAACCTAGGGCAAGCTCTTAACCCTCTTTGCCCGTTTCCTCATCTGTAAGATGAGATGGAAAAAGAAATGGCAGACCACGCCAGTCTCTTTGCCAAGAAATTCTTCAAGCGGTATCACCAAGAGTTGGACACACTGAAACAATTGAACAGCACCTTCAAGTTTTGCAATGTGCTTTACCTATGTCAGCTTATTTTATTCTCACAACAACCCTAAGAGGTAGGCACCATTATTATAACTGTTTTACAGTTGAGAAATTGGAGGCTGAGAGAGTCAAAGGACTTGACAAAATGATAAAGCCAGATTTTAATTCAAGTCTTTTACTCAATACATTACCAAATTGCCTTGATCATAGACAGAGAGCTAGAAAGGATCTTGAAAGCAATGTAGTTCAACCCCTCATTTTACAAATGAGAAAAATAAGGTTTGGAAAGATCAAGTGATTTGCCTAAGGTCATACATGAAGTAAACATCAAAGACAATTTTTAAACCCAGGTTTTGGACTACACCTAGTGATCTTCCCCGATACCGTCCCACTGGAGATAACATACCACCATTAGGACAAAAAACAACTTGCTACTTCCAACTGCTATTATCCTAGATCAGGGCTTCATTTTTTCTTCCCTGTATTATTGTAATAGCCTCCCAGCAATGTTCCCTTTCTACAATTCCTTTTCAATCCAATCTTCTAATGCATAAGTTTGACATTTTACTCTGCTACTCAGTGATCCCACTGCTGGCTAAATAAAATAATGAATTACTTGTTGATTGAATTACTCAAGTAGTGAACTCCCTTGAAAAATAAAAATGAAGAAAACAGAACTCAATGACTCTATGGAACACCAAAAAACACAGGTTTTTATTTTTTTAATTAATAGAAGAAAATGAAAGAAACCACTACAAAAACAATTGACACAGAAAAAAAGACTCTTGAAAATCATAATCAAATAAAAAAAACCCTAAATACAGTATTTCAAGAAATCATTTTTTAAAATTCTCAGATCCAAAGAGTATAACTGAAAATAAAGAATCTACCAATCACCTCCTGAAAGAAACCACCAACTGAAAACACACCAGAATATCATAGTCAAAATTAGTATCTCACAAGTCAAAGAAAACAATATATTAAAGATCCATAAAGAAAGAGTTCAAGTACCAAGGAATATTGAAAGTAGAGATTTTTTAATTCTATGGAAAGGAGGGGCATATATGTGTTTGTGTGTATGTAATGTTTTATGTATATAGAATATATTATGTGTATGTGTGTATAGGATTATATATACATATATGTGCATGTATATATTAGATAATTTATATGTATATATGTATACAATATATTGCATGTTTATATATGTGTGTATAGAATTTATATATGTATTTATAATTTATTATATGCATGTATATTACATGTATTATATATGTGTGTATAATATTGTATGTGCATGTGTATTGTTCCTTAGACGTAGCATACTGCCTGGTACATAGTAGGGGCTTGATTGACAGGAAGGATCACACAAGATTTAGAAGAAACTACAAAAAAGAGAAGAAATCTTGAAATGTTAGATCCCAAAATGCAAAAGATAAAGAAATGCAACCAAGAATAACTGACCCTGAAAAAAACACAACTGAAAACTAAAATTCAGTCACTGGAGCCCAGGGAAACCTAGGAAAGTAAATACATTTGGAAGGGGGAAAATGATATTCAAATGCTTCCATTCTAATAAGTGAAGAGACAAATGACCCTTCAGAATCCCTCTATTTTGAAGGAGCAGGGGATAAAGAAAGACAAGCACAGATCTTGGATGTGACTTTGTTGGTTTTTAGAGAAGAAAGGAAAGGGAGAGAAAAGAGAGTGCCCTAGAAAAGAAATGAGGAAGAAGGAAGAAATGACTATTTCACATAAATGGGATACTGGAGAAAAAATGTAGAGAAACATGGTGGAAGGGGCAAGCATCTCAGGATTTCACTCTTTTCTTGAATTTGATAAAGGAGAGTTGAACACAGATACACACAATTTCATGTTAAAATAATTCAGTTCAACACAGAAATAGGCAGAAACAAGGAAAAAAGGAAAAGAAAGCTTAGGCGAGAATAATAACCATGCACAGCAAGAACAGTTGAAATGGGAGACTGAGGTTCAAATTTTGCAAGGAATAGAGGAACAGTGGAATGGGAAGACAGCATTTCAGTTGCAGATCAACGATGTAGATCATATTCCTTCTCTTTCTCCATCCCCTTTTTCTTTACAAATGGGATTGGTGAATGGGAGCAGGAGAAAAAGATGAATAAGTGTGAGATGATGGTGAAGAATGATACTTAATTAATAACGACCTCAGAAACCAGAACAGTAACAGCAAGAATTAAAAAATAGGAACCAATATGTTATTTATGAGAAACATACTTGAAACAAAGATTCACAGAGTTCAAATGACAGTTTGGAGCAGAACTTAACGTTTCAGATAAATTTTAAAAAATCAAGGATAAGAGTCATAATTTCAGTCAAGGCAATAGTAAAAATAAACAAGGCTCAAAGAGGGAAGCAAGATGTGGTAGGACTAGCATTCCTAAAGCAGCTTCTCCGACCATGACACAACTTCCTTGTCCCACACAAGTTGATTGATCCTAAATTCCGATTCAGCTCTCTGGTTTGAGGACATTAAAGTTCCCAAGCTTGTGTACTCAGGGTCTCTCACACTTGGTGGGCACTCAAGACCACACAAGTCTCCATATCCTGATGACTAACATTTCCAGATGAAAATGAGGGGGCTGTATCTAAAGAATCTAAGTGCCACTGTATTCTTGTGGCTTTTGTGGTGTTAGGGCAAAGTAAAGCTCTACTTTTGTTAAATGTTCAATGACCTGGGAATGACTCATTTCATCTCCGTATCAAACTTGGCCAAAGAGAGGTCAACACAGGGAAGAGACAAGTCACCATAGGTAATGAAAAAATGTAAGTATTTATAATATGTTCATCAAATAGTATAGCATCTATGCCATTTGAAGGAAAAGTTAGTTGAATAATAGAAAGAAGAAGCAAAACTTAAATAGTTGGGGACCTCAACCTATTGTCCCTTTAAGACTTAGAATAAAAAAATATGTAAGAAAAAGGGCAAGGACTTCAAGATAATTTTAAGTAAGTTAGATATGATAAATTTTTGGTGACTACTGAATGGGAATAGAAAGGAACATACATATTTTCAGCAACATATAGCATCTTTACAAAAAAACTGACCATGTTCAAGGGCATAAAAACATCATAAGCAAATCAAGAAAAACAGAACCATTAATGACCATAATGTGATAAAAAGTACGATCAATAAGGTGCATTTAAAGAATGGACTTAAACTTAAATGGAGTCTAAGTAATTTAATTCCAAAGAATCATTGGGTTAAGGAGAAATCATAGAACCATTATAGAAACAAAAATAATTTTATTAAAGAAAACAACGAGACTGACGAGGTTCAGGAGTGATCGTGGACCCCAAGATACTGACAGTCCGGGTAGTGCTCAAATGAATTTGACTCAAGCCTTGTTAAAGCCAAAGAAAACAAAGGTTATTAAAGATTTGCCAAATTGGGTTGCCTCTCAAGGAGCCTAAGGATTTGTGATGTTTGTATTCACAAGCGGGCCAGATAGAATACCAGCTAGACAGAGTCTGAGCTGGATTGAATCTGAGTGCCTTCAAGGAGGTGAGATGGAACTTAAATACAGAAAAGAGTATAGGAGGGATCTGGGGAATGGTCTGGTAATCCAGGGGGATGGGAAAAGGGATTTAGAAATAGTCTTAAGAAGTCCAAAGAGGCAATCCAAGGAGGGTTAAAGGCTGGAAACTATCAGGAGATGTCAGACTAGGGAGGGTTTGGGTGGGAAGCAGGTGGGGCAATCCAGAGATCTGGATAGAGGCAGTATGGGAATGGATACAGATATTGATTGGAGTGGTCGGCAGCCTGGGGAATGGGGTTTTGATGGGATCAAGGGTGGGGGGTGCAACGGAGAACTGAGTAGAATGTTAATGAAAAGCTCGTGGGTTTCCTGAGACTGCCTGAACAAATGGGAAGATTAGAGTTGAGTAAGCAAGGTCCAATTAAGTGGGTAGATTCATAGGGAGCTCAAAGAGGTTCCCAGAGTCTGAACCCCATCAGGACAACATAATAAAACATTTGGGATACAGCCGAAGCAGGATTTAGGGGAACATGTATATCTCTAAACATTTCATAAACAAAAAGAGAGAAATAGCAGATCAATAATCTGAGAGTGCAACTAAAAAGTTTAAAAAACAACCAAAAAAACCTCAACTAAATTCAAAGGTAGAAATTCTGAAAATCAAATAAAAATGAAAGTAAAACAAATTTTTGAAATGATCAAATTAGCTGGGAATGCTTTAAAAATAGGTAAATAAGTGATCTAATAATTTACAGCTACACCAATTATGCATTAGTGTGACTGTTTTTCCATCCTTTCAACATTTGACATTTCTTCTTTTGTCTTCTCTACCAATCTGATGAGGTGAAGTAGAGATCACATCAATATTTTTAAAATAAAAAGCACATGATTATCAATAGCTGTACAAAAGGTTTGTTTGTACAAAATATAGTATCTATTTGTTAAAAACATTAAAAAGACATAAGAATAAATTAACTGCTTCTTAATAGGAGAGATATCTATGTAAAACCAAGAGTTAACATTATATATAATAGTGAAACACTAGAGGTTTTTCCAGTAAGATTAAGGATAAAGCAAATATGACCATTTTCACCATGAATATTTGATATTGTACTAGATGATGCTGGCTTAGTGGTAATTTCTTCCTGATGAAAATGTCCAAGAGCCAGCTGGGACCTTGGACTGGAGTTTTCCATTCTCAGAGTCATCACCTGTATAATTGTAATACACTCCTTCCTTATTGGTCTCTTTAAAAGAAATTGAGAGAATAAACATAGAGGAAATTGAAATAAGTTATATCTTCAAAGAGAGTATATAAAATAAACCCATTAAGTGTCTTATTATGTGCTAGGTACTTTGCTAATCACATTATAAGCCTGGGGTAACCCCCTCTTCAAAGCAAATGGACACTGTTGTTAAGTAATAATTGTGGTTGGTCCATTTTAGAAGAGGACCATGACTTCAGGGAGATGATGACATGATTTGCAGTTGAATTTGATTTGAGGGAGGGCTGTGCAAAGTCACCAGCCTCACGTTTTCCTCCAATCATAGGTCCAGTGGCCAGATACAGAGCAGGAAGACTGAAGATGACCCTGAGAGACCTTGACCTTTTAAGTTAAGGTCTTTTCAAGTTCTCCCTTTCAGGGAGGCAAGGCCTATTTGGTGAATAAGCCTCTTTAGGAGGTAAGTTAAGAAATTGCCCCTTTAATAAAAAAAAAAAAATCAAACTGGGAGGGGAAGACCCTCAGGGAATAATACATTTCCAGGTAATCCCCCTCCCTCTAGTTCTGATTTCCTTTGTTTCTTACTCTTAGCTACAAATTTTCATTTTACCCTTCCAAGCTTCCTTTGTCCTCAATTACTTTATTATCTTCCCTTAAATAGGTGAATTTACTCTAGTTCCCACCAAGCAAGAGTTGGAGAAGAGAACAGTTCATGGAGTTTCTTTAAGTTACAAGGTGTGTTATCAGATTGAATGCTGCTTGGAGCGAATCCAATTTTACTCAGGCCTCCTCGCCTCATTCACTTACAAAACTCTCGGAACAATATCTAACAATTTGGGGCCTGGGACAAGTCTCAAAAAACTGAGGCTAAAATTAATTAATTAAAAAAAAACTGGGGCTAGCACCATGAAATGTACCTGTGGGTTAACGTTTAATGGGGGAGGTGGAGGGGTGCAGGGAGGGAATCCAAGGATCCAAGCCATAGAGGTGATATCCCAGGACTTATTTTGGAGAAGTCAGCACCCTCTCCTGGTTCTCCTCCTACCTATCTGACCCCTCCTGTCTCCCAAGCTGGATCCTTCTCCAGACCTCAGTCTCTAACTCTCTAACCCCTAGGTGTCCCTCAGGGCTCTGACCTGGGTGCTTTTCTCTTCTCCCTCCATACAGTTTCACATGGTGAGCTCATCAGTACCCAAGGATATAATTACCCTGTCTCTTCTGATTCCACTTACCCTGTCCCAGCCTTTCTGCTGTCTTCCAATCCCTCACCTCCAGCTGCTTTTCATTGTGTGGAATCAGATGTAAAGTAGATGTCTTAAACGCAACATTTTCAGAACAAAATCTTTCTCACTAAATCCTCCCTGATCCCATCTTCCCAGTTACAGTGAAGAAAACACCATCCTCCCAATCCCTCAGGCTTGCAACCTAGAAGTCATTCTGCATTCCTCACTATCTCTGCATCCAAGCTGTTGCCAAGACCTGCTGGTCATACCTCTGTAGCATCTCTCCTCTGATACTGCCCCTACTCTAGTGAAGGCTCTCATCACTTCATGCCTCGATTCCTGCAATAGCTGCTGTTGGCTCTGCCAGCCTCAAGTCTCTCTTTGTTGCAATCCATGATCCACTGAACCACAGAAGTTATTTTCCTAAAGCACAGGTCTGACTATGTCCCTATGGTATTCAGTAAACTCCAATGGTTGTGGGTCAGCTCTAGGATCAAATGAAAAGTCTTCTGTTTGGTTTTCTTTTCTTTCTTTCTTTCTTTCTTTCTTTTTTTTTTTTTGGAGAGGGGAAGGCAAGGCACTTGGGGTTCAGTGACTTGCCCAAAGTCACACAGCTAGTAAGTCTCAAGTGTTTGAGACCACATTTGAACTCAGGTCCTCCTGACTCCAGGGGTGGTGCTCTATTTGTTTGGTTTTCAATGATCTTCATAACCTAGCCCCCTCCTACCTTTACAGTCCTCTTATACCTTACTCATTGCTTGCATAACCCCCAATCTGCATAACCCCCAATCCAATGACACTGGTCTCCTTGCTGCTCCATGAATAAAATATTCCATCTCTTGGCTCCAGGTCTGTGCCCCATGCTTGCCGTGCTTTCCTTCCTTGTTTTCCCTACTGGCTTCCTTAGCTTTTGAAAAATCCCATATTTTATAGGAAACCTTGCCCAAACCCTCTTAATTCCCTTCTTAATTATTGTCTATTTATCCTATATATAATTTGTTCAGACATATTTGTTTGTTGCTGCCACCTCCATTAGACTGTAATCTCCTTGATTGCATGGACTGTCTTTTTCCTCTTTTTGTAACCCCAATGCTTAGCACGATGCCTAGCATAGAGTAGGTGCTCAATAAATGTTTATTGACTGTGAGGTACACGCCATTATTATGCCCATTTTTACAGTTAAAGAACCTGAGGCAGACAGAGGTAAAGTGACTTGCTCAGGGTCACACAGCTAGAATGTGGGTGAGACTGCTTGTGAACTCAAATCTTCCTGACTCCAGGCTCAGCACTCTATTTCCTATGCCATCTAGGTGCTTCTAATACCTATAAGAGTTTCTTCTGGTAAATTCTAAATTTTGGTTTTACATTGTTCAGTCGCTTCAGTTGTGTCCCATTTGAGATTTTCTTGGCAAAGATATTGGAACAGTTTACCATTTCTTTCTCCAGCTCATTGCTGACGAAACTGAGACAAACAGGGTTAAGTAACTTGCCTAAGGTCACATAGCTAATAAGTGTCTGAGACTGGATTTGAACTCAGGAAGATGGGACTTCTGGATTCCGGATCCAGCACTCTATCCACTGCACCACTTAGCTATGCCTCAACACTTTTGGTGGCATGATATTTTGCGTGTGTGCCCCATTCCCCCTTCCCTCCTCACAGCTCTGGCCTTGAAATAATATTCTGTTTATCATTTTATAGCTTCTATCGAATCATTTGCATGCAGTTCTCATCCCCAAACAAGGCAGTACACTCCTTGAGAGTAGAATCTGTGCCTTGTTTTTATCCTTGTGTTGCCAAGCCTAACATAGTCCATTGCACATACTTGTTGAATTGAATCCCTAGGGCTATGGCAGAGAAAAGTCAAGTGTCATCTTATTAGGGCTCTGACCCATCAACCAAAAATGAGCCAAGGATCATAAGCTATGTCAGAGCTACAAAAATAGCATTTGCTAATCAGTTTTCTCTGTAGGCAGCTCACCACTTTATTAATTATAATAAATTATGTCTTACTGTGAGTGGGAATGATTCATTTACCCTCAGAAGTGTATGTACACTCAAGCTGGGTTGTTTTTCTTTTAATTTAAACAATCCTTATATCAAACTGTAATAATAAAAATATCCACTTTTTGCCAGTCAGCAGAAAGTGAAAGTCACTAGAGAGCAGTTCAATTCCTTCCTGCAGGTAACCTGAATCTCTCATTGTATTGCTGGGAAATGGAAATTCAACACCATCAGGTATCCTAGAGACTTTAGAGTTTCAGGTTATCAACACTTGCTGAGATTCAAGGTAAATATTTCTTAGAGGAAAGGAATTTCAAACATTTTGACTAAGCAAGAGGGGAGTGGGACTGGCCAAAACAATAAAGAAAGCCTCAGAAGAGAGAAGTTTCATGCCACCCAAAACGTAATTTTTTTTTCTTCAACTTAACAGATTTCAGAAAGATGGAGAATTGTATTGACTTCCTAATACTTGGAATCACTTCACTGGCTTTTATAATATGCAATGGAAGCTCATAATTTATTAGCTCATGGATTTAAAGCTAGAAGGGTCAATCCAGTCTAATCTCTTCACTTTACAGATGAGGAAACTGAGATCCAGAGAGTTAGATAAGTGACTTGCTCAAGTGGTCACACAGGTGAATTTTGACCTCATGTCCTCTTTCTCCAAATCTGGTCCTTACTCCACTGTGCTATGACCATTATGAGAACTCACGTGGAATGGTAGAGAGCAAGGAAACCTTGAAGTCAGGAAAATCTGGATTCAAGTCTCCCTTCTTACACATGCTTGCTGGGTGATTTTGGTGCTAATTCTTATCCGCCAAATCCTATGATAACAGGTAACTAGATAGCACAGCAGATAGAATGCAGGGCCTGGAATCAAGAAGACTTGGGTTCATATTTGACCCAAGACACTTATTATCTGGTAACTTTGGGCTTTGTTCTTTCAGTTTCCTCATCTGTAAAATGGAAATAATACCTCCCACAGCTGTTGTACAGATCAAATGAAATATTCATAAAGTGCCTAGACACTACATAAAGGTTAATGATCGTTATCCTGGCTACTGGGCAGGTTACTTTACTTTTTGTTGTCCCAGACAAAAATCTGGGCTACTTGACAAGTAGCCAACCTACATTTGTAGAGGGAGTTCAATCTTTAAAAGTTCCATATATAAGTTCATGTGGACTGTTTGTGCCCAATCTGTGGTAGAGTCTTCCAAGACTGTATTGGTCTGATCAGTCACAGTTGGATACACTGTACTTTGACTCCAACACAGTGTTGTCATTTTGGTCCTTTTTGAAAACGGACAACAACCAACCAACCAACCAGCCAACCAACATGATACAAATCACAAGTCTAGATGAAAAGATATAGTATTACATATTTTGGTGCATACCTGTGATTACATAGTTTGCCAACAAAACCCTAAGCAACAGAGAATCCAGAGCTGGCCCTGGCCATTTGCCAGGATACGTGCCAGCTGCAGTGATACAGAAATACCAATAACTGTCATTGACAAAGCAAAAGATAAAGATAATCTTAGAACTTGGAAGGATAAGAATCTTTGAGCAGTAGAAAGACCACTGGATTTGGAAATGACAAACCTGAGGTCAAATTCTGGCTTTGCCCAAGAGATGAGTTGCAGGAAACAAAAGCAGTCTTCCTGCTTCCATGCAGATCACACTAGTTTGCAATCTTTCCTCTGGACTTTCACTTCCTGCTTCTTTCTCAACCCCTTTGCATTTAGACTTTCTCAAGAAATTCTCATTTCCTTACCCACTCTAGCCAGTGATTTATACTTACTCAGATCCTTATCTGGAACCTACATACCTTTCCTCAGGAAGTTTTCCCTCAGGCCTAATAATTGTTATATTTACTCACTGACTCATATCCATCTACCTTACCATCTCATCCAGAGAACTAGGACAACCCCTTAAATTTTACATATGTTGCTGTTCAATTGTTTTATTTAGTTCTTTGTGATCCCATTTGGGGTTTTCTTGGCAAAGATACTGGAGTGGTTTGGCATTTTTTTCTCCAGCGCATTTTAAATAAGAGGAAACTGAGGCAAATAGGTTTATATGATTTGCCCAAGGTCACATAGCTGGTAAGTGTCTGAAGCCAGATTTAAACTGGAGTCTTCCTGACCCCAGGCGCTCTCTCCATTGCACCACCAACAATAACCAACCAGTTTAGTCTCTGATTTACACTTAGTAAAATCTTTATCTAGAGCCTAAATATCTTTCCCCAGGAAGGAGTTTTCCCTCCATTCCAGTAGTTGTCCTAATCATTGTCTCATTTCCATCCACTTTGCCCTCCCATACAAGGAAATAGAACAAGCCCTAAATTTTACATATGAGATGACCAAGACTCAAAGAATTAAGTAGTTCTCCCAAAGTCATACAACTATTTGTGGCAGAGCTAAGATTATAACCAAATCTCCTAAGTGCCTGACATCTTTTCAGAACACTAAAGCTAGTTAAAGGGGTGGGGGTGGGGAGCACCTGAAAGTATTCTGGATGGTCTACATAATGAAAACATGGTTTTGAGTTGCCTAGTTGAAAACATAATTAGATCAATCTCTTATCCAGAATACTCATTCTCAACATATTTCATTTACATATTTGATACTTAAAGCAAACTAGGAACAAAAGACTGGCCTGCTATTCTCTCATTTGTTTGCACATGCCTAATGAACCATGCATGCAAGTTTAATCAGAAGGAAACTGAATAGAAACTACTGGCCTGGTAAGTTCATAGCCTGTGACCATTTAAGAAAGTCAGATCTTATAGTTCTGAGATATTTATTAGCAAAGTCACATTGACATATCTGGAAGCTTCTTTTGCAGTAATTACAAAACATAGCAATGTGGCTGATAGACATTGGAGATTATGGTAAAAGGGAAAGTGTTTTTTTCAAGAAAAGGAAGATTAAATAGGAAGTTAGCCATAATGCATTATTGAAATTAACATAAGGGATATGTGTAAGTAGAATTTTTTTTTCTGTTATAGCCTATAGTCTGCAGCTACACTCCCAAAGCCTCCTCCCACTGGCCGGCTGGATCCACAGAGGCTCTAAGGGATTCTCAGGGCCTAGGGTTTAGTTTCCTAAGGCTCACAAGTCCCCATTGACTTCCTTCCTTCCAATAACTATCAGTTAGTATCAGTCAGACTTAATTTGCTTTTAAAAAGGGGTATTTATTGAGTTGGCATAAAATATCCCTGTTCTCTCTATCTCCTCAAAATTTATATTTCCCACCAGCTGATTATTAAATTTTCCTTGTAAGCATTTACACCTCATAAAATGTGAATCACTACAAATCAGGGCTTGATTTAATATTTTGTTAATTGTCTAGACATAACACAATATTAATAACGCAGATGATTGAACTTAAAAGTATACGTGCCTACTTCCTTTCCTCCAGCTCAGTTGTTAAACATTTACCAGAACATCCTTATATTGCTCTATAAACATTGCTTGGGTTCAGCAGAAAGACAGCAGAGGGTTCAGAAAGGAAGTCATCCGTCATCAGACTGGAGGCCTGGTGAGTTTATATTACTACACCACCACCACCACCATCACCACCACCACTACTACTACCATTCCTAGTACTGCTGCTGCTGCTACTGCTACTGCTACCAATAAGAAGACTAATTCTTATAAGAATAATTGGCATTTATATGGTACTTTAAGGTTCACATCCATCATTTTACTTAAACCTCACCACACCTCTGTCTATGGCCTTCTGAAGTCATGCCTTCTAGGCTCCAGAGCCCACACACAACATGTACCAGAATGGGTAAAGAAGGTAATGGATGAACCCTTTGTTTAGCACTATCCCAAAGCTGCCGATTTGAATTTTACCAGGTGAGCTTAATGCTCACCTGGTTCCTCAAGAATGGAAGCCAGGGACTGAACACATGTAACAAGAATTTCTAATACCTCCCAGAAGCTAACTAGAATGGATCAAAAGAACACTTGGAAAGCTAGGAAATGTATAGTCATGCATTGTCCAGAGTCCCCAAGTTATATCTCTTTGCCCTTGAAGAGACTGTCATTCTGAGCCATTTTTCTTTCCTCACTCTTCACAGAATAGGAGGTTATACATCCACTTTGTTATTTATTCCTGAGTCTACTGTTGTCACTGCAATCTGATCAGAAGGCAACAGTAACAACAGCCAAAGAGCTGAAACAATTCTGGAGGGGTTCAATAGGGAAGGAAGGGACCTGGAGTGAAGAAGGTGTCAAGGCATTTACTGCCCAGGGAGTAGTGAAGGAGCAACAGAATGCTATCAGGGGACAGACTAGGGTTGTGAAACCTCCATCAGTGGTGAGGTCACATTAGGAGACTGATCCCAAAACCCAGTGATTCCCTGTTTCTTCTAATTATTTGCAGAGGCAATCCCAGCAAGTTGTAAATGTACAATCCCTTCCATCATTCATTCTACATCTACTAGTAATAAAGAAGTTGTTGGAGTAGATCATTGGGTGAAGTGCCTCCTCAAGATGGGGTAAGGTAGCTTCTTCACCATTTTGTTATGTGACAGCTCTTATGTAATTGTTCACTATATTGTGTTTTAATAAAATCATGTCATCTCTAAAAAGCCAATCTTCCAAATGAGGCTAGGTGACCAAGAAAAGATATCCAAAATTCAGGAGGAGTGGAACCACTTGAAGTTGACCAAGAAAAGATATCTGAAACTCAAGAGGTATAGAACCACTTGAAGAATCACATTGAGATTTCCATAATTTTAAAATTCTGAAATTTTCCCCTTTTGTTTTTCCATACCCCTATGTCAATATTGGATTAAGATCAGTACGGCTACACCACAAATTCCTAGACAGCTTGGAACCATACGATTAGAAGTAGTCTGAAAGTTCATGCACAAGCACTCCCTAGTGAGCAGTGCACATAATTTGGCGTTTGGAAAAGCCAGTACATTTGTACTTGGTACTCTGACATAACCACTTGGCTTGTAATAGTGCCCTCTGATAGATAAAATATATACCATATGTACCTTGCTGATCAATTATTCAGTTAATTGACAACATTTTTCTATAAATTTTTAAAAGCAGAGATATAATCTTGGTATGGCAGCTATTGCTTCAGCAGCACCAAAGTGTATACCTAGCCTCCATCAATAACATACTTTTATGACTCCAAGTCTTCTAGTTGCATGGATCAAATGAGGACTATTAATTTTTTAAAACTTTGGTAGCATTCATGATTTACCCAATCTTTTCAGCCATTTCTTTGTACTAACTTAGCTTCATTCTTATCTGCCCCTCTTTTCTCAAACCCTACTGTTTGGAATTGAAAGCATTTATTATATAGTTTGGAACACCTTAAAAGACATCTAACATAGTCCCCTCATTTTATAGATAGGGAAACTAAGGCTTATAAATTTAGATGACTTGAGTCACACAGATAGTAAATACAAGAATTTGTACCTAAACCTTCTGGCTCCAAATGCAGTGGAATTTTTTTTCAGTTACAATCTCTTTGTATTAAAAAGCAGCATTTCTATACTGTCTGTACCTTGCTATATCTCTTTTTAATGATAGTAAGAGATAATTTCCTCAGACTTTATCATAATAGTCTTGAAGGTTGAGTCTTTCATAATATATTAAATTACTTATAAATCACATCCAGTGGCATGCTGGTAAGTGTTTAACAAGATCTTTAGAGAAGAAAATGTACACACAACGATTTTTGAGTTTAAATTGAATTATTAACATGTTCTCCATTACTTTCTTAAATGGAAATAATCAACAAAACAATAAGTCAAACCCTGATTTGTAGTATTTACAATTTCTGAGGTATATATACTCGCACTGAAAATTTAACAATCAACTCTCATGCGCCATTTTGAGCTAGATGTGCAACTCTTGTCATGTTCTCCTATAAATCTTCCATTAGGGATCTAGGAATTATCTGGGGGCTTGCTCTGGATCTTTTGACATTTCATCTTGGGCTGTTCGTCAATTATCACTTACTCTTGCTATATGTCCAGTCTACCTTCTTGTCTGGTTATACAGCTCTCCAGTGACATTCTCTATGCTTCTTTTCCTGCCTAGTTTTCCTTTGGTAATGTGATCAGCTTGGTGGGCTATTCAACCAATTTTTTATCAAAGTCTAGACAACAGGCATTAATGATCCACTTACTGTGTGAATAGTTGGGCTGAATTCCTTTGAGTCATTGTGGATAGAATTTAGGAAACTCTGCAGTGTTCTGGGAATTGATATAATTAGCACATCATTGACAGAAATATTTAGGGAACCTAATTATGGGAAATTCCCCTTCATTTAGACTCAGAATTGGACATCCCCCAAGATAGAAGCAAATGTTACTTGTTGTGTATATATGTATATATATGTATGTATACACACATCTATGTATATATGTATATATACGTGTGTATATATATGTATATATATCTATATATGTATATATACATCTTTTTTGATGCTCCACTTGAGAGTAATAAACAGAGATTCACTGAATAGTTGTCTCTGTTATATATTCAAGGATTCTTGAATGCTGTTGATATATGCATGGGAGAAACTATGTTGGAGGTGAATCTTCTCAGTTTTAGGTAGTGTAATATTATGTTAGTTTTACAAAAGACGAAGTGATTTGTCCAAGGTAACAGAAACAGACAGTTTTTAAATCCAGGTATTCAAACTCCAAGACAGGTATCTTTCCCCTCTACCAAGAATTCATAATCTTTCTTTCTTTACAGACTCCTTTGGCAATCTGATGAAACCTATGGACCCCTTCTCAAAATAATATTTTTTAAAGCATTAAAATAAAATACAGAAAATTACAAAGGAAATAAAATACATTGAAACAGAGGTATCAAGACTAAATAAAAAGTTTATAGACTTCAAGTTAAGGAACCCAGTTAGTTTATACTATGCTGCCTACATTGAATACATTTCGTATTCAGTTAATCAGATATGAAAATTTAGGATCTCTATGCTTTGTTCATTTTTTATAGGAATCATATCTAAAGGGAGAAAATCCTCAAGTATCCCAGAGTGCTCCATGGAAGTTGAGTAGAAAAATCATCACCATCAAAAAAAAATATTCACAGTATTTGTTGGCGAGTAATGTGCAGGGTTATATTAGGTCAGGGCTAGTCAGTACTTTTGCCAGTTATCACTTGCAATGAGGCAGTCATATACCTGTGCCAAATAGATCCTCTAGAGAAGTAAACAGGAAGGGAAAAGGGGTCACTTATCTTTGCTTCTGTTAGTTTTCAAATATTGCAAATTGTCATATTAATGTTATGCTAAATGTACAATATTAAAGATATTTTTACTGAGTAAGAGAAAGACTAATTTTTATCTCTTTACTTACCTATCCTACAATTTAACAAAATTATTTAGCACTTTCTATCAGGTAATATTTGTAAAGCACTCAGAGCAATGCCCATCATATAATAGGTGTCTAATAAATGTTTAGTGACTAATTGTGTGCTAGACACTATCCTAAGTGCCCAAGACTCAAAAAAAAACCCAAAACTCAATCTCTGTTCTCCTAAGCTTCCAGTCCAACAGAGGGATATAGTCTAATATGCATATGAATATGTATGACATAGAGAACTGTAATAAGGACAAAGGAAAATTCTAGAAAATGTTATTTAAAAAAATTTGAAGGGAGAGAGATTCCTTTCTGTGTGCTTTACATCAGACATAAAAATGCCTTGGAAGTTCACTTTCTTACCTCCCAACCTCATCATATAAACCTAAAAGAGTAAGATGCTTCAGGGAGTATAACCCTTTGTGATAGAGAAAGTCCCACTTATAGACTGTATAAAGACCCTGAAGAAAGCCACACCTTAGGGGAATTTCATTAAAACTCCACAAAGGAAGAAAAGAACTCTTGGTACCAGAATTTGTGAGGTAACCCTTTCCTACCAATGTTCCCTATGTGCATGACTCACTACTTTAGTGTTTTAAGTTTGAACCTACTCTCCCTATTGACCTTGTGCATGCAAGGGGAGACTATGCCCCTAGTTGGGGGTGCATAGGTAGGAATATTTTTTTCTGATTGTTCTTACTATACTATCTTAGTAAATACCTTTGTTAAAATCTACTGGTTGATAATTAATGGGAAGCTCACTTGTGGGGACTTCTGAGTGACAGAAAACCTAGCTTTTTAGACCTACCCCTAGGACCCAAAAGACAGCAGTCATTAGTAGCTCTCTGGAGAATTAACATTTGAATGTGACTGTCTAGTTAGGTAAACAGCTCTGAAGAAGACACTACATATAATTAAGAATATGTTAAATAAATATAAAATAAAATCAAGGTAATTTGAGGGAGGAGGTGCCAGCCAGTAGGAGCACAAGGTTGGGCAGGAAGCTAAAGGGAAACTAGGAAAGACCAGAAAGTGAATTCTTCTATATGTCTGCTGTTTCAAAAGTCTGTCTTTCTATATATACATGTCTGGTTTTGGTACCCAAGTAAATCAGGCACCATAAGTGCCTTTCAAAGTCAACCTGAAGAAGTAAGAATGTCTCTTCTACAAAGTTTTCAAACCAACTTCCTTCTTCACACAATGATGAAGGAGTTGTGTCTGCAATCTCCTCACCTATCCAAAATCACGTTCTTCAGACAGCATATGGGACAGGGATTCCCCTCCCCAGCTTGGTTGAAAGTGGAGTTACACATTTACACATGACAATTTGTTTGAACCCTCTTGTGTAACAAAGAAAAACAGTTAAGCAGAACCAACTGACAAAATATCCAATCGACTTCCCACCTTTCTGGGGAGAAATAGAAAGTATTAAATCATTTATTCTCTAGGATCCATTCTGAGTCATTGCAATTAATCTTTTTCACACAGCAAACTCCACAAGTAGAAACTATAATGAGCCAGTTGAGTTTATATAGTGTCATCTTGAGAAAGATTGTGGGCCTCACCTATTTAACAAAACCTTTCTCTGTTCTTTATTCAGAACTGGCTTGGGGGTTGTTTTGTTTAATATGTTTTCATTTACAAGGAAGTCATCTTTTATTTTTCCACTAGCAGGAAAAAAAATGTGTTTCTGTTTCCATTTACCCTAATGACATGGCATGTTACTATTTTTCAACCTTTTCCCTTTTCTCAGCTCAGGAATATCAGTTCTCATGGTGCCTCTTATGTCCTTGACTCTGCTGAAACAATAGAACTTCATGACCATTCTATCTGAATAAATTCCCAGAATTTTCTGGACTTTCCTTGTAGATTTAGGCAGAGCCATGAATATTATGCTGTCTTTGCCGTTATCTTTGGTTATCTGGAATGTGTTAAGCATTGTTTCTTTGTACAATGTTATATGTTGTACAATTCAGAATATCCTTATAGCCCTTAGTAATAAGACTCCAAAATCTAAGCTTTCATCTTTGAAAGAGAATTAAATTTCTGGATCTTCCACTTGAGAAAGTAGCCTTCAAAAAGAAACTGTCTGCATTTCTGTCCTATTGAGTTTGGCAGGTTGTAGATAAAAGGAGAGAATAGGAAATAGGCCAATAAAAACTTCTCCTTCTGTGCATATAGAACCTTAGTTGTGAGAAAATTCTTAATGTAGTCTCCCTACTTTGGAGATTCAATGTTGTCCCTGTGACTAAAAACAAAGTCCTTAGTAGAAAATAATTTTTTTCTTTCCTAAAAAAAATTTTTGGTTTAATAATTTAGCAGCCTAGTTCATCTCTGCTGTATTAAGGTTTGGTGAAAAAAACTTGAGTAAGATATCCAGTCACTTTAATGACAGAATTGAATTGCCATATCATTTTTCTTAATACATCATTTATTGAGTACTTACTTTATGTTTCATACTGTGCCAGGTGTCACTTTAGGACATAAAAGCATAAGACATGGTCCCTGCCTTCAGTGGGGTTCCAGTCTCATTAAAGAAATCAAAGGACCATATATGAAACAGACAACAAATATCAAATCATTGGACCTGATGGTGATCAGCTATTAATAAATCTCCTCCAAACCTGGGGCTTCTATAAAAAACCTGGAAATTCCAATATCCTCTAAGTAACTAGAATAACATTATTGTTGAAAGGCTGAAATCAGCATGAGTGAAAGGAATATTCTGATGGAGCATTAGAGGAAGTTCAATATACAAAAATTGCCTTAAAAATAAATGACCACAAAACAGTTACATTCTATAAGGTTTTGTTTTTTTCCTTCTGTTTTTGTCTTTTAGTCCAGATTTGTGATTTCATCAGAGTAGAAAACTTATTGTGTTTGGAAGCTACCTCTATCAATGTATGTGTAATTTATAATCTTAGAGCAGCAGTTCCCAAAGTATACTCTACAGACTTCTAGGGGTCTCTGAGACCCTTGAAGGGGGTTTATGAAGTCAAAACTGTCTTCATAATAATGTTCACCATTTAGTTGAGGTAATCGTAACCTTTGTTTTTAATGATATGGATCCTTTTGTTGATCTGGTGAAGTAATGAATCCTTTTTTAGAATAATATTTTTGAATGGCTAATATAAGAAAATATCAAAAGTTAGTGAAAACAAAGATGTGATTGTTTCCCTTCCAAGTCCACAGACCCTCTGAAGCCTATCTATAGTCTAAGTCTGAATCTAGATGCAATTTAGAAAAAAGCCTTCTCTTTTTCTATCCCCAGGTCCATCACTTCCATTCTAAAATCCATTATCTACTGCAAAAGTATTCTCCTTAAACAATACTTGTAAAATGCTTAGCCCAGTGCCTGGCACTTAATAAATGTTTATTCCTTCCTTACTTCCTTTCATACTTGATATGCTAAAGCTATTGAATAAATACTCAAACTTCTGGGAGATATAACTCCCAAAGAGAATATGGGGTTGACACCTTCCTCCTCCATCTTCATCTTCAGGCAGTTGGTCAATATGATTTCTGAGGTTCTTTCCAGCTCTGAAACCTAAGAGGTCATGGTTTCAGATTCATATAAATTTGTTATACTTAAATAAACTGGCCATAAGTGGGAAGAATCCCTAGAATGAAATGCATTGGTAGACCGAAACATGGTAGAAAAGACCATAGGAATTTGCAACAGATTGATTCCCTAAATGTGGGCTTTGAAAAGAAAGTCCTATCAGTGAATATACTCTACAGTCATAGACAAAAGGCATTGTCACCACCATAAAATGTCATCCCCTCCTGATTATTTTACTTTGAACTATTGTATTGATTTATTTTATGAACAGTGCTATCACTGAAGATGGGATGGCATTAAAAGTCTTTTCTAGAACGGTTCAAGATAGATTTGGTCAAAACCATATTATTATGTCTAAAAAATTTTCTAGTGTCTGTAAAAAAATACAAAAGGATGACAGATAATATAATACATGGAAAATGCCTTTTCTGGAAGGACATATTCTGTGGTTTGCCTAGCATTTTTATAGGATGAAACAGATCTCCCTCAAAAAAATAAAAATGATCTCTTTAGAAAAAAAGATTTGGTATTTGTTAGGTTTTTATAAGAAATTATGGCATATGATGGTTATTGGCGAGTCTATTTTGAAGGACTATCTTTCAGGAGCTATTAAAGAATACCCTCTTGCCTCAGGGTTTGTTCAAGATAATAGGAGTTTGTTCAAGCAATCTCATTATTATTAAGCATTTTACATTTTTAATGCCCTCTGCCATCATTAATTAGTCATTTCACACAACAGCTCTGTGGGCTAGATGAGCATGATAACTCCATTTACATAAGAACCAGGTATCCATAACTTTCTTGACCCACGAGCACCATCCACCATCACTACTGGAGAATAACAGACAAGGCCTGACTTAGAGCTGCCTACTCATCTACTTATATCTGTCCAAGACATCTTCATATGTCTTACTGCACCAAAATTCACTGGGATTACAGTGAAAAAATGGACAGAGCATCCCAGGAGTTTCTATCTTTTCAAGTCTGAGATTTACTAAAACAGGTTGCTATATTTCAGGCTTGCAACTTTTCTCTTCATTAATGTTACATTTATTCTCCTTCCATGAAAAGCTAATTAAGTTTTGTGATCACTACATAAAAACCAGAGAAATATTTTGGTCTTTTGTTACATTTCCCTTTGACTAAAAACTATGCTGTTACCCATAAAAATGTATTTGATTCACTTTAGCACTTACTATAAAGCTTGCTACATGGCAGAATCAAGGAGTTACGGTTGGAAAGAACCTTAGAGTCCAACTAATTCAAATACATTATCTTGCAGATAAAGAATACAGAATTTGAATGATTTCCCTATCATTGCCCAGGTAGTAACAGAGTTGAGATATAAACGTAGGTTTAAATGCCAAATTCAGTTGTTCTTTTCACTAGAGTCCTACTTTTAGCTGCCATAACTTCCCAAAATATACAAATAGCAGCATATATTTAAGTTGGAACAATAGTAAATCAACACAAAACAAAGTAAGAGACTATCAATTAGAAAATGGCTAAATAAATTATGGTACAAGGATGTAATGCAATTTTACTGGGCTATAAGAAATGATGAAAGGAATAGATTAAAGGGAAACCCAGGAATATTTACATGAACTGATAGAGATTGATGTGCATAGGACAAGGAAAACAATTTACAGTACTGTAAAGAAAAATGACTGTGAAAAACTTAAGAACTGTGTTCAATTCAATAACCAACTCTATTCCAGAAATTTAATGATAAACCATGTCTCCCACCTCTTTGCAGACAGGTGGTGGATTAGAGGTACAAAATGAAATATACACTTTCATTTGTTTGTTTGGATTTGTTTTGTGTGTCATGGGAAGGTTTTTGTTTTATTTATGGGAAAGAGCAGAATTGGAATGGTAGTGATAGTGATGTGAAAGAAAAGGAAGAAAAGAACATCCATGGATTATTAAAAAAATAAACGGAAGAGAGCAGAAGGAAGTTCAAAAGGGGATACAGACCAGCAGGACAGCATTGGAATTTCCATGCTAAATTTGAATTATACGAAAGGAAGGTAGGCAAGTAGGAAGGAAGGAAAGAAGGAGGGAGGGAAGGAAGCTCATAATAAAAAAGAATTTTTTAATTTCAAGTTTCAGGTACAATATTTAGTATGTAATTATAAACAGAGCAACTGAAAATTACCTTCATGCTAAAATAATCTGCCCTGTTATTTAATTAATATCCTTACGCTAGATCAACTTGGGGGGAGGGGTTTTTGGACAGTATGAGGATCCTACTCAACCAAAAGGAAATATTCTGAAAGACCAAGAAATTTTTATGGTTTCATGAGGAAAATTTACCAAAAAATTCCCATCAAAGGTAATAGAAGTCCTGCCCCAGGCAGTGATATTCTTTCCCCTATCATCCACCCAATCATCACATGCTGTAATTCTGACCTATTAACTCCACCCACCACACACAGAGACACACATGTAGATAGCTGTTGTCCATAATAACAAGCCATCCTCAATATCTTTGTGCCCGAGAGAGGGAGTGAAGGAACTCTCAGAAGAAAGCTCCATTCTGCTTATAAGAGACTCATCTGCCCCCCCAGTTTACAGGCTTCACAGGCCATCATCCTCCATACAAATCACCCACGGTGCCTCTTGATTCTCTCTTTAGTAGTTGGAGACTTGTTGTCCTTAAGTCCTTAGGAAAAATGAGTACTCCTTTTAAGACAACTGAGGAGGGCTGCTGGACATTCTCCCTATGACTGCAGACTCATTCTGAGGGCTGCCTTGGGTGGCAGGTGGAGTTATAATTATAGATTAGAAAAGAGCCAAATCAGCAGCTGCTGCTTGCTGCCTGGTGCCAATGAGAACTGACATCAGTGGGCCCTTGGCATAAACAGGCCTCTGAATGTGGAAAAAAACATTTTAACCCCTGTGCTTGTCAGTCCACTCAGTGAGCACTGAGCAGAACACAAAATCTGGACTGGGGATAGACTGGGGTTCACATAAAAATCCACAACCCTGACCTAAGGAAGCCTTTTTCCCAGAGGAACTTGGAGTTAGAGGAATTTCTTTCCTGTTTGGAGTGCCAAACCAAAGAAACAGGTTAGTGTGTACCATATGTACCCAGTGCACTTATCTGATCTCTATCTTGCTCTTTTAGACAGAGGTGAAGTAGAGAAGAAAATAACAAAAGGGCAGGTATAGTGCTAGTTGAGGAATAATTGTTTATTCCACTCTTGCAAATTATAAAAAAAAATTTTATTTTGTTATGTTCTTATAAGAATAATAGTGACCCTTTAAGCCATATTCACTAACAATGATGCAAATGCAGATACAAAAGGTGTTTATGGTGAAAAATGTCATGAGATTTATGGCATGACATCCATCATTATGTAATGTGTTTACACCAAAATCCCCATTTCTTATTAGTAATATTTGTTCAATTTCAGCCTTTGCTATCTATTATCTATGTGACCTTGGACAAGTCACTTAACTTCCCTGGTCCTCAGTTTCCTCATCTGTAAGAGGAAGGTGTTGGACTAGATAGCTTCTGAGATCCATAGATCATGTCCAAGGTCCCGTCCAACTCTAAATTTATGATCTCTATCCATCCATCCATTCATCCATCTATCCATCTTCCTCTCTCTCTGTCTCTCTCTATCTCTATCCGTCTATTCAACCATCTGTCCATTTATCTGTCTATCTGTTTAGCTAACTAGTAGCTAGCTATACATGCATATATGTACATATAGATAGAGATATAGATATATACACATATACACACACACATACAGATGTGTGATTACATCTCTGTGGGAAACTCCCAGTGCAGAAATTCCCTCCACTAGGCATATTAGCAGCTCTCTATAATTTGCAGTTTTAATTTAACAGCAAACATAAATACAAATGTAGTACCACCAATCACCTCTTGCATTAAATGACAAAGATAGGTAAACTGGTACATAAAGGCTTCTTGCCATGACCCCAAAATCAGACATCAGTCTGATTTTTTTTAGTTAACATTTGTGAAATGGGCTTTAATTTTGTGTGACAGATCCAAGTATTCTGCCGTCTATGATTTTAGGCTCCATAGATTTTGCTAGAGAAGGTCTTAGCTTACAAAGAGCAATCACTCCCATTATCCTTCTTCTGACAACCAAGATTTAAAAGCTGTCTTCACATCGTTCTGTTCTGAAGATGTTGCATATTAGAGGTTGAGTAGACTTTTCACGTTTGTATTAGCCTTGTTGTAGCATTTATAAAATGACCACACACACACACACACACACACACACACACACACACACAAAACCAACTACCTTTGATATTTGAATGTCTGGAATTCTGCATGACCTTTTGAAAGCTAGACTTGATTGAGGCTATAGCCATGACTTTTTGTTTTTGTTTTGGGGCTACCTGCATCACTGGATGTGGTTGTTCAAGTCGATAGTTACCAAAAGAAGGTTCGGTGGTCATCCCAGCTCTTAACACACTAAACAATTCTCCTACCTTCTTTTTACCCATCCCCAAAAGACCACCAATCTCTATGCATCTGATAGAGAATTTTTGATGGCAGGAAAACCTAACATCACTGTATTCCAGGAATGTGGTGGAAAAAGAGTTGGTTTGGTAGTCAGAGGACCTGGGTTTAAATCTTGGTTTTTCTACTTATAGTCTGTGACCTTGGTCAAGTCATTTCGATCTTTGTGGGTCTCAGTTGCCAACTCTGTAACTTCTACCAACTTCTAAATGATGACCAAACTCTAAACCTATGATCCCATGATCCCAATCACATTTTTAAGTGTTCAAGAGTGAAGGTGAGTTATATCTTCTGAGATAAGCACTTGCCAGAGAGATAAATCCCAAATACCCATGGCCAAACTAAAATGATCAAGAAAAAAATCTGTATGTGGAATTCTCACAAGTCACTTGCATTCTTCCTCCTGAGTTCAAGGAAGAAATGCACAGCTTTCTTACAAGTGACTTAATTCTCCCTGTGTATCTCAAATGTACAAGTCAAGTCACAAGTAGATGAATTGATTCTGGATAATACTTTGGCTATAAATGTTGAGTATCCGTCCTTGAATTTTCAGATGAATGGAATATGTCCAGTCTGCTAAACTTACCCATGGTATAAAGAAAACATATGGTAGAGGGCAGTATCTCCATACAGTAACTCATTTGAGTCTACTTATAATGTCACCTGTTTCCTTCAACCGAATATGTATTGTTTAATATAACTAATAATTAATTCTGTGCATATTAGACACAAAGCTTTCAAAGGCTTTGGGAAAACTGGTTCCTAATAGAACTGATTTCAGGGAGTCCTTTCCACTCCATTCATATTAAAGATTTGGAGAAATCTTATTGTTAAAAAAAAAGTACTGAGAGTTCGGTTGAGAGAGTGAAGGAGTACCAAAATACTAACGGAGTGACTGTAATAAAGCACCAAAATCTTGTAAAACACATGAGAAGAAAAGAACTCAGAAAACAATGTAGAAACAACTAGGATAGTTTACCTATTGTGGTTCAGTCATTGTCAGTCATGGCAGACTCTTTGTGATCCCATTTGGGTTTTCTTGGCAAAGATCCTGAAGTGGTTTTCCATTTCCTTGTGCAGCTCATTTTACAGATGAGGAAACTGAAGCAAACAGGGTAAAACTAATTTGCCCAGGGTCACACAGCTACTAAGGTTGGATTTGAACTCAGGAAGATGAATCTTCTGGCTCCAGGTCTGGCTCTCTATTCGCTGTGCTAACTAGTTGCCCCTAGCTTAAATGCTTTCTTATTAAAGCTAATATTCAGTTTTAAAAATCCATAAATAATGGGAGTTTGTCATTTCATGTTCAGTGGTTATAAGATCACAGCTTCATAGATTTAGTCCTTGAAGGGACATTAGAGTTCATTCCTTAATCTCCATACCTCATGGATCGAGGAATTTTGCCCAATGTCTTGGATTTCCCTTAAAATACAGCACAAGTCCTGTCTACCACATGTTTTTGTAACCAGTGGTTTTTTCCTTTTTGGTCTTCCAGAAGTCCATTATCCAAAGGATGACTGTCACTTACTCCAGTAAGGTAGCAAACGCTACCTTTTTTGGATTTCATAGGTTACTCCTCAAGTGGAGAGGCAGTATCTACAAACTACTTTACAGGGAATTTATTGCCTTTGCTATTCTTTACACGGCAATAAGTATGATGTACAGGTACTTTTACAATATTTTTGCATGCCTCAATCTGATACAAAGGTATACTCTCAATCATTGGAGCCCTTTGGCTGCTGGTTGACTTTGCTTTATATATAGAGACATGACTTCCCCTACTGCATGTGTTCTTTTTATGTCCTCTCTTCCTCCAGCCAAGTTATTTGAATTGATACCTAATGCTGTTTAGAATGTTAAGTTTATGCTAACCATCATGTCCAGATGGTTCTAATACCAGCCAGATAATTATCAAGTATATGCCATGTTCAAAAATGTCACTATAGGCAGATCATGGGGAATTTCTGCCATGGTATAGACAAAACAATTATGTGAATAGCAAAGGCTAGAAACAAACTGGCATGCCACCAGCTAATTAATGCCCAAATACCAGTTAGCACAGAGGTGGTACTGTGATAGGTAGTAAATGATTACCATATTACTGAATAGTAGCATTCTTTATTCCTTATCAAGAGCCTAAGACTGAAGTCCTTCTCTGAGCAAGTAATCTTTCCTCTAGAGCAGAGTTTCTTAACCTTTTCTGTGTCATAGACTCTTTTGGCAGTCTGAAGACACCTATGGACCCATTTCTAGAGTAATGTTTTTAAATGCATTAAATAAATTTGATTAATTAAATATATTAATTAATGTGATTAATTAAATGCACTAAATAAAATAATATTCATTGCTGGCTCCCAGCAATTACAAGGGGTTACAAAGGAAATCTTTTATATTGGAATACAGTTACTGAAAAAAAAATTTTTTTTAAATACTCCAGACTGAAGAATCTGGAGCTAGGTATAAAGCCCATAGTAAGTTCTTCTTTGCAATGGAGCTCCAGGTTGTGGCAAGATAAGTTCACAAGAGCAGATACAGATTTTGTAAAACATCAAATAGTTTATGCTGGCTGACTGGTCAACCAAACTGAGTCTGACTGCTACCTAGAAATAAGTCTATTGCTAAAAAATAGATTCTGGCTGAAATTGTAACCCTTTTCTAAATAGAGCTTTGCTAGATTTCACTCAAACTACTGTGAAGATTTGTATTCAAAAGGTTAGTATCAGTTTGCCATGTATTTCTTATTTGTTAAATGAGTGCAATAGGCTACCTTGGAAAATAATGGATTTGTTCTTTTGGAGTCTTCAAGCTGAGATTAGATGGCTACTTAGTAGTCACATGGGAGAAGGGATTATTTCTCAGGTATGGATTGTACTAGCTGGTCAATAAGTTTCTTTTCAAGTCTAACATTCTATGACTCTATTTATATTGTTTTACAGTTTGTTCTTCATTCTTTCTCTTCATATAGACAAATTCTTATTTATTTTTTCCACAAGGAATTCTCCTTATAATCACTAAACGCTCTCTACTCAAAATTATAAGGGTATGTGCATTTAACTATTAGTCAATATTTTCAGTTGGGGTCAAAAATAGGAGAAGATGCTTTACCACAAATCAAAATGAACTCTAAATTGGATCGAAGGGTAACTGACAAAAATGTCATTCATATTTGAAAAGGAAAGTTTTCTCAAAATTCATACCAAGTGTTTTTACATCATGTTTTATTGTATTGTGATGATTCATGTGTGTCGTAAACTGAACTTTCAGAATACTGAGGGAACAAAAAACCAATCCAGAAGAGTTTTCATACTGGTTTGTTTTCATTAACATGAATTGGCTGCTGGTGTTAATGACAATGACATCCCTCTTAAAAGCTTAAAAGAGCTTTTGCCCCCAGAGGGCTTAACTCCAATACTTAACACATCCCAGAGAATGATATTAAACAATAATAGCTAATATTTATATAGGGCTTCCTATGTGGCAGGCACTGTTACTGAGTTCACAACTTCACAAATGTTATCTCATTTGATCCTCCACTGACCCTGAGACATAAATGATTTTATTAATCCCATTTTACAGATGAGGAAACTAAAGCAGCTCACCCAAGGTCACACAGCTAGTAAGTGGATGAGGTCAGATTTGGGACTCACGTCTTCCTGAATCCATACCTAGTACTCTATCCACTGAGGCTGCCTAGCTGCCCCAGTATTGGTTTGTAAATGGGTTCTTTCTAAAAATAGCTAATGTCAACAATAGTAACAGACAACAATTAGAAAATTCATTTTTAGAGTAATCAAATCATGGAATTTTAGGATTGGAAGGGAATTTAGAGCTCTTCCAATTCAAGTGAGATTTTTACAAGTGAGAAAAAAGATAAAAGGTATGAAATGACTTACCCATAGTTACATATTAAGTGACAATCAGAATTCAAATCTAGGTCTTTTGATGCCAAGTACAGAACTGTCCCCATGACTCCATGCTTCCTGTTTTGTTAAATGAACCCCTTATATATTGACTAGCAACGTTAGTATTTGAATACACTCTCTATATATGTCATCTTCCCATGGTTTACCAGATTTGAGAAATCAAAACATAACTGTAAGAAGTATTAAGAAGAGTCTTATTTACTCATTAATGATGGCCCTAGTTTAAAAAAAAAATTAAAGGATTACCTAAAATGAGCAAATGACTACACTTGGCCATAGTCAGATTTGCTCATTTTTTTCTTAATTCAGACAGCTATAACTAGATAAGATCTGAATTCCTTCACAGTTATTTCCTCCAAAGCTTTCTGTCTTTCAGTCCTGTGATAAACTACACGTAAAAGAAAGAATGGATGAATAGCGATAGATAGATACATAGATACATAGATACATGGATAAATACACAGATACATAGATAGACACATAGATACATAGATAGCTAGATAGATACATTGGTGAGCCAATTGTAAATCTTCTTTGTCAATTTCTATACTTGAGGAAACCAAAGTGTTACAGAACCAATCTGATTATAGTCATTGGCCTAAGCGATCTTTCTGAGTGACCCTGTGGAAACAGTCTGTGTCTCACAAAGTTCTTCCTCTTAATCCAAGGTAGAAACACCAGACTCCCCAATTCATTCTTCTTTTTGTGTCACCATTTCTCAGTTTACTTATCGGCCACTAATTATTACCTCTTTGCCTCTTGCCCTCCCAAGTCATTCCTGTATCCTTTGCCCAAGTTGCAAGTTTCCATTATCTTAAACTGAACAACTTCTTAATTATATGGTCCTTTTTGGATTTTTCTTCATTAGTGTAGCTCTCATAGTTGACTTCTGTAGATTATTCTTTGCATATGTAGGTGTTTATTTCATAATCTGTATTAAACTACTTAAATTTAATTTGAAGTTTACTGTGTATCTATTATGTGCAAAGCAATAGACAGGTCATTCAGAAAAATACAAAAATGAGTGGGGCCCAGATCCTACCTTAAGGAGCTCATCCTTTAATAGGGGAGGATGAAACATGTTCATGAATAAATCTTTCTAGAATTCAGTTTTCTTTCAGAATGGAACCTATACTCTGTTCCCATAATATGAATAACATTAATGAGCATTTAAATAAATGTAGGCTTAACAAATAAGTCCAATTAAGAGAATTAAGAGAAAATATACTCTGTCAAATATGCTCTAGGTTGGATCAAAGCTACAGTAATATCATTTTCAATTGATCTTCATGAATCTAAAAATACCAGTTTTTTCTAATTCTTTTCTGCTTTTTCAAGATCTCTAAAATAAAATTTAACTTTAGAATAAATAATTCTAAACTGACTTTAATAGTCATTCTAATAGGTATAAATTATTTCATTCATGTAGAAATATCCCTAGTGAATTGGGGGAGAATTGCCTTACTTCAAAGCTAACATATCAATCTGTAGTAGTTGGAGCCATTATACAAAACACAAAGTTTTGATTTTATTAGTTGAGTGTTTATTAAAACCCTATATTTAATAATCAATAATCTTTTATGACTGTAACGTTTTACTGCTTGAAATATTAAGCAATTACAATGTTTAAAGACCCACCTGACAGCTCAGGTACATTTCCTTTCTTTGCTCCTGGTTGCTGCTCCCCCAATTTTTTTTTTTGCTTAGTTGTTTGCACTTAATATCACATGCAGAGCAGGTGCAAAAGTACAATATCATAAAGGGATGTGCATTTTATTTTTGCTCCAGATTGTTACTTACAGGAGCCCAAAAACGTTACTTTGAAAAATTATCAATTTACTGTGACAGATATGCTGAACAAATTCCAGTAACCTTTGTGCTTGGTAAGTATAGGTTACATGCAGAATGAAGCCACCCAGCTGTCTCCATTAGGATGACACAGATGTCTGTGCATGGAAGTGTTACCAAGCTGAGAGGCATGTCCAAAAAGCAACTGCTTGCAATAAGAAGTTACCATCACGCATAAGAATTTCACCTTCAAACATGCTTTTGCTAAAATTAACATTGGACAGGTTTGAGGTATTAATCTCAGTGCTTTCTGTTCACTAACTGTCTGTTTTGCAGTCATTATCTCAAATCTAATAAACACTTACCAGGTTCCACTCGGTACAAGCCATAATGTATATTTTACATTTCCTATAGGGCAATATTATAAAGGTACGGGGTAACAACTCTCTACCCCAAAGGGGGCCAAATTCCACTAAAATGCATCCATGTAAATTATACTTTCATGGAAAGAAAAATTACTTGAACTTTCTTATTCTTTAGGGTTTTATGTAACTCTGGTGGTAAACCGGTGGTGGAACCAGTTTGTCAATCTGCCTTGGCCAGACAGACTGATGTTCCTGATCTCCAGCAGCGTTCATGGAAGAGATGAACATGGGCGTTTACTCCGAAGAACACTCATGCGCTATGTCAATTTAACTTCCTTGCTCATCTTTCGCTCAGTGAGCACAGCTGTGTTCAAAAGATTTCCAACAATAGATCATGTCGTAGAAGCAGGTATTGTGAGTTTGTTTTTCTTCCCTTGTGAGGTCCTTCCTACCTCAGATGAAAACCTGGAGATGCTCCCTAATGATTCTTCTTTTTAAACCCTTTTCTGTGCTTGTCCTCTTTAATATATGGCAGTTAAGTGTCTCTAAAGCAGTTCTTAACCTGGGGTGGCATGGATAGATATCAAGAAGTCCATGGATTTGGATGAGGAGAAAAAATGCATTTATATTTCAATATATTGGGTTTCTTTTGTAGTTCTATGTATTTTAGTTTATGCATTTAAAAACATTCTGTTAGCTATTATTTATCCTTTTATCCATGGCCAATAGGGGAATTTATTTTGATAGGTAATACATATTATAAGGGTTTTGTTTTCTGGTTTCTTTTTTTTTAATTGTTCAATTGAGGGGGATGGGAGGACAAGATAATAAAAGAAAAATTCATTGCAAGAATCCATTGTTCTGAGAAGAGGTCCATAGACTTCACCAGATTGCCATAGGTGTCTATGACAGAAAAAAGAATCCCCACACTAAGAAGTTGTAGAAATAAATCAACAGAAGCATTCTTAGCATATACCCAAAGTTATTACTGCTGAGCTTGAAAGATATTCTCAGGGTCTAGTTATGTCAGGAACCTTTAATTATCTTTAATTTTCTACCTCTGAAGCCCAGATGGATTTTGATACTGTTCTCATGTTGTGGGTCTTAATCTGGGCAATGACTGGGTGATGGCTGGGTGATAGTAGTAGTAGTCAAAATGGATTCTGATCCAGTTTTGGTCTGAAGTTGTATTGGGAGGCCAGTTCTCCAGCCCATCCTGATCAAGAAGGTTTAAGGGATGCCAAATCTGTAGTCACTACAAAAAAAATCCCCAAAAGGGTGCATGTGAGGAGCAGGAGATGTAAGCACCAAGAGGCAATATTCCTTACATATTTAGTAGAATATTTAATGGAGCCTTGCATTCAATTTTCTTTTATGAAGAGAGTGTTTTTTTGAAAAATACAATTCATTTTAATTCTTCATTTTCTTAAGCAGATAGGCAGATTAGGCCATTATTTCAAACATATTTCAGTGTTTTTGTTGAGATGCTATCGTTGGGGGCTCAGTAATCTGCTTCTTCTTAGAGAGAAGTGGACTCAATGATCATACATTTAGGTGGTTTTGGAACAGGTTGAGTGATCAGAACCAAAGAAGCTGTTAGTAATGGCTCAACTTGGCTGTCCAGGGATTCAAGAATTTGCTCTTGGCCCTATGTTAGTTAACAATGTTATTAGTGGCTTTGTGGAATAGTGGATAGATAGTTGGCCTCAAAGCCAAGAAGACCTGAGTTCAACTTCTAGCTCTAACCCATAATGGTGTGGCAACTCAGGGGAAGTGTCTTAAGCTCTCAGTGCCCTAGGCTAGAACCACAAGTGAGTACAACCTGAGCTAGATTAAAATATTATGAGAATAGATGTAAAATTGTGGTGTGTGGACAGTCAAGATGGGGAATGTAAATGACTGATTTGAATCATGGGAAGGGATGCTCTCTGCCAAATCTTGCACTTTCTGGGAAAAAAATCATGAGTATATAATGGATGGAAAAATAAAACTTGGAAAATCTGACAATCGGTCTTGTAATAATTTACTAGATTATTTACTATTTTTAATAGTAAAGAGACCTGTGATTTCATTGGCATAGGGAAATCCTATGAGGCAGTTAGGTAGCATAGTGGATAACTGATAGGACTTGGAATCTGGATAGATAAACCCAGGTTTAAATCTGGCTTTGGACTAGCTACGTGACCCTGACCAAGTCACTTAAATCTCTTTCTGCCTCAGGTTTTTCATATGTAAAATTGGGGTGGTCATAGCGGTACCTCCCAAGACGGTTGTAAGGATAAAATGAGATAATATCCTCCAGAGGTCTGCAAACTTTCAAGTACTCTCTAAGTGCTTCTTTCTTCTTCTTCTTCTTCATATAATTACTATTCATTACTGTCCTTATTCTGGCGAATCTACCAAAGCAGACCAGCAACTGCTCTGCACCTTAGATTCTTATAAAGGTTCCTGGGCCACCGAGGATTGAAAAGTTTTGCTCAAGGTCATTTTGAAGGAAAACCCAGGTGGGGTGTGGATACATACCTCTTTTCTCACTTAAAACTCATGAAAATAGCCAAGAGTGGAAGGCCGAACTTTAGGTATACACAAACAGAAGCTCACCTTAGTCCTGATTTATCCCAGATTTACGCCATCTTGAACGAATAGAAATAGGGGAAGCAGAGGAAAGAGGAGTTTAGCAAATTCTGCTACATTCACTTTTACTATTATTACATGGGGAGATGAGACCATGAATAATTAAATGCTTTATTATGTCCTTGAAAGAGCTGCAGGCATGGATGTAGGCTACAGATGGAATTACCAAGGAGATCAAGTTTTATCTAACACCACCCCTCTTTCTAGCACTTTTCCACCAACCCTTCTACTTACAAGGCACTTAATGTTCTTCTGTTTGCCCCCCTCTCTTGATAATCAATGTCATTTGCCCCTGTAATATGCATTTCAGTTAATATCTTACCTGCTTCAGTGATGTTCAGTGACACATTCTAAGACATCTGTTATTGTGGAATGAAAGGTTTTATATGATATTGAAGAAATTTCGAGCATCATGAGAGGAAAAGGTAGGAGAGGAGATGACTTCTTAGGATAATGCCTTGTTATATTTGTTGTTTTTATGGTGGCACAGGAAGGGTTCTCCACTTCCCTGAATTTACTACATAAAGTAGGATCACTTACCTTACCTACCCTGAAGGATAGCTGAGTCATCTAGGGAGATGAGATATGAGGCTTTCCAAAGCTCTCCCAGCTTGGCACATGCCTCACGGACTCTCCAGACTGTCCTAGTTCTATGCCAAGGGCTCTGAGTAGAACAGGAAGATCAGGGATGGGGTAAAATATCATGACTGATTCTCAGATGCAGCATACAGCTGCTGACACCATAGTGAGAAGAGAGAACTGAAAAGTAATATAAAAAAGGGATGCAAGGGTTTCACAAGGCTTCAGGATGGGGGGACAGGAGACCCTAATGACAGCCTCCATCTCATCTGCAAAATTTTACCAATAAGAAAAGGTCCAACATATAAGCTAGACTATGGGTAGAATCCCAAAGCATCTGTCTGCCCTACTCCAACAGCACCATCCCTCGTCTCAGGGTGTACTGTTACCTGGAGAGGTCAAGTGTGGCAAGAAAATATGGCATGAGGGGCGAAGAGAAGGATAATGTTTTACTCTGAAGCAATTGGTCAAAGGCAGACAGAATTCTAAGTGAGAGAAGTCATTGGCCAGTTACAGTCTGAGATACCCCAACCTCTAAATTATGATGTAAAATCACATTAGTCTGGGATACAAGAACATAGAAGTACATGGTATTTGTAATAACATAAAGACCTAGATGTCTTGATAAAACTATGTTGTGGGCTCATGTTGCAGGTAAAACTTTTTAGCTTAATATCTAGTGTGTGTGAACGTGCAGGTACATGTATATATGTTTATGTATATATATATATGTATATATTTGCACATATGCATATAATTCTATTTTCAATTGAATTAAAGGTTGAAAGAGAAAAGGAAATAATCAAAATTCTCTAAATTTGGGTCCTAGGATATGGAGTTGTTTATAAACATCATTGCATTTGCCTCTGACAAGAACCTTGGGAAATGGTCACTATTATTATGCCTATGAAATGATACTCTATTAACCTGAAAGTAAATTATATTCCCTTTTGTCTATCTTCAGTCTATCCCTCTATTGTTATGACTCAATTGTTTCAGTCATATTCAACTCTTCATGACCCCATTTGGGGTTGTCTTGGCAAAGACACTGAAGTTTTTACTATTTCCTTGTCCAGCTCATTTTACAGATGAGGAAACTGAGGCAACAGAGCTAAGTGACTTGCCCAGGGTCACACAACTACTAAGTGTCTGAGGCCAGATTTGAATTCAGGAAGATGAGTCTTCCTGACTCCAGACCCAGCACTTTATTCACTGTGCTACCTAGCTACCCATCCTGGAAGTTATACCTCTCTTGGGAAGCAGCGCAGGATAATGGAAAGGGTAGTGGATTTGGAATCAGAAAACCTGGACTTGAATCTTGGTTATACCCCTTACTACCTGTGTGACCTTAGGCAGTAATTTCATTTTTCTAGATTTTAGTTTCCTCATCCACATAGTCAGGAGGTTGAAATAGATGGAGTCTATAGTACACTGCTTTCCTAAATCTGTGATCTGAATGTAGTCCAAGATGATATTTCTTTTTTCCTTTTTTATTTTTGGCTGGTATAATACACCATTGGTTCATATTAAGATCATATCAATATTCCTATTAAAACTCCTCAATCCTTTCCAGACAAACTGCTATAGAGCCATGCTTCTCTCATCTTGGATTTGTGTGAAGGATTTTTTGAATCCAAGCATGAGTTTGCATTTATCACTAGTCAATCACACAACAATTATTCTAGTGATAACATAGTGTCATAGCCACCAAGCTATAAAGATCTGTTTCAAGCAGGACTCTATCATCTAGCATGCTAAATATCCTCAGAGCTATATGATCCATAATCATGTTGAGGAGGGGTCCAAAAATGTTGTGATGTGTCCAAAGTCATCGAGGTAGTTCAGAACAGAGCTGAGTCCTGAGTCCTGGCATCAGACTGCCTCTGGTTTGGGTTTCTTAGCACAAAGTTGTTTGCCTGCAAACACTACAGTATAAGCTCCTTGGCCAAGTGGCTCAGACTTACCCTCAAAGCATTCCAGCCATTCTGACCTTCCAGCCAAGTTCTCATTCCTCACTATCAGACACTTACTTCTTAAAGTGATAGCCCTTGTCCGAGGTTTCCATGATGATTACTGGTTGAACTATGAATTTTTATTTAGACTCGTACTTCTCAGATGGAGAAGATGTTTCTCCAAGTTATTTACTAAGAGAAAATCATAGACATTACTCTTAAAAACTCATGGTGCAGCTTGCAAAATTTGGCCAGATGAGTGAAACTTCTCTGACTCAAGAGTTTTCTTGTACTATCCATCTTTTGACATTTTCAGCAAAATTGAGTGATTAGTTTTACTCTCTGTTGTTATTAAGTGGTTATGAAGGTAAATATTCTAAATTTTAGGATATAATGGGAAGCTAATTTAATTTAGGAATATTAAAATTATTTAATCTTGGGTCTTTCCCCTTCTGAGGTGTTCTTAGATGTCTGGGGCATGTAAAGAGGGATAGGACAAATCAAATTTTAGATAAGAAGACTTTGGGTCTGCCTCAGGGCAATGATATGGGGTGGGGGCAGTTATTAGAGGAAGGAGTACATCCCCTCTCCTTTACAGATTAGACGCTAATCTTCTGCAAGCTTTCTATGGATAGTACAATAGCTGAATCTTTGCCTAGTACCAGGCTTGTATTCTCAGGCTGTCCAAAGATATGCATTGAGAACATTTTATGCATACCTATGGTCTTATCACCTAGATGCCTCTTCTGGGGCCTGTCCCTGCCCCCTACACCCTAACAGGTCTCTATCTCTACCACCATCCTATGCCCTTCCACCATCCCCATCCCCAAATTAATTGATTTTGCTCCCTGGTAAAATAATCCCTAGTTACTACTCCAAACAGAGTATATGGTATAGTTATCCCTTGCATATTGCGACTTTCCCCATCAAGGTTTCAATATATCAAGGGTCTGCATAAGAAATTAAATTGGAATTTTTTGGGAATTTTGTGAAAGCCACAGATGACATGCAAAGACCAGCAAACAATAGAGCTTATGAGCAAATATTAACCCAGATTTTATAGTAAGGTACTGTAAACATTCCATAAAGAAAAAAGAAAAAATTCCAACTTCTTCTCTGGTATGAAGTGAGGGCCAAAAAATTTTACTGGGGTTTTCCAGATCACAGAGGCGCCACATCACTAAACCCCATGATGTGGAAGGGATAACTATAGAAGTGTTTTAGAAGGTAATATATTTAGAAAGGAAAAAGTCATCAGTTAGTCATTTAACAAGCATTTATTATGTGTTTACTAATCTGTGGAGATGGGAAGAAAGGCGGAAAATGGTGCCTGCTCTCAAGAGCTCCCATTCTAATGGGGGGGAGACAACCTGTAAATAACCATGTGCCTGCTGCATATCCACATCCTGTTAGAGAACCTTAAATTTAACTCCAGGCTATGTGCCCTTTGTCAATAGTCATCTTGTAGAACTTAGATACTGAAGCCCCTGGGAAGTGGTTTTGTTTCCATTGACATCAGTAGTAAAATAATAGCCAGCCAATAATATAACCCTAAAAAGACAGTGTTGTTAAGTGGTTATGAAGGTAAATATCTTAAATTTTAGGATATAATGGGAAGCTAATTTAATTTAGGGGGGGGGCATTCCTGGAATATTAAGATTATTTAAATTTGTTATCTTCCCCATCCCAAGATATTGAAGAACTTCTCAGAAAATTTACTTCCCAGCCAAGTTTTGTGCCACCCTCACTCTTGCAAGGAGGCCTCCAGGGAAATTACTAGGTACTCTCTATACCCCTGAGCTAGATGCTCAAGTGTACCATGGTACAGGAAGAAGAATACCAGCTGTTCCTATCTGGACATGTCTTTCCTAAGCCACGTTAGTTACCCCAAAAGTCTCATACGATGACTCCAGAAATAGATGGAATGCTTCAGTGTGGAATGGAATAATTGCCTGACTTAGGGCAAGATTGTACCATGTCTGAAGGAAAGGACATACAGAAATGAATTCACTCTTGAGTTAATATCACCCAGTGAGACCCTTCAAAGGGCTGAAGCTTGACTGACTTCACATGGCTCTATTTTGGGAGTTTGCTCACATGGATCCATCAGGAGTTGGGCACAGACTAGGAATATATGAGTTAGTCAATTCACCAAGCATCATTTATCAACAAACACACTTGATATTTACCAAGCATTATTCTAGGCAGTGAGGCTATAAAGAAAAAAAAATCATATACCCTCTGCCCCCAAAGAGCTTATATTCTTTTCTAAAGTTTATTTATTTATTTTTAGTTTTCAACATTCACTTTCATAAAGTTTAAATTTTTCTCACCCTCCCTCCCCTCTCCTCTCCCCAAGATACCATGCAATCTGATATAGACTGTACATATACATTTCTATGAAACATATTTTCACGAGTCATGTTGTATAAAAGAATTAGAACAAATGGAAGGAACCATAAGAAAAAGAAACACAAAACAAGACAAAAAAAGAAAATAATCTGCTTTAAAGAACTTATATTTTACTAGGAGAAGTAGCACAAACTCATATAAGTTCAGTTGATCCTAGCTTCCTTCAAAGTCCAGCTCAAATCCTGCCTTCTGCAAGATGCCTTTCCTGGTCTTCCTAAACACTAGTGCCTTCTGTCTGAGATCACCTCCAATTTATCCAGTATATATCTTGTATGTGCATAATTGTCTTCTCTATTAGTATGTAACCTCCTTGAGGGCAGGCACTATGTTTGTGGTTAGCACAATGCCTGGCACCTAATAGGTACTTAATAGATATTTGTTCATTGACTGACTACTTGAGAGTTTAATAAATAATCTTCCAGGTCTATCTGGCCCATACTTGTGAAAAACAAATGATATAAGAAGTTATTCTAAGACAATTGAAAAAATTTATATAGGGTAGCCCAAAAGTCTTAATACTGTTTTAAATTTTAATAGCACTCAGACTTTTGTGCCATCCTGTAGTTAAGTGAATGGTCATTTCTGGAAGTTGCATTGCATATGCCTACCCACTAAAGTCCTGCTCTGATACATCATACCAATACGGAGTTGACTCTGGTTCTCAAAGCCTATACTATTAGAGTATACAATCCAGTGTTACCACCAAGGGTTAGCTAGATGGTGCAGTGGATAAAGTGCCAGGACTGGATCCAGGAAAACCTGAGTTCAAATCTGGCCTCAAACACTTACTAGCTGTGTAATCCTGGGCTGGTTGCTTAACCCTGTTTGCCTCAGTTTCCTCATCTGTAAAATGAGCTGGAGAAGGAAATGGCAAACTACTCCAGTATCTCTGCCAAGAAAACCCCAAATAGGGTCACAAAGAATCAAACACAACTGAAAATGACTGAATAACAACAGTACCCCCAAAATGAATGGACTTTGGGTATGGACCCAATGAAGGAGAATATATCTGTTGTACATGAGCCTATCTAAATTCAGAAACACTTGTCACTAGATTGACCACAGGATGAGGAACTCTTCACATACAAAAATTCATGGATACTGAGTCATAGAGGGAATGTAGTCTACATTTGCAGAGGGCATGCCCACACCAACAAAATAAGAGATACTTAAAGTACTGAGAAAATATTGCACATCTAATGGAGAAAACAGGAATGGATTCATTGGTATAGGAAATTCCCAGGTGAGGAAATGCCCTCTAACAATGCATGTTGGTCCCTTGTATGTAACTCAAAACTTAGAGAGTTTCCCAGAGCACTGAGAGGCTAAGGGACTTACCCAAGGTCACGAGTACTATTCAAATACAGGTTTTCCTCTCTGGCTCTCTATCCACTACACCACATTGCCTCCAACTCATAGGCAAAATTGTATCAACTACCTGATCTTAAAAGCAAGTGAGTTTGCTGTTACAAAGCAAAGTGAACCCATCTGCTACACTCAAGCAAGAGATAGAGTTGTCAACAGCTATACCTGTGAACCAGGGACACTAGGTTCTGTGCTATTAATTATGAGCACCAAATCACTGAGTCATAGAATTTCTAGTGGAAGGAACTTTAGTGGCCAGTTCATTTCATACCAATGCAAAAATCCCACCTCTCTAGGGAGAGTAAGCTCCTCATGGGTCAGGGACTTTATCTTACACTTTTCTACTGTTGTTTTCAATATACCAACACATAAAAGGTTGTCAAAAAAAAAAGCTTATTGAATTAAATAGGAAATAGGATACTTCAACTATCTTTCTTTTCTATACAGGCTTTATGACAGCAGATGAAAGAAAATTGTTCGATAATCTTAAATCTCCTCATCTGAAATACTGGGTTCCATTCATCTGGTTTGGAAATCTGGCCTCTAAAGCCCGGAAAGAAGGAAGAATCAGAGACAGTGTTGATCTACAATCATTAATGACTGTAAGTACTTCACAATCTGAGGACAAAAGCTAGCAGTCGTGGTACAAGAAGAAAGAATGGTCATCTCCATTTCATTGGTTGGTAATTTTGCTCCATGACAAGGAAATGAAAGCCCCATATAATGTCACCTGAAGAATCTAGACCTAGATGAGGCTAAAAGTGTTTAACTCCAAGCCACCCTTGGTCCCAAGCCACACTGATTAGTTCCAGGACAACTTTAAAACTTAGAATTTGCTCCAGAATACTTTAAAACATCTCACTTTACTGGGGATCCTTAAAATATCCAAGATCAAACCAGTTCATCAGGGACTGCAGTGGACCAGATCAGGAGCCCTGAACCCACACTGAAATCAAATTAGCATTCTAGTATGAAATGAGAGGATATTACTTGTCTATAGCATGTTCTTTCTGTTGGGAGAAAAGTAGTTAATCCTTTCAAAAAGTTAACAACAAATTACAGTCTCCTAAACTCCCTACTGAAATGTTTAGAATGATTTTATTTGAATTTTTAACCCTTTTCTTTCCATCCAGAGAAGAACAGAATGGTATAGCAGTTAAGAGCTGGCCTCGGAGTCAGGAAGACCTGGTTTTATGTTCTATGCTTGACACAAACTGATTATGTGTCCTTGGGCAAGTCATTAGCATGCCCATGGCAGTTCTCTAAGACTGTAAGTTATAGAGTCAGTGCAGCCTGCTTTGGTAGAGGGAGTTTCCCATTGGAAATCACTGGTCGAGTAAAAAAAAACAAAACCTTTGCATCACAACATCTGACCAACATCTGAAATCATAGGATGATAGACTCATAAGATCCTAGATATAAAGTTGATAGTGACCTAAGAGACAATATAATGCAAAGCCATTATTTTATAGACAAGGAAACCAAAGTCCACAGAGGTTAGTCATCATACAAGTAATAAGTAAACAATAGAGTTAGAATTTAAAGCTGATCCTCTGAATTCCTCTTTTTATTTTTAAAATAAATTTTTTTTCACATTTACTTGTTACTTTCATGACAACATCCCTATGAAGTAGTTAATTCAACTATCATTCTCCCTATTTTATAGATGAAGAAACAGTCTGAAGTTCAAGAGATTTACTCACAGACACATTACTAGAATCAGAGCCAGAGTTCAAATTCAAGTTGCTGATTCCAAGTTCATTGTTTTTTCTACCGAGCCATATTGCCACACTGATGGTAGAAAGAGTATTGAACTTGGAATCCAGTGAGATCTAGATTCATATCCTAACTCCAACACTTACTTTGGTGACCAAGGGCTTACCTCTCTGAACTTCAATTTCCTCATCTGTAAAATACCTTCAATTAATGCTTGCTTCATAAGGCTTTTTTGAGCTGCAAATAGGATAACACATGTAACATATTTTGCAGACTTTAAAGCTCTATGCATTCATCAGTGATGATGATGATGATGATGAGATATAACCACACAATCATGAGCCTTTATTTTTTTCTTGAAAATTATATATTCAGATTAATGGTGTTTCCTTCAAATCCATCAGCTAGGGAGGTGACATGTTTATTTCAATGACATTGCCTGACAAAGCATTTTTTGAATTCCTTTTGTTAGCTATTTTTAGAAGTCCTTTATATACTCTATAGGAAAACCTATCTAATAAACATTACGGTTTCAGCTTGTAAATGCTATATGTACATTCTTAATCCTGGTTTATACTTATCCCTCATTCACTTACCACCCCTACTTCCACCCCTCCCACTGTCATTTTGACAAGTCACAAAAACTGTATGTTTCTGAATTAGGAGATGAATCGGTATCGATCTTGGTGCAGCCTTTTGTTCGGCTATGACTGGGTTGGGATTCCGCTCGTCTACACCCAGGTAGAGAATTACTTTCAAACCTTATTTGGATTGCCATATTACCATTCTGACTTGTTGTCTCTCTCTCACCGAGATTTCTCTCTATTGTAGGTTGTCACTCTTGCTGTCTATACCTTCTTTTTTGCATGCTTGATTGGACGTCAATTTTTGGATCCCACCAGAGGTTATGCAGGACATGACTTAGACCTCTACATTCCAATCTTTACTCTCTTACAATTCTTCTTCTATGCGGGATGGCTCAAGGTAGTCTACAATTTAAGCCCTGTCCACTGAGAACTGGTTTGTAATTTCTCCCATTGGCTTCATTTCGTTTCACTTAGAACCTAAGATTATATCTGTGCCATGTGCAAAACTGCCTTCACTGGGTCCTTAGAAACTCATTCTCTTTTTAAAATTTGTTTTTTTTAATTTATATTTTAAGTTCTGAACTGTCTCCTTCCTTCCCTCCCCTCCCCGCATTCAAGAAGGCCGCCATTTGACACAGATATACATATGTATGTATGTATGTATGTAAAACCATACTATGCATACTTGTATTTATCAGTTCTTTCTCTGGAGGTGGATAGCATCTTCCTTCATATACCTTTTCTAGTTGAGTTGAGTATTTATAATATAGAACAAGTTAGTCATTCACAGTATTCTTCAAACAATATTGCTGTTTCTGTATGTAACATTCTCATGCTTCTGATCATTTCAGTCTTTGTTATTTCATACAAGTTTTTCATGTTTTACTAAAATCAACCTGTTCATCATTTCTTACAGCACGTAGTATTCCATCACAATCACATACCACAACTTGCTTAGCCATTTCTCAATTGATGTGCATCCCCTCAATTTCTGGTTCTTTGATACCACACAGAGAGCTGCTATAAACATTTTAGAACATGTAGGTTCTTTTCCTTTTTCCCTGATCACCTTGGGATACAGACCTAATAGTGGTATTGCTGAGTCAAGGGGTACATGCAGTTCTATAACTCTGGGCTTAGCTGCATATTCCTCTCCAAAATGGTTGGCTCAATTCCACCAACAGTCTATTATTGTTCCAATTTTTCCACAATCCCTCAAATATTTGTCATTTTCCCCTTTTATCATCTTAGCCAATCTGAGTGGTGTAAGGTGATAGTTAAAAATTATTTTAATTTGCATTTCTCTAATCAATATGATTTAGAGCATTTTCTCATATGACTATAAATTTGTTTTCTTTATCAAAATTCATCTTATTCACATCCCGTGGCCATTTATCAATTGGGGAATGAGAAGCTTATCCTTTAGAAGAGTAATCAACAAATATTAATTGAATGATTATTATGTGCCAGACACTGGAGATCTAAAGACAAAAATGAAACAGTTCCTATGTCAAACAGTGCGGTATACTGCAAAGGACACTGGGTGTGAGTTGGAGGAAGTAGATTTAATACCCCTCTGCCGCTTGCTACTCATCTGAATGACCTCGAGCAAATCATTTAATCTCTCTAGGCTTCGGTTGCCTCATCTGTAAAATGAGGATCTCTAGAATCCCTTCCAACTCTAAATCCTATGAACAAATAGTTCAGAGACATTAGGATTTTGCTACTGGGGAGCAAATTGGCAGCTGATGTGGAGTATAGTATAAGAATAGCCCAAGGTCACTTATAAACAATAATCACTTAAATGAAGATGGGCAGTTCTTTGATGGCTAATTTTTTAGAATTTACTAGGTTGAATGGGCACGCATTAGGTCTACAATAATATCATTAAAGCATATTCTTAAATTGATTCTTTGTGCCTAAGGACTGCAGAGTAAAAAATATGAGCTTTGAACTGGGAATATCTCCTCTATTCCAAAAGCAGTGAAGAATTAAACATTAATAGTTGAATGCCAATCATTTATAGATTGTCACTTTAGTTCTGTGAAAAGTAATTGCTGTATAACACAGCAAACATCTTTAAGCATACAGTATGGGCAGAGGCTGTCCTACAACATTAAACTTGACATGCTTTCAAACAATACAAATGGTATGACACAAAATAAGATAAATCAGAATGGATATGAGAAATGCCAGGATCAATATTGATTTTGTATTTTGGGGAATTAAAAACATTTCTGGACAATTCCCACAGTGGCAGAGCTCAGCCCAATTACTGGCATAGCGTATGTTTGTTTTGACCTCATATGTTTGTGGAAATATCAATAGCCTGATTCCACTACTGGATTATTTCCCCTATATGAGCAATCCAAAAGGGTGTCCTGTGGTGGAAGAACCTGAGATGATGTCATAATTAAGTTATCTGTAATTCATTGTAGAGATAAACCTAGAGGGAGGGTAAGAAAGCATGAGATAGAGGGTTGAACCAAAAATCAAGTTCAAATACCACCTTTGACACTTGCTGGCTATGTGAACTTAGGCAAGTCATTTAACCTCCACCTGTCTGAGGCAACTTTCTAAGACTCATTTATTTTATCACAGAGGAGTTGTGATCTGGCTATGTATATTCCTACAATAAGAGTTACAGATGCTGAAAAATTAGAAATCCTTCCATACTAACTTGTATATCTCCTTCATAAAAACTGGAATTTGGAAGCTCAGACTTACTTTATCCTGTGCCAGCTACCTGTCTAGGAGGCAGTCATGAGGAGAGGGTTATTTGGCATGAAATTTTCCTCAAGAAGAGGTTTCTTAGGGAAGACTTGGTATAGAAGATTTCACATTCAGTCAATTTAAAGGTATTTATGTCATAAGACATAAAATCATAAGAAGGAAACAGGTAGCTTGGTGGCCATTCCTGGAGTTAGGAAGACCTGAGTTCAAATTTGACCTCAGATACTTACTAGCTGTGTGCCCCTGGGCAAGTATCTTAACGGGTATTTGCCTTAATTCACTGGAGAAGGAAATGGCAAGTATCTTTGACAAGAAAACCCCAATTACAGTGTGGTCCATAGGGTTACAAAACATCAGACAGGACTGAACAACATGTCATAAGAAACCATCTCTTATCTACCTATTTAGCTTTCCCTATCCCTAATTTAAAATGTCTAGTGAGCTTAATACATTGATAAATGCCAGTTTTCTAAATTATACATGCCTTTCAAGGGCAGCCCCAATTCTCCCTCCTTCCCTTGTCACCTAACCTGAGTTGCTCAATCTCTTTCTTCTGACTTCTTTAGCAACTATCTATCTATACATGTGGACACAGATATGCATATATACACATATGTATATGTCATACATATGTATATATGTAAATGAATCTACACCATATATAGCAATGATTATCCTATTCATTTTTTGCCATTAAATAGGAAAAATTACAACTTTTGAAGTCTTTTATTACCGTTGTCCAGGAACTATAATTTAAAAGTTTTATTCTTATTTAACTCTTCACATCTTCATTTATAAAACAAAAAAATTGGACTAGCTGATCTCCAACACCCTTCTCACCCCAAATTCTATGATCCTTCTTATTAACAAATATCATGATCCATCCAATCCATCAACCAAGAAGCATTTATTGTGCACTTACTATGAGCATGTCACCATGCTAATCATAGGAAACATAAAGAAAAAAAATGTTTTTAATTCCCTGACTTATTAGAACATAAGGATGCTTACTAGCTACGTGACCCTGAGCAAGTCGCTTAACACTCATTGCTTCCAAAACATTATATAAATATTATACACACACACACAAATGTATGTATATATTATATATCTATGGAGCTTGTATTCTAATGAAAGAGTCAATATGTACAGAAATGGGTATTTACAAGATACATAAAAAGTAGATGAGAAGTAACCTTAGAATGGAAGTTATCAGTGCCTGGGGAGAAAGAAAGAAACCTCCTAAAATAAGTGCAATGTAAGCTGGGTCTTGCAGAAAGAGAGAGACTTAAAGATGTAGAATAAAGAGAAAAGGCATTTCAGTCATGGGGGATAACCTAGGGCAAAGGTATGGATGTGGAGATGGAACATTGTGTACGGAGATAGTAAGTTGGCCAGTATGGCTGCACCATATAGCATGAATGAGATTAACATACAAGAAGGCTAGCCCTTACTCCTAAACCAGCATAGATTTTCCCCCAATAAAATAATTGAACATTCAAAATACCAATCTGCTTATGTTCCATGTAAACACAGGAATAAGAAAGGAACAGGACAAAGGTTAGAAACAAGGCTGGACTAGCAGGACAACTTTGAAATTAGTTGCTACTGTTATCAAATACTTAAAAAGAAAAGCAATTCATACGTAACAGATTCCTGCAGTTTTAGCTACTTTTTCTGTTCTACTACGTGTGTGTGTGTATGTGTGTGTGTGTGTGTGTGTGTGTGTGTGTGTGTGTGTGTGTGTGTGTGTGTGTGTAAGTAACTAGGAGGGTCAGTGGATAGAGTACAAGAAGACCTGAGTGCAAATCCAAACTCAGAAACTTACAGCTGTGTGACCTTGGGCAAGTCACATAACCTCTATCTGCCTCAGATGCTTCATCTATAAACTGAGGACAGTAACAAGGTTATTGTGAGATTAAAATGAAGTAATAGTTCTAAAGCACTCTGCAAACCTTAAGATGCTTTACAAATGTCAGCTATGTAAAGGCAGATGCCTATCACATTTGGTACTTCTGAATATCCAATTAAAAATTAAAATTTATTTTTAAAATGTGATGAGTTGATCCTTGCTACCTTGCACAGCAGAAACAAACAACTACTTTCCCGGACTTTGCTTTCCGGCCATGATGGATCCCCAAAGTGTCAAGGAGTAGGGCTTACCTCAAGCCAAGGCCTGATTTGGGCTTTGTTCTTAACTACAGGTGGCAGAGCAACTTATCAACCCATTTGGTGAAGACGATGATGATTTTGAAACTAATTGGTGTATAGATAGAAATTTACAGGTCAGTGGATTTTCTCTCCCATCTAATTTACAGACATTTAGAGTTGAATAAATTGCTGATAATATGCCAAAATGTTAATAAAGGCTCTATAGTTGTGCTTGTGAATGCGGTAAATAAGCTCAGGAAACTGACTCTCCATGTCCTGTATGACCTGACAAGGCTCCTTTCCCTTCTCTGTGTACTTGCTCTTCTCTCATAGGACTGAATCTGGGTTGCAGGGATACTTAGCCCCGACAACGTTCTTTGTAAGTTTGATCAACCCTTCAGAACCCTTCCTTCCCTTCCAGTGGAGAAGCTGAGGCCTTGTTACTAATTCATTCTTCAATCTCTTTCTCCAGTGCCACCAGACAAGTCAACAATCATGTAAATGTTTGCCCATCTCAAGATGGTATAAGACCCCAAGTTCACAGAGGTGACCAGATGTTAAAGACATCTGATCATTGGGAATCTGGGCCAGGTAGTTAGTCCCTTCCCCTCACCCCTTAAAGGAAGGCAGCCTGGAAGGAAATGCTGCAGCATTCACCAATCTGGCATACGGAAGGCTTCCTCCTGGGAAGACCCTACACCAGCTTCCTCTTCCCCCACAGGTACTTGGCCAGTTGAATAAAGGCCATTCAACGCTCCAGTTACTACTGCTTTGTATTTGTATGAGCCTTCCCTTAAAGGATCCCAAACATCATAGAGAGGACCACATTGTCTCACTAATGCAACACAGTCCTTCAGCCTAGGTTCAAGACTAGTCTGCTCTTAGCACAAAATGCAGCACTAAGAAGGTAAGCAGCTTCCCCAAGGTCACCTGAAACTTTCAAGGTAGATTCACGGCTAGAGATTGGGACAGTCTCGAGATCAACAGAGTATGGTCATAGATGCACCACTGGGTTTATGCTGTTCTGTTCCTAAATCTCAGACCAGTCTGTGGGAACTTCCTACATGGAAAGAATGTGGGGTTGGGGTCAGGAAGAACTAGGGTCAAATCCTGACTCTGCCAATTAACAACCTGGGTGACCTTGGGCAAGTAACTTGACCTCTCTCCAACTGCTTCTTCCTCTGTAAATAAGGAGGATTGGACTGGGTGACCTCTAAGGTCCCTTCCAGCTCAAAGTTTATGATCCTATCATCCTATGATCTGATCTAGTCTAATAACATGATGCTGGGTCTTAGGTCTCCCTTTTGGCTGTGGATGAAATGTACATGAGGCTACCCAAGATGAAGAAGGATATTTACTGGGATGATTCAGCTGCACAACCCCCATACACACTGGCAGCTGCCGACTACTGCATTCCCTCATTCCTGGGGTCCACGATCCATATGGGGTAAGTAGTATATCTTTTGTGAGCAATCTGAGTCGGTAAAAGTTGAACAAACCATAGAACTATTCATTCTCTAGGAGCTTGGTGGTATGATGGATGGATCACTGAGCCTGGAAGGAGAAACATCAAATGTAGTATCAGAAACTTATTTATTAGCTGTGACTACATTTTTTTGGTCATCATGGAGGGTTCAATCATAGGAAGGACAGAGGGTCATCCAGAAATGACTATTATAGAAAAACAAAAGTCATCAATAATTTATTTAGATTTTTTTTAAAAGAAAAAAACTATCTAGCTGAATGACTCTGGGTAAATCACTAAACTGCTGCTTGCCTCAATTTTCTTAGCTGTAAAATGGAGGCAATAGTAACTTTCAAGCATTGTTATGAAGATCACATGAAATGATATTTGTAAAGTGCTAAGCTCAGTATATGATATATAATAGATGCTATCTATTATTGTAATTATTTCTCATCCCTGATCTTGAATCTGTTTTTCTGATTACCCACAAAAACTGTATTCTTGAAACTGTTAGCTTATTCAATTTTAGTTGCAATTGATTGTTTCAGAGTTGGGGGTAAGGGTACAAAGGAAAGCGATAATGCAGGTATCGGTTTAAGAATGGCTTGTTTGTCCAATCCTGAAGCTAATTTGCATTTTATTTTGGTTTTAATATCAAATAATGGGCCTTCTTACTGTGCGCTCCTTTAGCATAGCTGTATATTTCAATTTTTCATAATATGATGACTTTGTGTCCATATGAATTCCCAGATGCTCAAGGTATTCGAAAAAAATTCTTTGATGGCATTGTTGACCTAGATGGAGCTCACATGATACTAGGGCATAGAAGGTTTTGCCAGAATAATTTTCTCCAAAATCCTTGATCTTTTTGAAACATGAGAACTTTGAACCTATTACAGTTGTATCAATATAGACTGCACTCAAGTAACCTGAGACTCAAAGAAATTAGTGAAAGCAAATGAAATTAAAATAAAGCAAGCACAGTTCTTGGTAAAAGAACAAAAAACGTCTTTTAGAAAATGATGACGGAGGAGAGGTGTTCCAAGGAGATTTTTCTTGAACTTACTTTGGGTTTTAAACTTAGTCTGGGTTCATTATTAGTACCTGCCCGTTACTCTGGGTCAACCTTAATAGTAAGTTTAACTTTCTTTGTTAGTTCCCCACTACTCTCCCCATCCATATTTTTCCTCCCCATCAGAAGCCTATTCTGTTTTCCTCTTTTCCTTCAAGGCTTCCCTTAGTTAACTATTAACTAATAACAGGAATATTTGAATTCTAATAGAGGACTTACAGACCAGAAGTCCTTCAAGACTCAAAGGAAGTGAATTCCAAGGGTAGAATTTCAGACACTGTGACAGGTGATTAGTGAGATATTTTTGGTCAAGGGAACCTGCTCAGAGACCCTCAAATCACCCTGCTTGAAAGTATGTTTCAATTCCATTTAGCAAATATTTATTAAATATCTGCTGTAGGAAGGGCATTGTACTAAGCCCCAGTAAGCATATGAAATTTGGGTAAGACAATTAAAACAATATATTTCCCTGCAGTGACTCCACTTCTTTGACCAGTTCATGCTGGCCAGGGCTAGTCTCATTCTTATTTTCTATCATTCTAGAATATCCTTAAAGAGTAATTTATTCATTCCTGTATCTTGTCGTTTTAAATCTTGTGTAACAAATTCTGTGATGACAGATCTCTGGGCCCATCTGGCAACTTTTTCCATTTTGTCACTGAAAACGTGGTTTTTCTGAAGGACTCATTTTTTTGGGTTTTTTCCTAGTTGATACTAAATGTCTGAGGATCTAACCAAAGGGAAAGAGTTATCAATATTCCCAATGCATGCAAATCTTTGTTGTTACTATAATTAGATTATTACATGTAATTACTTTAGAGCATTGAATTTCCAGTGTTTAATCAATTGTTTTTCCATAGTGATCTAAGCTGTCTCTCTCTCTCTGTTTAAAAATGGCCTCTTTATATTAGAGATAGACCTTCTTTTCAGTACTCACCCACCACTCCCCATCAAAAAAAGATTGACTAATAACAAACAGTGAATAAGAAATTTGGAATGGAAAGAAGACACTTGTGACTAAAACAGACCATGGAATTAAGGAACTAGGGAAGAAGCCAGATCTCTTACTCATTCTAGCTATGAATAAGTAAAGAGTTAAAACAGGTCTAGCACGTGGATTGCTTTAGCAGCAGAATTAACAGCTAAAGCAGACTAAGGGGAGTTAGGCACAGTGGAGAGAGATCTGGATTTGGAGTCAGAAGACTCGAGCAAATTACTTAGCATTTCTGAAGTCTCCTTACCTGGAAAATGAAAGGGTTGAACTAAATAACTTCTGAGGTCCCTTCCAGCTGTAAATCTATGAGCCTCTGAAGTTCTGATCATTCATCCCCTTCTCTCTCAGTTCAGCTTAGTTTCCTGGTACAGAAAAGGACACTGCTTTGGAGCTCTGGATCTTGGTGCTGTGGTGTGTGAGAGATGAAATGACTGAGAAAGCAGAGGTCTGAGTTCTAAAAATATTGATTGATTAAGCAATGCATGCCAAGTACAATAATGGATCGGTAACAGACCTCCTGAGTCTAGAGCTGGTCCCAGAATACAGGGGGAGATAGATTTTTATTTATTAAAAACAATTAATCAAATAAGACTAATTAATTAAAAGAAAACAATTAGCCAGAGAACAAAATTAGGTAATCTGATTTCTAACTGGAGGAATGATTAGGGAATTTCTGAACTGAAAAGAAGAGTGAACAGGTACAATTCTGTGAAATCAGAAAAAGAGGTATCCTAGTGTAGAGAGCCAATTTTCTTTGACACTCTCTCCCTCTTTTTCATCAAAGCTACATAGTTAATGAAAAGGTAGGAATTCCCCTGCTGTTATATTAGTAGTCATTTTAACATACATCTGGACCAGGAAAAAGTTTGATTATACACTCCTGAGTGGCATCCTTTAGGTACTAGGTAAACCTTAAATAGCCATCAAACTTCATCTCCTAAGCCATTATCCAAGCCTACTAGGTTCTTTCAAATCCTTCCTATTTTACCTGGATTAAATAATATATTTGTGTTAATATCCTCACATCCTAGGATCATAGATTTAGAGTAGAATACATCATTAGACTTCATTGAATCCAACCATCTCATTTTATAGATGAAGAAACTGAGACTGATCAGGCATGGAGAGCCATTCCAACCCTTCATTCTACTTATTTCACATGACCTCCGCCTCCACTTCACTTCAGCTGTACATAGAGTTGATTTTGGCATTACCTACATTTCACTTCCATGTTTAAGAAATCCTTTATCTTATCACAATTGTTTTTTAATTCTATGCCTTACTACCTTTAACCCTATTGTTCATTCTTACCATGACCACCAATGCCTCCACCCCTCAGTCCGTACCTTCCCTGCTCTGGTGACACTCACCTCCCTTGACCCCTTGGTGAACCAGTTCAACTCTATGCTGTATCATTCTTGAGTCACTTGTCATTGTCAAACCCCAACTCTGGATTACTCCCACCATCTTTCTCCTTTGGTCCTACCCATGTTCTATTGAGCCAAGCTGTAAGAAGTCATCAAAGGGTGAACTACAAATTTAAGCTATCTAATCTCCACTGGGATCTCACTGAAGCAAGGCAATCCTTCTATTCTTCCCCAATCAATTCTCTGTATCGCTCACTATGTCAACTGTCTCAAACCTTTTCTTGTTTCCTTAAAATTCCCATGCCACCTTCCCCTCAATACTCTCAGCTGAGAACCTTGCCTCAGACTTCACCAAAATAGTGAAATCATTTCCACAATATCTTTATTTTCCATTTTCTGATCTAAAATTGTTCCATCTATATCCCTGTCTATCTCTTTCATTCCAACTTCTGATTTAAAAAATGGTCCTTCCCCTTGCTAAGGTCACCACCACCTCTACATATGCCCTTGGTCACATCCTCTAGCATCTTGTCCATCAGTTTGCCTCCATTACCACCACTACTTTCTAATTTTCTATCTCCCCATATCTACTGATTCCTTCCTTATTGCCTGCTATCATACCTCTTCTTGAAAAATGCTCTCCATAATCTACCATCTCTGTCAGCTATTGCCCTACCCTAAATCTCTTCTCAGCTAAACATTTTGGAAGATCAAGCTACATTTAATGTTTCTGCATCCTCTCCTCTTAATCTCTTCCAAATGCTGGATTCAGATCTCATCATTTAGTTGAAACTTCTCTCTCCAAAGTTGCCAATGATCTCTTAATTGCCATAGCTAATGACATTAACTCAATCCTCAACCTTCTTGACCTCTCTGTAGCATCTGAACCTGTCAACCACCTTCTATTCCTGGACACACCAAGCTCTACCCTCTTCAAAATTTTCCTGTCACTATGGAGGTCATAAGAATCTTTTCCTATTACCCAGGTTCACAGTCTCAGAGTCGTCATCACTCTCACTCACCTCACATATACACTCAGTTTCCAAATCTTGCTATTTTTTTCTTTACAACATCTTTTATCTAAGCCCTGTTCTCTCTCCTCATGCAAACACCACCCTCATTCAGAACCTCACTGATTCTCATCTGAACTGTTATAGTAGTCTTCCAATTGGTTCCTGACTTGCCTCTCCCCCAGTGAATCTTCCACACAATTGTTGAAGCAATTTTTTCCTAAGAGGTGAGATTTGACCATGTCACCCAACTTCTCAATAAATTCCAATATCTTCCTATTGCCTCCAGGATCAAATATAAACTCCTGTTTGGTGTCTACAGCTCTTTACAATTTGGCTCCTTCTTATATTTCCAACCTTACACATTACTTCCTCCATTCATACTGTCATCCAACCATACTGGCCAACTTGCTGTTCCTCACAGGAAATGTTCCATCTTCCATCTCCATGCCTTTGTACTAGCTTTTGCCCATGTTTGGAATGCTCTCCCTCCTTAATTGCCTCTTAGAACTCCTGACCTCCTTCAAGGCTCATCAAAAATGCCATCTTTTATAGAAAGCTTTTCCCAGCTGGTAGTTCCAGCTGCTCCAAGGATCTTTCTATCTACTCTATGTGTATCTTGTAATTATCTGTGTGTGCGTGTCTGCTCCATTAGAAAGTAAGTTCTTTTAGGGTAGGGACTGTTTTTGCCTTTTCTTTTTATTCACAGTGTTTAGAATAGTGATCAGCACGTAGTAAGTGCCTCTTAAATGCTTGTTGATTGATTGAGAGAGGTTAAATAACTTGCCCAAAATCACACAGCTAGCATGTAAGGTGGGATTTAAATCCAGGTCTCCCTTGATCGAAAGCCCAGCCTACTACAGACTGTAATACAGACCATATTGCCTCTTTGTTATCTCAGGGATCCCTTCCTTCAAACGCATTTACTTTGGACTCTTCAGCATTTTAGCATCATTCTCTGATTAGACTGTGCATTATCTGCTGTGTTAGTTGGGAGTATCTCTTCATTAGCTTAATTTCAGAAATATTCTTATCCAGGATGAGGAAGAAGTCTGCAAGCAGCAAAAACAGATGTCACTGCTAAGATGCTTAGCAAGAAAACACACCAGCAGTTCTAAAATTAATAACGTTTTTCTTAGTGTAAATTATAAATTCCATACTTGATACACTGACCTTTACCAGGAAAAGCCCAGAGAATTTAAAATCAACTAGGCTTTGCTGAAAAAAAAGGAAAAATTCTAGTCATTGGGACAAATCAGATGATATATGACACTGATTTAATCACAGACTTGAAGGAACTTGCTTTTATTCAAGGTCTGTGAAACTGAAGAGCTCCTAAGTGCTTATTTTGGAAAGCAATGGAAGTTAGCCATTCACGTACATTTTCAGGACTTTGAAATAAAAAACAGATGAGCCAGAAAATATAATGTCCCTCAAAGCTACAGTTAATCCTATACACCAGAGCAAATCAATCAAGTAAGTCATAATCTTCTGTGGATTCTGGAAGTACTGTAAATAAACCACACAGTCATCCATCCATGCATACATACATCTGTCTATACATACCTACATTCATTCATCTAACTATACATACATACATTCATCTCTCTGTATGTACATACATACATACATTCATCTGTCTATACATGCATGCATTCATCTATATATACATACATTCATCTATCTATACATACATTCATCTATTTATATATACAAACATTCATCTATCTATACATATATACATTCATCTATTTATACATTCATACATACATTCATCTATCGACATATGCATACATTCATCTATCTATACATACATACATTCATCTATTTATACATACATTCATCTATACATACCTGCATTCATCTATACATACATTCATCCATCTATACAACATTCATCTATACATACATACATATCTACATACACACATACATTCATCTCTCCATCCATCCATCCATCCATCCATCCACCCCACTGCCTCCTATCCCATCAGGAAGATTTAAAATCCTAGGAAAGAAAGATGCTGTAACAGCTCCTGAAACAAGTCATCCAACACATACATGTTTTGGATACTCTAATTCTCTCACTGAATCTGCAGGTCTTTTCTGAACCTCCTAACCTAAAAGTGTGCCACTCATGCTACTGATCCCATCTCCTAGGGAGGCTGTATCGCATCCATGCTATTAGTCACCAAACTCTTATAAGTTAATTACCTTCCCCTTTCAGAGGAATTTTTTTTCTTTTATGTTTCCAATAACTAAAAATTTAGTTATTAGCCTAAATTTTTCATGGAGGCAAATAAAGGAAGAGACTATTGTCAATTAATGATCACTTTTGCAAGGAAGGGAAACAATAAAGCTGAATAATAGAAACTCTTATGATGAGTTGAAGAATTGCCTTGATGGGTCATTTCTTTTTTTTAAATTATAACTGCTAATTGTAGAAAAATTAATTTACTTAAGCTTCCCTCCAAACGTCCATTTTTCCTTTGAATTTTTTTCTTTCTTTTTTTTTTTTAAGCAAAGTCTCCCTATTTCATCCAGGCTGGAAATCCAAGGGCTGCTTTAGGGCTCACTCTCACTGTGATCAGCACATGAGTTTTTGACCTGGGCCAGTTCATTCCACCTTAGGCAATTTAGTGGTCCCTTCAACTCCCAGGGGCTCACCATATCCATGCTGAATTTAATGCAGACACCCAATCAGCTTCATCTACTGTAGTTTGTAGCTCCCAAGTATAAGAGATCTGCCAGCAAACAGCTTTCCCATAGCTGAACTTACAGCCTTGCCCCACCATGCCTAGTCAGAAGCCCCAAAACAATCATAGGAAACAAAATTACCTTTTTTCACTGAAATATGCCAAGTATATTTAAATCACATACGTGAAATAGATGGACTTTTTAATGAATGGATAATAAGGAAAAGGTATTCTCAGTGGCATCATTCCCAATATGATAGGAATATATATGTGTATATTTATATATACTTTTATGTATTTTTCACCAACAGAAACTTTATTAAACTGATGTCATTACAGAATATTCTTTCACTGAAATAAAAGCTCCTTTTGAGATAATTAAATAAAAATGTTTTAGACAAGAAATACATAGTCTTTTATGATGCTTTATATTTGTAGTAAAATAACCCCAAATATCTTAAATCCTTGATCATTAAGTACAGTAGAGCACAGATTTATCTGATACATTTATTTTATTTGCTCTATTTTCTCATCAAAGTGCATTTTATTTCCTTCCACCCTATAGCTCCCAAGTAGGGAATCAATAAACATTTATTAAGCTCTCGCTCTCTGCCAGGTTCTGTGCTAAGTGCTGAGTATACAAAAGATAGTGCCTGACCTCAAAGAGTTTATAATCTAATGGGGATGACAACATGTAAGCAAATCTATGCAAAGCAAGCTACAGGAGACTCCCAAGGAACCGAAAATAAATTCAGTTCCTATTTTTAGCCTTTTTACAGCTCAGTCTAAGTGTCTCTATTGACTCTTAATCTACTTTTTTAATCTTATAAATGTTACATGTGTTCATCCATATTCTCATTATTATAGGCTATGATATGATTTCTGAAAGAGAGACAAGAGGGGAACCCTTGGAGTGATCATTCATAACTCCAGTCTCTATTTCTCTATAGCCAGCTTCAATGAGATGCATTTCCCCCCATACCTTTGACTTTTTTTTTTTTAGGTTAGTGAATAATAGGTATGCCCAGTCCCTCCGCAGAGTCAGACAGACAACTCACTGATCCATAACTTAAAATCTTAGATAGCTGCCCGGGGTGCTGAAAGGTTACAATGTGATCATGGTCACGTACTTAGAATTTGAACCCAGAACTTTCTGACTTCATATCTACTCCTTTTTGTGATATAGGGTAATATTATTCCTGGGGCAAAAGCTCTAGAAATGGAAAGGACCTCAACAACCATCTAGTCATTGAGTTTTAAGATCACAGAGGTAGAGATGGAAAGAGACCTTAGAAGCCATGTAGTTCAGGTGCTTCATTTTGCAGATGAGAAAACTAAGACCCAGAGATGTAAAAGCAGTCTGCCACTTGTCACATAGGTAAAAAAAAAAGTTGTCCAATCTTGTGCCATGTAGAAAACAAGAATAAGGGACAAAGTGACCACAAGTCACTCTTCCATCAATAGTGACAAAATTAGGGCAGTAGCATCACACCAGGGACACATCAAAGAGAAATAAATCATTTCCCAACTCAGAGGGTTTTCTATCTATTTGAAGATAATTTTAAAAAATCATTAAAACAGTATCCTCTAAAAAACATTATTCTCTAAACTTGAAAAATTTTACATGTATAACTCCATTAAAAAACCATTATCCTCTAAAAGTTCTGATAGACTCAGATAGCATGAAATTATAGACTCATAGAGTTAAAGGGACCCTAAAAGTCATCTGTAGGAATCCCCTCTACGAATTCCTAGGAGTGCATCATTCAGCCCCTTCTTGAATACATCCTGTGACAGGAAATTCATATTTTGTACATCTGCATAGCAATTTGTGGAGCAGTTACTATAGCTTAAGAACACATGAAATAAAATATTCTTAAGAAGCTTTGATTGCAATAATTAATTATGATAGCATTATGATTAGGATGGAATTTTGATTAATTATTATTATAGACTAGTCAGGAGTTAACAGCCACAAGAAAGAGCGGGTAAAGTAATAGTGAGGTCTGTTTACGCTTATACTGACAAGTTGTTGTTCAGTCATTTTAGTCATGTCCAACTCGTTGTGCGGTTTTTTAAAATTAATTAATTTATTTTCAGTTTTCTACAATCACTTCCATAGATCTTAGATTTTTCCCCCTCTCTCCCCCACTTTCTGATGCTTTTCCTAGTACATGAAATGATACTCTGCTAAGCTGAAAGTTAATTACATTGCCTTTCCTCTACCACTACTCTATCTCTCCATTGATAGTTTTCAGCTGTTTCAGTTGTACCTAAGTCTTGGTGACCCCTTGGTTGGGGTTTTCTTGGCAAAAAATACTGGAGTGGTTTGCCATTTCCTTCTCCAACTCATTTTACAGATGAGGAAACTGAGACAAACAGAGTTAAGTGACTTGCCCAGGACAGATTTTTAACTCAGGAAGACTCATCTCCCTGACACCAGGTCCAGCACTCTATCCACTGTACCATCTAGCTGCCCATTTCTCTACTAGTCAACCTATCTCTCCTATATCCCCTAAAACAGTCTCACACACACACACACACACACACACACACACACAAAATCAGGCTTATTAAAACCATTCATTGAAACTATAGTTAATATATATTTTCTTACTCTGGGTTACTAGAAATGCAGTATAACATAGCATCCAGTGTCCTGACCTTGGAATCTAGCAGACCTCACTTCAAATCATCCTTTTGATCCTTCTTAGCAAAATGGTAGAGATAAATCACTTAATCTCTCTGAAACTAAGATACAGATGGGTAATAATTTGTATCACAAAAGCTAAATTGGCACCAGGACAGCTAGCTTTTGGAGGAGACTCTATTAACATTTGACATTTGTAAAAGTAACTTTTTAAAAAATGTACTATTTTCATAAGCTCTGAATCCTGGGGAAGTGGGTTTTTATTTTAATTCATTTTACTGTATCTTCTGTTCTACTAGTAAGCTTTCAATTCCATTCCTAAATGGGGAGGTCATTTTTTATGAATGTTCCCTATTTGATACCCATTTCCAGCTGTGTCATAGTCTAAGTCAGTTGAAATTACTGTTATCTTGCAGTATCTGATATATTATTCAGTTGTATCTGACTATTCATGACCCCATTTGGTCACATGGACCCCATTTGGAGTTTTCTTTGCAAAGATACTGAAGTGGTTTCATTTTACAGATGAGAAAATGGAAGCAAACAAGGTTAAGCGACTTGCCCAGGGTCATACAGCTAGTTAAGTGTCTAAGGCCAAATCTGAACTCATGAGGATGAGTCTTCCTGACTCCAGCTACCCTAACAACAACTCAGCTCAAATCACCATTACCTTGCATCAGTTGATATGCTACAACTCACTGAAAAGCCAGTATTGATTGGTATAAAAGACCTCAAGAGTTCTGCTTTTTTTGCCAACAAATTGCTGACATTTTTTCATTAGGATGAGTCCCAAGTTGGAAAGGAGATAAATTTGATGGTTCCTAAAATGTATTCTTAGATGACGCTACAAATCTATTTCCCAAAAATCTGCAAATACAATGATGGAAAGCATTCTATAATTTCGTAAGCTTATTGGTTTGCTTTCAAATTCTACTACTCACTGATTCTGCCTTCTTGGTCTACCCTCTGTTAATCACTTAGGGCCCCATTGATTTTCTACAAATCTATACCTAATATGATTTTTTAAAAGGTTGCTTTCAAATCTAAATTTCTTTTAATAACAACCTGACTTCATAATTCTTCAGGGCATCCTTCTCATGACCTCTGAAAGCCCAGATAAATTTTTAAAAATGATTTAAAATTTCCTTCTGATCTTCTAACCTGATCTAATCAGAACAGTGGCTTTCTCAATCAGAATGGGATTTATATATCTCCCTCACAAATTAGGAAATGAGAAGCTAGCAGACACTGATGAAGATCGACATCACTGATGAGACATAGCAAAAGAAAGGTGTGTGTTCGTCCTTCGTTGCCGAGGAAGACCATGCCATCACAGAAATGATGACATGGCTTGCACTTGACTTTGTTTTTTCTATAAGTGAGGGAGGGCTGTGCAGGTCACCAGCCTCACTTCTCCACATCCATCTGAATCCGGTGACCAGATATTCATCAGGATGACTGGAGATGACCCAGGATGAGGCAACCGGGGTTAAGTGACTTGCCCAAGGTCACACAGCTAGTGAGTGTCAAATGTCTGAGGTGAGATTTGAACTCAGGTCCTCCTGACTCCTGCTCTCTTCACTGCACCACCTAGCTGCCCAGCAAAAGAAAGGAGAGTTAGATGAAAGTTCCACCTTTCCCGATCCTTCAAGTTCTCCCCTATATGAATTTTCTTTGAGTCCTGAGGTATTACCTGGATTTCATCCCAGTCATAGAGAGCCAGACCCACTAGGTAAGCAATATTCCAAGGAAAAGTGAAAGTAAGCAAATTCCAGCTGGCTTCACTACCTGAGAAAGGTTGCCACAAATTGTCCTGACAGCAGATAATACAAAATGAAACCCTGTGAAAGAGCATTTTTCCTTCCTCCCCTCTGCAGATGTCCAACTATGAATATACAGCTCAAGAAGGATTCCCTTCCCAGGATCCCACAGTAATGGATCTGAAACATTCCTTGGGAAATGGGAAAGTGGCAAGAGTCTCAATCTTTTTTCTTTTTCTTCCCTTTGTCCTGTGTCCAATTACAATAAATTCTCCATTTCTTTTTTTTTCTTTCAGTCTCTATGTCTGCACTGTGTTTACCATTCAACAGCATTTTACAAGTATTTATTGTACCTCTTGCCATAACTCTTTACTGCAAAGGCTTTTTTGTTTGTTTTTAAATAAGGGATCATATTTTAAAAGCGGGGAAGGGAAAGTGCAATGGATAAAGCCTGGAGTCAGGAGGACCTAAGTTCAAATCCAACCTCTGACAATTACTAGCTGTGTGACCCTGAGCAAGTTCCTTAACTCCAATTGCTTCTCCCACCCCAAATAAATAAAAAGGGGGGCCCAGAACATGTAAAACTGATGGACGGAACTGAACACAAGTGTACTGGGTAGATTTCAAATCAGATAATAGGTGTATGACTGTGTGACTCTGGACAAGTCACTTAATTTCTGTCTGCCTCAGTTTGCTCATCTGTAAAATGCAGATAATAACAGCAGTGTTGTTGTATAGCTCAAATGAGAAAATACTTGTAAAACTCTTTATAAATATTAACGTGCTTATATAAGTGCCAACTGCTATTATGTTTAGATTGGGATAATGGCAAAGAAACGTGTTTCTTCACGTTGTCAAAGTGCAATGTGTATCCAAGGGTACTTAGAGTTGCCATATTGTTGGGGGTTTTTTCAAAACATATTTACGATGATAAACTTCAATCAGTAAACAAAATATCGGCTTCATGACTCAACAGCCCCAATGAAAGGCCACTGTGGAAGTGCTATGGAGGTCAATATGAAAAACTAACAGTGAAGGAAAAAGATAAGACACTTTATTTAATATGGCAGTTGAGGTTGGTAGCTGTGATCATGCATAGCAGCAGAGATATAACTAAGATTGGGGTGCCTGGGCTTTGCTACTGGTGACCAGTATCTAAGGGGTATACTTTCTTGCAATGGTTCTCTGATACATCATTTTCCTGTGGCCCCAGATTGCATGTATGGTGCCACCACCACCACCCAGTCTCTTGGCTGCTCTGAGTTGCTAGGCAGACACTGTAATGCCCCTTTCCTGGCCTTTTGTACCCTTTCTATGATTTAGAAGAAGGGAAGGAATATTCAGACCAGACTCTCTGAGTTCTATTTTTTTAATGATTTTCACTAAATTATTAACTAACTCTCATAATCTAAAACTAACTATTCCTAGGTCAAAAATGACAGGCAAGTGCCGTCCTGGGGACTCAGTTAGATTAAAGAGACAAAACCTTCTGTTCTTGATGGCATGTGTTTATCTCTGGGGCCTGACACCATGGTTTACAACAGAGTAAAGCCAACATTTGCTTTTTCTGGCTGCCTGCTGCGAAAGATGAGAAAGGGCAGTGTATAGAGGAAAGTACACTGGAATTGGAATCACAGGTCCTGTTTTGTGGGCCAGACCTGACTAAGCCTAGTTTAGTGGTCTAGGCTTGCGACTGGAATGAAATGAAACACTTTTAGATGATCTGAAATGTAACAAAAGAGAGTTTACTTAACCATAGCAGGGAAATGGAAAGTCAGCAAGGATCCAGTTTTGGTTCAGAAAAGGCATATGATAAATATAGGATGCAGTAAAGACAGAGCTGACTTTAGAGTAAGGAAGACTTCAAAATCTTACCTCTGACACATATTGAATTTGTGACCCTGGGTAAGTCACTTAATTTCTCAAGACCCTTAGTCAAACAAATCTCTAAGATAGTAAGTTGTAGGTTATCTGCTTTAATAGAATTTTCTCACAAAAAACTTCTTCCCTGAAAGAAAAATAGATAGATAGGTAGATAGACAGACAGACAGAAAGATAAATAGATAGGTAGGTAGGTAGATAGATAGATAGATAGATAGATGGATTGATGGATGGATGGATGGATGGATGGATGGATAGATAGATTGATTAATTGATTTGGTCTGGACCTGTGATTTTATTGATATGATGGGAACATCTGGCATTTGGAAATTTCCTTTATCCATGCAAACCAGCAACAGGTATGATTTTTAGAGAGCTGTTCAGTGCTTAGAGAGATTAAGTGAATTACTCTTGGTCACTCAGTCAGTATGTGTTGAGTCAGGGCTGGCCTTCTTTCCACTACAACACATTATGTCTCTTTTTGAATAAAGAGAATCATCTATAAAGGCATTCATTAATTTTTTGCAAATCCTGCAGAATACAATCGGGTCTCAATTAGTGCAAATAATGAATCCCCTGAAGTGGTTGCATTATTCAAATTCACACTGCTTATTTCCATAAGGCTAGAACCAATGGGCAGGAAGGTGGTACAAGGGAGAGAGTACTGGGCTTGGTGTCAGGAAGACTCATCTTCTTGAGTTCAAATCTGGCCTCAGACACTTACTAGCTGTTTGACCCTGGGCAAGTCACTTAGCCCTGTTTGCCTCAGTTTTCTCATCTGTAAAATGAGCTGTAGAAGAAAATGGCAAACCATTCTAGTGTCTTTACCAAGAAAACTCCAAATGGGGTCATGAAGAGTTGGACATGATGGAAAAAACTCAACAAAATAACCAATTACTATATTTTACATAACTAAAATTTCAAATGGTGTGAATTCAAATACATACAGCTATATCAGAGATCTATAATGGAAACAGATCTCAGAAATCACCTAGTCCAACCCTTTCATTTTACAAATGAAGGATAGGGCAGCTAGGTAGTGCAGTGGATAAGAGCACCAGTGCAGGAGTCAGGAGGACCTGAGTTCAAATCTCACCTCAGACACTTGACATTTACTAGCTGTGTGACCCTGGGCAAGTCACTTAACCCCAATTGCCTCATCCTGGGTCATCTCCAGTCATCCTGATGAATATCTGGTCACTGCATTCAGTTGGCTCTGGAGGAGAAGTGAGGCTGGTGACCTGCACAGCCCTCCCTCACTCAAAACAAAGTGCAAATCATGTCATTATTTCTGTGATGGCATGATCTTCCTTGGCAACAAAGGACGAACACACACAAATGAAGGAACTGAGGCCCATGGTGGCTAATTGACTTTGCCAAGGTCATAAGACAATCTTGGGCCAAATTTGAATTCAGGATGCCAGTGTTCTTCTCCATCCACCATGAGGCCTTCCTATGCCAAGTGGCTTTCTTACTCTTTTATATAGGCTTGACATTGCCATTTAGGTAAGCCTTGTAGATTACTGCTATAGAGTCCACCAGATTCCATCGCTTCCAGGATAAATAGGAAATGATGGAGATCTCCAACTTGACCTGAGACCCAGGACAAATAGTGGAAAATCTTACTGATCTATTGACCTTGTCTCATCTCCAGTTTCCTCAGTTGGTAACTGAATCCCATGACCCAGGAGCTGACCTCACACAACCTTACAGACTGAGCCGGCGTGACGGCCACTCAGTCATGAGTCATGTTTCTATAGCCTGATGTAATAGGATCCTACCAGTGTGCAGCTCACCATGGGTCAGTGGGACCCATGGCTGACTTTTGAGAATAGCAGCCAACTCTCTACTCCAACCCCAAGCATTGCTATAGAAGGACACCACTGGGATAGTTAGCTAACTGATCATTCCAATTGCTGGGTTTTTATTCATATGTACAGAAGAATAGCATTTCCCTCTTACCTACTTTGTTTTTTTCTCCGTTTCTCCCGTGACATTTTCCTCATTATCCTTCATGTCACATGCACTGTGCCTGGCAGATTTCATTTTTTCCCATGATGATAGTGCAGCTACTAGAAGGTTAACAACTTAATAACTGGCATTTCTAGCACTTCCTGGGGGAGCCATCATGGTTTCAATATGAGCCTTGGGTAAAGCAGAAGGAATTCTGAGTTCCTCAGCAAAGTTATAATGTAGCAGAGAGACAATTTGGCCAAGTTTCACTTTCACCATGAAGATAAAATCTGACACTGCTAGGAAACAAAACATACATTAATGAAACATTTTTTGACCTGAAGAAGTGATTAGATCATAGAATTAAACATGGAAGGGACCTCAGATGTCATCACATGCAACTGCCTCATTTTAGAGATGAGGGAACTGAGACGCAAAGACAGTAAGTGACTTGCCCAAGGTCACACAGCTAGTAAGTAGCCGAGGCAGAATCTGAACCCAGGTCTTCCTGACTTCAAATACAACACTCCACATGCTGTACTACCTACCTTCTAATCAAGTTTAATTGAGGTGGTAACCTAGGCCTGTGGTATCAGTCAACTAGAAAAAGAGGTAACTAAACAGTACTACCCGAAGAATATTGACTTAGAAAATCACATCATAGGTGGTGCTGTGGATGGAGAACTAGCCTTGAAATCAAAAGAACCTGAGTTCAAATATAGCCTCAGACACTTATTAGCTGTGTGACCCTGGGCAAGTTACTTAATCCCATTTGCCTCCCCTTTCAAGAAAAAGAAAATCACATAGCAATCTTAACTCTGTTCTATTATATTTTTATTTATTTTGTGAAATATTTCCTAATTATATTGTAATCTAAGTCAGCTCTCAGGCATGTTGTGGGCCACTAGGCTCAGGTTTGACACCTCTGACCTGAGCTCTTACATAGAACTAAAACAGAATTAAAGCTGGAAGGACCTTAAATGTCATAAAGTCTAACCTATCCATTTTACAGATGAAGAAACTGAGATACAAAGGTTTTAAGATGTTATGGAAATGAAGACATGGCTTAATCCACCAATGTCCCTTTGGGTTTAAGCAGTCTACAATTCTGATCTTGTTTTATTTCTCCTTTCTTCATCTGTGCTTACAAATAGCTCACTGTTCTTGTTCGCCTTCCTCACAATGATCTCGTAAGATAAACAGTTACAGGTATACTTGTATATTATCTCCCCTTGTAGGTAAACGAACTGAGACTCAGAAAGGTTGTGACAGAGCTGAAATTTAAACCAAGTTCTCATGATTCCTTTTCCATAACACTAGGTTCTCTCTTATTAAGCAGACAGGAACTTGAAATATTTAACAGGATTGTGGGGATTTGAGGAACATAATCCCGCTAGGTCATTCACTAAGGAAAACCCCCTGAAAGTGTATACATGAGCACACAGGGAATTCATCCTTTTGATGAACTTGTTTTTAAAAGTTCCATTGTAGTAAACTCCATATACATATAGTAGGGCTATATTCAAGGGGATTTATTTCTTCTTTCTTTCTTTTTGGTTGATTGTGAAGTGTTGGAAACATATTGGTAGGTAGTAGGGGAAGGGGAACAGATGTTGTTTCTTTTTGAATAGTTAAAGCCTACATTTCCTAAGTTAATATTGGCACTTTAGGAAAAAACACCCCAACTCATTCAATTACTTTCTGACTTTCTCACTAGTCTTTTCACACAACTTTCCAAATCCTGTCTTAGTCCAGTTCGGTGGCACAATGGATACAACATTGGACTCAGGAATACAAGTTCAAATTTAGCTTCAGATCCTTACTGGGCAAGTCACTTAACATCTGTCTGCCTCAGTTTCCTCCCTGTAAAATGGAGATAATAACAGTATCTATCTCCCAGGGTTGAGGGGAGGATTGAATATTATAGATAATATTTGTAAAACATTTTTCAAACCTCCAAGTTCTATATAAATGCTAGCTTTTATACCCACATCCTGTTCCATAAATACCTCCATGCTTTCCCTCCCCCATCCCATGGTCCCTCTTAGAATATTTCCTGCTTATAGCCTTTCCTGATCCCCTCAAATACTAGTGTCTCATCCTTAAGATTATTTTTATTTTCCAAAACCAGTTATCCCTTCCACATTGCAACTTTCCCCACCATGATTGCCATGTATCTGCAGGTCAGCATAAGAAATTAAATGGGAGTCTAAGGAGTTTTGTAGAAGCTGCAGACAATATACAAAGGCCAGAAAAAGTTTAGGAACTCAGGAATGCATAAAACACATGTACAGTATTGTATCCTATCAACATATTTCTATCTTTTAATACCGTAATAATTCAGACTTTTTCTCTGGTACAAAAGGAGGCCCAAAAGTTTTTCGCATGGCAGGGTACGCAAATCAAAGGGATAGGTATTTTGTATATACTTGCAAGTAAACGGGTTGTTTGTCTTTCTTGGTACGATGCTAAATTTTTGAAAGTAGAGACAATTACATAGGATGATAGATTTAGAGCTGGAAAAGACCTTAGAGGTCATGAATCCAGCACATTCATTTTACAGATGGGGAAACTGAGGCACAGAGCGGTTAAGTAGTCGACTTGTCCATGGTCTGAGACAGTTTTTGAACACTTTTTGATTCAATGCCCAGAATTCAATCTTCTCCTACTAATGCCTAACAGTAAGCAATTTAAAATTGTGACTCGCTGATTGACTGCATTCAAAGCTCCCCCTACTAACGCTCTGTCATTGGATGTTTCAGGCTGTCGGGGTCCTACTTCCCTGGTGGGGAAGAGTGGCTTTGGGATGACGAGAAACATGGGCCACGACGCTCAGTGATAAGGAAAGTCAAACGTTTCTTGAGTGTCCATGAGCACCCGACGAGCCCAGTGCGGCGGCATTACGGGAGGCAGGCCAGCGACAGCTCCATGTTCTTCCCAGTAAGCGACCTGGGCCATGTCAGCGGGCTGCTGGACGTCCCTCCCAGAGACCGCCACCGCTCTCCCCGGCCCAAGAAGAAGCCAGATCCTGAGGAGAGCAGTGCCAAGCTTCACTCCAGCATAGGAGACCTGTCTGTGATCAGAGAGACCAGCCGGACAAGCACTTTAATGAGCCTGACCCCACAGTCCAGTGTCAGCGCTTCCCCCACGAAAACGACCCTTCAAGTGCCCGAAGTGCTGATCACTTCGCCAGATGCTTCATCGCCCACCTCGCTGGACAGCTACCAGCCAAGCCTACAGACTTCCCTCTCAGACTCTTTGTTTTCAGAAGCTCAGTCCATTAGAACTGAGCAGCCAGCTGACCCTGTGGATTCCAACCCCGCCCCTCCACAGACGACGCAGGTCATTTCACCTAAAACTGAAGCCCAGATACTGGAGTTTGCCTTTGAGGACAGCGCTGAGGACAAGTACCCGAAGAGGTGGAGCCTCCCCGGATTTCTGGAGTCTAGTCAGACCTCCCTCTCAGGACAAAGTCCAGAGCCTACTGCCCTTGAAACGATTCTTTTTCTAGATACAGAAACATCCTCGCAGTCCAGCGGAATTAACTTCGTGGCTGCCCCTCAGACTTCTCCAGATGTTCATTATTTATTGGAACAGCTGGACATCAAAGAAACAGATATCACAGACTTCAATAACGAGCAACCCCAAGAGTCACCGAAAGGAAAGTCAGACGGTTCTGGGATCTGGTTCTAGCTTAAGACTCTTGGACAGTTCTCTCTGTTCTCTGTCTCCTCCCCCCTTCACACACCCCCCCTCCACAGGAATTCACTTGGGCTAAAATTTGAGAGTCATCAAAATCATGATATTCTATGATCTATTAAAACTTTCAGAGGAAGGGACATAGATTTTTCTGAAGAAGAAAAAAAATTAATCAAGAGACATTTTTTAAAGTTCCTACTGTATGCCAGGCACTGTATCAGGTGCTGAGGATGCTAGCTAGCGTTTTTTAGTAAAAAAAACAAAAACAAATATTATTTATCAGAGTTGTTTCCATGAAAGTTAGTATCATAGCTTTCTAACTAAACAATCTGTCCAAGCAATACAATGAAAAAGAAAACCCTTGGTTCACTCCTTTCCTTTGCCATGTGCTTAAAAATGTCTTTCTACTGTTCTCCATGAAGACAGGGAAGTGGATAAATTACTTAATGTCTCAAGATTCCTCCCCACCACTGGCTCTGTGTATGGAAGGTGCTATCAACCTAACCATACCATCTTGTACTTTATTATATTTTTCTATTATCTCATCCGCATTGTCTCATCAACAGACTCTCCAGTGATTTTCTTTTCCTTCAATTTCCTTCTCCATGTTAAGATCTTTTTCTTTTCCAAATTTTACTCTCTTGTCTTTTTATTTCTCACTCCTCTGTTGCCTTTTATATCCTTGGTCCCTCTCTGGATCTAGGGATTTAAATCTGTCCTCTGCTTGATCCTTTTTCTTTCACATTTTTGGTATGGTTTGTTTTTCTCTAACTCTGTTACTTATTAGTTAGGGATTAGGATAAGGAGGGACTGTGTCTCTGATTTCCAGGTGAGAAAACTTTATTGGTGTAGCTCAGCACCTACTCTCCAATATATAGTCTTAAAGACCCTGGAGAGCTTAACGTGCTTGCCCAGGGTCACACAGGTGGGATTCAAACCCAGATCTTCCTGGCTTCAAGGCTAGGTCGCTAGTAACTGTGCCAAGCAACCTCTCCTCTACTGTATTGTTAAAGTTAATAATTATACTAATAGCAATAAGAACTGGATCTGTGATTTCAGTAGTGAACTTCTTACAATGTAACCAGTGTGACAGGGAACTCTGAAGTGAGAAAATTCCCTTTCCCAATGCAGTCAGTGGTAGGCAATCTCCCAGATGAACAAACTCCTACCAATGCAGCAAGCCGTATAGGGAACTCTCAGAAGAGGAAATTCTTTACCAATGCAGGTGAGTATCCTTTCTGTAACTTACATCCTCGAGCACCAAGAGATTAAATGACTTTGCCCAGGGTCACTCAGCCAGGATGGAACAGAGGTGAGGCTGGAAGCCAGGCCTACCTAGCTCTGAGTCTGGTTCTCAAATCACTATACTATGTTGATTTTTAACAATATTAATGAGTAATGGCACAGACTCACTCCTGCATAATCTAATTTCTCAGTAAAATGTCAACAAGTCTAATTTCCCACCCTCCCAATCCCAAAATGGAGATGTAGGAGTCAGTGGCCAGCTACTAGCTACTTATATACTACTACAATTTCTCACTGGTTATTCTCTTTGGTCTTAAACACTAAGGGAAGTTGGTATCAATTAAAATCTTATTTTTCAGGAACTACTAGGAAAAACCTTACATTTTAGGGGTTTGTTTTTCTCCAGAACTTAGAATAGGATTCCCAATCACCTGGTTACATGGGACCACTTACAGCATACACTGAGCCTGACTCCATGGTCCACTTTCAGCACTTTTTGATAATTATGTTGGCACAGGGAGGTTGAGCTGGTTTAGGACCACATAAGAGCAAAGCTAGGATTCAAACCCAGTCCCTTTGTTTCCAAATCCAATAGTCTGTTTCAAAATTTAGGTATTCAGGCCAAGATGACATTTGTTCAGGCATATCTGACTCTTTGTGACCCTATTTGGGGTTTTCTTGGTAAAGATACTGGATTGGTTTGCCATTTCCTTCTCCAGATCATTTATTTTACAGATGAGGAAAACAGTTAAGTGACTTGCCCAGGATCACACAGCTAGTAGATGTCTGAAGCCACATTTGAATTCAGGTCTTCTGACTTCAGGACCAACACTCTCTCCACTGTGCCACCTAGTTTCCTCAAGATGATAAATTACCCATAAATAGAATCAGTATAATTTGTGAAGAAGCTACTTGTGTGACCTAGAGCAGGGCATCTAACTTCTCATGGCTTCTTTTTCCTTATCAGTATAGTTTGTGTCTCAATCTAGATGACTTCTTAAGATTCTCTCCATTTCTAAATCTGTTACCCTATTTTCTTACAATCTTATTAATGTTTGACTACCTGCTTCATTGCTCACCTCTGTTTTCTTCTTTTTCTTCTGCATCTGTACTCACAGGGGGGGAAAATGTATTTGAACCTTTCTTCTATCAAAGTTGATACAATAGGTGTCAACTTTTCTTCAGAAACCCTGGTCTCCCACATCAGCCTCCCACTTTTTCCTTTTTCTGAAGACAGGATGAGTCAGATTCTGAGCCCATTTAACTCTAGGGAACTTTCATCTCAGAATTCACTTTTTAATTTTGTAAAAGACTAGAAAAGTATGAGAATAATTGCTCTCTCATTCAAGATGGAGTCCTTGCCCTTCCCCCCATCTAGTACAAGTACCAATTCAAACATTTAGCTGGTTTTTTCAGTGTCTTCCTTTTAGCCCCAGATTTTATGTCCTTCCAGAGCTCTGAAAACTTCAACCCTTTGACTCAGTGGTCATATGTGCTTGGAGTATGACCAACTTGAAAAACTACCAACTCAGCTGTGCTCCCTATGGTGACCTTGTGCCCAAAACAGGGAATTTGGTGAGGTCAACAGCTATTTGGAGCATCCTGTTACTTTCCCAAGTCCAGGACCTGGTCCTATTTAATCTTACACTTCAAGTGTGAAGCCAGAATTTGGTGAGATGTAATACCACTTATTCTGTTCCTGAATCCTAAGACTATATTCAGAACTTGTTCCAGAAAGAAAGAAAAAAAGTGTGACGTATGGACATCCTCTCCCCTCCTCCAACCTTTACTAGATCCTTCCCCCTATCAATCATCTTCTATCTCCTTTTCCTCCGGACCCAGTGCCCACATGAAGAACTCAGCAGAATTATAGAAAATGTTCATTAAAAACAGAAAAAAACATAAAACGGAGTCATTAGAAAAGATCTTTGCATTTTAATTTTGGAATAAGACACCTTTTTCAGCATTGTTCTTTTTCTCTCTGTACTTCATCCTCCAGATGAATTGTCCCCTCCCTCATATTTTTTCAAAAACTTGGTCACTATCAAAATATACTCATTATGTGCCCACTACGTAGCTCTGTTTTTGATGATGACTAGAAAGACTTGCAACTCTGGATATGGCGTCTCCTTTGTCCTTCAAAGCCTCCTTATTTCTCAGTCTTTCAAACACTGTTCAGAAGCCTTTTTCAATATTCATACAGTATTTGTGAGCTTCTTCCTCACCTGTGCAGCTCAGTTTTTCTTTTTTTTTTTCAACTCCTTGCATTTGACTTATTATTAATGCTTTTTTTTTTAGGGGCAGCTAGGTGGTACAGTGGATAGAGCACCAGCACAGAAGTCAGAAGGACCTGAGTTCCAATCTCACCTCAGACATTTGACACATTTACTAGCTGTGTGACCTTGGGCAAGTCACTTAACCCCAATTGCCTCATCCTGGGTCATCTCCAGTCATCCTGATGAATATCTGGTCACTGGATTCAGATGGCTCTGGAGGAGAAGTGAGGCTGGTGACCTGTACAGCCCTCCCTCACTCAAAACTCAAACTCTAGTCATGTTATTTCTCTGATGGCATGGTCTTCTTCAGCAACAAAGGATGAACACACAAGAAATGCTTTTCACCACTTCCGTCACTTACCACAGAAATCCAGATCCATAGGGATAGGTAGAAGTGTAGCTACTATTCACACAAAAGACTTTTGTACTTAGAGAAGGAGAAAGGAGGGTCAGAAGTTAACCTGAAGTGAGATAAAGAAATAATACCATATAGAGAAATGCCATGCAGCTAAAGTGTTAGTGGCTTACTGCTGGAGAGCAGAACACAGAGCCAAGAAAGTGTGGCCACTGCAGAAAGGAAGCACATCTTGGCATCCTCTTAACTTTTAGCACTTTGGAGCCTAGTCCAAGTTGTTCCACTCTATTCACACTCTGCTTCTACTTAACCAACCCAGTTTCCTTCTATGTCCCACTACTTGAATCAATCCCTCAGTGCAATTCTTGAACTAGACCATAGCAAAATTTTAATGATGTTTTTGCCACCTATTTGTCTAGAGGATAGAGTCCAATAAGTTTATAGCTTTAGGATTACGTGAATGCCTAATCTCACAATACCCTGTCCCTGTTAGATAATTAGAAATAATAATCTAAACCTCCAAGAAAGCTAGATAATGATCAAATTCCATCTATTCCCCCCTTTTCAGAATCTTGCTCATCATCAACATCGAACTTTGTTGAACTCTTATGCAGGACACAAGTTTAGATATCAATGGATTCTACTTAAGACTGGCAAGGATTTAAAATCACTTCAGTCATTTGAAATTCTCCTAGCTACTCCCCACTTGGTTGGTTCTCAGAGCCCTAAGTGTAGCCATATTGGAAAGCAACTAGTAGTCTGCTGGAATTGCCACTGAAGAGAGGATTGAAACAAATAATAAATCCCAGGATAGCCCTCTCATTGCAAGGTCCTCTTGATTCTAGGAAAAGGATATACAGAGCAATAGGGGAAGAAAGGTGGCACTGAAATCCATTAACCAGAAGGACAGGTCCTTTAACATGAATGGAATTGGTTGGTTGGTAGCAGTTTCCCTGGGAATTTTCCTATATGTCATATATATATATATATATATATATATATATATATATATATATATATATATATATATATATATATATATATATATGTATATGTATATATATGTGGCCAATTCTCTCTTGAAAGGCTGAAGGAGAAAAATTAAAGCCTTTATATGAATTAAGGGTAGCAATATGGAGAGACTAGAAGAAATGAAATTGACAGATAGTTAAATTCTATTTGCAGTCATGGTACATATGTAGGCTGATAAAATGCTTCTCCCTCTTCATCATATTATACTTGCTGACACGACACATTTTAAGTCTCAAGATCATGAGCCAGAGAACCTGGATTGTTGAAGGTTCCCAATTACAGGACTCCTAGCAAGCATCATCTGAGTGATGTTTGAAATGTCATTGAGATCATGTGTATAGTTGTCTGAAATTATAGGAAATGTTAATGATGGGAAGGAACAGAATTATGCCTCTTAAGGACATATGACTTAATAAATTGTGTCAAGAAATGACAACATCCATGCTGCTGCCGAACAACTGACAAATATGTTCCTTGTTTTGGACCAAATAAACAAAACTGGTATTAACTACTTTTATAGAAATGATTCATTTTTAGAATAAAGTGGTTGGTGTGGATGCATGAAACAACCTCAAGGAGCTCTCAGGTGCAGAATTCATAGTGAATGAGTCGAACGATGATAGCGCTAACTATAATTTATAATTATAATTGCTAAGATATAAGAACATAAGAAATCAATGATATATAATGAAAGTTGGACACACTTGTGGTTGGATTTGGCTTCCCAGACTTCCCTTACTTGCTCATGGAGCCAAGTTCCTGGGTCCACATAGCAGCAGCCCATGGGAAGTTGAGGGTCTCTCCCATAGGAAGATGAGAATCTCTCCAGGTCAGAAGAACAATGATGCCTTACCTGTAGAATGCTTTTATTTCTCCATATGATGAATTCCAGGTAAACCTGAAAGTCATCAGGGCGATTGTAAACATGTAGTCAACATCTCTCTGGACTTTCTTCACTACTCTCATGACTTTGCTTTTCACATAGTTACGTGTCCACTCCCTAGGAGTTCTTCTTTATCCAGATTGTATATAAATAACCATAATTTGAATGAAGGCTACAACAGGACCAGTCAAAGCTCATTAAAGTAGAGTTAGATAAAATCTACCCAGCCAGCCAAGAAAATTTCCAATATCTCAGACCATTTGCAAAGACTGAAGAGAGGAATATCCAGGACGTAGTCACCTCTTGGATATTATAGCTAAGGGGACAGAATTAGGAGGTCGAGCAAAGTACAGCAGATGGAGAACTATGGCCACTTCTTCCTCTCTTTCCTACCTCCTCCTACTCTTCAGGTTGCTGATTAAATGCCTAAAATCCCTTTGGAGAAGCCTGAGGGAGTTGCCATAGGAAGAGATTGAATGTGTGATTTCATTGGTATGAAATCCTCTCAGATTAAGAAACTCTTTCTACTAATGCAACATATAGTCTTAAAGAGTTGGCTAGAGCCCAGAAGGATTACATGACTTGCCTAGGAACATTGAGCTGGTGTATGTCAGAAATAGAATTTGAACCCAGGTCATTCTGGCTTTAAGGCCACCTTTCTATCTGTGAGTTGCCTACCATATATACACAATAAAAATAGGCAATTCCAAAGCAATGTAAGACAGGAGCTAGCTAACTACCCAGAAAAGATCACCAAACCTCATAAGACCTGACTTCCATCATTCAATGACAGAAATACCATTCTTTTGATTCCCCTTGCTTCAGTCTAATCTCTCCCTAATTCCTATCTTTTTTCTAGACTTATTCTTCCCTTTGGATACCAAATACGACCCACCAGCAAGATACTCTGACCAATAGAATCCAGGGATTCTTGACCTGGGGTCCATGAACTTCTTTTAAAAAATATTTTGGTGCATATTTCAACATAATTGGTTTCTTTTGTAATCATCTATTTTATTTTGTGTGTTTAAAAGCATTATTTGTGAGGTCTTCACCAGGCTTCCAAAAAGGTCCATGATACCAAAAAGGTTAAGAATATATACTCTAACTACTTCCCTTTGTAGAAAAGTGCACTCAGAATAGACTCTCTCCTTTACCAGTCTGAAATACTTGTTACTTTGGTATCTTTTGCCAAAGAAGAAACTGAAAAGGTGCTAGATCAGGAATAATGTCCAGTCCAACTGTACCTGTAATTAGACTGTCCTCTGTATTACTGCCTTCTCACCTCCTCAACAACGTTTTTACCTCAGGTGAAAATACCCCTAGTTATAGCTGTATTAACATGATCTATACTGCCTTCTTAGATGGTGCTGTTACCATCTATACAGCTATTCCAAGCTTCCTAGGAGAAAAACAAGTCACTAAAAGAAAATGTTTTAGGCAGAAAAATGGCTCCATTTTTCCAATGGAAGCCAGTTGCCACCTTGGTGCAAGTCATACAAGTGGCTGAGGTGGGTGGGGGGAGAAAAAGAGATGATGGTGGTGGTAATGATGAAGGAGGAGAAGAAGGAGGAGGAGGTGGAAAAAAGAAAAAGAAAAAACTCTACATTTATGTTACTTTTTCATCTGATAAACTACTTGATCATCACAATAACCACAAGGCAGCTGCAACTGTTGTTACTATACCCATTTTATAGGTAAAGATCATAGGATCACAGACATAAAATTGGAAAGTTCAACCTCCTTATTAAATGACTCACTAAGGGTCACACAGACTGGATTAGAACTCATGTCCTATGACTCCTAGGAAATGCAGGTCTTGGTGCTGAAGTACTAAATACCCAGCACTATGGGTATTTAGTGGGGAGGGATGGGGAGAGATGGAGAGAGAGACAATATCCCAGCATCAGGCACAATGCTAAGTATCAGTGCAAGGCAGGAGCTCTTGACCCTCTGAACTGTAGTATATTTAAGGACTCTTCAAATTGAGGGAAAGATGAGTTCAAGCTCTCAAACAGGAAAATTAAAAAAAAAAATTCATCTGTTGTTAGAGGCTACTTTTTTGATGTCCACCAACACTGGGGGAGATAACAACTAAAATGGCCTTAATTCTCAGCAGAGATTCTTATTTTTTTTTAGTGTTCTGGACTCCTTTGGCAGCCTGGTGAAGCCTGTGACCCCTCCTCAAATTCATGTCATTTTTGTTTTTTTCCAATTCATAATGGAAAGAAATATTAACCTCAGTTAGAGCAGCAGCACTTAGCCTTGGATCTGGGAAGTTTTAAAAAATATATAGCTATTCCTTTCCCCATCAGGGTTTCAATATATTGTGGATTGGCACAAGAAATTGAATGGAAATTTGTAGGGAGCTGTGCGGAAGCCACAGACTGCACAGAAAAGGTTTAGAAACTCAGAAATGCATAAAATATGTATATACTATTATATAATATCAACCCAAATTTTACAATAAGGTATTGTAAACATTTTATAAAAGAAAAAGAAAAAATTCAGACTTCTTCTCTGGTATGAAGGGAGGGTTAAAAAACTTTACCTGGATTTTCCAGATTGGGGGTAGGTGTGGGCACCATGCCCCTAACCCAGTGATATAGAAGGGATAAACTGTATTTGGATAACTGCATTTCAATATTATTGGGCTTTTGTATTTGATTGTATGCATTTGAAACATTATCCTGATAATTTAACTTCACCAGACTGCCAAGGGGGCCATCACACACAAAATTAAAGAACTCACGAGAAAGAAGTTAGCAAGAATAAAGACATGGGTTGGGTTAGGTTTGGTTTTTACTCATCCAACTTTACAGATTTCCTGAAATCTATCCACAGATTAAGAAATCTCTAGTCACCAGGTTAAGAAATCCTCATTTAGAGGTAATATGGTACTGAGGAAAGAACATTGCGCTGGAGTCAGGATATCTGCTTTCTAATCCTGAGTCTACAACTAATTGAACTATATGACCGTAAACAAGTCAGCTCAGCTCTCTGAGCCCGTCTCTTCTTCTTTAAAATGAAAAGATTAGATTAGTTGATGTCTAAGTTCTCCTCCAGCCAGAGCTACAATTACCAATTTGCTCACGGGGTCCCAAACATTAGAGGCAGAATTGAGGAGGGAGGACAGAAGGCCAGGTAGAAATTTGCCATGGATACAGCCACTAAGGGGACCATACTAGGACACTATGAGGATTCTGCACTGTGGAACTGTAGTGCTAACATCATTTTCTAAATGACTGCCAGCTGGTGCAGTGGTGGAGGGTCAAGAAGAAATAAGTTCCAATCCAGTTCAGAAATTTGCCAGCTGGCTAACCTTGGACAAGTCATTTAATCTGCTTCCAGTCTCAATTTCCTCACCTGTAAAATGGGATCATAGCACCTAACTCACAGAGTTTTGTGAGGATCAAGTGAGACAATATTTGTAAAGCACTTAGCTCAGTGCCTGGCAAGTGGTAGATAATATATAAATACTAGCTATCATTATCAGCATCGTCTAAATTTCTGAATTGTTGCCAAACCAAAGTACTGGTGCCTTACCCTATCATGGCATTACTTCTAGCTGTAGCTCTCTATGAGCTCTCCAGATACTGAGAGATATTCGAAACACCAATTTCCATGAAAAGAAAAGAAAGACAGAAAGTCATTTCTTTGGAATAGTTCTTTTAAATTCATTTCAGCAGTAATCAAAATCAGATTTGCTTTATAAAAAGATAAATATTATAATTAATTCTCTCTTTTTATTTGTTCATTTTTTATATTACTTATTTTTATTTGTGTATTTGTAAGCAATGTAATTCATACTGACCCTCAATAACGCATTGTCAACTTGAATGAACATCTTGAATCCTGAAACCTAAACATCCCATGAGAACCCTACATTTTTACCATTGGGGAATTACCATTGATTTGTTCCCATTTTGCACATAAATCTGTAGCTTATTATTATCCCTTGGCATTGACTTGACAAATGTACCATGTTGGGATCAACTGTCCTATACTTTCAAAAATATTGTTTTATTCTATGTTTCATAGTATGCAAAATCTTTTTTTTCCCTTGAGAGTAATGTGATTACACATGTTTCATTAAGAGAAACAATTCCACTAAAAAGGAAAATGGTATTTGTCTGAAGAAAGTGATTTAAATACAAAGACAATTCTTCAGTAAACATAGATTTTTGAAAGAAATATGCAGAAGATGGAAAGAAGACCGGGTAATTTGGGTGAATGTGAGTATGGCATCATCCTTCAAAAGCAGTGTCCAGAATGCCGAAGGTCTGAGAAAGCTCAGATTGGGAAGGGAAATTAAGGACAATGAAAAGTGTTTGCTGTCATTTTGTTTTGTTTTTTAAGGAGGAACAAAGAAGACATGGGATCATTTTGGAGAATGGATATGATGAAGATAATGGACAATAAAGAAAAAGCAGAGCTATTCGATCCTTGCCTTGTTTCTGTGTTCCCTGCCAAATAAATGACTTTCACACTAATTTATATTCTTTCAGGCCCTGAACAATCTGGTCTCTTCTTCTCTTTCCAGTCTCATTGAACATCATCTCCCTTCTCATATTCTGCCATCCAAAATTACTGGCAATGTTCCTCATCCATGGCACTCCATCTCCTACCTCCAGGCCTTTATAATGACCCTTCCTCATGCCTGGAATGCACTCCTTCCCTACCTCTAATTCATATAGTTCCTCTCTCTTTAAGACATAGCGCAGGCAGCATCTTCTGTATGAAACTTTCCCTGATATCCACAAGCAATAGTGCCTCCTTCCCAAACTACCTTGCATATAACTACTTTTTGTGTATTCATATAGCCAAATCTAACTTAATATTTATGCTAAATATTTTTGTGGACAGATAGGAGGTACAGTGGATAGATGGAATGCTGAGCTTGGAGTATGGAAGACTCATCTTCCTGAGTTCAAATCTGGCTTCAGACACTTACCAGCTATGTGACCCTGGGCAAGTCACTTAACCCTATCTGCCTCAGTCTCTCATCTATAGAATGAGCTGGAGGAGGAAATGACAAACCACTCTAATACCTTTCCCAAGAAAACCTCAGAAGTGGTCACAAAGAGTTGGACATGACTGAAAAACAATTGAACCACAAGAATTTTAAATGAAACTGAACCAAATGTTATTTCATCTCTTAAGCCGCAAAACCTTGCCTATTCCCTAAAACAAACAATTTCCAAAGAGTTTGTTGCCATCTATCTACTGTATCATCAAACTACTTTGGTCTAGGCCTGTGATTTATTTGGCAAAGGGAATTGAGGTTAGGCAAAATTCTGTCTGTACTGACATACGTGGATACCTGTTCTACAACATGTAGTCTTAGAGAGTTGGGTTGAGCACTGAGAGACCCAGAGATTTGCTCTGGACCACACAGTGGGTGTCCGAGGAGTGACTTAAACCCAGGTCCTCTTGACTCCAAAGCCCAGCTCTCTATGCAGAGTGCCACACTGCCTCTTAACTGTCAAATAGCCCAATCCTTTTCATTAGTAACTTGAAGAAAATGTCAGAGGTATCTTGAGGAATAGCCTGAAAGAGTGGGCTGTTGAGGTCAGATGCTCTAGGTACAGTGATTTGTCTATTTGATAAGGTAGAAGGAAAAAATTAAATCATGGAGTCAGGGGTGAAGAGAAAAATTCCTTTTGGGTGCAGAAGCGTAAAGCACTGAAGTCATCATTCCCTCAGGTACTGTAAGAACTTTACTACCATTTTGGATCTTGGAAAGTCCTGTATCAGGCACTTCTGGGAACCCCTGATCTCCTAATTATCTTCCTACTCTGCATTATAGGATCCCCAAAGTCCTGGTGAGGGGTCCACACAATTTATGGTACATCACTGATATACCTTCTTAGCTCTCTGAGAACTAAAAAATTCTGAGGAGACAATCTTCTACAAGGCCTTGTAGTGAGTACAGATCCTACCCAGCTCCCAGGACATAGGAAATACAGCCTGATATTGCTGTGTCACTCCAATGGAGTAACCACGGAGCACCTCAGACTTGGCAAGTCTCTTGCACTAACTGCAGCTGCCATGAATGATTCCAGCCTTCTCTAAATCATTGCCCTTGGCATGGACAGACTGAAACCTTCCTGCTCTCTCCATCCATTAATCTTGAAAGGCATCAATCACTCAAGTCAGCACCAGAAGCAGAAAGACTTATTAATAACAGACACTAAGCAATAGAGGGGAGGAGAAAAGAGGGAAGGAGAATCATTAAAAGGGATGTGTCATTAAAAGGGATGTGTCATTAAAAGGGATGTTTTCACATTTTCAGGAAAAGGCAAATCAGTGCCAAGAGTAAGAAAGACTGCTACAAACAGGGTCTAAAAAGCAAGAAGATTTTTCATACCATTAAAAATAAAATAATATTTTTAAGTATAGGATATTGTCTTTAAATGACTATGCTTTGACTAATATGGAAATGTTTTGCATGATACCACATATTGCTTACCATGTTAAGGAAGGGGAGGAGAAAAGAGGGAAGGAGAAATTTTGGGAACCAGAATTTTATTTAAAAAAAAAGAACATCAAAAATGACTATGTTTTGCCTTTAGATTTATCTATATGATAAAGTAGAAATAAGGAAGGACCAAAAGGAAAGAAGTAAGTCAGAGGAAAAAAAAACTATAATATACATCCTACTATTTATTATTTATTTCTTATTATTCGTTCATTCATTTATTTATTTGTTTGTTTGCTTGCTTGCATATTTGTTTATCTATCTGGTCAGAGGTGATCCAGACGAGTGATTTCACCATTGCAAAGAACCCTGGCATAAAATGATCCACTAATGAACAGCTGTGGCCTTGAGGCTCCAAAGTTTGGATTCAGTCAAAGGGCCACCAGACCTAGAGGGCCATATGTTCCCCCCCCGGACTAGCCCATGGTTGTACAAATACTATGTTAGAGGTAATAGAGGCTATGTGGTCCAGTGGAAAGAAAACATGCTCTGTAGTCTGGAGAAGCTCATTCCAATTCCACCTCTGATGCTTACTACCTTTATGACTTTAGGCAAGTTCCCTCCACCTTCCTCAGTTTTCATTTATAAAATGAGGGCACTGAACTAGATAGATCAGGAGTTATTGACTTGAGGCCCATGAACCATTGGATTTCAGAGATCACTGAATATGTTTTTAAAAAATATTTTGATAAGTGTATTTCAATATAGCTGGTTTCTTTTATAATTTTTTTTTGTATTTTATTTTATGCATTTAAAAATATTATTCTGAGAGGGCTAGATTAGATGGTTTCTGAGGTTCCTTTCAGTTCTTAAGCTTCAAATCTGTATTTTCACCCATATTGTTAATATTATTGTACTGAGCTCAGCATCATCAAAGTCTTTGAGTGCTTCCATGTGGATTCACATGAGCACATGCATGCACACACACCTGTGCGCACACACACATGCAACATTCACTACAAGGATGGAGAACATTGAATTGTATTGAACTACACTACACTAAAACATGTTACAAAAATCCAGTTAATTATAGTATATTTGACTTTCCAGGAAAAGAAACATTTACACACAAGAATGGACTGATTAAGAGAGTTCTTTGCCTTTCTAGGTCAAAAAGGTAGTGTCACCATCACACTCTCAAGCATACACAGCTTCAAAAAGGAAGGTCACTATTCTACAGGACTGAATACAATACTAATACAAATCAGCTTATGGGATTCCTTAAAGATGCTCACAGGTTCTAACAATTTAAAAGTCTGATTCATGATTAGCTGGTACTTTTGACTTTTCAGCATTCTCAGACACTTCCTAGAAATGTCCCATGTGCATCTGTTACTATCATGATGAGACTTTTCGGGAAATAGTTATACAGCAGGAGAGGAAGTGTATGCCCTGATGATAAAAAGCAATACTTGGAGAAGCCTGGCTAAAAATCCTGGTTGCGACATTAATTAGTGGAGATACCAAAGATGAATGAAGCATTTTAACCTTGCTGAGCTTCAGTGTTCTCATTTGTAAAATGGACATAATTTCTAAAGTACCAGGTGAGGTGAAAGTTCTTTGTAACTCTAAAGAGTTATATAAATGTAGATTAGGGACTGAACCTGTGATTTCATTGATGAAGGCAAGATGTCTGGAAATGAACTGCACCAGCTTGAGAGTGGCCATTATTAAAGTTTCGGTGTGAACATTTACACATCAGAAATCAGCAAACGCTATAAATCATGACTTGATCTGTTGTTTTGTTGATGATCTAGATTTAAGAAAGTGATGAAGAAAATGTAAATAAAGCAGATTAAACTTTTAAAAAATGTGCCCTCTGTACGTTTCTGTTTTTGTTTCAGAGATTCAATTGCTGAACATTTATTTACTAGTACCTCCTTGAGTATAGAGAAATCCTCAATAAGCAAACTCCTTTTCCTAATACAAATCAGAACCTTTTTGGAACCTTACAGTCTTTAAGAATTGCCTGGAATACTAAGTGGTTAAGTGGCTTGTCCAAGGTCACATAGCCCATATGTCACACAAGACTTCAAGGTTCTGAGCCCAGATCTTTCTTCGCTATGACCCACTCCACTTCATATATGTAAATATAATTGTTATTATTAACATATTAAACTATTTCTTAAGCTCCTTTTGCACAAAAGTACAATTCTTCATTAGTACAATAAACAGTAGAATGGAAATGGAGAAGAGTGCTTCAGATCTCACTGTTCACTCTTCTTGGAAAAATGAGATATAATGGCATAAAAAATGAAAGCTCCCACCAATGTAGTTTTGTAAAATAGTATACTTATTAACCAAGATTTGCCAGCAACTTTCTTCAGTGAGTTTGACCTGGTGAATGAATCCTCTAATGGTCTGCATCTCCCAGAAACAACTCATCACCATATTCTTCATCATCTCTAAAAATGCAAAACAGACTTGGAGAAAACAAATTGCATACAAAGGGAAAAAGATGCTCAAGTCAAAAAGCAGGACATGCCTTAAAAAAAAAATCCCAGAGAATCATTGATCTTAGAATTTAAAGCTGGAAGGGATTCTATTCATCCTTTATTTCAGTGCCTTCATTTATTGATAAGAACATGGTGGTTCAGAAAAGTCCAAGCTTACCCAGGTAGCAGGGTTCCAACTCATGTACTCTAAGTTCAAATTCATAACTCCTTCCACTACAACACAGATGCATCACATCCATTTGTTCATCCACTGAGTCATCCATTCAACAAACATTTATCAAGAACATAGTGTTAGAGAACTCCAGCAATAATTAAGTCACTTCCTTCCTTCATGGAGGATGTGGCATGCAGAAGGAATGTATCAAAAGCTATCTATATAAGACCAGAGATCCCAGTGAAAAGAACAAGAATCTTCATATCTCCTTCACAAATCTATGATCCTAAAATTCTATAAAAGGTGTTTCTTAGTTGTCCAGAAACCCATTTTCATACTTAGTATATATCTAATTCTACCTTAAACATCATGAATAATATACTCTTTGAGAAAATTTCTCTGGGTCTCAATTTCCTCATCTTTAAAATAAGGGAGATGGTCAAGTGAAAGACAGAAATACTGCAACAGCAAGGACTCTGGCATGCACAAGAGGGCCTGTTGTACAGGTTCTTAGATCTGCTTTTCTAAAAGGAAAGCCACTTTTGAGGCATCAGCAATCTACTTTAATCAAGCACATATACCAACAGAAAATACAAGCAGAGAAATAAAGATCAACAGACAGGGCTTCTAAATGTCTGACCATAAGCAATACATACATCACAGATCAACAGACAGATCCAACTGTCTGACCATTACATACATACACACACACATACATAGAGATAAGCACTAACTTCTGAGTTTTCAGAGTCGGGGCTCCTTAGTAGCTACCCAGGGTCTCATCTGGCCAAATTCCCCAAAGTAAAACCTCACCTCAGAGTATTCATACACTTTTCAGAGCCAGAGGGCACAGCTCTCTGATCCAGTGCCTCAATAGAAATTAACAAAAGGTATTGAAGTCTATTAATGGGCAGGGAAGATCTTTAACTCTTCCCCCGTACTATTAATCTTATATTAACATTACAAATACTGATCACTAACTTCTATAAACTTAGTTCTTCTCAGTAATTAAATGATCTAAATAAATTGTGCCCTATAAGAAATGATTAATACAGAGAAGACTTGGGAAGAATTATATGAACTGATGCAAAGTGAAGAAAGTTGACTTAGGAAATAATGACCACAATAATGTAAATGGAAATAATTTTAAAAATCAGAAATATTACTTATGTGATTATAATGATGAAGCTTGACCTCTACAATGAGATATGAGAATGCACCTTCTTTGCAGAGGTGGAAGATCATGGGTGTAGAACACTGCATATGCTGGGAGACTCAAGTGAACATATTGGTTAGCTTTAACCATGCAACTTAATGATATGTTTTACCCTCCCTTTTGTTCTTTGTTATAAGTCATGGCTCTTTAGGTGGTTGAAGGAAGAGGGATATATTGGAAATTATCTAGGCAAAATATTTAAATAAAAATTTAAAATGTAACATGTAAGTTGGATAGAGTTAATACTAAGACCAAGGATTCTTTAAAAGCTGACATTCTAAGACTGTGTGATCCAATACAACAAGCATTATGGGCAAGCCATTGTTCTTATATTGGTGATATAAAGACAAAAGGATTGGGCTTTGCCTTCAAGCAACTTATATCCTATTATGATAGTTAACATGTTATAGAAAGTGAAAAAGAAATTAAGAAGCCTCTTGATGAAAGCAAAAAAAGAAGAGCATAAAAGCTGGGTTGAAGGTTAACATCAAAAAACTAAAAAAAAAACCAACTTGGCCACTGGTCCTGTTATTTACTCTCAGATAAAGGGAAAAGAAATAGAAGCAGTGTCAGATTTATTATTCTTTGGCTCCAAGAGCACTGCAGATGGCCACTACAGCTTTGAAATTAAAAGATGCTGTGCAAGGAATTTTTCTAGTAGACAGCCCTTCACAGCAATGGAAGGACCTAAAAAATTCCCAATGGACTCTTGAGGCAAAATATCTTCCAAATCAAGAGAAAAAACTATGGAACTGGATTGCAGAATGAAGCAGACCATGTTCTCTTGTGTTTTCTTCTGTTTAGTTTTATGGTTTTTCCCATTCATTTTTAATTCTTCTATGCAACATGACTAAGGTGAAAATGTATTTAATAAGAATGTATGTGTAGAACCTATATAAGGGAGGGAGTGGGAAGGAAGGGAAGTAGAAGGAGGAAAGAGGGGAAAAAATCTAAGATATATATGGAAGCAACTGTAGAAAACTGAAAACAAATAATATAATTTTTTAAAAAAGAAATTAAAAGATGCTTACTCCTTAGAAGGAAAGCTATGGCAAATATGGGCACCGTACTAAAAGCAGAGACATCACCTTGTCGACAACAATCCATTCAGTCAAATCTGTGATTTTTCCAGTAGCAATATATGGCTGCGAGAGTTGGATTATAAGAAAAGTTGAGTGCTGCAGAATGGAGGTTTTTGAACTGTGGTGTTGTAGAGAACTTTTGAGAGTCCCTTGAACAGCAAAGAGATTAAAGCAGTCCTTAAATTAATTGAGGCTATTCAAATAATGAAGCTGGAGCTTAAAAACTTTGGCCACATAATGAGAAGACAGGACAGACCCTGATGTTTGGAAGATTGAAAGCAAAAGGAAAAGGGGATAGCAAAGGAGGTAATGTAATGGAAACAATAAACTTGGACTTGAACAGACATCGAGAGATAATGGAGGACCCAAGGACCAGAAGGGCAGAGAGAGTTGGCCTTGACTAAATGACTGAATAACAACAGCTGCAGAATAGAGAGGAAGAGACAAGAAAGTGACAAGAAAGGATTAAAAGGAAAAGAGGAAGAAGGGAAGAATGGAGTTTTTTGAAAGAGCATTACCAAATAACAACTCCAGATGGTAGGGTAGACCAAGCAAAGGATTCTTGCATCAAAAATGAGGAAATCTGGTAAACAAAGAAATTTGGCAAACAAAGAAGACTTGTTGCCCTTCAAAGAGACCAGATGAATCAAGACCAGGAGTGTGTGTGTGTGTGTGTGTGTGTGTGTGTGTGTGTGTGTGTGTGTGTGTGTGTTGAGCTCCTTTGTCAGTCTGGTGAGTTTTACAGACTCCTCAGAAGAATGTTTATAAATAACACTTTATGTAAGCCATCAAAGTGTATATAAAATAATATGCATCAGATTGCAAAGGAAACCAATTATATTGAAATACAACAAAATATATTTTTAAGTTCAGGGATTCCAGATTAAGAATCTCTGCCATAGAGATTATTTAATACAATTCTTTTATTTTATAGATAAGAAAACAGAGGCTCTGGGAGATTTGAGACCTTGTCTAACATAATTAGTGACAGATAGACTCTGGATTTACTGTCTCCAAATCCAATTGTTTTTTTACTATAGGATGGTCTAAGAAACTTTGCAGTTATACAAACAAACAAACAAAAAACTGTCCTCCTGAGCTAGCAATGTGTTTTCCCACAGCACTGTAAATTACAAATTGAACAAACCTATGAGTTTCTCAGAATCTGCTCCATATGTATTTATATATTTGCTACTTTTGATCTTCTAAGTCACACAATTTGACAGGACATGAACACAGATTGCCAAGTATTTAACTTAGGGATTTGTTTGATGCTTGATCTGATGCTAAATAGATATTTAGCAATCTGACAATTATTTAATAAAGTTGAATTGAATAAACATATGGGAATAAAAAGAATGAGCATCTTGTAGTGGGAATTCTTTAGGGGTAAGAATTCTTAACCCTTTTTTGTGATATGAATTTTTTTTGATAGTTTGGAGAAACCCATGGAAATTTTCTCAGGTCACTAAGGTCCTTGCCAAATCTAAAATTATGTGAAGATGGTTTGATATCTTTTCTCATATTACAAATATTAATCTAAGACTGAAAGACACCTTAGAGGTCATTTAGCCTAACCTCCCCATTTTAAAGATGAGCAATTTGGACAACTAGGTGGCAAAGTGGATAGATCACTGGCCCTGGAGTCAGGGAGATTTGAGTTCAAACACGACCTCAGACACTTACTAGCTTTGTGGCCCTGGACAAATCATTTAACCTCAATTGTCTCAAAAAAAAAAAAAAAATAGCTGAGCAGTCTTAGGCCCAGGAAACTTAAGGGTCTTAACCAGCTTCACACAGAAAGAAGTATCGCAGGAGATATTTGAACATAGGCCCCATGACTACAAAGCCAGCATTCTTTCCACACTACCATGTTGCCTCCCTAATCTATATGGCTTTGGCCCAGAAATGGCCCCCAAGGAAAGAACTAGTGGTTTTGATGTCTAACCACACTGCCAAATAAACAACTGTGAGTCATGCATGGACAATCTAAATTGTAAATAATTCCTCTCTGTCCTCAGGCAGAAATCTGTTTTTATTTATCCCATTCATTCACTTTGTGTTGTATATTTACCTATTCAGCAGGAAGGAAAACCCAGGCTTCTCCACCAACTCCTGATCCAACATCCTGTGAAAAACATCACCCAGAGAAATAGCTGGATATCCCAAGCAGACAATAGCCTCAAAGTGGGCAAAGATACAGGTCATCCCAGGCTCAAATATACTCTCCAAATTCTTGTTCCACAAGGCTGATGTTGCCAGTCTCTTAGTTTTGAGAGATCTAAAAAAGAAAAGATCATTAAAATAAAAGCAAAGATTCTCTGATTGTAGCACCTACATACTACATATACTAGATATCCAAGGTCATCTTCCTTTGAAGATGCACCTGGAAGGAGCATCCTCATTCTGTACAATTAATGGCCAGTCACATCTCCAAATTGGCTCCTGAACTTTCCCCCATCCAAATGTACCCCATCTCCAGGTTTATGACTTGGGTTGCTCCATCCTCCCCTCTGCCCTAGAGAAGGCACGTCTATTAAAAAAAGAGTACAGCCTCTTCTATCTTCCTCCCAATTTGTTTCCCAAAGCCAGCTATAAATGTAGGCAGAGAGAAAATAGGAGTATCAGCCCTTCCTCCTGCTCTAAGAATCCAGTAGTTAATTAAAAAGATCCAACTCTCCTCTCAACCCTATTGAGTCAGTCTTCAGGCTTCACTCACTTTCACCTTCTCCCGTGATCCCCACCAGCTGTCTGGTGCCATATTGCCCTTTGTGTTGATAAGAACATGAGAGAAACACTTTGAATTTTTGTATGTGTTCCTAAGGAAACACATGAAACTTCAGTTACTGCAATGGAAGAGGTAATCACATTAGAAAAATAAAGGCTTCTGATTTCTTCTTCAACTTTCCCATCTGGATCACTGCTGAAAACAAATATTGTTGAATAAAGAAGAAAGCTTCACACCTTCCTACCCATATAGTTTGCCTACTGTAATTCTCTTATCCCTGAAAATCAATAGGGAACCGTAAAATAAAGTTATCACCTTATTCCATAGGATGATGAAATCACTGGATGGGAAATGTCCTCTAGAATAGGAGATTTTTACCTGATTCTATGAATGTTTTTGTTATTTTGATAATTGTCAGAATATTTTGATAATATATTTAATAATTGAAAAAATATTTAGATAACTTGAATATAATTGGTTTCTTTGGTGACCCATTTTATTTTATACACTTAAAAACACTAATCTGAAGAATCCATAAGTTTCACCAGTTAGTCAATAAATGTTTATTAAATACCTAGTATGTGCCAGGCACTATACTAAGCACTGGGGATACAAAAGGAAGCAAAAGGCAGTCCCTGCACTCAAGGGAAGGCATTAGAATCAAGAGGGCTTGGGAGAGATTTTCTGTAGAAGATGGGATTTGAAGGAAGACAGGAAAGTCATTGGTGCAGATGAGGGAGAGCATTCTAGGCTTGGAGAACAGGCTGAGAGATGAGATGTTTTGTTCATGAAACAGCCAGAGGCCAGTGTCACTGGATGGAAGAGTCTGTGTTGGGGAGTTAGGTCCAAGACTAGAAAAGGTAGGGAAGGGGTAGATTCTAAAGGGTTTTAACTGCCAAACAGAGCATTTTGTATGATCCTGGTAGCAATGGGGCTGACTGAGCTTTAGGAAAAATCATTTTGGTAACTGAATGAAGTTGGACTCCCAAAGCCATCCATGTTACACAGAAAAAGATAAGAATTCCTAGCCCCTCACCTTTGCCTCATGCCTGGCTTCCTTGAGGACTCAGCTCAATTCTTATCTCTTATAGAAAGCTTTTCCCAGTTCACCACATATCCTCAACTGCAGGTGCCTTCCCTTTCACATATTCTGTGTATATCTCTGTATTCCTCGATATCTACCTTTCACATTAGAAGGTACACTCCCTGAGAGTAAGGATTGTGTTTGGGATTTTGGGGTTTGGATTTGACTTTTTTTGTCTTGCAAAGTTTTGATTAGCACAGTTTCTGGTCTATTTTGTTGTTCAGTTGTGTCTGTCTCCTCGTGACCCCAAGGACCCAATTCTGTCTATGGGGTTTTCTTAGCAAAGATACTGGAGTGGTTTTCCATTTCCTTCTTCAGTGGATTAAGGCAAACACAGGTTAAGTGACTTGACCACAGTCATGCAGTTAATGACTAAGGCTGGATTGGAACTCAGGTCTTCCAGACTCCAGGCCTAGAGCTCTATCTATTGATCTACCTACTGCCCCCTAGGCAAACAGAGGTTAAATGTGACTTGCCAAGGTCACAAAGCTAGTAAGAATATGTTGTTGGATTTGAGCTCAGGTCCTCTTGACTCCAGCATTGCCTAGTGCCTAGAGCAATCTATACCTTAGCACAGTGCTGGGTATATAATAAGCACTTACTGAATGTTTGCTAACTGACTGTTGATTTATTACAAGTCATCTACTGCATCTCCATCCTCCATCTTAGATTTCAACCTCTGCCACCTCAGAAAGATGAAAATTATTCCCTTTGGATGCCTTTGTTTGAGTAGTTTCTGTTCATAAAGATACTTTCACCAGTTTTGAGTCAAAGAACGGGCAACAATTATAGTTAATTCAGATTGGGCTAAATCACAGTTCCCTGCTGTTAGCCACACAATGGTTCGTATTGCCAGTGGAGAGAATGTGGGTGTGGATAAAAGGACAGAGAAATAGAAATATACAAAATACTTCCTGGCAGACAGAAGAAAAAGATAGCACTTTCCAAATAGAAATCAGAAAATTGGCACAGAGAGAGATATAACAGATATTAAGGACTTTAATTATCTAGACACTTCCTAAAAGTCTCATACCATTAAAATCAAGCAAATTTTTGACCATCATGGCTATTTCAGATGACAGATCATAAAGAAAGCAAGAAAAGAGATTGTTACTCTGGACCCATTTTCTAATCAACAAGGAAGAATTATTAGTGAAGTGAAATACTGGAGAGAATACTTTGAGAAAATAAATGTTTTTTTTAAAAACTCAGAAATTTTAGTTATATATGACATGTATAAGTGTATTTAAATACATATGTTCAGAAGCCCTATATATAAACAAGGGGTCTTAACCTGGGATCTACAGATATCCCTTCCCTATCCTCCCCACACCTACCTGCCCCGAAATAGCCCATGGGTAGATTTCAAAGGATCTGTGAACATGGATGGGGAGAAAATTATGTCTTCCTTTTTCATTGACTTCTAACTGAAATTTAAGCATTTCTTTCAACTTTTTAGAAACATGATTCTGAGAAAGGATCCATAGACTACCAAAGAGGCCCATCACACACACACACACACACACACACACACACACACACACACACACACATGCACCACTGCACTAAAAGAACAATAAGTCAAAACTATTAAGAAGCCCTGAAAACTTAAATTCTGACAACAAAATCACAAATTAATCTAATAAACTTATAAAAAAAACCACAAAACCAAAAAAAAAAAAAAACCAAATGATGTGCCTTCTGAGGTGACTCCCTGGGGAGTTTGGAAAGGATGGAAGGAGGAATGTGAAATTGAAGACATGACAAAAGAGAGTATGTCCAGGTTTATAGGATATCAGGAAAACTTAAGCCCAGATAGAGTTGAAGACTGAGGGAAAAAATCCTTAGAACCAAAAAGGAGGAGATTGTTTTAAAAATTTAAACTATGGTTAGAGCAAAAGGATAACGGAAGAAACAATTTCAGACATGGGATAAATGGGATAAATTGAACCGACCACAAAGAGAAAGCAAATTACCCAAATCCTATTTTGTTTCCATTTTCCATGTCAAGAAAAAGGCAAAACTTCTTTCACGTCAGTACATCAGTGGGTCTGTGATGTTCCTGATGTGGGCACTCATTCCACCGGTGCTGGTCATGGCTCATCTGGGTTTCCTCATCCGATGTCCTTCTTGTCCGTTTCTTCCCAGAGAGCCCCCTCAGGGGACCTATCTGATGCGCTGGCCATGCTTATACTTCTGGGATGTCCGGAAGTCAAGGTAATAATGATAGACCTTGAGATGGAAGAGACCATAGGGTTGTCTAGTCCATTTCCCCTCATTGTACAGCAGGCCAAGGGAGTGATTTGTCCGGGGTCAAACAGGCAGTAAATTGCTATTGTCATTTTTCAATAATATCCAAACTCTCCATGACCCCATTTGGGGTTTTCCCAGCAAAGATACTAGAGTGATTTGCCATTTTCTTCTCCAGCTCCTTTTACAGATGAGGAAACTGAGGCAGACAGGGTTAAGTGACTTACCCAGGGTCACACAGCTAGTAAGTGTCTGAGGCCAGACTTGAACCCAGGTAGATGAGGCCCAGTATTCTATCCTCTGTGCCACCCAGCTGCTCCATTTGTCACATAGTATTAGTCATAGTATTAATTAGTCAGATAAATAATTATATATACTTATATACATAAATAAAATTACATAGCTACACATAATGACTAACTAGACATTTAATATATATAATGTATTTTGGTTGCTGTTGCTCAGTCGTTTCAGTTGTGTCCAACTTTCACGACCCCATTTGGGGTTTTCTTGGCAGAGATGCTAGAATGGCGAGCTATTTTCTTCTCTAGCTCACTTTATAGATGAGAAAACTAAGGCAAACAGGGTTAAGTGTCTGAGGTCAGAATTGAACTAATGAAGATGAGCCTTCATTAATTAGCCTGGCACTCCATCAGTTGTTCCACTTACCTGTCCCATGGCAGTAAATGGTGGGACTCATTTAAAAAATGGAAATCTTCCTTCAAATTCAACTCTCCACTATACCCTGTTGTCTCTCCTAACTTCACTCTTGAAAAAAAAGAAGTCCTTTATTATCCTTTACTCTTACGATATGACCAGCCCACCCTCTTTTCTGATTATATATTTCCACAATTACATCAATTACAATACTTCCCTCATATAGACCACTATTGGAAACACATTACTGTCTATTTGCATCTATCATGCCTATTTTCCATTGTGTTTTGAATCTCTGGAAAGGATAATGACTCACAGACTGTAGTGTTTCAAGATTTGCCAGCACAGAGCATTTCCATTAAACATTTGTCCTGAAAGAATGGGCCTTTGTGAATTGGAAATTGAGGGGATATCCCTCAGTTGGGGAATGGCTGAATAAGTTGTGGTATATGAAGGCAATGGAATACTGTTGTGCTATAAGAAATGATGAGCTGGCAGAATTCAGAAAAGCATGGAAAGACTTGAATGAACTGATGATGAGTGAAGCAAGCAGAACCAGGAGAACATTGTACATAGTAACAGCCACTTTGTATGATGACTAACTTTGATAGACTTAGTTCTTCTTTAGCAACTCAAGGATAGAAGACAACTCCAAAGGACTCATGATGGAAAACGCTGTCCACATCCAGAAAAAGAACTGTGGAGTCTGAGCGCAGATAGAAGCATATTATTTGCTCTCTCTCCCTCTTTTTTTTGTTGCTTCTTTCTTGTGGCTTCTCCCATTGGTTCCATTTCTTCTTTACAACATGACTAATGTGAAAATAGTTTCAATATGAATGTATATATAGAGCTTATATCAAATTACACGCCATCTTGGGGTGGGAGTTGGGGAGAAAATTTGGAACTCAAAATCATATGGAGGTGAATGCTGAAAACTAAAAGCAAAAAAATTAAAAAAGAATGAGCCTTTGTACCAGAAAGTCATTTGGAACCATTAACTATCTTGTTCAATTTCCCTTAAGCAATTTCACTCACCCTCTTCCTCCTATTTAGTTTTGTACTCAATTCATTGTCTATCTCTATGCAGAAATGTTTGATAAAAGTCTCTTAAGATATATTTAGTGACAAGAAGGAGAAATATAGGCATTGGATAACTAAGCTGTTAGATTCTAATTGATTTGATGAATGATGTGCCATATGTCTTTGATGTCAATTCTGTCCTATTGAATCATCTTATCAGATAACTGGATAAAGAAATAGAAGATATATTCATAAAAGTTGTGGATGATTATATATTTCCCATTCGTATGCTCTTCCTTCTCCTAGTTCTGGGAAAACACAGGAATGGAAAAGAGATAAAATGGATAAGAAAAGAAGGATCCCACATCAACTCAGTGACTTTGAGTTATGGACTAAGTCTATTAGGATGAATTAAACAGGGGTAAATATAAAGTCCTGCATTTATTTTTTAAAAACTGTTTTGTACAAGGGCAGGATGGAAAAGACTTGGCTTAGCAGTTCATGTGGAAAGGTTTTAATATACTGCAAACTCAGTTTGCTCTGAGTCAGCATCATGATGTGGCTGCCAAAAATGCTAATGATATCTTGGCTGTAGCAATAAAAGTATAGTGTGTCCAGAAGGAAGTTAATGGTCTCACTGTATTTTGTTTCATTCAGAGCATCTTTGGAATATTATGTTCAGTTCTGGTTATCACATTTAAAAGTGACATTGACAAAATGACTGTCCTGTGGAGGATGAGCAAGATGGTAAGAGAATTTGAAATGTGTAATTTAAAGATTAATTAAACTAGGAAAGCTGATGTTTATAAGTACACATTGTCCTGACCTCTGAGATAATGGCAGTCAACCAGAAGTTCCTCTTACAAAGGCAGCAGCTCCAAGTTGTAGCCTTAGCTATTAAGAGTTAAGATCAAGTCCACTAGAAAACTCAAAATTTTTAAAAAGAATATGAAAAATCTACATGTAATTGGGAAATATTTAACAAAATAAAAATATTTGGAGTTTTTAAATGCAAGAATGACTTGCATGAGATGAGTGGAGAGGTATTTTTAGAAATAATGGTGATATAAAAGTCAAGGGCATCAATAAAAATAAGAATTTTTTTTTTAAAAAAGAGAAAACACCAACAAAAGGACTAAAATGAAGCCTAATTGGAAGATAATTCTGACAATTAGAGATAACTGACCATGGAACTGGTTGTTTTATGGAAGTAGTAAGTTCTTTGTCACTGAAGTTGTTTGAGCAAAAACTGGATTTGTCAAGAATTCTATGGAGATTCTTGAATGGTGTAGTAAGTAGTCTTAGAAGACTTCTAACGATCATCCCAATAAGATTCTGTGGTTCTATTATCAAGAGAGTTGACTTACTAGGGCCATAGTGTATACTTCTGAAACACTGACATCCCCAATTCTAACTATGATTGGACTATGTTTGGACTATGATTGGACATATGAACTCCTTGTATTTCTTACCCAGACAGATTGCTCTGCTTTTATTAAAACCCCAGGAAATATTCTGAGAGGGGGATATTTGAAGAACTGAGACTAACCAGCTTGTATAATGCAAGTTATATATACAAGGGGATGCCATAAACTTCAGAGCAGTCAAGAACCCAAGAGTCACCCAAATACCTAGAGTACTTTACTATATACCTGGAAGATAAATCATTCTTTATGCCAGGGGCAAATAGTTATAAAGAATTACCATATCTAGAGTCTCTTCACTTGGTCAAACTATATACTGGAAACCTCAGAAATCTCATTTCCCTCTAAAGGCATCTCCTACTACTTGGAAGAGAAAGACTAAGACATTTTTCTATTGGAGGTAGCCTCTCAGAAATAAGGTTCATATTGGATATATACTGTAGAGTAGAAAAATGAGGTAAAGAGAGAGTACCTGGAATTACCAACTAATTCTCATGTCAAGTGGGTACAAGAGTGGCATGATAGGATTAAATACCCTCTTTTCTCTATCCTACCATGTCCATCACCTCTTGCCCTGCTCCTTTCAACCCCATTGGTTTCTAAAGTTCTAAACTTACTGTCTTGGGTCACCCCTTAGCACAGGAGTGTATTGCCAGCTCAAAGACAATCGAGAACTTAATAAAACTTCCTGGAGAGAACTGGGGACTCCAGATACAAGAGACTGAAACGTTTAAGAAAGGTACTTGGGAAAACAATGTATGCAATAACAACATTGTAAAGACAAACAGCTATGAAAGACTTAAGAATTCTGATCACCATAATGACCGACCAGGATTCCAGAGCACCCTGGATAGATCCCGCTAACCATCTCTTGAGAGAGGTGATGGACACAGGGTGCAGAATGAGACATACATTTTTAGACACGGTCAATGAGGAAATTTGTTCTGCGGGACTATATGTATTTGTTACAAGTTTTCTTTTTTGTTGTTTCCCCCAGTAGGGTGGGGGAGAGAGAAAGAGAAAAAAATATTTTTGTTAATTGAAAAAAATAAAATTTAATTTTCTTTGAAAGGAAGGAAGGAAGGGAGGCAGGGAGGGAGGGAGGGAAGAAAGGAGGAAGGGAGGGAGGGAGAGAGAGAGAGAGAGAGAGAGAGAGAGAGAGAGAGAGAGAGAGAGAGAAAGAAAGAAAGAAAGAAATGCATTTAGAGCCTGAATTAAACCTTCTTCCAGGAACATACCTTCCTAACAGGCAAAGTCACTTAAAGGAGCCATCTCCTCGTCATTTAGGAGCCTGACTAGAAGGTTATGAAAGGCCCAACCCATATTAGTTCCTTACTCCATGTCTCACTGAAACAATAACCTGATGGGACTCAGAAATTGGATGATCCAGTATCAAACATCATGATGAATTTCTGAGGTGGAGTGTCAATACAGACTGTGCCATTATGCTGAGCCTGCGAGAGAAATGCACCAAACTCAAATGAATATCCTGTGAATAAACACATCCCTGTTTCCCTCTCTTTCTTCTGGTCTGCATCTGCAATTTAGTCATTATCTATAATCCTGTAGCAGAAATCTCCAATCTCATTTTCTTTAGAAATTATTATAGTACTTAGGTCAGTATGGTAACATAAACTTCACTCCAAAAAAGCTGTAATGGCCACAATCCTGGGGAATTCTTGGTGTGGAAATTCCCTTCACTGATGAAAACCAGGAACTCCTCTAACAAGTTTACCCACACTCACCGGAAGCTTAAAGGAACTGTCTATAGCCATACAGTTAGTGTGTGTGAGAAACAGAACATGAACCTATGTCTTCCTGACTCCAAGACTGGCTTTCTATCCTTTGCATCAGTCTGCCTTGCATTACATGTCTCATATTCCCCAAATCCAGAAACTGATTGGATTTTCTAAAAGAATAAAAGACATAGGTATGTCTTCAAGTTTCAGTGTGATCTCTTTAAGTCATATCTCTTGGCAATTTTCCATCCACAGCTTTTTCACCATCATTTTAAAGCTAGAAGGCGCTACAGGAAGTACACTAAAAGGAAGGAACAATTTTAGAGGGGAAATGACTCACCCGAAGTCACAGAGATAAAACATCACAAAATTTAGATTCAAATGCAGAGATTTTGACTGCAAATTCTGTTATTTTTACAGTATATATCTGTTATACTTTCTATTATATCATATAATATATATCTTTTATCAATATATTCTATCATTCAATATATTGTTATTATATTTTACAATCCATATCTAACATGTAGGCTACTTCTTTTCCTGTATGGGGATTTCTTTCCTTCCTCTAAGGGAGGTCTATCTCCCCAGATGCCTTCCCTTTTCAAATTACCTTTCTCTGTATATAACTGTTACATAGCTAATTGATTGCATTCTTGTCTCCCCCACTAGAATTCATGGTGCATAAGGGCAGGGACCTTATTTTTGTCTTTATTCATGTCCTGATTGATGCTTGCACAGTATCTAGAACATAGTCATTTCTTAATAAATGCTTGGTGACTGACTATAATATGACAGTTTTGGTGTCCAAAGGGAAGGGAAACAGTTGAATCAACTAAAATTGCAGATGGGGGTCACAGTTCTTAATGGATGATCAACTGTTGTTATCTGTGATAAAAATTCTGTCATGTGATAAACAACCTCACATGTTTATGCTAAACAACCCTGTAAATTTGTTGTGTGAAAGTACTGTGTAATCCAATTTCTGATAGGAACAAAACAGGGGGAAAATATATATATCAAAGAAATAACAAATAGATCATACATACATAAACACATGTATAAATACTTCATTTATTAATTCCTTATTACTGACAAGAAATGTGCCTACTGTGACTGGTCAAATATGGTTATGAGTGGGACCAGCAATATTTCCCATGCCTTTCAGGGAGGGGGAGTGAGGGAGTCCTATTACAGTGAGTTTCTGTTTCACATCAGATGTTTGATGAAAAACATTTGAAATGTGATGTGATTCTTGGCCCCATAAAAGGCTCTTGGGTCTGGAATGTTGTTACGGGCATGCTTGGAATCCAAAGCAGAAAGCTTATCACCAAATGTGTCCCAAAGTCAATGGGTTCCCAATGTGTTGATGGAGCTTCACACTGCCCTATTTTTAGGGAAAGGTATTCTTGCTCTGACCTACTGACAAAAGAGTGAGCTTGTTTCTGTCATAAGGCAGTCAGGATCCAGAAAAGCTCAACAGGGTAGATTTTCCTTGAGATATAATTGGAAAAAATTAGATCCAAAGCACCAACTTCACAAGTACCAGACGAAATAAGCATGACTTGAGAGCAGTTTGTCTGAAACAATCAGGATTTCTTAGTGGTCTCCAAGTTCAGTGGAGTCAATACTGTGGTATAACAACCCAGAAACCTAGCACAATCTTGAGTTGCATCAAGAGAAGCAGAGCTTCCATCAATAAGGAAGTGCTAGTCCTATTGTGGGCAGCTAGTAGCAGAATAGATACAGCACTAAGCCTAGAGTTAGAAAGATCTGAGTTCAAATCTCATTCAGACACTTACAAGCTATGTGATTCTGGGGAAGTCCCTTAACCCTGTTTACCTTAGTTTTCTCATCTGTAAAATGAACTGGAGAAGGAAATGGAAAACCACTCCAGTATCTTTGCCAAAAAAAACCCAAATGGGGATACAAAAAATTGGACACAACTGAAAAATGACTGAACATCATCAGTCTTACTGTATTCTGCCCTGATTGGACTACACCTAGGGTATTTAGTTATATTCTGAATAACACTTTTTGTATTGAGTTTTTTCCCATTTAATAGTATTTTATTTTTTCCAATTATATGAAAAGATAATTTTCAACATTCACTTTTATAAGATTTTGAGTTCGAAATTTTTCTCCCTCCCCTCCCCCTTCCCCAATCAGATTTGCAATCTGATATAGGATATACATGTACAATCATATTAAACATATTTTCACATTCGTCATTGGTGAAAGAAGAATCAGAATAAACAGGAAAAACCATGAGAAAGAAGAAAAAGAGAAAATAGTGTGCTTCCATTTGCATTTAGACTGTGAGTTCTTTCTCTAGAAGTGGAAAGCATTTTCCATCAAGAGTCCCTTGGAATTGTCTTAGATCCTGTGTTGCTGAGATGAACTCAATTTATTAGAACTGGTTATCGCACAATGTTGCTGTTACTGTGTACAATTTTTCTGAGCAGCACTTTTTAAGAAGACATAGATTTGGAAAGCAGTCATAAGGGTACCATACATACATACCAATACAGTAAAGGACTCATACCACATGAGGGTGCCTTGAAAAAAATGAGGGTGTTTAGCCTAGAGAAGAAAAGATTCAGGAAACAAAAGCTGTCAACAAGTATTTAAAAAGTGGTGACAGAAATCCCAAAGAGATCATAAAAATGAGAAAAGGTCCCACATGTACAAAAATATTTACAGCAGCTCTTTTTGTGATGACTAAAAACTAGAAATTGAGGGAATGCCCATTCATTAGGGAATAGGTTGAACAAGTTGTGGTGTATGGATGCAATGGAATACTATTGTGCTATAAGAAATGATGAAAAGGCAGACTTCAGAGAGACCTGGAAAGAATGATATGAACTGAAGCTCAGTGAAGTGAACAGAGCCAGGAGAACACATACATAGTAACAGCCACAGTGTGCGAGGACTGTTTCTGATAGACTAAGTAGCAATGCAAGCACCTAAAATATTTCCAAAAGATTCATGATGCAAAATACCATTCACATCCAGAGAAAGAACTATGTAGTTGGGAATGAAGAATGAAGTGACTATTTTCTCCTTTGTTATGTTTATGTTGTTTTTCCCCATGGTTTCTCCCATTCATTTCAATTCTTATATGCAACATGACTAATGTGAAAATTTGCTTAATGGGAATGTATGTGTAGAACCCCTATAAGATTGCATGTCCCCTTGGGGAGGGAGGAGGAAGGAGAGGGAGAAAACTTGAAAAATATGGAAGTGATTGTTAAAAATGGAAAACAAATTGATAAATTTGGAAAAAAGAGAAGTGATGGCAGTAGAAAAGAGAGAAATACTGAGAGTATGAATGGAAGTAGAAAAGAGAAAAAAATTTGAGCTTCCAAATAAATAAAACTATCATAAATTACCGTGATTTATCTGGGGAATAGTGGGTGAGCCCTCCTTAATCAATCAACATGCATTTATTTAGCATCTATGTGCCGTATGCTTGACTTGCTGCTGGAAATACCAAGTCAAAAATGAAAGCCCTTAAGAGCTTATATTCTGTCAGAAGAGATTTCATTCAAGGTCTTCAAGTGAAGGCTGAATGACCCCATGTCAGATGTGTAATAGAAAAGGTACTTCTTCAGACATGAGTTGAACTAAATGACCCCTGAAGTTGCTCCCAAAGCTGAAATTTTATGATGTTATGACTCAGCTCCTTGTTTTAAATGCCATTCAACAAATATGGTTATAGATCCCAAACCTTGAGGCACAGATTCTGGAGGGAAGGGAGAGAAGGGTTTTCTCAGAGCTATCAGCTATAGAATCAGTAGACATCATCCATATAACATCAAAGGAGGCTAATAGTAAAATGGCTCCTATGTGGGGAAGGGGCAGGTCTGAAAGATATTTTGACATTCAGGAGTCCTCCTGCTTGAAAAGGGCTGGACCCATGGCATAGATAATTCTCCATGAAGAGGTGACCTTTACTTCCTTAGGAATTGGACTCAAGTGTTTTTTTGTTTTGTTTTGTTTTGTTTTAGGCGGGGAAGGCAAGACAATTGATGTTAGGTGATTTGTCCAAGGTCACACAGCTAGTAACTGTCAAGTGTCTGAGGTTGGATTTGAACTCAGGCCCTCCTGACTCCAGAGTCAGTGCTCTATTCATTGCACTACCTAGTTGCTCCCCTCCCCACTTTTTTTGGTCAAGTGTTTTTAATAAGGGAGAATGCATATAGGAGCTTGGAACCTGCCTCCTTATTGCTGTTGAATCCTTACCTTAGTATTCTCTTTCAGGAACAGGAAAACACAGTATTTCAATATATTTCTCTACCATCAGTGTCATGCTAAAGAAAATGTCAACATTTCTAATGGTGCCTCTTTGACGTTTCAATTACTTGAGGTGGGGAGAAAGGAAGGAAGAAATAATCATCCTTGGCCATGACATTCCAATGAATCCTAGGGGTCCAAGGTATAGTCTGGGCTTGCCAGGTTCTGCTGCAGAGATCGGTCACATGGGAAGCTCAAACCGATAGTCTCTCCAGATGTCCCTGACCAGGAGGGCTTTAGTCAGACTCAAGGAGAAAAACCTCAGGCATATAGAAAATTAAGTGGAGAGTCAACTGATTGTATACTACCTTCTATTGCTAGTTCATCTTCTCCAGGTTCATAAATTTCATGGGTTCAAAGAGACCTAAGAGCCATTCTTCAATAGAAAAGTAGTGCAGATCATCAAAAGAAGAAAAGTAATTTATTGATAACTATATAAAACATATTTTAAATGTCTTATAAGGAGAGAAAATCGAACAACTCAAATGTCATGTCACCTTTATCAAATGACCAAAAAGATCCTAGATTTAGAGCTGAAGGGGATCTTCAAAGTCATTTATTTTTATCTCCTCATTTTTTATAGAAGATGAAATTGTCAGTATTGGTGGAACTGTAATTGGAATAAATGTTTGTGGAAAACAATTTGGAATTTTACCAAAAAATTATCTAATTGTTCATGTTCCTTAACTGCTTTTCTTGGTTAAAAATGGTGACACGGAGGAAAGGAGATAATAAAAGAAAAAAGGAAAAGCATCAAGAAAACTTAATAAAAGACCTTAGAAACCATTGAGAAGGGGGTACCACTAATGTAGAAGAAAGTGGTTGATTGACTTGACTGATTTGGAGTCAAGAAGATAGAGGATCTAGTCCCATACACACTAGCTGCATGATCTGAGGGCCAGTCTCTGTGTGCCTCAGTTTTCCTTTTCTGTAAAAAGGGTAAAATAATAACACCTACTATACAAGATTATTGAAAGGGTCAAATGAGATAAGAGATTAGGTTCTTTGCAAACGTCAGCAGCATACATCTTAGCTATTATAAAAATGTCTTTAAAAGGAAGATGGAGATACCTTCAAAGACAAGCTTTTTAGTCAAAGTGGTGCGACTATTGACATAGTCTGACCCTTCCTACATCCTGTATCCTTTCACTTATTAAAACAGGAGAAAATAACTATGTTACTTGATCTCCTATCACAAATAGGACCTCAGGTATTATGGATTCTTAAAAAGTATAAAACCATAGCAATTAGAAATAAGCCAGTCTGTGAGCCTATCCAATTATAGGCTTACTTATTTAGAGGTAGAAATGACTATATAGGTCATGTGATCAAACAGTCATTTTATAGATGAGAAAACTAAGACCCAGGGAAGTTTAAATGACTCATTCTACATAACACAAAGTAGCAAACACGGGCTTTTTGGCACCAAATTCAGTACTGTTTCCACTGAAATACCTTTAACTATTAGCATAAGGGACCTTGTTCATGATATAAATATATACATATATGTATTTATTATAATATAATTATGTATGTGTATACATACATGTATGTATATGTCAATAGACATATATGTATACATAAATGTGTGTATATATGTATATACATACATATATATTACATATATATGTAAATTACATTCACGTAATCAGAAAACTTTTTTCTTGCTGATATAGCTGATAAAACCACTTCCCAAGGGAAGTACTATAGGTACTTTCTAGCTAAGAGTTCCAGTTGGTGCTCTCTCAAAAATTCCCCCAGAATTCCTGCTTCTTGAAAGTGCCTCCAAAAAAAAAAGAAAAGAAAATGACTCCTGATGACTTTAAAGCAAACCAGAAAAATCCTAAGAAGAGAGAGCAGAAAAAGCAAAAAGATGGCAACTCAAATATCACCCTGGGTTTCTGTTCACCTCATTCATGGCAAGTCATGGTCATTCTGGGAAGGAATGTTGTCTACCCCATTGCGATGGAAGCACCTTGAGGACAAGCATCGTTTCTTTTGCTTGTATTTGTATTTATGCAGTACCTGGCACATAGTAAAGGCTTAATATGTGCTTGTTGACTTGACTTGGTATGGAAAAGAAATGGAGAAAATAAGACTATTCCAGGCTGTAATATGTGAAAGGTTGGGTGTTTTGTCTTGTTTTTCTTTTCTTTGGGGTTTATTTTCCACTTCTCCAGCCCTAACTGATGCCAAACCAGAACCAACAAGAGCAGCCTCATGGTTTCCTGGTTAGTGATCTTCCTGTCCCAATTCCCCTCTTATTTATAGTTCATTGGATCACTGAAGACTGAGGCTGGTGGATCACCTCCAAGTGGTCATAAATTTGGCAGCCTCTCTGACCTTTGTAGGCTGGCCCTGACCACAAGCAAGAATAAATATTGATGTGCATCCAAGATGCAAAATGGTATTGAAGAGGATAGACAAGGCCATGAACCATCCCCAAAGATCCACAGGACATTATTTTCTAAGTTCAGTAAGTATCTAGAAATAGATAGTCCTATGATTTGGAGCCAGATGACCTGGGTTTGAATCTTGGCTGTGACATTTACCAGTTGTGCAACCTCTTTGATCCCTAATGTCTTTATCTGTGAAATGGAGGCACCATAGGGCAATGGAAAAGTTGTAATATTTTACAAACATGGAATTGTGAAGCAGAAAAGTCATCAAGGATGTCATAAAAGAAATGTATGGGGCAGAGTCAAGACGGCAGAGTAGAAAGACACACATACTCTAGCTCTTCCCCCATAGCCCATAAAATATCTGTAAAGAAAGTGTCTCAACAAATTTTAGAGCAGCAGAAGTCACAGAACAAAGTAGTGGAGGAGATTTCCAGCCCAGGGTGACCTGAAAGGCCAACAGGAAAGGTCTGTCACACTGGATGTGGAGCAGAGCCCAACCCAGCCTTGGCTACACCAGCATGGCACTGGGAGGAGGACTTGAGCAGGCCTCAGGGGCAGAATCCCCAGCAGCAGTAGCTGAGGTTTGCAGATCCCTCAACTCACAGGCACTAAAGGTCAGTGAAAAGGTTTTTTGAACTGGTTGAGAAGGAAGCAGTGTCTTCCCATAGCTCTGACCTCAGGTGGTGACAACAGAGGCTGCAGTAGCTCCCACAGCAGCCTGCATCCATTGTTGGATCGCAAAACCCCTGGGGGAACTGAGCAGCTGATCCTTACTTCAGCGCTGCCCCTACCTAATGCTCCTGGAAGAACTGAGCAGCTTATCTGGATCTCAGACCCCAGCGCTGGCTTGGTGGAACTGGAGGCCAGGTGCTTGTGGATAGGAAACTCTACTACTCGCAGATTCTGGGCACAAAACTTTCTGATTGCTCCCAGACCAGTGTACACGCTTGAGTGTGCCACTTTGGAGGAACTGAGATCTTACAGATCCTCAGAGTATACCCTACTCTTGACAAAGGACCCAAAAGTCAAGTAACTGGTTGGGAAAATGCTCAAAAGAGGGGAAAAAAAGACTATAGAAGGTTACTGTCTTGCTGAATAAGTACCTTCTCCCATCCTTCGAGATGTGAAAGAATGATTCTTACCATCAGGGAAAGACATAAAAGTCAAGGCTTCTGCATCCCAAACATCTAAAATAAATATTCAGAGGTCTCAGACCATTGAAGAACTCAAAAAGAATTTTGAAAATCAAGTAAGAGAGGTGGAGGAAAAGTTGGGAAGAGAAATGAGAGAGATGCAAGAAAATCATGAAAAGCAAGTCAACAACTTGCTAAAGGAGACCCAAAAAAATACTGAAGAAAATAACTCCTTTAAAAATAGGCTAACTCAACTGGCAAAAGAGGTTCATAAAGCCAATAAGGAGAAGAACGCTTTCAAAACCAGAATTAGCCAAATGCAAAAGGAGGTTCAAAAGCTCACTGAAGAAAATAGTTCTTTCAAAGTTAGAATGGAACAGATGGAAGCTAATGACTTTATGAGAAACTAAGAAATCACAAAACAAAACCAAAAGAATGAAAAAATGGAAGATAATGTGAAATATCTCATTGGAAAAACAACTGATTTGGAAAATAGATCCAGGAGAGACAATTTAAGAATCATGGGATTACCTGAAAGCCATGATCAAAAAAAGAGCCTAGACATCATCTTTCATGAAATTATCAAGGAAAACTGCCCTGACATTCTAGAACCAGAGGGCAAAATGAATATTGAAAGACTCTACCAATCACCTCCTGAAAGAGATTCAAAAATCCTAGGAGAAATTCCTAGGAACATTGTAGCCAAATTCCAGAGTTCCCTAGTCAAGGAGAAAATATTGCAAGCAGCTAAAAAGAAACAATTCCAGTATTGTGGAAAAACAATCAGGATAACACAAGATCTAGCATCTTCTACATTAAGAGATCGAAGGGCTTGCTATATGATATTCCAGAAGTCAAAGGAACTAGGACTAAAACCAAGAATCACCTACCCAGCAAAACTGAGTATAATACTTCAGGGGAAAAAATGGTCTTTCAATGAAATAGAGGACTTTTAAGCATTCTTGATGAAAAGACCAGAGCTGAAAGGAAAATTTGACTTTCAAACACAAGCATCTAGAGAAGCATGAAAAAAGTAAACCGGAAAGAGAAATCATAAGTGACTTACTAAAGTTGAACTGTTTACATTCTTACACGGAAAGACACTATTTGTAACTCTTGAAATTTTTTGCAGTATCTGGGTAGTTAGTGAGATTATACACACACACACACACACACACACACACACACAGGGATGGAGAGCACAGGTTAAGTTGAATAGGAAGGGATCATATCTAAAAAAACAAAATTAAGGAGTGATAGAGCAATATATTGGGAGGAGAAAGGGAATGGGACAAATTATCTCTCATAAAAGAGGCAAGAAAAAGCCTTTTCAATGGAGGGAAAAAGGGGGGAGGTGAGAGGGAAACCGTGAAGCTTACTCTCATCACATTTGACTAAAGGAAGGAATAAAATGCATACTCATTTTGGTATGTAAACCTATCTTGTGATACAGGAAAGTCGGGGAGAAGGGGATAAGAGGGTGGGGGAGATGATGGAAGGGAGGACAATGGGAGGAGGGAGCAATTAGAAATCAACACTCTTGGGGAGGGACAAAGTCAAAAGAGAGAATAGAAGAAATGGGGAGCATGATAGGATGGAGGGAAATGTAGTTAGTCTTACACAACATGACTATTATGGAAGTCATTTGCAAAACTACGCAGATATGGCCTATATTTAATTGCTTGCCTTCCCAGTGGGGATGGGTGGAGAGGGAGGAAGGAAGAGAAGTTGGAACTCAAAGTTTTAAGAACAACTGCTGAGTATTGTTCTTGCATACAACTTGGAAACAAGAAATACAGGTAACGGGGTATAGAAATTTATCTTGCCCTACAGGACAAAAAAGAAGATGGGGATAAGGGAAGGGAGGGATATTAGAAGGGAGGACAGATTGGTGGTAGGGATAATTAGAATGCTTGGCACTTTGGGGTGGGGGAGGGGAGACATGGGGAAAAAATTTGGAATTCAAAATTTTGTAGAAATGAATGTTGAAAACTTAAATAAATTAAAAAGAAAAAAAAGTTTTTGCCAAAAAGAAAAAATGTATGAGCAAATAAACAGATGGGCTGGTCATTTGGAGAGAGCAAGGAATCACTGATGGGTAGCCTTAATACTTCCTTAGTATCTTCCCACTGTGAGCAGAAAGAGGAAGCTGTTCATATCCAGACAAGTCAACCAGTATTTACTAAGCATTCACTATGTGCCTGTCAATTTTTTGGTTTTTGAGCTAGGTTTTTATTCTTGATAGTTCAGTCTCTCAATTGTTTTTCTTCTCCCCTTTGATAATCCTCTTTACTCTTAAACCTTTCTATTGTGGCAGATGCCAGAAGATGAGCTGCTGAGAGGTCTCTGTTTGCTTGCATTAGGTATATGTGGGCCCAGATCCCCATCTTGGGTAACCTCTGAGGAGGGGGAAATTGGCCCCAGGTGAGTTTCTAGACACCTTTGCCTCAGGCCTAGTTTATACTCTGAAGGCCAATATCTTCTGGCTTCTCTCAGTCTTCCACCTCCACTCCTCCATTTCCTCATGTGGTTGGGCAAAATGCATGACTTCTGCTTCTTGTGAGATCTCAGAGATGCCCATAGAGCTGCTGCTCTGGGGAATCCCTACAGAGAGAATCATCAAGTTTGCTTATACCAGTTATAGAGGGCATTATGGAATCAGTTGGAGATGTTAAGAAATAAAGTTCTCTGGAGTTAATTTATGAGTTTTAACCAAGTTCAGAGGCTCTGTCCTATTTTATAGGTTCAGCTAATATTAATCTATACTGCTAGCATATAATTCCCTTTTAAAAAATATATTTAATGGTTTGGAGAAGTTGTACAAAGCAGCTGTAGAAAGCCATCTTGCTAATCATGTGATCAATAAAACATTATTTACTAAAATAAAGGAAGTCACTAAATAAGTCAGTGCTCACGTTTGTGCTATGCTAATATAATTAAAATGAAGAGGCTACCTAAATTAATTTGCACATTGACTGTTACCCAATGAGATCACCAGAACTTTCTAGAACTAGACTAAACAAGAACAAGATTCATTTGGAGGAAACGAAGGTCTAGAACAAAGGTTCCCAGGCTTATTTGGCCTATCACCCCTGTTCAAAAAATATTATTCAGTGCCATCTCTGGAAATCTACTTTCATTAACCCCTTAACAACTTTTTGGAAATTTGAGTCATTTCCAAAAAATGTAAAAATTTTTTTTTAAAAAGATGCATCTTAAATTTAGTAATTTATTGTAATTTTGTGGGGTTTTTCCTGTATTGAAATATTGATGATGCAATATTGTATCATGTAACTGTATACAATGATATTACAAACAAGTCATTACACACACATATGCCTGTAGATTCATGTTGGACTTTCTCGACAACATGTGACAGACTCACCTGCCAGCACTGACATATTAAGACCTGTCAGCAGACTTGACCACTGATGGGTTGCAACTTTCATTTTGTGTGTTTATTTGGAAAATAATGTAATCACTGCAACTTCACCTCTGTTACAGAACTCATGAAACACAAATGGTTTTTCAAAATTTTCTCCTCTCTTCTTCTCTTCTCTTCTCCTCTTATGCTTCCACTTGTCAAACACTCACCTGGATCATTCCAGTGGGCCGTATTGTCCACTTTGGGAACCAACAGTAGAATCTCAAGAGAAATAATGAAAAAAGTAAAATGGGCAGCAAGGTGGCACAGTGGATAGAGAGCTGAGCCCAGAGATAAGATCTGAATTCAGATCTGGCCTCCAATGCTTTACTAGGTATGTGACCCTGGGCAAGCCACTTAACCCTGTTTGCCTCAGTTTCCTCATCTGTAAAATGAACTGGAGAAGGAAATGGCAAACTACTCCAGTATTTTTGCCAAGAAAATCCCAAATGGGATCACCAAGAGTCAGACAAAACTGAAACCACTGAACAACAAAGAAAATAGTTATATAAAAGAAAGCTGTATCTCACTAATAATAAGCAACTTGTGACTCAAAGCACCTCGAATCCATCACCTCTGTCAAGATACAAAAAGCATGTTTCATCATTGGCCCTTTTGACTCATGGTTGGTCACCACTGATCAGAGTTCTCAATTTTTTCAGAGAGATTTTTCTCTACAACTTTGTAGTCATTATATAAATTGTTCTCCTGCTCACTTCACCCTGCATCAGGTCTTATAAGAATTACGTTTCTCTTAATTTTCCCTTTTGTCACTTCTTGGGGGTACAATGATATTTCATTATGTCCATATATGACAATTTGTTGGTAAATTGTCAATAATTCATAGCTACTCTCTTAGTTCCTGCTTCCTTATTATAATAAAAAAATAATTATAAGAAATAATTATAATAAATTTTAAATTTATTAAATAATAAATATAAATTATAATAAATAATAAATTATAATAAAAAAAGATCTGTCATGATTTCTTTTTATAGATGGGTCTTGTCCCTTGTTTTTTTGTCCAGCAGTGGTGTTACTGGGTCAAAGAATAAATAGGTATAATGGAGGTATGGTTGTAAATTGACTTCTGGAATGGCTGGACGAATTCACAGTTCCACCAACAGTGGAACAGTACGCCTATTGAGTCCAGTCAAATCAACAATTTTATTGAACAAGTAAACAAATTTATTAAATACCTACTGCCAGGTAGGCTCTGTGCTAAGTGCTGGGGACACAAATAAAGGCAAGAAAGTCTCTGTTGTCACTGAAGCCATAGAATAATATGCAAACAACAACGGTAACCCCTTGAAGCCTGGGACTGTCTTTTGCCTCTTTTGTATCCCCAGTGCTTGGCACACACTAGGTACTTCATTATTGATCAGTTCAAACAAGATAGACACAGCATAAACATAGCACAATTTAGAAGTCGTCTTAGGGATGAAGCACACATTATTAAAAGGATGAGGTAAGGCATCTTGCAGAAAGTGGGATTTTAGCAGACTTGAAGGAAGTCAGGGAAGCCAAGAGGCAGAGATCAGGAGAAAGAGAGGTCCAGGGATTGGGGAGAGCTGCCTAGAAATGCACAGAATTAAGAAATAGAGGAACAATTAGGATATAGTGGAGCATTTGAAGAACAAGACCAACGTCACTGGATCATGGAGAATGTGGAGTAGGGTAAGGTACTAGAAGTGAGAAGACTGCAAAGGCAGGATGGAACTAGGTTGTAAAGGACTTTAAGAGACAGAGAATTGTATATTTCGTCCTGGAGGTAATGAGGGTCGGCACTAGGATGGTGGCAGTGTAAGAGGCAGAAAGAGGATGTAGATGAAAGATACTGGGAAGGCAGACTGGAAAGGACTTGGTAATAGATTGGATTGGGAAGGGTGATAAAATGTGAGGAGTGGAGAATGCTGTTCATCCTTTTTGAAGAAGACCAGTGACATCACGGGAGATGTCTTGACTTACCTATGAATGGGATTTAGGTGAGGCAGAGCTCCACAAAGTTTTCAGCCTCAGCATCTCTTCCAGAATCATCAAAGTCCAGTGACAAGACAAAAGGCAAAACGAATAGCCATAACCTGGGATGCATTGGATGACTTTGGCATCTTTGATATCTGACCAAGCTCTAAGTGCTCCACAGCACCTGCTTCATCCACCTGCATGGCCACTGGAACAAGTTGCTCTCATTTGCCCATTCTACCAGGAGAAGTCTTCGCAGGCTTGGGATTGTGACATCTTAAAAAATTCAAGAGGCATAGCTTTGGAGCAATTAATCATTTTATTAATAATGATAGCCTATTATTAATAAAAGGGGTCAGTCAGTGACACTCTCAAAAGCCAAAGACTCCTTAAGGAATCCATTCAATGTTTATATGCCCTTGGAAGGATGGGTGTTCCTGAGGATGGCAATTGACTCTGATTGGTTAACAAGTAATGAGAGAAAATGAATATTATAATGGGGTGGACTTATTCCAGTGAGGGACTGGGAGAACTTTAATCATATCACTTACTTCCAAATTACACCAGTCTCGAGCAATTTGACCAAAGAATTTATCCCCCTCCCACCCCCCCAAATCTGAGTAGAATACAATGTGCAGGGAGTTACCTAGATAAGATGGTCTAGATGGAGTAAAATTTTGGCAGAAGTCAGTAATGTCCTTCAAAGGCTGGGTTTCAAACAAGGAAATAGGACAGGGAATAACCCCATCATTGGTTATTAATAATCATTTCTCTCGGGGTAGACATCTCCCTAACTCACTGATGGGTTTGAGGCCTGTTGGTTACCTTTAACCTAGTTTAGCCTACCTGTGGAGATGGTTTTACAGCTTCTTGGAGTCATAGGTGAGATGTGGACACCAAAAGTGGATAAGCAGCCCTGAAAAGGACTCAGCAAAGCCTCATGTTAGAGGTGCCCATCCTCCCAGAACATTTCATCCATGCCAGTGAAGGACAAAACCTAGGTTGCAAACTTGGGTGACTGATAGGATGGCAGTATGCTTGATAGTAATGGGGAGTTAGAAAGAGGAGGAGAACTGGAAACACAGGGGAAGGAAAGACACTCAGTTCACTTTTGGACATGTTAAGTTTGAGGTATCAGTGGGGTATGTAGTTTAAGATGTATGATGGGTGTGTGTTGTGTGTGTTGTATGTTACTCAAAGAGGACCATGATATCAGGGAAATGATGACATGACTTGCAGTTGATTTTGATTTGAGTGAGGGAGGACTGTTCAGCAGCCTCACTTTCTCTTCCAGAGCTATCTGGGTCCAGTGGCCAAATATTCATTAGGACAACTGGAGATGGCCCAGGATGCATACAGTAAGCACCTGATAAATGCTGACTGACTGATATCTGGGGCTTCTGCTGCAATGGTTCTAGGAGTTGGAGCTCCATGTGGTGGGTGAAGTAAAAAAAGCTTCTAGCTTTCTGAACTGATACTAAGTAGCTATTATCCCATAGAAATAATGTTTAAAATGGTAATTAGGATCTATTCACATATTTCAATTGTACTGTAGATGTTTTTTAAAGTTCTTTTATGTGAATTGTAAAACTTAACTACCACTGATATGAAGGGAAGTCCAAACTACTAACAATCAAACTTTTGGAAAACAATTGCTCTCTAAATTGACAATTAAGAGGTATTTATTAAGGTTTACTATGTGACAGTCACTGAGGACACAAAGAAAGGTGAAATACAGTCCTTGTTCTCAAAGAACTAATTTTCTAATGAAGAAAACAGGATGTAAATAATTAAGCACATATAAAATATAGACAGTGCAACAGATAGATTAGTAAGGCTGGAGGTCAGAAGAGAAGTTCAAGACGGACAAATAGATCTAAGAATTATCTGCATCTTTCCTCCCATATTCCCTTCAGTAATGGTCATTTTCCTTTGACTCCTAGTTTCATCAATATAAGTGTGATATAGATATTTCTATGATTTTTCTTAGTAATTATTATATACAAAATATGTTTTATATATTATATATGATATGATGCATTATATGTATGTTCCAAAGGGCAATCTGGAATTGCATTGACAATAGGCACTCTGGGCTGCACTGGGGAGGAGTCAACTGGATGAGATAAAGAGTGAGGATTCAGGAAGAGGAAGTCCTTGCTAGTGGTATTAATAGCAGCTGCCAGAGTGTGATTTCTTTGATTTTACTATTAACTCCCAGCACAAGTCAGTTGGCTCCTGTGATGAATACCATGTCTGCAGCATAAATGCAGTTCCATGAATGTCCCTGTCAACAGCACAAACTACAGAGTCAAGATGTGATTACCACATATCTTCTAGCATATGAGATACAGGCATTCCATCTCAATTATTCAAGAGCTGACACAATACTCAGAATCTTCCCTGGTTCCCTGGAGATCATCAGAGCTGTCAACAATCTCAGAGAATTCCTAGCCTTGGCCCAGGGAGGGCTGTTCTTTAGGCATGTGAACCCTCAAGCTGATACCCTTCTCAAGTCTTTAGAGGAAAAGATCCTAAAACCTGCTGTTAATCATGGTTGAGATAAAACTATCAGACTATTTATGCTTATACTGAGTAGGGAGCTCAAAATGTGCTTGGGGGGACCAAATTCTCAATTAAACAAGAAGAAAGGAGAGCTAATGTGTCTTACAGTGTCATTCAGTCAGTCAGTAAGCATTTATTAAGCAGTGCTAGGTGTAGAGCTAGCTTCTTCCTTCTCAAAGGGGACCACAACACCAGGAAAGTAAAGCCGTGACTTGCAAGTGAATCAAATTTAAGTGAGGCAGGACTGTGCAAAGTTACCCACCTCACTTTCTCCTCAGGAGCCATCTGGGGCCAGGGGCCAGATATAGAGCAGGATAACAGGAGATGGGACCCTGCTAAGCCTGAGGATACAAAGAAAGGTGGCAAAAGACAGTCCCAGGACTCACATTACTGACAGTTTAATGGGAGACACAATATGTAAACAACTATACTGCTGTTTGTCTTTTTCCAAAGAGGACCAGTAGCATCACAGGTAATGTCTTGACTTGCATGTGTATTGGATTGAAGTGAAGCAGAGTTGTGCAAAGTTGTCAGTCTCACTCTCTCTTCCTGAGTCATAGAAGTCCAGTGGCAAGACAAAAGTCAAGTCAACCAACCATGGCCCAGGATACAGTGGATGCATCTTAGCATCTTCCATGCCTGACCGAGCTCTAGTGCTCCATAGCACCTGCTTCAGCCACCTTCATGACAACTGGAATAAATTGTTCTCATCTGTCCATACGACTGGGAGAAGTCTTCTCATGCTCGGGGTAGACATCCCCCTCATTCACCAATGGGTTTGAAGCCTGTTGGTTACCTACAATCTGCTAAAGCTCAGCTGAGACAGTGAGTCAAAGGTGAGACACCAAAGGTAGATGGGTAACCCTCAAAAGTGCTCAGCAAGCCCTTGTACCATAGGTACTAGTCCTTTTGACCACTCTATACACCCCAGACAAAATACAGACAGGAGATAATAGAGAGAAGGCACTAGAATTAAGGGGGAGTAGGAATGGTTTCCTTTCCAAGGTGGGGTAGCTAGGATTTAAAAGAGGTCAGAGAATCCATGAGGCAGAGGAGAGGGAGAGCATTCCAAATAAGGAAGATGGACAGTGAAAACACCCAGAGTCTAGAAATGGAGTATCATGTGTGAGAAACAGCAAGGATGCCTGTGTCTCTGAATCACAGATAATATGGAGGAGAGGAAGGTATAAGAAGACTGGAAAGGTAGAAAGGAATCAGATTATATTGAATGTCAGAGGATTTTACATTTGTTCTCAGCTAGAACAGGGAGACCCTGGAATTTATTGTGTGAGAGGCCAGTGTCACTGGATCACAGAGTATGTGGAAGGAATAACCCATAAAAAGATTGGAAAAGTAGGAAGGGGCCAAGTTACAAATGGCTTTAAATGCAAAATAGAGGATTGTACATTTGATCCTTGATGTAATAGAGAGCCATTCAGAAAAGTGGATGAAGAGTGTTTGCCCTAGTAGATTAACCACAGGAAACAGGTACAGGACCAAACAGAAGCAACAGGAAATAATGGAAAGAGGATAGACTTGGCATCAGAAAAAATCTGGGTTCAAATCTTCATCAGATGCCTTCTAGTTCTAAATCTATGATTGAGATTCCAAAAGACTGAGATTTTTATTCAGTTCTTTAATAATTTGTTATTGTTCCATCATTTTCAGTCATATTTGACTCTCTGTGACCCCATTTGGCACTTTCTTAGCAGAGGTACTGGAGTGGTTTGCCATTTCCTTCTCCAGCTCATTTTACAGATGAGGAAACTGAGGCAAACAGAGTTAAGAGACTTGCCCAGGGTCACACAGCTATTGAAATCATGAAGATGAGTCTTCCTGATTCCAAGCACAGTGCTCCTTCCCCTGTACCTTCTAGACGGCAGGCATGTGCAATAATTACAACAAAGTAAATAAAGACAATACAAAAAAGGAAAACAATTCAGGTCCAATAGAAAGAACATTTCCAGTTCCATACCTTCAACGTTTAAAGATCTCTCTTTTCTTTCTGTTCACAATTGGCAAACAGCAAAAATAGAAACTGATGATCGAACACCATAACATACTAGATGGTTCTGTTTAGCGTTTAGGTAAACACATTTTGGGTGTCCAATAACGTTTCATTTTAAGTCAGAAACTGTTTAGTTTTGTTTAAAAATAGATGCCAGTGGAGGTTTACTCTGGCGAGTCAGCCCTTGCCACCCGCCTTGCTGCTCAGACCAGACAGTCAGCTGGTATCGTTTCCCTAAATCTTCTCCCCCTTATCTTTGGCCAAGGACAGGTTTAGAAAGAGAGATAAAAGAGCTGTTTGGCGGTGAGCTCTGGACAAGTCTGAGCTGGTCTTCCAAGTGGTCCTCTGTCTGTCACCCAACACTCACTCCACTATCAGGAACATTTTGCTGCTCTCAAGATGAACGTCTCTTACCACATAAACAACAGGTTATAAGGGGACAGAAGGAAATACCATTGGAGCCATCTGTATATCAGGGACCCTGGATGCTCTCAGATCCCTACCCCTGCTTCTGTGGGAGGCTGAGTGCTCACCATGCACCCAGTCTCAAGATGGGAAACACCATCCGGGCCCTCATTGCCTTTGTCCCCACCAATGAGTGCCAGAACTACCTACTTGGAGACCTCCAGGAGATGCCATTGGACAAGATGGTGGACCTGAGCAGCAACCAACTGCGAAGGTTCCCCTTACATGTATGCTCCTTCAAGGAACTGGTAAAGCTCTACCTGAGTGACAACAACTTAAACAGCCTGCCCTGGGAACTGGAGCAGCTGCAGAACCTTCAGATCCTAGCCTTGGATTTCAACAATTTCAAAGTCTTGCCTCCAGTTGTATGTACCCTGAAGCAGCTCTGCATCCTCTACCTAGGGAACAATAAGTTACGTGACCTGCCCTTGGAGCTGAGCTTGCTGCAGAACCTCAAGACCCTCTGGATAGAGAATAATTGTCTGACCCAACTGCCTGAGGTCATCTGTGAGTTGAGCCTGCTGAAAACCCTGCATGCAGGCTCCAATGCCCTTCGTCTACTCCCCAGGAAACTGAGCAGCCTCCAGGAGCTGAGAACCATCTGGCTGTCAGGCAACCTGCTGACTGATTTCCCCACGGTGCTGCTCCACATGCCCTTCCTAGAAGTCATTGATGTGGATAGAAACAACATCTCCTACTTCCCCAGTCTGGTTCACCTGTCAGGCCTGAAGCTGGTCATTTATGACCACAATCCCTGCAGGAATGCCCCAAAGGTGGCCAAGGGGGTAAGGCGGGTGGGGAGGTGGTCAGAGGAAACTCCTGAGCCTGATCCCAGAAAAGCCAGGAGGCTTCGGATGGCCAAGCAGGAGACTGATGAGGTCCAGGAACCTGCTTCCCCTGTCCCTCCTCTTCCTGTGTCTGAGAAACTTGACTAGTGCCTTCTCTTTGTGATGATCTGCACTTTCTGTAGCTTGTAAGTCCGTAGTTGCTTGTTGTTGTTTCCCCCATTAGAATGTGAGGCACTCAAGAGCAGGGACTGTCTTTTGCCTTTCTTTTAGCACTTAACATGTACCTGACATATTTGTTAATTGTTTGAGTAGTATCCAACTCTTCATGACCTCCTTTGGGGTTTTCTTGGTGGAGATACTGGAGTGGTTTGCCATGTCCTCCTCTGGCTCATTTTACAGATGAGGAAACTAAGGCAAACAGCATTAAGCGACCTGCCCAGGGTCACACAGTCTGAGGCCAGATTTGAATTCAGGCCTTCCTGACACCAGGCTCAGTGCACCACCTAATCTCCTCTGCTTGGTATGTTGTAAGTGCTAATAAATGCTCATTGGCTGACTTCCCTTTGGACCCAACTACAGTACACTCTTGATTATAATGAATATTCCTTCCCTGAACAATTCCTCCCGCATAAAGGAACATATGGGAAACAACTCTTGTTCTCATTCAGAAGAAAATGGAATATCCAGTGACTAACCTTTCTCACAACTACCCCCACCACCCCAGCTAACTGGAAAACGTAAATATAACATTACTCAACCTCATTTGTCACCTTAGGATTCTGCAGTCCTGAAGCAAAGAAGTTGGAAATGTATATTCTGAGAGCCCAGACTGTATTGTATTTAGCTTTGTGTACCTAGCATCTAGTGCAATGACCTATACAAAATGGTGTTTAATAAATCTTCAGGGAAGTTGAATTTAATTCTCCCTAGAGAGTCTGCCTTAAAAGGGAAGTTGTTTTGTTTTAGCAGATTAAACCTTTGCCTCTCAACAGGATGGCCTGTATCTTACCTCAATGGAACTACAGTGTTGACAGCATTTACATTCATTCTTCCCAAGGAGATCACAGCCTGTCTGCTTTCTCATCCCAGGTGTTTTATTGTCCCTGTTCTTCCAATCAATCTTCAAAAACAAAGGATGAACACCTAACAACCATGGAAGATTTGCCCTAGATTCTGGACTGGTACAACGGAAGGAGCCCTGGATTTGAATTCTGGCTCAGCTCCTTGTTGTCTGGGCAACCTTGGGCACGTCTCCTGGGCCTCAATTTCATTATCTGATTTTGGATAGAACTATAGCATGAGGGAAGTGCACTCAATGATTTCTAAGGTCCCTTCCAGTTCCAAATCCTACAAAATGAACAAGGTAAAGGCTACATTGAGAAGGTTTAATTCTCCTCTAGAAGCTTGGTATATAGCAGTAGGCTTACTGTTCATGTCGGAGCTATCCAAAAAGAAAATACTTTCACAAGCCCATGAGTGTTCATGTGATACGCTAAAATGTTCCTTCCCAGGGTTGAAATTATTTTGCATTACACATTTAGACCACTTAAAATTGTGTTCCCAGCATTGTCTTCAGAGTCAGACTCAGTCATGGAAAAGTCTTTTCTCTTAATGAAACAAATACTCATGAGATGTTTTCACTGTAGCTCAAAACCCACTCCACTTCAAGCTTTCCCACCATCCCCAAAGAGCTGCTAAGCCTTGACTGACATTAATGAACCTGGAAATTGGTTTGGCCTGATTTAGCCAATTTCCCATAAAAGGTTTGATTCAGTGCCTGCTTCTAACTCTTTTGTGTAATTCATGATCATCTGGAAAGTAGAGACTTTCTTTAGCTGTGCTCTCATTTAGGTCATGCGTAGACTGGTATTATGGCTGATACCCCAAAACATGCTATCCTTCTGCTTGCTTAAATAAATGAGAGGCAACCAAACTCCAGTTCTCTTGGTGTGAGAGTAACTTCATCAAGGAAATTCACATCTGGTCAGACTAGTAGGACTCAGTGGTA
>CM053770.1:199510929-199541562 GCA_028658325.1 Potorous gilbertii | reverse complement strand
CCTATTTTTCAAGGTGTTATTTTCTTCAGAATTTTTTTGGGCCTCATGCTTTTCTTGCATCTCTCTCATTTCTTTTCCCAGGTTTTCCTCCACCTGTCTAACTTGATTTTCAAAATCCTTTTTGAGCTCTTCCATGGCCTAAGCCCATTGGATATCTATTTCAGATGTTTGGGATACAGAGGCCTTGACTTCTATGTCTTTACCTGATGGTAAGCATTGTTCTTCCTCATCAGAAAGGAAAGGAGGAAACATCTGTTGAACAAGAAAGTAACCTTTTATGGTCTTATTTTTTTTCCCTTTTCTGGGCATTTTCCCAGTCAGTTACTTGACTTCTGAGATTCCTTTTCACACCCACCTGGCCTCCAGATCCACCCAGTTAGTGCTTGGGGTCTGAGATTCAAATGCTGCTCCCCTGCCTCAGGGCCTTCTTGGGGGCGGGGCTGCTATTCAGCATGAGATTAAATTCAAGTGCTCAGGTGGGGGCAGGGCCACGTCACAGGGCTCAGTTCCCTCAGGGGCTTTATGTGGAGACCTTCGACAATGGATGCGAGCTCCTGCCTGCTTTGGGAGCCCCTGTCCTCTGCTGCTGTCTCCCGAGAGGGCCTGAGTTATGGAGACACCCCGCTCCCCTCTCAGCCCACCAAACAGTCTCTCTCACTGACCGGTGCCTGTGGGTGGAGGGGAACTTCGCGGCTGTTGGAGATTCTGTCCCCGAAGCCTGCTCGGATCTGCTCCTCTTGGGGTCGTGCGACCAGGGCAGGGCTGGGCTCTGCTCCGGGTCTAGTGCGCAATGGACCTTTGGTGACAGTTTTTCAGGGCTCTCTGGAACAGAAATTTCCTCCACTCCGTTGTTCTGTGGCTTCCGCTGCTCCAGAATTTGTTAGGAGTTCTTTACATATATTTTATAGGCTGTGGGTTCGGAGTTAACATATGTGTGTCTTTCTACTCCACCATCTTCAATGTCATTTCCTTTTAAGCTTGCAAGAATATAATAAGCTCTTTGAGCGCGAAGTTTCATTTTTCTGTTTTTGTATTTCCAGTGCCTACTACAGAACCCAGTACAAAGAAGCAAATTCATAACTTTGCTGAATGAACTGAAAGCATGTATGACCAATGCTGTGAGTTATACTAAATAGTGTGATATTTAAGACTTGCACAATTACTACCATCCATTGAGCTATTTTCTTTCTTGAAAGATTAAAAAATGGACTAACATCAAAGGATGCATTTTTTCCAAATCCTCTAATAGTTTCATCTTTGCAAGAGAAAATATCACAGCCATTCTAACCCTAACTGTGAGAAATCTAGTTTTGAGATTAAGTGCTTCTGCCTCTCCATTCTGACTCTAACTAAATTAGGAAACACATGGACATGATCACAATGAAAATTCTTGTCCCATTTCCTCCCAAGTGAATTAGAATCCTTCCCTCTCACTGTTACCTTAAAACTAGCGACTGACAAATTAAGTTTTCTTGGGATGAAACCAGAACTCCAGGATTCAATGAAAACAAGACTTGAGTGAAGATATGAAGGTTATTTTTCTATTCTACAAGAAACTCCAAATTCTTTCCATTTGTCTGTTTCTAAATCACATTCATTTTGCTATCCTCATTTTGCTGTTTACATAGATCTTTTCATTATTGTACCATTCACCAGTTATGGGGCTGAGGACTCAAAAATTGGATAAATTTACTTCCCTCTACTAAATCTAGCAAAATTATTTCCTATATGCTCTCACCCTGAAAGGATGATAACGTTTTTTGGCAGGAATCTAGGATAACAAGGACCAAAACACAAGGCAGTTCTAGAAAGGTGATGATGCTAAACGTATGACATGGCCTTTCACTGTTTTGATTGCTCTTCTGGATCTTTTTTGATATATCAACATCTTCCTTTAAACTGTGGTGTTCAGAACTGATAAAAAAATTTGTTTAAAAAGCCTGTAACCAAAGCTTTGGCAAGGATAAGGTAATAGTATGCATCATAAATTGTAAACCCTAACTAAAAGCATATTAAAAAGATTTTAATACCCAAGAGACTTAAGTTTACTCTATTGCCTTCAGCAAAAATGGGAACAAGAGTTTTATTTTGTTTGGTGGTAATAAACAAGCTTTCTATCTTCACTCCTACCTGGAAAATGATATTAAAAAAGTAGACTTTGGCCTAGGAATAAATCGAGATCAAGCAAACATTTCTTACTAATGCTATGAAACAAAGCAATTATTGGGCAGTTTGGAAATAAAATTCCTGCAAATTCTTCCTCCTCCCCCCTCCCATTATCCCTGAAGCAGAATACAGGGAATTTAAATGGTGACTTTGCATAGCCCTCCCTCACTCAAATCCCAATTCATTTTCAAGTCATATTATTTTCCTAACAACATGGTCCTCTTTGAGAACAAGGACACACACACAAATGCACCAGAAGGGATAATGAAAAGGAAAACCAAAAACAATAGTAAGTTCAGGACAACTCCACCCACCCACCCCCACCCACAACCTCTTTACCACACACAAAGAATGTCAGAATCCTGCAGAAGCTCTGGTCACAGACAAACCAGGTAGGTGGAAGGCACTGAGTCCAATCCCACAGCACATGTTGGAGAAAGACCATGTCCTCACCTGGGCAATGCAGGCCCCTGACAGGTCGAGAGGGCCAGACTAGTTTCCAGTGGAGGGGCCTGTGCATAGACTCTGCAAGGCGGCCAGACCAGTGCCCAGTGCTAGGCCTAAGCAACCTGGCAGCACCTAGGTAGACTATGCCCAAGTCACAACTAGAGAAAGGGCCATGGCAACACCTGGGAAGCAAAGGACCTAAGGTCTTGTGAGGGGTCTGCTATGAAGACAATCAACAACTGGCTGGGGTCTACCAAGGTCACAGCAATGGATGGAGGCAATTCCTGGTTTGGGATCCTGGCAAGAAATAGGAGCCAAGGCCAAAGTCTAACCTAAACCCCAAGGATACTGAGCCAAAATTAAAAAAAAAACCCAGAAGGCAGGACCTAGTCTTAGCCATGACAAAAGGACCACAGAAAGCCTGCCCACACCATCCAAGAATATAGGATGCAAGGTCTAAGCCACGCAGAGTCAGAACCCAGAACGTAAACCCCAGAAAATACTGAGCACAATGAAGAAATATTATGGGATAGAGATAAACCCAGAAGAAAACCTCACAAGTGAAAGTAGAACCCCAAAGAATAGAAATTCCTGGCCACAAGGACTACAAGAGTACCTGTAATATACTGAACAAGATACAAAACCTAACAATTATAGGAAATTTTGGCTAAGGAGTTAAGAATGACAACAGAATTGATCTCTGAAATTAAGAATATGCCAAACAAAAAATGACTATAAGACAAAAGATACTAAAACAAAAATTGAGATTGAATAAAAGACCCAGACAATAAAAGACATAGGAGCAGCTAAGTGGCATAGTGGATAGAGCACTGGACCTGAAGTCAAGAGGCCTGAGCTCAAATCTCCTTCAGACAGGCTCTGTGACCCTGGGCAAGTCACGTAACCTGTTTGCCTTAGTCTCAGTTACAGAAAGGGAATTATCAGTACCGACCTCAAAGGGTTATTTTAAGGATCAAATGAGGTAATATTTGTAAAAAGTGCTCAGCACAGTAGGAGGTAAATACTTATTCCCTTCCCCTCCCCATCTGAGTTAAGAAACCAAGTAAAACTTAAGATACAACATAAATTTTGTGTAATGATTTGTCACAACACTGAAGTAATAATTGGATCTTGATTTATTGAATAATTCAATTTTAGCCAATAACAAAGTGCTGAAACATATAACTAGCTCACACGTGCTGGCAGGTAGGCCTATCGTTAATCTATCTAAACTCTAAACTACAGAAACTTTTCTACAATTATTTTATTACATTAGGGGTTAGCACAAGACTTATGATAACACAAGACAAATTAAAAGCAAGTTAAACAGTGAAAATTTTATTTCAGTGCACAGTAGAAGGAAATGAACTTTTAAAAAATCAACTATGTTTTATCTGAAAATGAAACATCAAATAAATTAGACCCATGTTGAAATGTAAGTCAGTTTAAATGTCCACATTCATGGATATGCTTTGTTTCAGATAAGCTTCTGGTTCCTTTATCTTCCTTAAGAGGTGCAGTTCTCTCCAATAACTTTGTAATTGAAATAATGCGTCCCAGAATCCTCTGGGATATGGGAATGTCTAACATGGGTGGTGATCTGGTACACGTTTTCTGCAAAAAAAAAAAAAAAATTACAAGGTAAGTCTTTAATAAAATATCACACTTTAGCCTTTCTTGATAAATCCTAAGACTTTCTTTTTTTCCTCACACTGCCTTTCAATAAAATAAAACTTAACACCAACTATAAGGCAATTAATGTTAAATTATGAGAAGTGAAAAAAAAGGGCATGATTTTCATCACAAAGCTTGGCCTTTAAGAAATCTTTTAGCTAAAACCACTATAATACTTTTCTATTTAAGAAAACTATTTTCATACCCGTAACACTGTTTTCTTGATGGGAAAATCAAAAAATCTACTGAGTGTAGACATCAGATGTTCAGGATTTTCTAAGTCCTTGTCCAAACAGTATATTTAACAAAGACGCTGTTCTTTGGTATTCACTTAGATTCAAAAAGGATTCTTCGTGGTAAAAATGCTTTCTGACGGACTGATTTATGGGAGAACATGGAAAAATGGCCGTGATGGGCAGGGAAATTAATGTACTACAACTTCCACTGCTTGGAACACCTACATCAAAGAGGTCACAGATCCATTGCTCTACTTGTCTTCTTTTGAAGAGGTAGTCTCATTTAAATATGTGAGCAATGTTAATATGGCCTAAAGAAAATTAGCCTTAATTTCTACAAGATAGATATATGTTATGTGGAGTAAAGGAATAGTGGTTAGTGGCAGGTGCTCTGATAGCAGAAGAAACAGGAATCAAAGGAAGACACAAGAAAACAACAAAAAACAGACACGAGAAACCTAGAAGTAGAAGAGACTAGACCAGTGTGCCACTCAGCACAGGAACTTCAAGTAGCCCACTGCAACTGAAAGGCCATTCATGTACTACAAGGACTAACCAATAGCTGAACACCACAAGTTTGGGCCACAGTTCAAGGTCGCAGGGATATAAATAGGTAAGAAGATGCAAGTCTTGCATGAGGTTACAGTTTGGTAGGAGACAATATGCATGCTTGAAGTAACAATAATATCCTTAGGAAAGCCCTTTCTTCACAACAAATCTGTGATGTTGGGAGGAAGGAATAAGTCGCACTTAAAGCATGTGTTAATAATTGTTTAGCATGTGCCAGACTGCGTTAAATTGGGAGCAAAAAACGGTCCCTGCACTCAACAAAGTTACATTCTACAAGGTAAAACAGAAATATACAAGATACAAGCAGAACAGATACTAAACAAGCTAGGTGGGAGACGATCCCTTTAAGGACTCCTAAATCCCAATGGTGGTATCCATCGCATGCTACAGGGGCTCAGAAAAGAACAAGCTCACGTGATCTCAGCTAAGGCAGCTGAGGAGGAGCAAATAGAGCCTGAGCTGGGCTTCTGAGAAAAGCAAGGGCCAGCAGACAGAAGAGAGATGAGTCAGTTAAGCAGGGAATTCAAGAGAAGAGAAATGTCACAGAGATGGGAAAACAAAGCACTCTGAAGTCGGAATAGGTGGGAGAGCAAAGGATGCAATAAGTCAATGCCAAAATGAGAGTCTGGACTTGTTTCTGTTAAGTGATGATGAACCACAGATGCTCAGAACTGATGTCAGTTATCCAAGCTTTATCATCTGTTATTCATGCTTTAAGAAGTCATGGAAGTCTAGAATGAATCAGAAATGGTTTACATATATTTCAGTTATCTGTGAAATTCATTTACGTGAAACTAGAGAATTTTCACAACATAAAAAAGGTACTACTTTTATATGGTACTTCAAAGGGTGTTTGGCGCATTTGTCTACAATGGAAAATATGAAGTATTAATTTGATGGTGGGCATAACAGATGATCTTGCACCTTCATCATCTCTAAAACTAAAATGTTAAACTAAAGAGTGCTGTCAGCTCCAAAAATCCTATAATCCTAATACTGCCCTGCCATTTAAAAGTATCACAGCAGAACATGCCCCTTTGTACCATATGCTGTCAACTAATTTGTTTCTAAATCTAGTGTATACCATATAAATCTAGTCTACAAAACCAAAACCAAAATAATACTAGTCCATAGAAAAGCCTTTTAAAAAAAAGCATGGATGCAACACAACTGTCGTATCTCCCAATAGACCAAAACTCCTATACGAAATCAAACTAAAAATGTATGGTTTTAGTTAGTGGAAATTAAGTCATTAGTATATTATGCAATTAAAGTTCTGTAACTGTTCTTTGAACATATTAAATCCAGTGAGTACTCTGTAGGCTCAACTAATTACTCACTGAACAACTCCCCACGCCTCACCAAAATACAGATTTATATAGTAAATGCCTCTGATTCAAGTCTGTCTGTTTGGCTCAATTAAAATTGTGTGACAAATGAACCCCAAACTTATCCAGCAGAATCTGTTGACATTATTTTCTCTTGGCAAGATACTCAGTTTCCTTATTAGAAAAGATGAACCATGTGGAATATTTTAATTAACTTTAAAATCACCCCTCTAATTTGGGGTACATGAAAGTCTTCTCTATTTGTGAGCAAATCTTAGCAGAGTTACTGAGGCTACATGACTAGATCAGAAAACCATGAGTGTAAAGTTAGGAGACCAGAAGTCACTTTGGACATCCCAACAAGGGGAAGGGTATTTGCATGGCCATGATAAAGCAACAGAGCTTTGATGTGCCTGTGGTTCCTCTAATTCCAAAACCAGTTTTCCTTCTCTTTATATCAAGCTGAGAATGTTTTAATCATGTAACAATTTCATTTGTTTTGATGCCACTTTTCAAGTTAAAGAACAAAAATGTGAGGATTCAATAAAATTTGAAAAGGCCTCATGAAAAATGAACTCACTGTCGAATTCCAGTCATGACTTGCCTTCTGAACACCTAATGGATAACCTCCACAGTAATTAATGGTGGCATATTTTTATGGCATTTCCTTACAGTCCCCCTTCCTCTAATTGAACCCCTTCTTAAATCATAGGGTCTTGGACTCATTTTATCCAACCTTTCATTCTGCACATGAGCAAACAGTCCCAGAGGCAAGGATCCCTTCTCAGGGCCTTACAACTCAGTTGGGAGTAGAGTCCAACCTGGTATCCAATGTTGCTTCTATGTGACTTCACTATATTGGTGTAATTATGGATTATAGTATAATCAATAACTCCATTTATACCTTTCCTTTCTCCACTAATTCATGACTACTTTTTCTCTCCCTTCAAGTCCCAAGCCATTTTAAAGAGAAAAATCTTTAAAGGCAATTTAAAACAACTTAAGTATACTTTAATATTTCTTTAAATAAAATTTCAAATACCTTTTAAGACAAGAATATTGCTTTTAAAGTGAAGAATTAATAATAAACAAGCCTTTCCAGATCTACTAATGTTTCAAGGAACCCATTTCTGTAAGTGGACAAGAAGGAGGTCTCCAAGTCAAATCAATTAGAATTGTTGAAATTAGATCTTGGGCAGAAAAAGTTTTTAGTCTCTGAAATCTTGGCATGCTGCAATCTTTTTTCTCTAATTCATAAGTTTGAAAAAATTGTTTTGGTGGCTATCAGCTTACAGTGATTCAAAATATTTTCTCCAGGCCACATCAGATTTGTGGGTTTTTTTTTAAAACACCAATTTCGTTTAATGAAGTAGCTTTCTTCAGAATTTGATACATATCTAAGAAAAACCACTTAAAATGGAAAGCAGCATGTTAAAAAATATTGGAAGGATATGCTTAAGAATTCTTTAGATCTCTTAGTTTGAAGTTAATAGGTTCTTTGAAGGCAGCGTCTATGTCTTATTCTCCCCCAACATCTGCCCTAGTATTAAGCACTGTGTAAGGCTCTTAATAAATTTATAGTGAATGAATGATGCCTTTTACTAATATTTCTAAATACTGTGCCCATAATTCACAAATGTACGGTACCTTGGTGCTGCCTTAATAATGTTATCTACACGAAGAATCACTTCTGCTGCTTCAGCCGCACTCAACAAAACTTGTCTCTTTACTTGGAAACTTTCTGTTATACCAAGTACAGCCATATCTCCAATGGTACCTTCTTTCATATCTTGAAGAGAATAAAAAATTAGGTTACAATATTTTAGTCAAAATTTTGAAAATCTTTACACTTTACACAGCAAAGAATGATAAAGTTCTCCGATTTCTTCTTAAATTTAAGACTGAACCCCTCATTATACTTAATTGGATATAATCATTACCACCTAGTCAAATTATTGACTTCTAACAAGCCCACACCACATGCCATATAATGTACAAAGTGCTAGAGATACAAAGAGAAAGGGAGACAGGCTCTATCTTTAGAAAATTCCTATTTTAACTGGGGGAAGACGATACAGCTCCAGGGCAGAACAATGGTGATACAGCAAAGTAAATGGAAGTATACCTTCTGTGGTGCCACATGCATGGATAAAGTCATGTCAGTTCCTGACTTTGAATCACTGGAAAATAACCACGATGTTGGTGACAAGATTTATGGAACATGAAACCAAACTGACTTTTTTTGAGGGAAGAGGGAGGGGAAGGAGGGTGGTGTTATATGAAGCAATCGGGGTTAAGTGACTTGCCCAGGGTCACACAGCTATTTAGTGCCAAGTGTCTGAGGTCGGATTTGAACTCAGATTTTCCTGATTCCAGAGCCAGTGCTCTAATTAAGTGCACGACCTAGTGGACCCGATTTAAATAAACTCACTGTCTATCCCAGATTATAAATTTTCCAAGTGTTATTTTGTAAATATTACTACAAAGCAACCACTAGACTCCTTTATAATTTAGCAGTGGCAGAAAATTGGACAATGAGTTATCTTAGTTATCTGAAAACTCCACAAGATTAGCTTTGAGACATTTGCACTCCACTAGTTTCTGAGATGTTCTGTATTTTAGCCAACTCAGCATTGCATCGATTTTAATTTTTTTTTTTTAAGTCACTGTCCGGATCTTTTAAGTAGAAAATTATCTTTTCACAGACTTCAGAAGCTGTGGCTACCCAGGATGTGGGGCTAGAGCACCTACAGAAACAGTTGGCAGGTCAAGTCTTCACAGGTTCATTTTGCTGGATGGATGGATGAAAGGGCTGCAGGTGGTCTGGGGGTGATAGAGGAGCACTGCTACTGCTGGGGCTTTCAGGCACAAAGTTGTAAGCTGCCTCCAGAAGAGGTAACGGTGGTAAGAGAGTAATATGAAATGTCCCTAAATTTGCAATGACAGTAAGATGCATCCACTTTTTGACCAAAATTATGAGAGTTCTTTTGATGACACCATCCTTTATGTACTCTTTAGCATTTTTTGATAACAAATTACACAAAGTCCATTCTGTTTCTAGCTCTGCAGGTCTAAAATCCTCATCAAGGACTAAGTACTAAAGAAAGCATTGTAAAACAACACTTAAAAAACCAGCATTATGGAGAACTTTTCCTCTCCTTAAGTAAATATCAAGTTAATTTAAAAACAGAGGTAACCACATCTTCAATGGCTGCCTTAAATGTGTCCATCATAGAATTCAATCGTATAAACTTTTATTTGAGTCTAGTCACATAAAGTTTCCAAGATAGTGGATACAGCCTCCCTGAAGCAGCTGCTGAAGGTAAGTGGCACCATCAGCAAGCTCACATTGCTACAAGAGCCACTTGTCAGCCAGGTAATTCAGAATGATAGGTAAACCCAAATTACTTCTACTCAGTTCAAGGGCATTTGGGTGTGCTTTTCCTCTCAAGATGTTATATTTCATGAATTATCAAAAGATTTATATAATCACGAAACTGACAGCAACTCTTGAGATTCACCCTCTCCTAAATATAGAAATTCTCTCTGAAATATTCTTTACAAGTGGTTACCCCAATCTCTTCCCATTAGTGGAGACCCAACTACAGAGGACCACAGAATCAAAAGATCTAGAACTGAAGAGATCTTAAAGCTCAGCCTTTTAGTCCAACCATTTTCCAAATGGGGGAACGAAAGCACAGTGAGGTTTCATGATTAGTCTAAGGTCACATAGGTAAACATATGGCAGAGATATTTGAACTCAGGCCAGATGATTCCAAGTTCTGTACAATTTTCACTATATCAGGCAGTCTCCCTACTCCAGTACTGAACAGTTCTGGAGAAAGTTCTCCCTTATACGGAATCAAAGATGACTTTCCAAAATTCCAATGACTTCCACCACAATTTCCAACATCTGCTCTCTCAGTTTTACTCCCTTTTACACACAACAGCCTTTTGATTGTCTAAAACAAGGGTTTTCACAGAACATGTGAAATTTGGATTCAGTCAAAGGGCCAACCTTGAGGACTTAGTGAGCCACTTGTGGCCTCAAGACCACAGGTTCCCCAACCTTGATCTAAAACCAAAATAGTTTTCCTCTAAATCTTCTTCAAACTAAACATATTCAGTTACCTCAATAGGCTTCCACATATTTCTGTATCTGTTCACATGGTGAACAAGGCTGATATTTGCAATATGGAAAAGTGATTAAGACCTAACCTCAAACAAATGACAACTCTCTAAAATAGAATTATCTGCAAAAGCAGTTACTTGCCTATCCATGCAAACAATACTTTGTGCCAGACAAATATACACAAATTGTTTCAGGCATTTTACTGTCTTTATGTTTCAGGGACAAAGAACTGTAGGAATCTAGGGTGCCTTTTTATAAAAATGATATAACTATTAAGAATGTTTTGTTTCTTGTTTAATTAAATGCTGTTTTCCTGTTCTTCTCCAGTCATGCCAAAGATAAAGAGAATAGGTTTAAACTAGCATTCAACTGTTGAAAGTGACAGGACTGAGCCCTGAATAAATAAAAAGACACTTGATACTTGAGATTAGAAACTGATCAGTCAAAACTGCTTTGAGCCTCAATTCCTCAACTATGAATATGAAGACAATAACTTACCTGAGATTTATGATTTACTTTTTCAAAAATATGATCTGAAAATGCCATCAATCATAAACACTTCAAAATGCAAAGAACAGAAAAAAGCTATATGAAACTTTGAACTACTGTGTGGTGGATTTAAAATAGATTAAATTTGACGTAATACTAATATACTTCTTTTCAGAATTTCTTTCTATTTTTCAAATGCATCATTTTCCCCCTACATTATTAACAACACCCACCATTTTCCCCAAAACTGCCCCTCCCCGCCAACCCTGGTCCAAATAACTAGTATAGTCAAGCAGAACAAATTCATTCCCTAGTCTTGTTTGAAAATGTAACACTCATTCTGTGTCTCGTCTATCACTTCTCTCATCCAGAGATACAAAGCGTGCTTCATCATTAGTCTTCCAGAGACAAGGCTGGTCATTCTTTCCAAGTTATTTATCTTTACGTTATTGAAATCATTTTATATTGTTTTCCTGGGTCTCTTCACTTCACTCTGTATCAGCTCACACAAGCTCAGATTTCTGATACGTCCTGTCATTATTAATAGCACATGTACATTACATCACATTTAAAGATCAAAACTGTCCAGCCATTCCCCAAGGGATGGATGACCCCTACTGTCCAGCAGCACCAATAAGTACATCAACGTATCTCTATCCCACAGCTCCCCCACCCCCAACAAGTGTTATTTTCTTTTACCACTTTTGTCAATTTGACAAGTGAGGGAAGGAACCTCAAAAGTTAAATTTGAAATTCTCATTGTTAATGATGTAGAGCACTTTTTAATCTGATTGTTTTCAGCTTGCATTTCTTTCCTATTTAAAACAACCTGGATCCTTAACTTTAGGCTCTAGCTTTACCAACTGCTCCTTTTTGCCAACAGAGCTAAGGGTAGGGATAGGGGAAGGGTGGGAAAGATTTGGGGAGTGAGGTAAAGCTGCTAGTCCCACTCTAAGTGTAGGACTGGAGGTACTGAGCCCTTGCAGACCGAACAGGAGCCTCCAATACTTTCATCAAGGTGGTACCACCCTCAGTGTGATGTGATGAATACGCTGGGGAGAAGTTAGATATGAGATTACCACAGCTTCAGTAGCAGCAGATGTCTGCTTTGGTATCCCATTATGAAAAGGAAGAGGCACTAAAAAGGGTTTCTGGTTCTGGTATCAATTTAGGAAACACTCATGTCATGAATTCTTTCCTGTAAGGCCAGTGTCTTGCTTTCATTAAGTGGGTTGGAGGAATTTACAATCCAGTACACCATAGATCAGAGAGAAACAGACCACCGATCCCCACTATTCGGCATCGGTGCACTCCCAAAAGCTTTATCTTGGCAAATAATCACCAACGAGGATGTCCTGGATGCATGCTCTCTGCTGGAAGTGTTAAGTATATACAGATGTCAGATCTCTTCCTTCCAAGAAAAGGATACTCAATAAATTATTCCATGTCATCCTCTAATCATTAGAAGATGAGACTGTCAAACTTGAGTCATGCATTTATTTGACATGCATTCTTTGGAGCAAGTCAGAACTGATCTTCCAACAATTAAGCTACAGAACACAAGGTAATCATTTCCCATTGATGTGTACCACATGAGATGTCTCCTCCCTAGCTTTGTTAACGAGATGATTGCTTGGTTCTTCCTGTGGTATGAAATAAAACTGGGCTCCCCATCAAGGGAACCTTCTCTATAACTCTCTACCACAGAATTTTTAAAAATTTTATTCTCTATTTTGAACTTAAACATCAAAAGAGGATTTTCACATACATAATAGCAGAGCATAAGGGGTGGATTACACACAAAACCATATTTTCTCCTTTAATATTCAGGATTGTGATTTTTGTGTTTCTTTTTTTTAAAAATAATTTGTTTTCTATTTATTTAACAGCATGACTAATTAACTGACCTGTACTTTCTCACTTGTGCTGATCTAAGGGTTTGGTGATACGCCATTTTCTCTTAGTGACTGCTTTGACTGTATTCCAAAAATCTTAACCCAGCCCAAGGGAGCAGAAAGAGCAATCAATTTGGCTTCCTTCAAATCAAATCTGGTGTTCTTCTTTAATCCTGCAATACTGTCCCTTCATTCTGCACAAGCTTGGAAGAACTGGCAGAAACCAAGAGCTAAAGTCCCTTTGTTCTGCAGCCATTAATCTATCATCCACTCCTACCCCCAAGGCTTGTAAATTCTCATCACTTTTACTCTCCCCTCTATCCCTGTATTAATTACCAGCTACACAGGAGTAAACTGTCCCTCAATTTTCTTGTGGTCCCATCCCCACCCCTCTCTCCTCCTCAACCTAATTCCACATTTAACCTTCCTTTAGAAGTATGAAGTCTTTCTCTAAATGACTTTATAGTTATTACTGCATTCTTATTCAATAAAGGATGTGTCTACTACCACTTCTGCCTTTCCGCATTTGCTTTGAGGTTTTTATGCCCTAGCAGCACACTGGTTCACTTCTGTAAAGGAGCCATAAACAAAGGTAAGAAATATGTATCATTTAATATGTACATTCCTTTCAACTGCCATTTAGTACTCACCAGTGGCCTATCATTATTTAACTTTTGAAAAATTATCTTTAAGTCCTTAAATTTTTTCTTCCTCTATCTTGTGAAATTTGTCTAGTTCTAAAGTGAGTACACTAAACTTAACAGTTTAGTTTTCCATTTCCTCCTGTTATTTGATTAACTCATGTGTCATGTACTTAGACCCAATGCAGGTCAGCTGACATCAGAAGCATCTAATAGCTTTCTCTCTGCACAAGTACCAACCAGGAGGTAGTTCCAATCCCTGCTACATCCCAGAAATACCCTGAGTAGGTTTCAAGCATTTTGCTTGTCTTGGGCTTTGAGGCCCCCTAGTGTAAGATGCCCAGAGACTTTATTTCTTTCCACAGATAAGTCACCTGGGACAAACGAGTGAGGGACCTGGACCAGTTTTCTTTTTTTGTGGCTGGAGGGGAGAGCCGGTTTCAGGACTTGGAGAGCCCTGAGGTATAGACAAGACCTACTCTGGAGTCCTTGTACTTTTTTCCTGAAGCTCTGCTTGTATTTAATTTGAAATTTTTCTCTTCATCTGGGTTTACCTTTAGGAGTTCTCTTAGCCCACAGTAGTTAGTATGTTGGATTAATCCCAAATCTCTCTTCCTTCTCTTAGCCCAATTCCTAGAAAAAACCATTTACATTCACTGCCTCCATACCCTCTCTTCCTCCAAAACCCCTTTCATGTTAGATGGACCCTTCATGTAACCACCTCTCCTAAAAATCTATTTAACTTTTCTCGGGACTCCAATCAAACCTAAATTAATGATAGTTTGTTAAAATACTATAAAATTATGCAAGGATGATTTCTGAGAAAAGAATATATAATCAGAGTTCTTCACAGAATCTTAAGTACAATACCTAACCTAAGTAAATTGAATGACTGCACAAGTTCAAATTAATGAATTTATTAATTTATACCAAAAATTACATCTAATTAATGAACAGCTAAACTTAATAAAATGCAGAGAAGACTTTTAAAGTCACTAACAATAAACCCAATTCTAAAATTTAGTGAGAAACTTACTTCACCCCCTCAGTTTAATTAGTAAGATGGGATAACAGTCTCCTGAACATTTTTTTCAGGGTTATTATGAAACCCCACCAGAGCAGGTTATTTATAAAGTATCCTTGGCACTTAAAAAACTGTATAAATCATAGATTTCATTTAACCACTCCAGTACAAAGGTCCAAGAGTCCGTTCAACCAAGTAAATATTGGTTTCTTACCAAGTCCGTATGTTTTCCGGCCTTCACTGTGGGCGGCACGGAGCTGAGCCACCAAATCTGCACTGTCGTAACCGGCATTGTCAGCTATAATTGTTGGCAGCTATACAGAGAAATGAGCAAAGAGTGAATACTTGCTTCACTATAAGACAAGTCCATTTGTCTTAGTGAATTAACATACCTTCCTATAACCAGTAAGTTAAGAGCTTAGAAACACAAAATTCCTTCTCTCTCTAAACAGGACAGTCTTCCTTCTTAGTTATTAAACGTCTTGTAATATTGATGAAAACACTGGCTACAATTTAAAAATTTAAAAAACAACATGAAAACAATGCTACTCCCATAATACATGACTTACCATTCTCAAAGCTTTAGCAAAAGACTCCATTGCAACAGCTTCTTTGCCTGGTGTTCTGATAGCAAGCTCTGTAACAGCGTGGGCCATTAGCATCTCAGAACAACCTAAAAATTAGAGAAAAATTCCTACTATTCTTTTCTTTAAATACAGGGCCAGTAAGTAATGAGTTTATCAGATGAAACTATCACTTAAAATATTTTGTAAAATAGTGTTGAAAAAAATCAACAGAAATAAGTCTCCAACAAGATATACTAAAAAAAAAAAAAAAGACATGCACAAATCTAATTGTTACAATTCTGAAGAAAACAACATAAAATACTTGGGAACAATATACACTACTTACCACCACCATAAACAGTTCTAGAATCTTTCACAGTCTGAGCAAGAACACAAAGAGCATCATGCAAAGATCTTTCTGCTTCATCCAAAATCTGCTGTGTGGCACCACGCAGTACAATGGTACAAGCCTCACCTAAGAATAGAAAACAAAAGAATCAAATACCCTTTAAAAAAATTATTTTCCAAATTACATGTAAAAACAACTTTTAACAATGAGTTCCAAATTCTATGCCTCCTCTTGCCCCGACCTAAGCCAATAGAGGTTATACATGGGCAATTATGTGAAACGTGGAAACTCAAAATGAGACAAAGGAAAGAAAAGAGAAGATGGAGAGAGAAAAGAGGGAAAATGAGACAAAGAAAAGAGAAAATGGAGAGAAAGAGGGGAAAAAGGAATGAAGAGGAAGGGAAAAACACAATGCTTCAGCCTGCATTCAGATGCCACCAGTTTTTTCTTTGGAGACAGATAACATTTTCCATTTTCAGGCCTTTAGAATTGTCTAGGGTTACTATATTGCTAGGAATAGTTAAGTCATTCACAGTTGTTCATCAAGGTATAACATTGTTGCTGATTGTGTAAACTGTTTACCCAGTTCTGTTCATTTCACCCTGCATTAATTCATGTAAGTCTTTCCATGGTTTTCTGAAACCATACTACTTGTCATTTCTTACAATACAACAGTAATCCATTACAACTATGTACTACAACTTGTTGAGTCATTCCCCAATTGATGAGCATTCTCTCAATTTCCAATTCTTTGCCACCACAAAGAGAGCTGCTCTATTTTTGTATATATAGGTCTTAATCCCTTTCTTTTTTTATGCTCTCTTTGGGATATAGACCTAGTAGCAGTATTGCAGTTTTACAACAATTTGGGCATACTTCAAAATTGCTCCCCAGAATGTGTTAGACCAGATCACAACTCTGTCAACGATGTATTAGTGTCTCAGTTTTCTCACCTACCCCCAAATTTGTCATTTTCCTTTTCTATCATTAGTCAATCTATATGTATGAAATGTTACATCAGAGTTGGTTTAATGCACATGTCTCTAATCAATAGTGATTGAGAATATTTTTTCATGTGATTTCTAAAAACTGCCTATTACTATCGGTGGACCATTTTAACAACTGGAGAATGACTTGTCTTCTAATAAACTTGACTCAGTTCTCTATATATTTGAGAAATGAGGCCTTTATCAGAGATATTTGCTGGAAATTTTCCCCTCAGTTTTCTAATTTTCTTCTAATTTTCGTTGCATTAGTTGTTTGTGCAAAAACTTTTAAATTTTATATAATCAAAATATAAATAAAGTTATATTTTATGTAATCAAAATTATCCATGTAATGCTCACTTGTGCTGTCATTTGGTCCTAAATTCTTCTCATCCATAGAACTGACAGGTAAATTATTCCATGCTGTATTGTCCTTTCTGTCAACCCTATTTTGATGTTATGTTGCTATATGGTGTAAGATGTAGGTCTCTACCTAGTTTCTGCCATACTGTTTTCTAGTTTTTCTAGCAGTGTTTGTCAAATAGTGAGTTTCTGTCCCCAAATTCTGGATCTTTGGTTTTATCAAACTATGGTCATTTACCACAACGTACCATGTACCTGAACCATTGTACTGATTCACCGCTCCAATTTCTTAGCTGGTACCAGACTGTTTTGATGTTCATAGCAATAATCACCATTATAATACAATGTGAAATTTGGCACAGCTATGCCACCTTCCTTCACTTTTTTCGTTGATTGCCGTTATTCTTAACCTTTTGCTCTTCCAGATGAATTTTGCTCTTATTTTTTCTAGCTCTATAAAAATATTTTTGGGTAGTTTGATTGTATGACACTAAATAAGTAGTAGCAAAGTCAAATAGAGATTGATCCAGTAAACCCGGAGGTCACTTGGAAAGCCACATATTAATATTACTCATATTCTATTGCATTTTTATTTATTTTGTTAAACATTTCCCAATTACATTTTAAACTGGTTCTACTCTACTCAAAAGTGTGGCAGGTTGCAATGTGACCTACTGACAATGTGTTTGATACCTTTGGTCTTAATTTTAAGTCTGCTGTTTTTTTGAGATTGAGCTCAAACAGACAATTAAGAATTTCCCCATCTTATTTATATCAAAAATTACATCTAATTAATGAAGTTAAACTTAATAAAATGAAGAGAAGACTTTTAAAGTCACTAACAATAAACCCAACTCTAAAATATAATAAGAAACTCCTTCATCACCTCAAGTATCGCCACCTCTAAGATCTTTCTTCCTCTATTTCCTTTCACATCTACTTAACTTTGGATCAAAAGTCCCATCCAAAAGTTACCCTTAACACACTTTAGGCTAACCCAGTACCCAAAGCACACATCTTCACAGCTGTTCATCCACACACAAGCTTTTCCATTTCTCATAGCTAAGTTTGAGGCAAAAACTAAGATTAAACAAAGCCCCTGGGTTCCTTCTTCCTGATTTCCACATGCAAACAAAAACCTCTTTCCCAAAGAAGAAAGTGCTAACGTTCTACTCTGTTTTGTGGAAGAAGAGTCCTCATTCGTTCCCTTTGTCATTCTTATCTCAAACTCAGGACTCAAAGTTTAAAATATCCCTATTCCTTTTGGCAGCACAGAAAATAGAACTAGTGCTGTAGCAGACAGAACACTGGGCCTGAGTAAAAGCAGAACATCACCCCTGGACTCAGAACTGGGATGATCCGAGTTCACATTCTATCTGTGGGATAGGACTGAAACTGAGTTTCAGTTTCCTCCTTTGTAAAATAGGAATAACAGAACTTTTCTCATAGGATTTCTGTGAGAATCAAACTAGCAAAATATGAAAAGCTCCTTGTAAACCTAAAAATCCTATGTCAATGTTAGCTATTACTACTATAAACAGTGTCTAAGAAATAGTATTATCAACACCAAAACTTGTTTATCCAGCTTGCAGGAAAAAATACAAGAGATGCCTTATTAATTACATAACTGAATGACAATTTCTAATAAGCTATTCAGAGCAATGATCTTTGCACTGTCATGCAGATAGCCCACATAAGGTGCTCTCCAAAGATAAACACTTAGTAAAATGGAACATTTCAATCATTGATTCTTCTGATGGACAAGTAATTAAAACGGATATGGTTTTATTAATGGAAATGAAACATTAACAGCCGCCTTGCTAACTGCACTCCAAGGACAGTTAAGGCTTTTCTATTTGGCCCAACAGCTGAAAACTCCTATGTATTGCCTTAATCTATATTGAGAACAAGGATTATCTCTGCTTTTCTATTTGTATCCCCAACATTTACTATACTGTTTTATACAATAACCAGTTATTTTTTAAATCATTCATCCCCAACACATATTTAGTGATGTCTAAAATCAGTGAATATCCAGAAAGTCAGGAGTAAATGAAGATTTCTTAAAACTAGAAGATATACAATAGCAAAAATAGAAATAATATAATGAAAAATTTTCCCTCTGAACATATTCAAGTGTGAGAAATCAAGTTATTTAAACTCTTTGGGCTTTAGTATCCTTTCTTGAAGTCATCTTTAAGATGAAGGGAATCATACTAAATTTTTTCTAAAGTTTCTTTCAGCTCCAACACTGTTTCAGTTTATGGCGAACTATATACAACTAGCATGGTAAGGGAATGGAGAAAGGAGAAAGGGAAAAAGAGTTAAGAGTCTAAGACAGGATTCACTTTCACTAGGGGAAACTTACTGCCAAATTAAGCTATCCTATACTTCAAAAACCCAAAGGCACTTGTAAGTACAGTTTCAATGGAATATTCATTCATATCTTTGCCAAAATCCCAAGATACTTCAGCACAGTTACAACTAACCAGAAAAAAAAAAAGGTAATGTCAGAGGTATCTCTGTAGGACCTCAGCTATTAAATGGCCTCTTTGCTGAGAGGCCCTCAAAAGAATCCAATATTAAAAATCCTCAATTATGCCAGGACCTACAAAATGGGAGAATGTTATCAAGGGGGGCAAGTTGAAAACTAAGGGAAACTGACCATCAGCATAACTCACTATGGTAAATGGGACAACCAGTAAGTCTTAGTTCTAGTTCTAGGCTAGTTCTTTCTATCTCTGCAGAGCAGGGACTGTCCCCAATATACCAAAAATAGACACATTTTTCTTTCAAACCACAAGAAACGATATATGAGGTCCTGAAAAAGTTCAAGCCCTTTTTGAAGTACATACTCTTTACGCTACTGGCAATAAGGTACAACAAAAGTACATAAATATTTAAATCAAGAGGAGATGATTAAATTTTTGACTGTGTTACTATTGCTCCAATTTCCTTATTTGTATAAAAGAGCTGGAGAGAGATTGGACTGTTTGTTCTCTCTTCTAGTCCTAAATCCTAGAATACATCCTAAAGCAATGTTATAAGCATACTGTTTATTGCATTGCATACAATAGTTAAAGGATCCCTGATTTCATCAGGGAAGATGCTTTCTCTTTGAAACAGAATACAGTCCTTCATCTTAGGCTTTTAAGTTGCGTTGACTGAAAAAATTTATCGCCTTGTGACCAACCTGAAGATGATGAGACTCAAGAAGACCTGAACTCAAGTAACTGTGTGACTACAGACAAATCTCAAATGACTTCCTTTTCTGTAAAACAATACAGTTCTGCTTCACATAAATTCGCACTATCCAAATCTGATACTCTACACATAGGCTTCAGCTTCATGGTGCCCTGGGCCTTGAAGCTGCTCTGATTTACGAAAGAAGGCAGAGCCAAGTGGAGTCCCTTGAGGAGATGGAGAGGTCTAGGTCTGCGTAAAGGTCCCTTGACATGAAGTGAGAACTGGCTATACCTGTATATTGACCCTAGAGAGTTTTGGTAAGGGCTGAAATGAGAGAATGTACATAAAATGTCACTTATTTAACAAACAATGATGCTCGTGTTCCTAAATGATCAAGAAAACATCTTCCATTATGTTCTTCATACAGGAAAGTGGTTTTTATATGTTTTAAAAACATAGATTCTTAACGTAAGGTCAACAAATTTTTATGTTCTGATAGCTTTAGTCCAACACAATTAGTTTCCTTTGTAATCTCGTGTATTTTATGCATTTAAAAATATGATTCCGAGGAGTCCACAGGTTTCACCATACTACCAAAGAAGTCCAGGACACAAAAAAGGTTAAAACTCTTGGTTAGGAAAGATAATCAAAAAAGGTTAACCATCAACTAATTTCATCTGCCTGGAAAATTAAAAAAAAATTAAACCACCCCAAGTAATTGTATGCACAGTGGGCTTTAAAACTGCCTTACACTTTAATACAAAGCATATGTAACCACAACACCTTAACTTCTATAAGACCCTCTGATCACGCTCTTAGAACATATGCATTACCCAGTGCTACTCCCGAAAAGTGGATGAGCTTGTCTTCTCCAATCATAACCTCTTCAATAAGTTTGCAGCTTCCCAGCTTCACCAGTTCTGGGTGATCAAAAGTGGAGGCGATCTCACCACCTATAAATGTAAATGTGCACTGATTCAATGCATGGCAGGTCGAGCCCTCCCAAATGTGACCCATCACAATAGGAAGTGTCATTGGTGATCCCAGCAGCCCCTCAGTTCTCCTCCTTTCCTGGCTGTTGGGAAACCTGGACACTGTTCTTTATCGTTCCCCACACCCTGTGTTCTGACCAGGCTTTCCCGACCCTGCTCATACTTCTATTTGCTCTCCACTAGGAACTCCTGACAGCCTGTCCCAGGACCTGCTCTCTACCATCTCATCAGTGACTGAAGCAGGATGCCCAGGTCTGCATGGCCAGCCCCAGCCTCTTTATCCTGAGCTCCATTTCCACATCACTAACTACCTACTGGACATTTACAAATGGTCTTCCCAGAAGCATCTCAAGCTTGACATGTCCAAAACAGAACTCACTATCTTTCCTGCCAAGCCTACTCATCTTTCTTACATCCTTATTTCCTTCAAAAACAATAGTCATCCTCTTAAAAGTCATTCAAAGTTGGTAAACCAACCTCAGTGTCATCTTCAACCTCTCATTCTCCATCTCCCAAATCTAATCAGCTGCCAAGTCTTGTCAATTCTACCCCCACATCTCTCCGATCACCCCCTTCCCAATCCTCTTATGCTTGACAAGGTCAGACCTCTCACCAGGACTCTGTAGCAACTTCTTTATTGGCTTTCCTAATGGGAGGCAACTGCTGGTAAAGTGGTTAGAAGTAATGCTCCTGGAGCTGAAAGAGCTGAGTTCAAATTCAACCCAGACGCTTACTAGCTGGGTGACCCTGGGCAAGTCACTTAATCTGACTCCGCTTTCTCACCTGTAAAATGGGGGTGATAACAGCACCAGCCTGTCGGTGCCTCTGCGGCAATACTGAGTAGTGTTGAGAGGGTCAAAGGAAGTAACATTTCTAAAAAGCTCTTAACATGCGAGTTATCTACCCTAATGGACATGACACGTAAGCCTCCTCACCTAATCTTCCCCTTTCCAATAAACCCTTCTCATACATCTTAAGTCAACAGTTCTCAAACTTCAGTTCAGGAAGGTTGAGGAAGTCAAAACTATTTTCACAAAATATTTGGATGTTTCAAATTTAACTTAATTATCAATAAATAAAACCCACAAAACCCACCTCAATAATTTTAAGAGTAAAAAGGGGTCCTATAACTAAAAATTTGAGAATCATTAGCCTAAGTGATAGTTCTAAAAATACAGCTGTAATAAGCATGTCACTCTACTAACTCAAAAACTTCCAGCGGTTCTCAATAGTGAGCCTAGCCAGGATTTTTATCCTAGATCAATAAAAGATACATTTGTTAAAACGCTCTTCTTACATTCAAGACACTGACAACCTTCCACAATCTGACACCAACCTATTCTTTGATGGTTATTCCATATTACCCCACTCTTCACATACTCCACAATGCAATCAAACTGGCTACCTGCTGTTCCTCACACCCAGCCTTCTGTCTCTTCTCGACCCTCAGGCATGGACAAACCCTCTTCCCTTCCCAACATGCTCCTTGTAGAATGCATAGCCTCCTTCAAAATTCAGCTTATGAGAACCTCTCACATGTGGCCTCTGCTAACCCTAGCTACTACGTACCTCCAAAACAAAACTATTTCCAGTTTTTCTTTGTATTTTATGCTTCTTTACATGCAGATATCATCTCCTTTGACACACAAGTTCCTTAAGGCAAATGATTTTGGTCTTTGTAAATTCAACATCTGGCACAGTGCCAGATATATAGTATGACTGTTAATAAGTGTTTACTGATTGGTCATTTATTTCCCCTGATTCCAATATTGATACTATTTTTTAGAACAAGTAAACTTAATGCATTTGGAATTTAATATAAATCTATACATAGGTGATTCCTTGCTTCCTTCTAATTCAATAAACATGAAATGCCTATTGTACCTGCCTGTGTCAAGCACTGAGTATGTACAATGATCAAAAATGAACACTCCCTGTTCTCAAGGACCTTACATTCTCCTTGGGTAATACATGTATACACGTAAGTAAATATAACATAATCTAAGGAGAGAGAATGCATTAAATGAGGCCTTCCAAAGAAGTGATGATATTTGAGCTTAGTCTTCAAAGCAGTTGGGCATTCTAAACGGTAAAAAATTGGGAAAATGGGGTGGGGAGATACATGCAGGCAGAATCCACCTAGAGAATTAAAAGCAAATTTTAATATTTGCATAAAAAACATAAACGTGAACAGTCCCTTAAAAGATTATAATATAGTCCAAATACACCTACAAATGTCTGTTTTCCATATCTGTACTGCTGATGCTACCACAGACAATTGAGAAATGACATTTAAATCTTAATCCATACCTCTACTTTCAGGAACTTTCAAACAAGTATTCAGAAATAAATATTTGTTGAATGATTAAAACAAAGCATGAATAAAGTTCATTATCTTTTCCTTACCTGTAACAAGGGCTAGGCGTTCCACACCTGCAAAGTCTGCATGTTCGATTGCCATGACACCAGCAGCACCAAATAACTGTTCAGGGTAATTATAAATCAGCTGCCTACAAACAAAAGAAAACTATGCTTTAAAAAAAACGATTTTCATTTACACAAGCATCAAATCACAATTATATAAAATGTATCCATATCAGAACCAAAACAAACTATCCTTATAATGAATATGTTTTTTCACAAGTCACCAAATATTTGACCTACAATTAAATGTAGGTTTCTCAAAGACATTGAATGACACTTTGCTTTCTTCCTAAGATACACTGCTTACCTTAGGTGATAAAATACAAAATCCTTCAATATCAATTCTTTGTTGAAAGACTCCCTTCGTTTTTTATATTCTTCCTCTACATATTCTCATTTTCCTGTCTAATTTTAAGTATAAACTAGAGCTGTAAACATACTCTTAACTCAATTATCACCATTTAACACATTTAAAGTTTTCCTCCTAAGCCTTCAATTTCCATAAATAATGAACCTTCAACGCATGTAATCATAGCAATACAATAGTAACATGAGGGTTGTACTGTAATTTCCTGTTTGCCTGATTTAAGATATAATGTACATAAAATTTCTTCCATAACACGACTTTCCCCACTGAGATTTTTCTCTTATGTGAAGGCTGGCAGAAGACACAGTAAAAGTTTAGAAACTCAGAAATGCATAAAATGTATGTAAAATATTCCATGTCAATGTTTTCTCTCTTAATACTACAAATATACCCAAATTTTACAATAAGGTATTGTCAACACCTCGTAAAAGAAAAAAATTGTATTTCTTCTCTGGTATGATGGGAGGGCCCCAAATTTTTTTTGCAAATTTTCCAGATCACAGGGTGTTCCCACACCCCTACTCCCCACAATGTTGAAGGGGATAACTGTAGAGATTATAAAGTTGGTGAAATAATTACTGGTCCTTCAAATCAAATACAAACCTGTTGATAAAGCAATTTATTCCATGCTTCAAGATGCGGTCAACTTTCTCCTTCATTTTTTCTTTTTCAGCCTGTTCTATTTCTGCAACCTTTGCTGTAGAGTCAACTCTAACTCGGGAACCAAATATCTAAGTAAAAAGGAAACAAAGTTACTTGGGCTATAAATTTCAAAGCATTATAAATGACAACTTTTATAAATGTAACATCACATACTTTTATTTTGTCTGTGTCCATCCCAGTATTTGCAATAAGAATTTTTGCATTTTCAATTCGCTTTGGTTGGTTTACTCCAATTTTCTTATCCAACAAAAAACCTTAAATGAAAAAAGCAAAAGGTAGTTGATTTGACTTCATGATGACTCTTGGATTCTACAGCTCTCATTACCTGTTCTTTAAAGTGAATCACAGTCCTACCATTTCAGACATCTGTTTGAGAATAAATGCACTCCTTTTTGTGTAGACCAAGCTAATACTGAGAGTAATACCAGCTGAGAAGGGGCACAAATGACTGGCTTAGCGCTTCATTAAGTGTCATAATGCCACTTTAAATAGGATTCGGTACCCAACTTTAAGCTATTAAATGAGTACCACAGGTTTCACAGAGAAATTTATCTCAACTCTGGGAAAAAAAACTCCAACAAATTGCAAGGCAAGTTACAATTCTTTTCAAAGGTTTATTATATCCACAGAAACCACGGAACATTAAGTGATCAGCACCTGATCCAAGAATTTCTTTATAATACTACAAACAGAATACCTTCATCTAAATAGGAATCTGCCAGACTTCCTCCCAGTTTCTTAATGATGTGTATAGCTTCAAGATTGCCAGACCCTTTCAGTCTAAGAACAGCTTCTACAGCTAACTTGGTAAAGTGGTCCTTGTGATGAGTCAGGAGCTTTGAGGACAACGTGGTTCCAGCAATGTTTATTAAATCTTCACGGAATGCAACTTCATCATAACTACATGAAAGAAAAGCATAAATGAAAACCACCTTTCATTTTCCAAGGAATGTTTTCAAAATTCATTTTGCCTTTCATACAGTATGTATCCCCCCATTTAATTACCAAAAGGATTATTTATGCTTCCTATTACTAAATGCTGATTTAAAGAAAACATTCTAAAGTACGAACCCATGATCAACTGTAGATAACAACAAAGCCTCTCTTGCTGCTTTTGTAGCTTCTCTCCAACCAGCAATAATGGTTTGAGGATGAATTTTTTTTGCAACCAAAGTCTCTGCTTCCTTAATTAAAAAAAAAAAAAGTTTAATAATAACCTCAATTACTCTGGAAAGGTTTTTTTTTTCTTTTTCCTCAGGTGAAGAGAACATTCAGTTTTGGTTAACTTCTCATATTAAAATAACACAGCAGTCAAAATGTTAAATTTAAAACTATTGTTTCTATTTTCCTCCTTGGATCTATGATTTCATTCATCTAGGGGAGCTTCCAAAATGTAAACCCTCTTGTCAAAGCAGATACTGCAATTTAGTCTTATAGAGCTGTTTACATTAGGTTAAGTGATTTTTCCATAGAGCCATAATGTGTCATAGGCAGAACTTGAATCCAGGCAGGTCATCTTGGTGGGCTCTCTATTCACTACATTAAGCTACAATCATATACCCACTTATAACACAACAGAAATTACTAAGACTGAACTTTCTTACCCTTAACAACTCAGCTGCTAACACAGTTACAGAGGTAGTACCATCACCAACTTCATCATCTTGAACCCTTGACATATCTGAAAAAAAAAATTAACTCATTTACCTAACTTGAAAATTCTTAATTTATCTGTTATTTTTTTTAAACAAAGAATGTTTTAGATGGACCTCCTAAATCTGACCCACTGCCTACGTCCCTCACATCTTGCAACTGACCTTGCATTTATCACTAAAATGCAATAAGCAATTTTTACCATCAACATCTATAAACTACCCCTAAAATGTAGAGACCTGTGCACAAAATAACTCACATCTTCCACCCCTGAGAAGCTTAAATTCTAGAACTTATCTTATGGATCTAAATTAAATCTAACTTTTATAAAACATCTTATGTCCAGGGAAGTAACTACTAAGGTACTAGAGACACAAAGATGAAAAAACCTGAGTCTCTGACCTCACAGAACTTACATTACAGTCCACTGGAAAAGTACCATACATATAAAAGGTAACATGAAGATGCTATAAAGTAATACAAAGTAGTTTTAAGAACAATAGGTGAGACTGAGAAATGAATGCTTCAAGTAGGAAGTAGAACTGGCACTGTTCTGTAAAGGAAACTTAAGAGATTACAGAAATTGAAGAATTGCATCCCAGACTCTGAAGAGAAGCACTTAAGGGACGGAATGTGTTATCTGTCATCAAACCAACCTCACTAGAATGTAGACTACACGATGAAGAGTAACATGAAATATGAAAAGACTGATGCAAATCAGACTGTAACAGAGCTTTAAATGCCAAGCTGAGATTTCTGCATCTTATCCTAGAAGGAGGATGATGGGGAACAGAAGAGTCTCCATACAAACTGTCTTTCTAGTATACATAACAAATAAATATGTACATAATACATAAATAAGTATATAAATATGTATATAACAAATATCTCATATTTATTTGTTATATACTTATTATGTGCTTGTCTCCTGTTAGAATATAAATTACTTAAGAAAAGATCATTTCATTCTTTTGTTTGTATGCCCATCATATTGCATATTTTAGGTGGCAAATAAAATCTTCTTGATTGACGATTAAAAAAAATTGATAAGGCATTTCATAGGAGTCATAGTCAAAATATAAATATATTGTCAAAAGTTCTCTCTAGACTTACCGACTAAAACTTTGGCTGCTGGGTTGTCAACACCAATAGATTTTAAAATGGTTGCACCATCATTGGTGACCATAAGGGAAGCATCTCTTCCACTGCTTAGAAGAATTTTGTCCTGGAGGGAACAAATTTAGTTTATAATTTACCAAAACGAACAAACCCATATCCTTTACTTTCAAACATTAAGGCAAAAATTACTTTGTAGAAAAACTCTTTTCAATAGTGTTTTAATAGTATATAATTTTTTATGAACACAATCGTGCATCATAAAACCCACTATTAAATTTAAACTACCCCATATCATTCTGAAAATCTGTTAATGTTTCCTATTTTTCTTACCATGCCCTTGGGTCCTAAAGTGCTCTTTACCAAGTCTCCAATGGCGATGGCACCAATAAAAGAAGACTAAGAGTTAAAAAAGAGAAACACCAAATTACTAGGAATACTCAAAGTGATAATTCAGAAAATAAAATTATAGTAGTGGGAAAGCAGACTTACCAAACGGGCTGTTTCCGCCCTTTCTTCGTCAGCACCAGCCTTGAAGATGTTCACAGGTGCAAGCGAAAGGGATGCCTAAAAACAAAACCCAGCACCAGGCACGGTGAAATTTTATAGGTACACGTGTAAAAATGTAAAATGTATAATGTAACATGCAAATTATGTAAAGATTAAAATGCATTTAACATATCTTTACATTAGGTATACGTATACACATAAATAAAACGTGCACATATATTTACATATATTTTTGTCTGCTGAAAAAAACAAAAAATTTCCGATGTTTTCCTGTACATAGACCCGCTTTTATCGCGCCAATGCGCGGCAGCAGCCCACACCGTCATCAAGTCCAACCAGTCATTATCAGGTATTTCTTTTGGGCTCGGAAGCTAACGTAATGTAATGTAATTAGCGGAAGACGACAGCGGCTGCTGGCACCGTCTCCCCGGGGGGGGGGGCGGGGGCCAGCTCATACATCACGGTCCACCAGGTTTTCCCGGGAGGAGAGCGAAAGCGTAAGAACTGAAAGCGCAACGAGTACAACGCGAAGCACCCACCGCCGTGGGGCCCGGGGCCCAGCTGGGGGGGGGGTGCCCGGGCACGGGGCCCCGCTCCGCGCCCCGGGGCTGCAGGCCCCGCCTCCCGCACACACGCCGCCCTGGAAGCTTCTTTCCTCCAGGCCCGGCCCGGCCCGGCCGCGGAGCGCGGGCAGTGGGGGAGGGACCGCGGGGCCGGGGGCCCCCTCAGGCCAAGAAGCCGCCGCCCCGCACCCCGCTGCGCAGACCCACTCGGCCAGCAAGGCCCGAGGCGGCCGGGCCGCGCCCGGAGCGGGCCCGAGATAGGCCACACAGCAGCCATGTGCGGGGAGGCTCCGGGCCCGCGCGGGTCGCAGAAGGAGAGGGAGGCCATGGGGGGCGGGGGCCGCGCGGGAGTCCAGGCCTCCCCGAGAAGGGGTGGCGGAGCCGAGTCGGGGCCTCACCATGATTCCGAAATCGCGGCGACCACTTCACAGGCCCTCTCACAGTCCGCCCGTGTCAGGTCTCTGGGACAGGAGGACGAGACGGACGTGACGTGCCGGAAGCCGCCGGAAAAGGAGCGGCAGCGGGCGCGCGCGGCCCCGACACCGGGCCGGCTGCGGCCATTAATAATGCCTTGCCCCTCGACCAACCCGCGGAGAGAAGAGAGGGGAGGAAGGGTGGGGCTAAAGACGACCTCTTGGAGTGAGGCATTATGGGATTTGGAGTCTGACGGCCGGGGAACAAAGGGAAACCTTGCTGGGCAATTGCTATAGCAACAGGGTTGGGGCGGAGAAGGACGCTCATTGGTAGATGTCTCCCGAGAGGCTCCGCCCAGAGTCAGCCCGTTCAGCCTTCTGCGCACGGCTCTTAAAAAAAGAAACAAAGTGACTTTAATGTTTGGACACCGAATCATGTACTTTCGGTAAACGACCAGCCGGACCACGCCCTGAAATAAAAACTGCTAGTTAACAGATTTTTTTTTATTTTCACTTTCCCTAAGGTTGTTTTCATATAGAAAAGCAGCGAAATCAAATGACGTCAACACACATTTATTATGCGCCATTTATGTACCAGGCACTCTGCTATGCACAGGAGATTAAAAGAAAGGCAAAGGGGAGGCAACATGCAAATAACTATGCATATGTAAAAAGTAACTACCAGGTGGTGTCACTCAACGAGCATTTATTAAGCACTTACTGTGTACATAGTGGGGGCGCAGCTAGGTGGGACAGCGGATTCAAGTGCAGAAACTGTTGTTAGGAAGAGTCATCTTTCTGGGTTCAAATCTGGCCTCGGACACTTACTTAGCTGTGTGAACCTGGACAGGTCACTTCTATCCACCTACCCTGTTTGCCTCAGTTTCCTCATCTGTAAAAGGAGCTGGAGAAGGAAATGGCATCTCCAGTGTGTCTGCCAAAAAAATTACAAATGGGGTCCCAAAAAAATCACGCAGGATTGAATACTATAATATCATAATTATATAACAATTATACATAATAAATATAATTGTATATACATAATAAATATACTAATAGAATAGATACAAGAATTACTAGTACTGTCAGTCAACAAGCATTTATTAAGCACCTACTATATGAAAGGCTCTGTGCTTGCCACTGGAGATACCAAGAAAGGCAAAAGATAGTACTTGCTCTTAAGGATTTCAGTCTGATGAGGGAGACAATTATGTATAAACAAAATATATATATATATAGACATATATGTGTGTATGTCTATATATACATATCCATACATATATGTAGAGAGAGACGGTGGGGGGGAGGGAGAGAGAGAGAGAGAGAGATTTCCAGGCATGGAAGAAGGCCAGTGAAAATGGGACCTGTACTGGGAAATGGAGTCTCCTGTGAGGAGTCCAAAGAGCTGGGTGACACTGGATTTCAGAATATGTGGGGGAATGAGAAATAAGATGACTAGCAAGGGAAGAAGAGGCTAAGATAGGAAGAGTTTTAAAAGCCAAACAGAGGATTTCATATATGATCCTGGGGGTCATTCAGAACAGGAGGGGGGTGTGTGTGTGTGTGTGTATGTGTGTATGTGTGTGTGTGTGTGTGTGTGTGTGTGTGTGTCTGTGTCTGTCTGTGTATCACCTAACCAGACCTGCACTTTAGGAAGATTACTTTTTTTTTTATTTTAAATAAATTTATTTAACTTTTTACATTCATTTTCACAAGATTTTGGGTTCCAAAATTTTCTCCCCATTTGTCCCCTCCCCCCTCCCCGATACACTGGACATTCTAATTACCCATATCAACAATCTGCCCTCTCTTCTATCCTCCCTCCCTTCCCTTACCCCACCTTCTCTTTTGTCCTGTAGGGCCAGATAACTTTCTATTCC
>CM053770.1:199400248-199510429 GCA_028658325.1 Potorous gilbertii | reverse complement strand
CTATGGTTTGTGAGGCTACATGTGGCCTTCGGTGCAGCCTTTTGACTGAATCTAAATTTTACAGAACAAATTCTTTAATTAAGGGGATTTGTTCTATGAAGTTTAGATTCAATCAAAAGGCTGCATTTGAGTACATAGTCTTCAAGGACATGTAGCCTTGAAGCTGCAGGTTCCCCACCACTGATCTGAGATAGAAATCATACAACTTTAAAAAAAAAAAAAAAGGAAGACATCAAATTTTGTACACTCTGTTACTGAGTTGACTTAGATTCCTGGGAGAATTTAGTAACAGCTCATTAAAGATGTTGCTGAACAACTGGAAAGGGAAAGGGTGATAACAGAGAGAAAGAGCATGACCCCTCTCAAGAGGGTAATAGTGCTGATTTTGTGTGAGAAGTGTATGTTCATCCTTCATTGCCGAAGACCATGCCATCAGAGAAATAATGACATGACTTGCACTTGACTGTTTTGAGTGAGGGTGGGCTGTGCACGTCACTAGCCTCACTTCTCCTCCAGAGTCATCTGAATCCAATGACCAGATATTCAACAGGATGACTGGAGATGATCCAGGATGAGGCAACTGGGGTTAAGTGACTTTCCGAAGGTCACACAGCCAGTGAGTGTCAAGTGTCTGAGGTGAGATTTGAACTCAGGTCCTTCTGACTCCGACACTGGTGCTCTATCCACTGCACCAGCGAGCTGACTAATAGTGCTGAAACAGGGACAGGGGAAACCAAGAAAAGTCTTGTGGAAAAGGTGGTAGCTGAGCTTTGTTCTGAAGGAAGAAGGCAGATATTCTGTGAGCTGGAGAAGTGAGATTTCAGAGAAAAGGAACCACTTGTGCATGGAAAAACATAGAAGGTAGAAGATAGGAACTGGAATGCCCTGGATCAGGAATAGTTAGCAAGTCTATCTGAGTGAGAAAGTGAAGCAGTGTGAAAAGAGTGGAAAGGTTACATTATTCTGTATTAAAAGGGGTAAAGGAGGTTTTTTTCCTTTTTTCTAAAACCAGAAAACAATTTAAGTCAACTTAATGGGATTATAGGACAGCCACATGATGAAAGGAACTGACTTCCAACTCAAGAACATGAATGAAAAAAGCCTTTATTAAGTGCTCATATGCTAAGTATTATTCTATATGCTACGGAGCAAATAGGTATAGAACTTTTTTGTTTTCTTGACCAAGGAGAAAAAACCTTGATGCTGGAAATGGCAGAACAAAAAGAATTATCAGAAAGATGACATCCAAAATAAGTAGGTAAGGGAATACCTCCCTGCCCTTAATGAAGGACATCCTTGGGTTCAAAAACTGGCAGTGAGATTGAGACTATTGGAGATACTTCAAAGAGCATGAAAGAAAGGGGAAGTACCACAAGATTGGAGACCAAATGTCCAAAAAAGGGAAAAGAATACATTCAATAAGTTATAACCTAGTGAACTTGACTGTGTAAGACCTTGGAAAGCTCTAGAACAGATCATTTAAAGAGATGGTTGCTAATCTAGAAAGTCATAATGGCAGAGAACCAACATGCCTTCATCAAAAAATAGGTCAAGCCAGACTAACCTCATTTTCTTTCTTGACAATATTACTAAATTAGTAGGTGAGGGTTGCAGCTATTATTTGACTACATAAAATCTCTTACACTATTCTTTGTGGAGAAAATGGAGAGAAATGGATTAGACAATGAATATTTTGATGCCTGAAAATAGTAAGAAAATAACTTTGCATTAACAACAGCTAACATAGGAGTTTAAAGCAAGTTTACCAAAGGGATTTGGTGGTTTTGGAAAGAAATTAAACTCTCATAAAAACAAATCACCTTAATGCCTCATTTTTATGTGAATAGTTTGAAGGTTTAAAGGGGCAAAAAAGGAATTTATTAAAACTGGAAAAAATGTGAGCACAAGAAAAATTGTTTCAAGGTCAAATGAGATGGAGGGAAAACTTTATTGAGAACTCAGAGCTGCAGGGGGTTATTATAGTCTCTCTGTTTGCATATATGTGTTTTAAGGGATGGGTGGATGGTGTGTGTGTGTGTGTGTGTGTGTGTGTGTGTGTGTGTGTGACATACACACAAAAAGAAAGACAGAGATCACATGTAACTATTTGGCAACCAAGATTAAAAAAGGATTGACAATTTCTGAGAGCAAGTTTGGTGAGTTATGGTTACCTTCTAAGTAAAAGATGAGTCAAGAGAACCAGGAGGCTCTGACCTAAACCACTGAAATATACAGGAGAAAAAAGAAAGATAGAGGGAATCTAGGAAGCTGAAGCTGAAGCCTAAAGAACCTGGCAAAATATTTAGCAGGCAATGAAGACCAGCTTTGTGCGGAGCTGTTGGAAGAGACCAGCACCAGGAGCTGACAGAAAGGTTTCAGCGATTGGAGAAAGGCTTGACCTCACTGGACCACAGTTTAGTTATCCAAAGTACTTACTGCTCTTGGCCAGCACACTTCCTCCCACTCCTATCCAAAATGTGAGAAAAGTAAAAGGGAAAGGGAAGTACTACAACTGTTTTGCTAGGTTAGAAGATCTGGCTAGGCTGATTTACTTTGCCTAGAGAGTCAAAGTGAGCTGTTTGACGTGAGCTCTGTTTTACTGGTCAACGTGGCAAGATATTGGTAAGTGAAGAGATGCCTGATTTTGGTACTGGTTAAGAAATAGAGGGATCCATTAGAGGAAAAGATTAGTACACCACATATAGGCAAATGAAGACAGAAGCCTCTTGTCTGATAAATTCAAAGATACCAGCTACTGGGGTAAAAACTCACTTGGCTAGCAGAAACTGCTAGGGCAATGAAAAGGAGTCTGGCAGAAACCTAGGTATAAACTAACATTTTACAACATGTGCCAAGGTAAATTCCAAATGAAAAACATAAATGGGGAAGATGGAGGGAACAAGCATTTATCAAGTGTTTGCTATGAGCTAAGCCCTGTACTTAAAGGCTTTATAAATATCTTATTTGACGCTTACAACGAAATTATTATTCCCCATTTTACAGCTGAGGGGAAGTGAGGCAGGAAGAGGTTAAATGACTTGGACAGGGTTTCACAGCTAGTACGTGTCTAAGGCTGAATTTGAACTCGAATTTTTCCCATTACAGGGCCGATACGAGTAAGTTAGAGAAGCAAGGATGAAATTACCTTTGACCTACAAATAGAAGAACCATAAGAGAACAGAAGGTAAAATAGGTAACTCTTAATTACCTAAAATGAAAGTTTTGGCACAAATGAAACCATTGCTGTTAAAAGTAAGGGAGAAGTGATAAATTAGGAATCTTCACAGCAAGTTTCTCTAATAAAGGCCAGTTTCCAAGATAAAGAACTCATTAAATTTTTAAGAATAAAAGTCATTCCCTAACTGATAAATGATCAAAGGATATGAACAGGTAGTTTTCTAAGGAAGTTTGATGTTGAGTCATTTCTTTGATTCTTTGGGACTCCGGATACTGGGGCAATTTGCTCCTTCAGCTCATTTTACACATGATCAGACTGAGGCAAACAGGGGTAAGTGATTTTTCCAGGGTCACAGAGGTAGTAAATATGTAAGGCTGGATTTGAATTCAGGTATCCCTGACTTTTTGTCTGTACACTCTCCACTGCACCACCTAATTAGAAATCTAAGTTAACCAATAGTTCCAAATCACTAATAATGAAAGAAATGGAAATCAAAGACTCTGAAAATTCCCCTTCCCATCCATCATATTGGTAAAATTGACAAAAAAGGAAAATGACGAATGTTGGAGGACTGTAAGAAAACAAACACATTAATTAATTGTTGGTGGAGCTGTGAATTAGTTCAGTGTTTCTAAAAAGTAATTTGGATCTATTCCCCAAAGTTGCTAAACTATAAGTACTCAATAATACCACCATAGGCCTGTGCTCCAAAGAGATCAAAGAAGCAAGGATTAAGTTAGGGCAATGGATAGTGTCAGATTCGGAATCAGGAAGACCTGAGTTCAAATACAGCCTCAGACACTAACACTGTGTGACCCTGGACAAGTCACTTAATCTCTTTCTGCCTCAGTTTCTTCATCTGCAAAATGGGGATAGTAACAGCATCTACCATCTAGAGTTGTTATGAAAATACAATGAAATGCTTGTAAAGTGATTTGTAAACCTTAAAGAGTCACATAAATGCTAGTTTTTTCCCTTTTGGTGGTAAAGAACTGGAAACTAAGGAGGTACCTATTAATTGGGGAATAGTTGAACAAATTATACTACATGAATATAGCAAAATACTACTGTGCTGGAGAAACAAGGGAAATGGAGAAACCAGGGAAAACTCATGAAATGACTGATACAAAATGAAGTGAGCAGCACTGGGAGGACAACTTACATAGATGACTAAAGCTTTGTAAAGATGACTGTGAAAGACAAAACTGGTCAATGCAATGATTAACCCAATTCCATAAGATGATGATAAAGCATGCTATCCCTCACCTGATAAGCAGTACAGCATGAGCTTTTTTTTTTTTTTTAAGCCAATGTGGGAATTTGTGGCATATTTGTTATGAGAGTATTTTTTAACTTCCTCTCCCTCATGGGGGTGGGAGGTATGAAAGACTTTTTTTGAAGAGCTCACTATACTGGTTTATAGTACCTAGTTTATGGCAATTCTCCAATTTAAACAAAACTGTTATCTAAATTAAGAGGTAAGGCCTTTCTCAAAGTTCATGAAAAGAGTCTATAATAAGAAAGAGCATGTGAATGTCTGATAGTTTATCCAGCCATAGAGTGGTGAATCTCAGCAGAAAAATGGCTTCATGTGGTGCAGATGTTCCTGAAATGGATCAATGACATCACAGTCTGTGGTCCGGAATTGGGAGTTAATTCCAAGAATATGAGTTTTTCTTTTATGTCTCCTGAACTGAAGTTCAGACTCCTTAAAAAGTTTTTGTGATAAAGGATAGCTTCCTAGGAAGAGAATGAGGGATAAAGGGGAAAATTAGGATGTCAAACAAAGGATATCAATTGTTTAAAAAGTTTAAACTCTTAATCCTAGCATTCAAGGGTCTCCACAGTACAGAAATATTCCCTTTTCAAGCTTATCTTATCCTACTACCCTCTACAAAGCTTCCAGGTGAGCTCCAGCTAAACTGTTACAACTCATCCATCCTGGCATTCTTCCCCCATGCCACATGCTCCTTTTGCCTGGAAGCACCTCCCCTGGTTCTTTCCCTAAACTCTACTAGCCTGGTGAACTTCTACCCAGCTTTTAAGAGCCAACTCAAATGGCATCTTTTTCTGGAAACATTTCCTGATCTGCACCCCTCCTACTGTCAAAAACATCTCCTCACTTAGACTTTTACATACCACTTTGCTTTCATGTGCACAAAACTCAAAATCTATGATCCTTTTTCACATATTGTACTGTAATAACCTGAGTCTTGTTTCCTACTATGTAGCATCCCCTTTGATAAGTCATTTCTACTCTGAGCCTCTCTTTTCTCACCTGTAAAATTAGGACTAAATTATCACTCCTATGGCTCTAAATACCATGATTTTGTAAGCTCCTAAATCCACTTAAAGAGAATTGAACCAATGAGCAGAAATTTCTATTAGATTTATAAAATCCTAAGATTTAAAAGGAAACTTTCTGTGTTTGTCTCATGTCCTTACTAAACGGTACACTCCCAGAAGACAAATAGTTTCTTATTTAAACGTTGTATCACTCTCTATCCTCCTGTCACACCCAAGTTGTGAGTCGTGCTCTGTAAACAACAGGTGCTTAAAAATATTTTTGGAATGTATTTTTTAGTTCTCCAGGGCCTATCTAAATTTACCGAACCTCAGAACATGCACTCATTCTTTGTTTCACACGTATTCTGTTCCAGTAAAGATCACAGAGCATGGGAAAGGAATTCTAACTTTGTGCTTTCTGTTTTTTATTGTGTCCTGTTTTTGTTTCTGAATGTTGATGGAATACATGTCAAGTATGTGTGAGCTCCCTCAAGGAAAGAGAAAATCTTTGTATCATCCACTTCTGAGCATAAAAGTTTCTACACAGATGACAGTCAAATGTGTCAAATAATGAATAATCTGCAGAACTGCATCACTACCAGGTCTATCCAAATAACTTTGGTCACTAGGCAGATGTGGCCTTGAACAATTTAAATTTTCCTTTTTATCAAATTCCCGATTCCCAAAAATAATGCTGTTGGCAGGGTTTTTAAAAACTGACCTTATTCCACCATAATATCACCATCATCATTTTCAACATGTACTAAGTGTCTACTACATACCAGGCACTGTGCTTTACCAAATATCTCATTTGTTCCTTCCAACGCTGAGAGGCAAATGCTGTTATTCTATTTTACAGCTGAGGAATCTAAGGCAGACAGAAGTTAAACGATTTGCCTAAGGTCATACAGGTAGTAGGTGTTTGAATTTGTCCAAAGTGTCTAAATTTGAACTCAGGTCTTTCTGGTTCAAAGCCCAGAAGAAGTCATACTGTACCACCTGAAATATTATCACTCTCAAGACATTGTGTACGTAGTTTGAAAATCTGTAGGGTACGTGTGTGTATGTGTCTATTCTTACACATACTTATAAAAGAATGGAAGTGAGCAATAAAACTTATACAGAATTTCTAAACACTATTGAGAAATCCAAATATAACAAAACCAATAAATTGAAACCCTAAGTCTTCAAGTAACCAAAATATTACTGTAAAAGTACTCTATTTTTAGGAAGGATAAGGAAAGTGATTTTAAATACAAACTCATAGCAGGTCTTACTTAACAAATATTTAGAAACCTAGAGCTTTAAAAAGGGCTATTATTTATTCAGCCCAATCACCCATATTATCTACAGGGCTGTACAATGAGAATTCATGTTCAGAATGGTAACCCTGAAGCAATGCAAGACATGTAATCATCAAAGATTAAATTGTATTTGGTATCACTTTATTTAATAAGCCACAAAACTGAATACATTATAGAAAAATCTGATAACAGGTTTAAAAGTTTGCTGCTTAAATTTCAGTCTAATCACACTCAATTAACAGAACATTTTATTTTCTTAACAGTCCTGCTAACTGAGGTTTTTACTATTATGGGATTCTGACATGCACAGAAGAGAGAAAAAGCATGAATAAATTTGAATTTGAAAGGTCTGTACTGCACCTTTTATGCAAAGCATAGGGTCTCTTGAGACACTTATCATGACAAATGGAGATGTCTTAAAAAATGGAAGTAGACACTAACATGGTTATGTCCACATCCATCAAAAAGCCACACACTGCTATAATATAAACTCAGTATTTTATTGCCATGCTACAAAATATGAAGTTGGCACTGATGGGGGATATGATGGGAAATGAGAGCTTAAAGAGAAGGGCACACAATGATGTTAACATCACATGGCACAAGGCTTTTAACATTTGGTAAGTTATTATCGAAGCTTAAAAAAAAGCAAACCAAAATTTAAAATGGCGATAAGAAACAGCATCAAAAATACACAATTTCTGCATAGTACAGTATCACTTTTGTCTTTTATTAGAGAAACATGGAATGTTTATAAAAGAAATTAATCAAAGGGGAGGGGCAAAATTCATATTTCATATACAATTTGGCAATGGTAGTCCCACTGTTTAGACAACTTTTTATAAAAGAAAAAATTAAAAATCTAGTAAGCTACCTTTATACAAAGTTGCTATATTTATGCCTTTAAGTAGGAAAAACTTAACATTTTATAATGTGAATTAGGACATAATAATCTTACAATATTATACACTGTAATGAAATAAAAACATAATAATACAAATTTGGCCTTTATAAAAATGTATATTTTGCATTTAATAATGCAACTGTGGCACACTGGTGACTACTGTACTATTAATACCAGTCATTTTCCATGCTATAATGGTAACCAATTGTACTGCAACTGCAACTCTATAGTGTCATTAAAGATGCAGAAAAACTAGCCCTAATGATGCTACAACAGAATGAAGTGTTATACGATAGGGTGATGGAAACAGGAACAGAGAAGAAGGGGGAAAAGGGTGATAAATGGAGTGAAAGGAGGACTAGAAGGCGGAAAGGTAGGCCAGGGCTGGTCTGGGCACAGCATCTTGTGGTACATGGTGTAAGACTTATTTTTCAAGTGTTTTCTATACATTCAGTAATTCAGTACCAATGCCTATATTCAACATTTGGCAAAGTTCAGGGAAAACATTATTTAGTACCATATACCTCACATATTAGAATTGTAAATGTGACAGTAAGATACCTGTTACTCACCCATGAGTTCTCTGATGGAGGCATAATCTGTGGACACTTACTCCACACTGCACAAATTACAGGGGGATTATTGGTTAGATAGCCTGGGGGAGGGGATGGCAATTGTTACCTTGGTAGAAAAAAGCAGGTTTACTTTCAGGCAAAAACACAGTGTTGTGTGGCTAGGAAGCTGAAAACATAAGGCCCCTTTCCCAATTTTGTAAAATGTTATTGAGGTACTTTTTTTTTTTCTAAATATGATGTGCCACAGATTTTCTGGAAAAAAAATACAGCCTTGTCTCACTCCATCTAACATTTAATTGTAGGATCCATGTTGATTAACATTTATAAACACAAAAACTTATTGGCAAATTTTACTAAGACCCAAGCCTGGTATCTGCAGTCTATTTTAGATCAGCTGGAAAGGGAAAATCTTTTTTTGCTGAGTCTTCAAGGGTAAAGTGCATATCTCATCACTCCACAAGCAGCAGTAAAATGAAAGAACCACTGAACTATCTTCCTGGTGGGAGGGAAGGCACCACATTTCAATTCTTACATGAAAAGAGAATCAAGAAAGAAATCATGCCAAGGAAAAGTAGCTCTATCTCCTTCCATCTGGGAGAATGCAGATGGAGAATTAAATGTGCAGAGGGACATTCTGTCAGGAATAAGTTACATGTTAACAAAAGGATCTCATAAAAACGTACACCTGGTAAGTCAGACATACATTCATAGGGTGCAGCTTTAATCTTATTGCAAAATCTCTAGGGGAATGTATTTATTAAATAGGAAGATAGATGAATTTCAGCAGGTAACCAGATGGTAGCACCAGCTGTATGCATCTAATACTTATCTGATAGTAAAAGTCAAACACTTTGTAGGTATTGCTATGCTAGTGCAGAACCTACAGCAAAGCTGTTAGATTGGCATGTTTCTAAAAAGCGAGTTAGGAACTAGGGATGGAAGGGGTATAAAGGGAGAAACAGAAAGAAGGAAGGGTTTCAACCTAAAAAAACTCACAGATAGTACTAGCCCTTTCATGCAGAGGGGGAATATTCTAGCAGTCTTTGCTGTTATTTCTCGAATTAAGAGCATGTACTGCTGTGATTCTCACTCCGTGCTATAAAAACTATCACACAGATTTGGCACAATTAAAAATCTTCTCAGGAGAAATCAAGAATGGAACAGTATAAGATATTGCAAAAGGGAACTGTATCAGAGAAACTGCCCACCTGGCACCATGGCTCTGGTGAGCATTTTAGTCTGTCACTTTTTACAAGCACCAAGTTCACAGAATACAAAAATCCTGCTAGGCAAACAAAGGGCACGGAAGGACAATTTTGACATCTTACCTTGTTTACAATGACCCACTCTACTGCAACGCAAACACAGAAACGATCTTTACCAGTAGGGTAACTCAATTAATAGACTGGCTACCTGAATGAAACAATTTCTGGCTAATTAGTGCTACAATTTAAGCCTAAATCTGGATAGCTAGCCTCAAATATAAAGTCTAAAAATTTAGGAACATAAGTAAGACTGTTTGTAAGTGACCCAACCCTTCTGTCTACTTCCCCTTCCATTCTCAAGAATCATGGAACCTGGAGGAATTGTCTAAACATCAATTCCTCTAAATCCTAGAGTATGACATGATCTCTTTGCTATAGATCTTCTATTCCCCTGTGAGGCTGATATAACAGTATATTAACATTCCGCCAAAATCAAGGTAAAAGCTAAATTCTAGCTATGTTTGAAAGGATAAGCATAGCTGATGAATATTATTACAGTGGGTGGAGTACAACTGCAGCCAGGCTTTATATAACTGAGAAAATCACTGCTAAAGTGCAGAGGAGTGTGTCCATTGATAAATCTACAGTACCTCTGGGGAACTTTTTATTTTATTAATGTCTACTTTTATTTGCAACCAAAGAGTTCATCTATGGACACATGAGTGAAAATTTAAAATCAAGTGGATGTCTCTATCAGACTTGAAAAGTAAACAGCATATCAATAAATACTGGAAAAGGGCAACCCTGTTAAAATCTAACAGTAAGTTCCAAATGAACCTTCAAAACCATAATTTGACAAAACATAGACTAAATAAGACTGAACAGATAAACAACAAAATCATATACAAACTCAACCATCTTAAACCTAAAGACATCATTTAACAAAACAGACATCCTGAACACCAAAGGTAAAAAGAAAAGATAAGTGGAAACTTAATGGCACAAATATAAATGCCTCCAGAAAACAATGCTGAGATTAATGTTCTATTGGAGAATATGTTCAATGATCAAGAATTGCAACTCTTTTCTGGTAGTATTGGCCTGAGATTGGTTCTAAATTCCTATCGTGCTTCTGATCAAGGGAACCTTGACATGCCTTTAAAATGAAAGCATGAGGTAAGGAGAAGGCAACTTCTCCCATCCTGCCCATCTAACACACACCAACAGTATGCCATATTGATGGATGTGTTATTCTAATAAAGTTTTAGGAAAAGGATCTGACTGGCATATAAGGAGGGATGGTATACCTTATATATGTATTCCTTTTATGTACAATGCATTTGGCTCAAGTCAAAAAGCCTTTAATTAATGAAATGATGAATGACTCATGCTGGAGGCCACCTAACTTGGAAAGTGAATCTACAGATATTTACTTTCAACAACTAGATTTATCTGCTAGTAATGCACACATCTAGAGGTTTCATAAAATGTTATGAATGTCAACCATGATTAGACATAAATGATAGGCACGAGTCCAGAATATTGAAAAACTCAAAACCGGGATGTCACTCACTTCCACTCTCAATTAAATAGGCACTGTGAAAATGGCAATGTTGCTATACAGTAACAACTATTATAGAATGTAATTAGTGTTCTTTAATGAGTACCTGCTCTACATTAATTCCCTTTAGTTAAAACAAGCACATGAAGTATTCAGAAAAAAATTCTCAGTCTATAAAAGGTGTTAGTGTTTAGAAATGAAAATGAAGCACTTGCATCTTCATTTTTAAAATCTTCACAAAGGTGCAAACGATGGATGTAAGATTTCCAAGGCTCACATAGGCAGGTCAGTACTATTGTGTCTAGTCTTCCTAGATGTACCATCGTCTCGTGGCAGTGCTTTCTGCAAGCTTGACATAGCAGCCGTTCTTTCAATGTCTATCACAGCATACAGCTCTGTGCGCCTGGTGGGAGTTTGAGGAAGTGGAGTGGTGGGAGTTTTTGGAGTCTGAGGGTTGTCAGAGTCACTACCACCTTCCAAATCAACCTGGATGTAATTGAGTTGCCTATGTTCTAAACTTGGACGCCTGATATCAAAATTAAAGACTGTAGGTGTACAGTCCCGGCGCCTTGTAAATTCTACTTTGTGAGCACTTGCTGGCACTGTTACATTCTCTGTATTCACATAGTTATGCATTGGATCCAGGTTATTGTGATAGCCATTGAGAGATGGGGTCTTTGGTCCTAAACTGTCATCTTCATCTCGGCTTTGCTTGTGGGCTTCCCAAACAGGAGGCAAAGATGGTAAGTTTTCATAGTTTAATAATGCAGTTCTCCTCTGAGCCGAGTTGTTGATATTCTGGGTATCTGAGGTACTGGTAGATGTCAGACGAACTCTCCTGACCCCTGAGGCACTAGGAATTGATAACCCATTTATGTTTTCATACACCAGTTTGTTACCCGAGGGTGCATCTTTCCGTTCATCACTGTCATATCCAGTGTCCCATTCGGTGTTGTTGGTACCACCACCACTAACTTGTTCTTTTCCAAGTTGCTCCAGTTTTTCTCTTTCCATTAACTGCCTTTGAACAGGGGTTGGTCCTAAAACAAACTTGACTCCCTCAGGCTCAAGAAGAACCTGAGGATCTCTGTCCTCAATGTCGCTCTGCTCTTCTCTTGCTTTGTTACTTTCAACATTAGAAAGCCTTGTCTCTAAAGGGATGTGTACACTTGATCTGTTTTTCCTTTCTTCTTGCACACCTGTAGTGTTGACGTAGGTATGTACCTAAAAGAAAATGAATAGTTTTAAACAGACAGCCCCAAACAACCAAAATAGATCTTGGTGATACATTAGTTCATTTTATTGTACAATCTCAACATCTTTCCCTTCCAAACATTTATTCCAGAGTCTTTATCCTAGTAATCCTTCTTCAAGGGCAATTTCTCCCTTGGAATACCAAAACTTCAATATTTCTAAAAATAAAGAAATAGAAATGACCCCTTCCCAGGACATAAGCATGTTTCCTAAACTATTTTGTAAAATTCTACCTAAAAGTGTCTCCTGCTAGTCTTAGAACTAACTAAAAACAATCCTACAACTAAGCCTAAAATTTCACATGGGGTTATAGCAGAGAAAGAAGAACAGAAAATAACTAGTCAGGGCACCTTCAACAACTATGACATTACTAGCTGGGTCACTCTACATTCTAGTTAGGAATACACATTCTCATCCTGCAATCACGTCCCTTCCCTCCTCCTTCAAAACTGAGTTAAACTCTAGTATTGTGCATGCTGTGTCTGATTTTAAGTCTTTCCCAGCTGCAGTCTCTTATAATAAAACCTTATTTTGGTTTTTGATCTCTTTTCTCTTTGCTATTTCCCAAAATACCTGAGACCTTCCTGTTACTTTGAATACTGCTACACTTACCTTTGTCGTTCTGTAGGTACAATCCAAATAAAACATGTTGTTAAAACAATGCCTAATTTCTAAAAATGAAGATTATTTTATGCATGATAAAATTAAATAGATTGTAATCACAAAACTGTGCCAACAAGTCTTTAGCTTTTATATTTATAGCATTTAACACTGGCTATATGGTAAAAAATATATAACGACCAGTTTAATTTATGATTATATAGTTCAGTCACATACATGTATATAGTTATGTGTTTCTTTAGTAAGAAAGGAACAAAATAATGCATTTTTACTTCAACATTTAATTCAATTTATTTACCACAATTTACTTCAAAAAGCAAAGTGAATGATTTGTGGGCTTGAAGTAAGAGGTTATGTAGTAAACACTTATCTGACATATTTGGAGAATTAGATGTTACAGTAAATGATGTATTATTGGGAATACGGCTAACAATCATTCAACAAATATTGATTAAGCACCTGCAATTATAATAATATATATACATAATAAAAATATATAATACCTGCAAGATAGTAACATGAGACATGAAGATATAAAAAATTAATTTTATAATCTAATGGAGATAAAGCAATGTACATAAATTACTATAACTATTATGATATACTACAATAATTTAAACGTATTAGTAACCACTTTTCAAAGAATTAAAATATCCATTAAAATTATGCTGAATATAATTTATTTTACTTGGTTAGATAATCCGGAAAATACTTCAGGATGTTATAATGGGTCCTACTTAGCATTGTACTTTGTATATAATATTAGTTTGGTTCAGTTGAATATCAATCACTGAACTGGCATCTGGAAGCATAAGTTGACTGACATGTCCTGTACTCTGATTGAGGCAATGAGTGAAATGAAACTTTGGACTTTATAAGGACACTTGAATTTTACAAATCTTAAGAGTTTATTACTGGAACTTGTGCTCAGCCAATTACCATAAAGAAAAATGCTAATACTTCTAATCATGACGTACAAGTTAACTTACGCCAATAAACAACTTCTGCAATTCAAATGTTAAGAGAAGCTTGATGAACCAGTCGTAATTCAAACACACACTTACTTGTTCCTCAGCTACAAGCAGTGGATGTGTTGATTCTTCACCTACTGAAGGAAGGCGTGCACTTCCCACAGAGGGATGTCTGCTTGAAGGATGGGATGAAGCATCTCCAAATGATGGATATCGAGGATATCCATTAGGTAAATTCTGTGCACCAAATCCAGGAGCTATTAGGATTTTTAAAAAAGAAAGATAATGTGACTGTGTCTCCATTATTTGATGAATATCGGAATTCTAAATGAGCCCATTAAATACCTCAACTATAAAGTGAAATTCCATCTGAGGTTGCTTTGAAAAACAACCATCATGGAAAGTAGAGGGCTTAGAGATAGCTATAGTGGCTGCAAGTGACAAACCAAATCCTCAGCAAAATGGTCAAGTCTCCATTCTGAATGACAAAATATTTATAAGCTACTCAAAATGCAGAGTTTTAATGATATTTTTTTAACTAGTGACCTACCTAAACATATATTGACAATCCAGTTACACATAATTAATATCTATTTCAGATTCATATTATTCAACGTATCTATTTCTGAGCAGGTAAGCCCAAGTCCCTTAGAAAAAAACACTTCCTCCCAATCCACATACCCAGCTTCCAACCCAGCCCCCACTGCATGCTTAGGGAAGAAATCTCTGTGGAGCTGCAACCTAAGATATTTGTCTGTTAGTGCCGCAGTCCCCGTCTCTCCATCTTTAGTACCTATTGCTGCTAAAGATGTAGAAAAGAAAACTCTTGCCTGCACCCCCACCCCAGTCCTTGGAAGAAACAGAAAAGGTTTGATCAATGGAAATGACATTCATACAAGGCACATTACCAGCTCCTTGTAATGTCAGGACCTCTGGACCCTTTCCATCCGACTTGCAGGTGAAACCCATATTTGCTGTCTTCCTCTACTAAATGGGAGCTATTTAAATTCAGCAACGATCTTACTTTTCTGTTTCCCCCTCTCTCCTTTATCCCCTCTGTCTCGGACCATCCATCGGTTAGAACTTCTTCTCCAAAGCACTCATGTGAAGACAGGCACTTACTGGTGGGAGTTCGAGGGGTTCTGGGGACTTCCAATTCAGTCTGCTGGTGATTCCTTTCTACTACGGGCTCTTCTACTACATTTATACTATTATTCTGCATGATCTCTTGTAACATGTTAAACAATTCTTCTGCACGGGCACATTTAAAGGCAAATATTCCTACAAATATAAAACAAAAATATGGCAAATGAATGACTACCATAAAGAAACAAAACCACCGAATTTATCTTCTCAGGTAAGAATGAAGGAAGCCTTTTTAAATGGATAACAGATCAAACCCTTGCACTACCAAATACTAAGTGTTGGTTTTACAAGAAATGCACCCTTTTACATGGACATGCATCCCTTCCGGCTCTCCAGAAACTTGAAGTCTAGTAGGGGAGTGTACGATGTGCATAAGAAATAGGCCAAATGTATTTCTGATTGTGGGATTCAGTAAGTAGCACTTATGGAGGGCTAACAGATGGTGTCATAAAAGATTAAATGCATACTTTACAATATATGCTTACTGTAAAACATGCATTTAATTCTCACAACACACTCTGTAGCGATGCGAATATTATCACTATTACTATTGCCATCTTACAGATAAGGAAATGGGGATCCAGAGAGGCCACACTGTTATGACAAGGCAGAGCCAGGCCCGGGACTCAGGACAGGTCTTCCGTCTCCAGGGCCAGTGCTCTTTCCTCTACATCAAGCCGTGGAAGAGCTGCAAACATACATTTTGTGACAAATGAAGCATACTTCATGAGACAGTAAAACTTTCAGATAAAAGAATTATCTGTAGAAAGAAAACTTTGGTTGGACAAGATTGTCTTTTTCTCTATTTCCAGAAAAATATTGATAATATAATAAAGAAAATGCCTGTATAAAGGTTAAGTAAGGTTTAAGCAGAGAGCCAAAAAAAAAAACGCACAATGAGAAGCAATGCTTTTAGGAATGCCAATCCCGGGCTATGGGAGCTCTGAGCAGTGACAACGCAAAGAAAAGGAAAGGGCATTAGAGGAGAGGAAAGCAGGGAAAATTCATTTAGTTGCTTGGAGTGATCTTGGGACAACCCAAATTAAAACACATGTTCTCATCTTTTTTAATCTGTGGTCTGATTGTTTTCCTTCTTCCTAAGCAAGATGACTGAAAGAAAACAACACATTTATTTATATGGCGTTTTATCCCACAACAATTCCATGAGGTAGGTAATACAATAAGATTGCCACTTTGTAAATATTCTCTGATTTCAAGCATAAATCCCGTATATTTTCCACCATGCTATGTGTCCTTCCTCCACAATGCCTTTAACCAAATTAGATATGACCTAACTAAAACCACCCAAATACTTTCTTTTTTGAGCTCTTATAATCTTCTAAATTTGCCTACTTAATAAAAGGCTTTAATCTTTTTAGATGAGTCAACAATCTAATTTCCAAATTGTGTCTGAGCACAGGAAAAGGGAAAGAGCTGAAAAAATATTCTAATGGTTGTTGAAGACTTTGTTTATGAAGCCTCTTAAAATGTTATGTCTTTCTAGAAAAATAGGCATGATATCAAAGAGAAATAAAAATGCTTTGTTTTTTTTTCATAGTCTCGTGGAAAAAACACTAGACAAGGGACCAAGACACTTTGGTTTTACTGCCAGCCCTGTCAGCCTTTCGCATGTCCTATATTCTGGATTTCTATCCTCAGCTGTAGAAGGATCTCTAAAGTCCAGGTGTGATTCCACGTAAAATTCTCTTATGAATTTGTTTAAATGATTTCTCCTAAAGACAAACAATGGATATTTTGCAAAATGCTTTGTTAGGTTACTCCTTTACTCAAGAAACTCCAACAGCTCTTTCTCTCTCTACAATAAAATACAAACTCTTCTGTTTGACTTTTAAAGTCTTCTAACTCTGACTTGTCTCCCTCTCCAGGTTTATAGTGTATTAAACTTGTCTAAAACAGATCTTGTTATCTTTTCCCCAAAATGCACCCATCTTCCTACTCTTCAATTCTGTTGAAGGCCATTATTCCTCCAAAATGCACCTGTTTCATTTCCATCAATCCTTCTCACATTTGTCTGTCCCCTTCTCTCTAGTCATATAGCCACCACCTTAGTTCAGGCCCTCGATACTTCTCTCCCAGATTATTGCAACAGAATCCCAATGATATCTCTTCCCACTTCAGCCCAACCTCCACATGCCTGACAAAGTGATTTTCTTGTAGGGCTGATCTGTCACTCCCCTACTCAACTCTAATGGCTCTCTGCTTTCTCTAGGATAAAAGAAAATTCTTCTCTTCAGATTTTAAATCTGTGTACAATGTGGCCCCAACCCCAACCTATCTTTGCACACTCTTCTTTACATTGATCCCCTCCTTCCTGTACTCTGCAACCACACAACCCTCCATTTCTTATCTCTGGCTTGGCTCTGGCCATCATCCCCCATGACTAGAATGCTCTCCCTCCTCCAAAACATCATTCTCTTCCTTCAAGACACCGCCCAAGCATCGTCTTCCACATGAAATTTTACTGATCCTACCAACTACTGTCCTTCCTCTCAAGTGATGTTGTATTTCATGACTTTGAATTTATTCCTTTCTTTTTTTATATCTGTTTTTGCATGTACTTGTTTCCACTGTTACAAGGTAAGATTCTTGCAAATAGGGATTGTTTTACTTTTCTATCTATGATGTCTGGCATTTTGATTGGCATTTAATACACTGATTCATTGCTTCTTCATGTACTCTGTATTCCAGTGTTTGCTAGTCTCTACACTGCATTTCCTATTTGTACGCCTTTATTAAGGCCTGGAAAGTTTAGCTCAAGAGTCATCTCCTATTATGCTGACTTTCTTAGGTCCCAGTGTCCTCCTACTAGAATTTACTTGTATATACAGTCAATTCTCAACTTTTGTGGAGGTAATGGTCCTAGAAAACCAAGAAAAGTCAAAAATACAAATACTGAGACGCTGAACAGACAAGAAGAGAGTTAGGTTCCTGCAGTCACCAGAGATCTGCATAAACTTCTTTATGACAAAAAATAAAACACTAACTCCTTTATCCACAAATGTGGCCAATTTTCTATTTTTACAATTCCTTCATCTGTACTTGAGAGGTTACTTTAGCACTTTTTGGAGTGGATTCACTTTCACAAATACTTTCCTCCTTTTTGTAGATATAACAAATGATCCATTCATTAACTCCAAACTTGCAGTCAACAGTGGCTGCAGACATTCTCACATAGAGTTTATCTAACACCTTTATTTTCTCACTAAACCGCATCACTGACTTTGCATGTTGGGCTTTGAGCCCAAAGGAATCACATCATGCTTCTGGGGCATAACTGCAATATAAAACTTAAGTTTTAAAGGCTAACACTGAAAATAGGCAGTGAATGCATGGGGGGCTCTTTACAGTGGTAGAAAAGAGCAAGGCCAGTGAAGCATCTAGCAGAATACCAGCAGTTTCACACTTTTTTTTATTGATTACTTTGATTTATTTTAGTTTGATTATAGGATTGTTTTTTCCCTTAAACTAATCTAAAAACTTCTCTCCCTTTAAAAAAAAATATATTTTCTCCAATTACACAAAAACAATTTTTAACATAAAAAAAATTGAGTTCCAAATCCTCTGCTTTCCTCCCAGGGATAGTAAACAATCTGACACACATGCACAATCATTTAAAACATATGTCTGTATTAGCCACTTTGTGGAAAAAAACTCAAATGAGAAAAAGAAAGAACATGGTGGTGGTTGTCTGTCCTTTGTTCTTGAAGAGGACCAATGACACCAAGAAGGTGATGGCTTGAACTGGACTGAAGTGAGGCAGAGCTGTGCAGTCACCAGCCTCACTGTCTCCTCTAAAGCCATCTGGGCCCAGGGGTAAGATACAGGTCAGAACAACTGGAGATGGCCCAGACTCCATGGTTTCTTTTAAGAAAAGGTCTTTCCCAGGTCTGAGGCAACACCCACTCAGCAATTAAGACTAGGTAAGAAATGAGGCAGAAATGGCCTCTTTTACCTAATCAAAACAAAACAAAAAAATCAATCTGGGAAGGGAAGATCCTCAGGATTTCTGGCCAGCACAGAAACAATTCTGAGCAATCAAACCCAAATAATGACCACTAGAGGCCTGGGCTGGGACAGGATGGGTAGGGCAAAACAGGGAGGAAAATATATTTCAGGCCGTATTCGGATGTCATCGGTTCACCTTTTTCATCATGAGTCCTTTGGAATTGTCTTGGGTCATCGTATTGATGGGCATAACAGTTATTCATCATACAACATTGCTATTACTGTGTAAAATGTTCTGGTTCTGCTCACTTCAATCTGTGCTGGTTTGCATAAATCTTTCTGAAATCACCTCACTTGTCCTTTCTTACAGCACAACAGCCCTCCATTACAATCATATACCCCAACTTGTTCTGCCATGCCCCCCCAAACTGGTAAGTATCCCCTCAATTTCCAATTCTTAGCCACCACAGAAAGAGTTGCTATAAATACACTTGTACAAATGGGTCCTCCTCTCAATCCTTTTTAAAATATCTTTGGGATACAGGCCTAGTAGTGGTGTTGCTGGATCAACAGATATACACCATTTCATATCCTTTTAGGTAAAGTTCCAAATTGCTCTCCAGAATGGCTGGATCAGTTCACAACTCCACCAACAATACATTAGTGTCCCAGTTTTTCCACATCCCCTCCAACATTTGCCATTCTCCTTTTCTGTCATATTGGCCAACCTGATCAATATGAGGTGGTAACTCAGAGTTGTTTTAATCTGAATTTCTCTAATCAATAGTGATTGAGAGCATTTTTCATACGACTATAGACAGTTTTGATTTCTTCTTCTGAAAACTGCCTATATATATCCTTTAATCATTTGTCAATTGGGAATGACTTACATTCTTACAAATTTGACTTGGTTCTCTTTATTTGAGAAATGAGGCCTTTACCTGAAATGTCTGCTCTAAAAAATTTACCCCAGTTTTCTGCTTCTCTTCTAATCTTGTCTGCATTGGTTTTGTTTGTGCAAAAACTTTAATTTTATGTAACCAAAATTATCCACATGACATTCTTTAATGCTTGCTATCTCTTGTTTGGTCCTAAATTCTTTCCTTACTCATAGATCTACCAGGTAAACTATTCTATGCCCCACTAATTTGCTTATGGTACCATCCTTTTTGTCTAAATCATATACACATTTTGACCTTATCTTGGGATATCATGTGAGATATTGGGTTTCTGCCAATCTACTTTCTACTTTTCCCAAAAACTCAAATTGAGTTTTTGTCTCCAAAGCTTGGATCTTTGGGTTTATCAAATATTAAATTAGTATGGTCATTTACTACAACGTATTGTGTACCTATTCTATTATACTGATCCACCACTGTATTTCTTAGGTAGTATCAGATGGTTTTGATGATTACCGTTTTATAGTGCAGTTTGAGATCTGGTACAGCAAGACCACTTTCCTTCACATTTCTTTTCACTGATTCCCTTGATGTTTTTTTAACTTTTGTTCTTCCAGATGAATGGATATTATTTTTTCTAGCTCTACATTTTTTTGGTAGTTTGATTGGTATGGCACTGAATAAATATAGATAGAATTTTTATTTTTATTATATTGGCTTGGTCTATTCGTGAGCAAATTAATATTTTTCCAATTGTTTAGATCTGATTTTATTTGTGTGAAAAATGTTTAGTAATTGTGTTCATATAGTTCCTGGGTTTGTTTTGGCAGGTAGGCTCCCAAGTATTTTACATTGTCTACAATTATTTTAAATGGAATTTCTCTATCTTTTGTTGCTGGACTTTGTTGGTAATATATAGTAGTGCTGATGATTTATGTGAGTTCATTTTATATTCTGCAACTTTACTAAAGTTGTTAATTATTTCAGCTAGTTTTTTTAGTTGATTTTCTAGGATTCTTCAAGTACACTATCATATCATCTTCAAAGAAGGATAGTTTTGTTTCCTCATTGTGTATTCTACTTCCTTCAATTTCTTTCTTATGGCGTTACTTAGCATTTTTAGTACGATATTAAATAACAGTGGTGATGGGCATCCTTGCTCCATCCTTGATCCTACTGGGAAGGCTTCGAGCTTATCCCCATTACAGATAAAATTGCTTATGGTTTTAGTTTTAGATAGATACTTATTTTAAGGATGCTCTCTAGTGTTTTGAACAGAAATCAGTGTTCCTTTCCACAAACTTGCATGAATTGTGCCTCTCATTTTTTTCTCTACTGTGAATAGTTGCAAATGCACACAGTTGTTGACATGTAAGTGAAAATGAGGCTACTAATTAAATTACACAAATGCTTGAAGTTGCAAAAGTTAAACATGCAAATGCTGAGGTCTGACCTTACTGTATATTTAACTTTCTATGTATAATTATTTATTCAGTGGCATGTAAAGTCCTTATCTTTTCATGTTCCCCAAACTGAATAAAAGAACCCAATTATTTTAAATGACATTTTCATAAATTCACAAACTACTACATTTATCTGAATATTTTAAAAAGACAATTACAGGTAAGATAATTTGCCCAACCACCTAACCCAAACTTCCAATGAACCTAATTTAGTGGGCCTACAAGTGAAGATAATTTGAGTTTAAAACTAAAAGTTGACAGAATAAAACAAAAGATAAAAAGGAAGCGAGTCACTCAGGACCTGGGATACTTAATGAGGTACCAAGTGGTTCTAATAAAGGCAAAGCAAATTATTAAGACAGTGATAATTTTCAGACAACACGTTAACAAATGCAAATTGCTAAAACCAGCCAAACAAAACTACACAAGAAGGATTCCATGGAACAATTTCATATATTCCAAACATGGTACTTAGTTTTATAATTTTTTTCTCTTGAAAATGATTTCAAGGTAGCACAAATATCATATATTTTCTTGTGCATGTATGAAGATGAAACTACTAAGGAAAGCTCAAGCATAACAACACTTCAGATAACAGGCATATTGCCAAAAAGTTGAAAAACAATCTATTGTAAATCTAATATCTCTCTATATAGGAATATGGCCATTTTAAAAGCTCACATGCTATGCCTTCCAATGATGCAAAAGCTCACATGCTATGCCTTCCAATGATGCAAATGATTACTCTCCCCTGGCTCCTATCTACTTGTAAATCTGGATCTTTATCCTATTGTCTATTTTCATCCTGAACTGCCAGTATTTCCTATTTACTGAGCACCTATAACATGCTGAGTATGGCTCTGGGCATAAAAAAAGAAGGGAATTAAAAAAAGATGCCACTCAAATGCTGTATGGCCAGGGTAATGAGCCCCAACATGAGCAGTGACAAAATGATACCAATCTACAGTACAACAACTAGAAATTAATTTATTTTTATATTTAATTTAATTTATATTTGAGAATTTAAGTTACAAACATCACAACACTCAAAATTCTGTACTGTGTCAAACTGGCTCAAACAAGACAGAGATTAAACCAAAACCCACTATTCAGACAACTATGTCATATGCCATGCCATAGGTCAACATTTTCTGAAGCTTATATCAACAACATTCTTTAAGAACTTAGTTAAGAAAGCCATGTGCTTGTTGAAAAAGATGGTTAATGTCTAAGTTATTATCTGAAAAGGTGATTGTTTAGCGTCAGCAGGTACACTTTTTAAAATCAAAAGTATTTAACTATTGCTTAAAAGGATACCAAATGACTTTCTCCAAAAAATGTTATCCAGCTTATTCTTGGAATAAGTAAACAGATCTCACTCACCTTGTCCAGTTTGACACCTCCGGCCACTTTCAAAAGAGAAGAGATTTGAGTCATAACCATAGCGACGCAAACAAAGGTAGTGCCATTTTACAGCATCCCGTTTACGGGTGTGTAATATCAGCTCTGTGTCCGTCAGCTCCATTACGCCAGAACCCAGCTCATTGCCATCATCATCCACATTAATGACCTTTAAAAAAGAAATACAAAAAATAGTAACAGTTAATAATAGCTAGTATTATATAGCACTTACAACATACTAGGCACTTCAGCAAAACTAATAATTATTCTCCCAATTGACATCATGCACAGACACACATACACACACATACACACACAGAGTTTGCCAATTCAACAGAAGAATAAAAGGCTTCAGTTGATTCGTTCATTCAACTAATGTTTATTGCATGATTAATATGTATATAGGACTACAAACAATAATACTACACAGCTAGTACAAGGAAAGCATTATGACAATATGGTACGTATGGAGGGCTAGAAATATCTTAAAGATCATCTAGTCTTGAGTTTATAATTCTACCAAGAAGTACAGGCATGTATATACAAACATGAACAATTCAATAATGTAAGGGAACATGTGACTAAATGCCAAACGTGTAGTATAGAGAATGAGCAGTACAGGAAATCAGAAATGGGAAGATCAGCATCATGGAGGAGGCCAGAAAGGACTCAAAGTTGGTGGGACTTTGCTACGTGCTTGGTAGGACAGGTGGAACTGAGATACATAGGAATGGTACGGAAGGTCACTGGGGAAGTCAGGAAGGTAGGGGGATGGAGAAAGGAGACAGAATTATGGATTGACAATGAACAAATGATCAAAGATAGGAATGGGGAAGATGTGTGCACTTCAAGTAGAATCAAGTATGGAGATATAGGTACAGTAATATGCATGGTTTCATATAGTACAATAGGCATATAATGAACCCGAGACTTTAATACAAGTAAAAAACTTTGGCTTTATAAATCGTATCTAAGGCTTGGTAGTATGGGATGCACAACTAAAGGACAGCAATGAAAACATTTATCTTTTTCAAAAGAAACCGATTCAACAGAGGGCAAGAGTATAACAGTGAATGTTAAAATATATATATTCCTATATCTAAATCCACGAACCCATGAATAAAGGGGAAAATAATAGTGACATCACTATGAGAGAATATTGGATTGTCCAGGCATAAGGAGGCTTTGGATACCATTCCTGACTGACAAGCACACACATGGAAGGAGGCAAGTTGATGATGATATCTGAACTTTGTACACTGTTTTAAGGTCTATAAAGCGCGTTGTACACATTATTTCATTCGAGCCTAAAAATTACCCTGTGAGGGTGGTCCCCCATTTTACAGATAAAGAAACAGGCTTCGCAGAGATGAAGAGACTTGACCACAGCCACACAGCTCGTAAACGTCAGGGGCAAGATCTAAACCCAGTTTTCCCGACTAAAATGCAAAACCTTGTCTATTCTGTCATAATGTTTGCTCTCAGAGACAGATACAGGCATTATTGTACTATATGAGTAGTGAGTGAGTCAGGGAAGTGTTCAGGCTCAAGGGGGAAAGGGAGGAATCTCAAACTATATATTTATGTGAAAGCTCTCTGCTAAAAAAAAAAAGCATCTGATAAATTCCCAATTTGCTTTGCAATCATTTCATCTCTATAAAACATTACATCTCTTAAAATGGTAGGGTGAACTGTTCATCTGAGCCCAGTTGTGAACAAAAAAGAGGGACAAACTAGAAAAGTCAAAGTGATAGGAAACTCAGGAGAAAATAACCATGTAATCTTAGAGTTGTTAAGTAACAAAGAAAGAAACATTGGGCACAGTTTGGCAAACTTCAGGAAAGACTTTAAAAAGCTGACAAATATGGCAAATATGAGCCAATCAAACGGGACTCAAAATGAAGGGCCAACAGAAACATCAATCAACTAGTACTTAATTAAATATCTATTATGGGTCAGGCACAGAAAATATAAAGACAAAAAAAATGTTCTTTGCCTAAGAGGAACAGGCAGAGGAGACAAGGGAAGAGGAAGGAAAAAGTATTTATCAAGCAGCCCTGTGAGCTAGGTGCTGTTACTATCCCCATCTTCTAGCTCAGGGAGCTGAGACAGACAGAGGTTTAGTGACTTGCCCAGGATCATCACACAGTTAGTAAGTATCAGAATCTGAATTTGAACTCAGGTTTTCCTGACTCTGGTTCTAGCATTCCATTCACTGCATCATCAAGTTGCCTGTATATGAATATTTACAAAAACGCATACAAACTAAATCAATACATAAATAATCTGGGGGGAAGGCACTAGTATCTTGGAGGAGGAAGAGGTCTTATGTAGATGATGCTTGAGTTTGATAGAGACTAGGGATTCTAAAAGAAGCTGAAAAAGGAATACGTTCCAGGCATGAGGAGAGCCCATGTCAAGGTGTGAGGAACATGAAGGAGGATGGTGTGATGAGGCTATAAAGAATAGGAAGCAAGGTAAATGCATAATAATCCTACAAACATGGGCTGCAGTCAACTTGTGAAGGGTTTAAATCAAAATAGAAGAGTTTGTGTTTGACTCTAGAAAAAAGAGGGAGCCAATGGAGACTTCTGAATAAGTCAGACCTGTGTTTAGGAAGTTATTCAATCAATATTTATTAAGCATCTACCATGTGCCAGGCACTGTGCTAAATGTTGGAGGCACAAAAGAAGGCAAAACGCAACCTCTGACTCAAGGAACTTAGAATCTAATGGGGGAGACAATATACAAATATGTACCAAGAGAGCTATATACAGGAAGAGTTAAAAATAAATAGAGGAATTGGGAAAGGCTTCTAGTAAAAGGTGAAATTTTAGTTGGGAATCTAAAAGAAACTAGGGAGGTCAGCAGTCAGAGTGGAGCATGTAGAGTGTTCCAAGGTATGAGAGACAGCCAAAGAATATACCTGGGAGGTCTAACACAGAACCTTGGGCCCACAGTTATGAGAAGGAACATAAATAACGATCCAAAAGAGGAGATTAATTCTCAAAAATAAAATTCTAACAATGGAATAACACATCATCCTAATAAGGAAGAAAAAAGGTAGGGACTATTCTGATGACTTCAGATTTTTTAAGGATATATAAACATGTGGGATGAGTCATATGCTATGTAACTAATGTCAGAAAGTAAAGTCCCCCAAACAGATTAAGGCTTGTGAGAAGTGTTAAAAGGATTTAGAGAAGGCAAAGGCATACTATGAGTTAGGAGTAAATCAAGAAAGGGATGATTTCATTGACCAGGGAAAATGGTATAATCTTCACATATGACTCAAACCAAGTAGAAGTTCTCACCTAGTATTCTGTTTACAGTAGTGATTCAAATTATATGGTACTTTACAACATACAGAACTTTACAGAGATTAACACATGTGCATCTACATATTTCCTAGCACAGAAAATCATCTTCAAGGTGGTATGGATTGAATAAATCTAGTTAAAAGAGATGTGGACTCCAAGACAGATGAGGAAATATATAATGTGGTTGAGTATTCCCTTAATGAGTTCAAGTTCTCAAATCAAGATTAATGACATAGTCCAGGATATCAAAAGAGCTTGCAGGTATGTTTCCTAAACCACTGTTTATGGAATACCAGGTATAAACAAAGTACCAGAAAAACAGAGGCAAATAACTGCTTGATTTTCAAAACAAGAAAAACAACTGGTTACATAACTATTAACTGATAATCCTGACAAAAATCCATGGTGAAACTCTAGAACAGATTGAGAGCACTTAGAAAGGCAAATGGTGAATATGAAAAGCCAAAAGTAAGGGGCATAGCTAAGTAAAGTCAGTCAATAAGTGCTTATTAACTGCTTACTATGTGTCAGGTACTGTACTGAGCACTAAGACTACAAAGAGAGGCAAAAGACATCTTTGACCTCAAGGAGATCAAATTTAATGAGGGAAAAAACAAAGATAAATTATTTTATACCACCAGCAAGAGTGCCAGTTTTTTTTAAAAACAAAATAGTAACAATTAAAATACTGTTTTTAGGACAATTAAATTGATGGTTACATGTAGGATAGATAGATTAGAGGGGAGTGATACTGGAGGCAGAAAAGCTGGTTAAAATGCTACTGTAAGAATGTAGCCATAAAGTGCTTAGGCTATGGTAATGACACTGTAAATTGAAAGAAAGGAAAAAACACACAACAGGAAAAAAACCAAGAGGACTTGGTAACTGAGGAGATAGCAAGGGGGGACAGTGAAAATGGGGGGAAGGGGAGTGTTAGGGAAACCAAGGGAGAGGAATGAATTAAAGATGACTTGAGGTTTCAATCTTGGAAGAACGAGAACAGCGTTATTAACAAAAGCAGGAAAGTAGCACTGGAAAGGAAAAGGGAAGGAGAGAAATGGTTTCAGAAAGGAGATGTCAAGTTCAGTCTGAAGTAAGTCAAGCTTGAGTTGCAAGAAGGACACCCAACTGGAAATGCCAAGCAGGCAGAAGAAACACAAATCAATCAGGAAAAATTCATAATGTAGTACCCAGTTTTTAAAACCCACCTAATGAACCAAAGCTTTTTTGGTTAAAAAAAAAACAAACAAACCAGACCAGAAATGCTAGCTAATTAAAGCTACACCAGCAACCTTATAATATAATTGAGGACACTTGATTTAATATCATGTTCCCAAAAAGTTGTTTATAAAACAAAGGGTGTGTGTATGTGTGCGTGTGTCTGTGTCTGTGTTAAAACTCCAATCCCAGGGTATTTTTCTTTCTCCTAAAGGAGATTTTCTACAAGGGACTGATTCATTTGAATATAGGGTTGTACTTGAGGACTTTTAAGTACCTTCAAATACTTTTTTCTTCTCTATAATGTCAAATCCTTCCAAGCTTTTTTTTTAATGTGGTGGCTCTAATCAATTCTAGGTTAACATCCCTGATAGCTAAGCCTGTTAAAAATCACTATGCTGTTGAGTAAAAGGCTCTCCAACCACATACACTACATGAAACACAGGTCTTTGTGAAAGACAGGCCTTTTTTTGGTTCACTTCCCACTTCCATAAGGTTAATATTGCCAAATAAATGACATCTGTCTATTATTGCATAAATAAAATTTAAAGTTAGGGTTAGAAATTTTACTTACCTTAAACTTGCTTCGATGATTATCTGGGACAGTTTCTTTATCTGGACAGCTACAACAGCTACCCATGACTTCTTCAGAAGACCATGTGATCTCTATATTAAAAGATGATTTACAGAATAATTATATGCTATTTAGAATTTTAACTTTGTTTGACTTGATCACTGCTTTGTTCTAAAATTCACAGAAAACTCATACTCGTGATAAATTAGCTTCATTATCTTCTCCTCATTCAGAAAATATATGAAAACAAGTTTTAACTAAGTAACAAAAATGATGAAATACGATCACTTCTGGAACTGAATAGTTTATACATAATGAATTTTGCCAAAACGAATTCACTATTTCTATAAAACCCTTTTCCACAGAAGTAGGTGACAGTCAATTTCCAGATTATGCAAAGTGCTATAAAATAGAACAAAGAAAATTCAGCACATCGCTGACAAATGAGGGAAATGATTTACTGGAATAGGATAAAGTCCATCACAGGCAAGTACCACTGTTTATAAGTAGGGATAAAAAACTAGTCAAAGAGAACACAAATAATATACCAAGATATAAAATAGCTATTTCTATTTCTATGGTGTTTTAAAGTTTACAAAATTCTTTCCTCAAAACATCCCCACATGAGGCAGTATAAGTATTACTGTGATCCTCGGTTTACAGGTAGGACAAAAGAACTGAAGTGCACAGTTAAATGCTTTACTCACTGTCCCAAAGCTATTCAATTTCAAAGCTAAAATCTGAATCTAGGCCTCTTGGATCCAGGTTCAGTGTTCTTTGTGGCATATCACACTCTCTCTCTCACTATATATCTCACACCATTTTAGAGTTAGGGAATCAATATAATGCCAGTTAAGTAGTATAATAAGTGTGCCACCTTTGTTGCTTCTAGATCAAGAGTGTCTTTGGATGATTGCCTGTGAGATAGACACAGTCTATTATTACTTGGAAATGACTGATATGCTAAAAGTTATAGTTAGATCATCTTAGAAGCTAGGCTATAAACTTTCTTAGATATACAACCTTCTTTTTGCATTCAGCTTTGTATATGGAAATGATCTTTTTCTCCTGATGCTTCAGTTCAAAGTTTGAAAGAAAATATAAAGACAACTTGAGGGTAATTGATATACTGGGGATTTAATAAGCTTAAACCATAATATAAGGAAAGACATATCAGTATCACCAAATATCAAACAGACATTCATTCTACCACTTAAGTTGCCACCAGCAGAGGGCTCTCAAACTCTTTTTCAGAAGTAGAAGAAAGTCCTTACATCTGTCACACCTTCAAAAAGCAACCAAGAGCCTTGTACTACTGTTGGGAATGTGGTTCACAAAGTTAAGGCTGTAAACCTGAGCCTTTCAAGGATAGGCACTTTATTAATTGGGAGGGGGGGAGGGGGGTTGGGGAAGAGAAGAAGACAGGAATGGCACAGTGAAGGGAGCACTGGAAAAGATCCAGCACATCTCAGTCCACCAAAGTACTACTGGGGAGCCTCCACAAACCAGGAAGGGGCTTTCCCACTTCCCTCAACATGACAGAAAATGTACCAGAGCTTCCCTCTTGCCGTTCCTCCCACCAGAGACTTCACCAAAATAATGCCATAAGTTAGATATTTTCATCATGGAACTGTGAAAGTAACTAAAAAAAATCAGCCTTGGTTTCTGAAGAATCTTAAGATAATGAAGCAATAAATACTTTTCAGAAGTAAAAACAAAATTAGATTTAAAAAAGCCCTGAAAAGGCAATTGTGGCATTTTAAAAGAAGGCTACCAATATCATAAATGTCAGTTGCACTAAAGAAATAAGAAGCCTAAATTAAATACTTTTATAGAAAGCCATTTAAAAAAACAACCTTCAACTTACCTAGATCTGGCCATTAATATGCTTAACCTCTGCTGCAACATCAGGACTTTAATCATACTTCAAAATACCATTGTTTATTTGCTTGCTTACATAACCTAGGAATATTAAAAAAATAAAGAGATGTCAAAATTTTCTTTAAAATAATTTATGAGAACATTTGGAGTTCCATCAATCTTATTTGGATTCCAGTTCAAAATGTCAAAATCATAAAAAAAAGTGGGGAGGTTAAAATATTTATATACCACATGTCTTTGTTAAAGTTTCTCATTTTTTCCATTTTTCTATTATATTGTATATGCTTATTAACAAGAAAGTCAGCCTTTTGCAAAGGGAAAAAATACAGTCAAATGCCAACTGACAGGCATTGGAGATTAGTTGTTCTCAAAGAATACAACATGGCAGTTTCCCCAAATGGGTCTTGAGTCTTTGGATGTTACATTACTACAGCTAAAACAAAATTTGTAAATAATCAATGTAAATTTCACTTGCCTAGAAGCAAATCTTCACAACAAATGTAAGCAAAAAGTTTGAGAACCACTGGAATAGGCTTCTTAAACATTTTCCACTAGAAACTCCTTTTCACAACCCCTTTTCTCAGTTCTCTATTAGGCAGTGTTTATTGAACTGTGTGGCCTGAGGATGCGAGGATATGTGTTTAGTTACCCAAAGCAACACAAGCAAGTGCTGCCAGAAACACCTTGGATTCATTACTCATTTGATTTTTAATTAATTTTTGGTCGTTGTGTGTTCAGAAACCTTTGACTGTTGCCAAATTTTTCACAACCCCATATTACAACCCACAGTTTAAGAAGCACTAGAGTAGATGATCTCTTAAGAGTTATTTTATTAGTTTAGGTTCCAACAGCTATGGCCCAGGCTATTATGATTGTGTCCTTATAATTTATCTTTAATTACCACCCTTTGTCTTACCCAAACCATCCTTCACAACTACCAAAGTGATATTTCTAAAGTACAGGACCATGCCTTTTCCTCACCTCAGGAAATTCCAGCAGTTCCCTTATTATCTCTAAGATCGAATATAAACTATATTCCATGTATAAAGCCCTTCACAAATAGCTCTCCCATTTCTCTCAACTTCTTACATGTTACCTATTGACACATGCTTCTCCATTTCAATCCAACCCTCCTACTTGATCTTTCTCAGACTCAATATTCCATCTCCTACCTCTATGCTTTTGCAAAAGTTGTCCCTGGTACTTAGAAATATATTTCCATCTTGGTTTTTTTTTTCACCTTCTTAAAAACTGATAATATCCTTCAGAGATCAGGTCAAATAGCACCTCCCACATGAGACATTCCTGATTCTTCCAGCTATCAGTGCTCTCTCCCCTCTGAAATTACTTTCTATTTATTCATAAGTGAACATATTAATTGGATGCAAGGTCCTTGAGAAACTCCTTGAGTTTCATTTTTATCTTTGTCTCAGAAGCAGTTTCAGTCCCTTATTTAAGGAAAAACTAGTCTAGACTGAATAGGTTAGATATTTCTTCTAAGGTACTTTGCCTCTAAGGAAAAGTCTCCTATTGACTTAAAAAGTAAAGGTCATCTACTGTAAGCTCTCTCTTCTCACCTATTGTACATTTTAACGGTTGTCCATATGTTTCCCCAATGCCTTGTCCTTTGTCCCAATCTTCGAGAAATCTTCTACTTGCCAAGTGGAAGTCCAGGATCTCCATAAGTAGATCACAGGCCCTTGACCCTAGCCTAGACCTTTCCAACTTCTCAAGGAGCATGTGCTTTCTTCCTGTCAAGCTCATCTTTAATTTCTTCTTAAAACACTTCCTTCTCATCACCCTAAAAAAGTCCCCAGATTTTCCCCCATCCTTAAAAAATTTTCACTTTACCCAATAATCTCTTAAACTCAACACCTTATATCATTTCTCTCTTTCAAAGTCAAATAATTCTCATTTGCTGCCTGGCTTTTCCACCTTCTAATTTTTCAATCCCTGCATTATGGCTTGCGTCCCAACCACCTGACTTTCCAGTGACCAGGGCTATCTTAATCACTAAATCCAAACTCTCCTCTCAGTCTTCACCTTCTAAACCTCTCTGTGACTTCCAACACAGCAGATTTCAGATTCCACTCTCTCTCTGCTCAGCTTTTTGGACACTGTTCTCTCCTGGTCCTCTTTTTGCTATTTTGCAGTTCTTTCTTATATTCCTTTCATCACTATCCACATAAAATCCCCTAAACCCAAGTGTTTTCTGAGGCTCTGTCCCAAGCCACCATCTCGTGTCTGACACAGCTGGTGACACACTGGATACAGTGCTGCGCCTGAAATCAAAAGACCTAAACTCAAATCAGGCCTCCAGTACTTATCAGCTGTATGACCCTGGACAAGCCACCTGGTCTGTTGGCCTCAATTCCCTCCAGTGTAAAATGGGATAATAACAGCACCTACACCTCATAGGGTTGTTACAAAGATCCAATGAGATAATATTTTTAAAAAGTGTTCAATATAACAATATAATATGGCATATAATAGACCCTATATAAATGCTTATTCTCTTTGCCCCCTCCCTTTGCCTTCTCATTGCACCCTCTCTCATGTCACCTCCTTATCTCTACAATTCCCAAATCTACCAAGTTCTAATTTGTCTCATTTCTAGCCACACCACAACCCCTCTAGTTCAGCCCCTCGTCAGCCTTCCCATGGGCTAATGCGGTGGTTTCCTAATTGATCTCTTAGTATTCACTCTTTCTCTTCTCCAACCTACCTCCCCAGCCACTAATGTGCTTTTCCTGAAGCATAGGTCTGACCATGCACTCCCCTACGGAATAAACTTCACTATTTCCCTGTTACGTATAGGATTAAACAGAAATTTCTCACAGTATTTGAAACATTCCATAACTGGGCACTGTATCACCTTTCTAGGATTATTAAACTGTTCACTAACTATGGTCCAGATAAACAGTCCTTGCTGCTCCTCATTAATGACATTCTATCTTCTGTTTAAAAGATTTTGCACAGATTGCCTCATATCTGAATGCACTTCTCCTCTGAAGCTTAGAATTTCTACCTTTCTGCAAAGTTCAAATGCCACCTACTTCCATAAGGCCCTAGTAGTCACTACGGTCTCTTCCCCTCAGCCTGACAAATAAAACACATACTTATTCTATATGTGCTTAAATGTGTATATTTTCTTTACCTTATAATGTATGATCCTTGACAGCAAGTACTGTTTGGTTTTTGTCTTTATATCTCCAGTTCTTGTATCTCAACAGTATTATATTCATATACCATATTTACAGTCATCAAATTCATATACCATAATTTGTTAAGTCATATCTCAAATGATGGGTATTCACTTAGTTTCCAGTATTTTGCTGCCACAAAGAGTTTTGTTTTTTTTTTTTAAAGAGATTAAATGCTTTTGTATATATGGTTCCTTTTCCTCTTTCTTTGATCTCTGTGGGATAGAGATTTAGTAGTGGTATTATTGGATCAAAGGATATGCATAGTTTAGTAACTTTGGGTGACAGTTACGCAGCTCTCCAGAATGGCTGGAACAATTCATACACTGCATTAATGGTGTCCATTTTCACCACAGCTCCTACAACACTTTTCTTTTTGTCATTTTGTTAATCTGACAGATATGAGGCAGAACTTCAGAACTGATTTAATCTGAATCTCTCTTATCAATTTGAAGCATTTTTTTTAATAGGGCTTTTGATGGCTTGGACTTCTTCCCTTGAAAACTGCCTGTTCATATCCTCCAACCATTTATCAATTGGGTAACAGTTCTTACTCATCTAAATTTGAATCAATTCCTTATATTATATTGAAAAATTAAACTTTTATCAAGTCAAGTCAGCAAATATTTATTAAATGCCTATCATCCCAGGTACTTTGGTACGTGCGGGAGGATACAAAGAAAGGCAAAAAAAAATCATCCCTGCCTTCAAGGAGCTCAGATTCCAATAAGGGAGACATGTAAACAACTATGTTCACACAAGATATAACCAGGATGAATTGAAGTTTTCCTGCTTATTTCTTTTAAGTATATCATTTTAAAAGCTTCTAATTATAGTTTCCCTGCTTATTTCTTTTAGTTACATCTATTTACACTATTGCCTTGCACGAAATCATGTGTGCTAGCTTTACCTTCTTTGAGTTTGCCTGAAGTATATTTCATCTCTACCTCTTATTTACTATTATTATAAATTATATATAGCATGGATTCTGTTTTCTGATCTATTCTGCTTCCATTTATTAAGGTAAAACTCATCCCATTCATATTAACAGTTATGAGTATTAACTGATTTTTATTCATACTTTTTTGTATTTTCCTCTTTTGTTCATTTTTATATATATTATATATTGTTAATGTAAGTTTAGATATTTTGTACATAATGTTATATGTGGCTATAATAAAAATAATAACAGCTAACATTTACTTAGCACTTTATGGTTTGCAAAATGCTTTTTTGAATATTTTCTCATTTAATTCTCACAGCAGTCGAGGGAGATAATCTGAAGCCAGTTTCTCCAACCCCAAATTCAGAGTTGTTTCCATGGTTCAATGCTCCTGCTGTAATAATTTCTCACTACAAAATGCCCCTCTCTTATGTGACCTTAGGCAACTTTTCTGTACCTCAGTAGGGCGACAATAATTATTATATGAAATAATGCTTATTTCACAAGGTTGTTGTGAAGACAAAATAATTAATACGAATTTTCCTTAAAAACAGAAATCATTTAATAAATGCAACATTATTAGTCTAAGAACTAAATTATATTACTGCAGGAATAAAATGATCAAACAAACCTGGACTTCAATCCTCACCCTTATTAACTGTATAAATCTTAGACAAGTCATTTCACCATTCCGACTCCCCAGTTCTTCACCCGGGTTCAACAAGTTGGCTATCACAAATGCAATGCAAAGTGCGGAGATGCTTATATGCCCCATCTCAAAGGAAAATTGCAAATCCCAATAAGATACTGCATATTGTTGAAAAATTACCTCTGCTCAAATATATTACATATATGCTGACCTGTTTTACCCCCAGTGACACAATAGTTTTACTACAGTATTGATAAAAAGAGCTGGAAATTTCCTTAATTGTTATTTAGTAAAAACTGAGGTCCAGAAAAGTTGAGAGCCTAGCCTAAAGTCATAAGGATAGTATGGGATAAAGACTACATCTGTGATTTCACTGGTACAGAGAACTCTCAGTGAGAGAATGCCTCTCAAAGCAGGCTGGCACCTTCTTGGCAATTTATACTCTTAGAGCTTTCTGGTGTACTTAAAAGATTCAGTGCCTTGCCCAAGGTCACAAAGCTAGTATGAGTCAGTAAGACTTAAACCCAGGTGTTCATATTCAAATTTTCAATTCACTAAGCATGTATGAAGCACTTTTTACTATACACCTGTGCTAAAGGCTGGAGACAGAAATAAGAGAAATAAAAGATAATCCTTGTTCTCAATGAGTTTACAATCTAACAGGAGAAGAGAAAATACAAAAGGAAGCTGAAACCCTGTGGAAGAGTTCCAAATTAGAAGGGCAGTGGTTACTGAGGGCACCAGTGAAGTGTGAGTCCCAAAGTTCTTGTGGTCTCCAGGATGATACATTTCCTGATGACAAACTTTTCCTGGGAGTATGGCAATGGTGGAGATGAATCCAAGAACTATAGCTGGTGGGACAGGGCTACAGGCACTAAAGTCAAGTCTGTTATCCATTATACCATGCTAGCTCTCATATAGGAGACACAAGCAGCAAATAACAGAGGTGGGATTTCATTAGCTCTTTGACTCTAAATCCAGTACCCTTCTATCTCAAATTGTTCTGATACAATACTCTGGGAATGACAATCTTTGGGGTGAGAGAATTGCATTTACTGTCCGATATGGCTACTGTGTTAAAGTTAGTCTTCCCAAACCCCCGACCCCTTTTCTCAAGAGATTATAAAATCCTTCCAGGGCAGGGATTCTTCTTTTCTTTTTTGGTCTTTGTTTTAATGACAAACAGGCACACCAAGGTTAAATGACTTGCCTGGGGTCACACAGATAGTAGGTGAAAAAGGCTGGATTTGAACTTAGGTCTTCCTGATTCCAGGTCCAGAGTTCTATCTATTGTGCCACCTGGCTACATATCTAACAGTTCTTAACAATAATTTAGTTACTTTTTTTAATATATAGCAAAAACTAAATATCATCTCGGAAAATAGGGAATAACTCTAGACACAAACACAAATAAACCAGATCACTGACAATCAAAAGAAAGTTTTTGACAAAATTTTACTTTTAATACAGTACATGAAAGAGATATCAATAAAGCTATCTTGAAGAGTAACTACAATGAATAATTTTCTAAATCAAATATGTATGAAAAGAAAACATCCACAAGAACATACTTCCAAACTCAGATTGCTTTTACGGTTAGGCTAAAAAAAAAGTTCAATTACTTTATGTGTGTGTGTGTACTTAAGAATGTTTAAATGATTCATTTATTTAAGACTGCAGCTCTACTAAATGACTCTGCATGCTCCCCCTCTTCCCCTGCCACCAACCAAACTGCTTCATGAACAGTTGAAGTTTGCTGGCATTTAGTTCAAACCTCAAAGGAAAAAAAAACACAGTTGTTTTCTACTCTTTGTGACAGTTAAGAGAATTACTAGTGCTGTCCAAATATTCAGGCCTGACTGTGCTCTTTCAGAGTTGACAACCCTGAATGTGAATCCTAGCACCAACAATCACCACGCATTGAGGTTAAGTCACTCAGTTGATGTCTCGTTTTTCTCAACCTATATAAGGAAGGAATTTGAATAAAAGACAGCTATGTTCTTTTTAAACTCTAAATCTACAAACTGCTGCCCCAGTGCCATCTAAAAGTTGCCTTTAAATATATTTTTTTGTTGGCACTGAAACAAACAAAACCCATCCAAATTGCTTAAATTAGTACTTACTGAGATAACAGTTTTACAAATCTACAAAATACTTTTCCCACAACCACCATGAAAGGTACATAATTTCCTTCCATTTTACATGAGGAAACGGAGAGTAGGATTTTCTCTAAATCTCACAACTTGCCAATATCATAAAAGGAAAAAAAAGCCTTGAGCCCAGATCTTCTGGCCCCAAATACGGTACTCTTCACACAAGTTTCTAAGTAAAGCAAAGAGAATACTAAAAAACAACTTAAAGAAGATAGGAAAAACTTAGCTCCCAAAGGAAATGGCAGAGAGAATTTAAATATGCAGATCTAATAATGAAAACTGGAAAACTGAAACACTGATAATACACTGTCGCCTCAGGAAACAGAACAACTGTCATCAAAACTTTACATCAGAGGATCTATTGAGATTGAAAGACTAAGCAAATTTATAAAAATTATATAATTATGCAATTGGAAGCAAATGTAGCCAACTTATAGCCGAAATGATATCTAAAATGCATTTATCAGTCCCCAAGAGTGAGGCACTGCCATCCTCAACCTCTCTTTTCTGTTTCATTCCTCTGTACAGGCTGCAGTTCCTCTACTCCAGTAACCCCTTCCTTTGATTGGACGCTTCCTCCTAGAACCTCCATTTTAAGAAAATATTCAGTAAAGCCATATCCTCATTCCTCTTCAGGGTATATACTTCAGACGTTTTCTATCACACCTTCTAGAGAGAACCTTCTCCTTTTATGTGTTGTCTTCCCCAATCAGTGACGAAAGTGTTTGGTGCTGGTGCTAAGCACTTTTACAAGTATTATCTCACTGGATCCTCCCAACCCAAGAAGGGGGGTACTGTTATCATCCCTACTCTACAAGTGAGAAAACTGAGGCAAACAGAAGTTCAATGACTAGCCAAGAGTCACACAGCTGGGAAGAGCCTGAGGCAGAATTTAAAGTCAATGCTTCCCGAACTCCAGACCCAGGGACACCAGGCACTTCTATTACAACTTAAATTCCTTGAGATCAGGGAATCTCTTTCTTTCCACCCAATTTTGCACCTAGTACACAATAAGCACTTAATAAATGTTTATTGACTTTACTTTTACTTTCTCAGTTCTTGTTTTTCAGTGTTTGTCTTGCTTTCCTTTTCTCCAACTCTTTCTCTGCCAAGTCACAGGCCTTTCAGTGGCACATATAATATTAGCTACCCTCACAGGAACAGTTCTGGGTTAAAAGGACTTGTTCAGTCATTCTCAATCACATTCAACTCTTCACGACCCCACTTGGGGTTTTCTTGGCAAAGATACTGGAGTGGTTTTGCCATTTCCTTCTCTAGCTCGGTTTAGGGATGACTAAGACATAAAGGGTTAAGTGACATGCCCAGGTTCACACAGCTAGTGTCTGAGGCCACACAAACTCTGGAAGAGGGGTCTTCCTGATACCAGGCCTGGTCCTCTGCAACCTACCTGCCCTAAGTTAATAGGACACTTGGATAACAAACCATAATGAGGGGGTGCTTACCTCTATCCACAGCACTATGGTATCATATTTATATACCACATAAAAATTTACAAAAGAATTACAGAGAATATTCCTTACATCAAAACTCTGAGGCAAATAAGGCAAGTATTGTCATTCCCTACCTTCACAAGACTAAGACTGAAAGGTTGAAGGACTTATCTTAAGGTAACACAGCTAATAAGTGTTAGAGACAAATATGACAAGAAATTCACTCTGAGAGAAGAGGTTAAACTCGATACCAATAATTCTGATGCCTTGCCATTTGGTTACTTTCCAGTTATTTCAACAAAGATTGAGAAGGGGAAAGAGACCAAATTCAAAACTGTCCATTTAATTGCTTTAATCCATCAGTAAGCACTGATTAAAGGACCTACTCTGCACCTAGGTACTGGAGATAGAGAAAAGTTAAAGAGTGTCTGCCTGCCAAGTAGCATACTCTTTAATGGAGGAGACCACACAAAATCAATATAATGTAGCTTTCAAGGAGAGTGCACTAGCAACTGAGAGCAACATTTACATAAAATGTGGTACTTTCAGTTGCTACTTGATAGGAACTCTTAGAAAAAGTAACTGGAAATTGGTGCCTGTAAATGTGAATATTAGTTAGCTATGTTACAGAACCTAGTAAACTGAACTGTGTTATCGACTGATATAAAAACACAGCATTTATTATGGTGATTTAAGAACTAAAGAGAAAAAATATATATATCAAAGGATTTGGAAGTGACTTTCTGTGCTGAGGGTGGCCTAGACTAAGTGTGACACAGACTAATCCCACTGCTATAGTTGCACTCATTTGAAATTTGTGAATTGCCTGTCACTTTGTCCAAGGAAGCCAAACTATTTATTGTAGAAGGGTGACATTTTGGCAATTAAGAAATGAAGCAGCTTTGGATCAATGAAGAGGGTGAACGCAAGACCATTTTTAAGAGCAAGGAAACAGAAGTAGTTGAAAATAACAATGAAATGAGACACACATGAGCCATATAACATTTAACCCACCAAGTTTTACTTAGCACAGAAAGTATATTAAGGATACAACACTGATTCAACTGGGCACAGCTCCCCTTGTCTCCACATGTGCCACATTCCCATGTCTTAATCAGCACTGTATGTCAATCGTGAGTAGCCACTAATGACTCCTTTCTTTGGAGAGATATTGTAAGGCTAGAAATATCAAGATCCGACAACTGAACAGATATGTGGAGTGAAAGTAAAAAGTAGAGGAAGGTACGAAAGTTAAACCCTTGGAAGGCTGAGGGATGGCAGTATCTTCAACAACAATAGAGACATTTGGAATAGAGGAAAGTATAGAGAGGAAGACAGAGTTCCAATCTGAACATGTTGCATGAGACACACACACACATACAGTGTATTCAGTTCAAAATACCCCAAAAGACAATTAAAGACAGGGGACTAGAAATTAAGAGAATCTAGGGCTGGATATATAAAATACAGGTCTGAAGATTTTCTGCAAAGAGATGATAATTAAACTCATCAGAAATGATAGATAACCAAGGGAGGCAGCACAGAAAGAAAAGAGGAGAGAGCAGAGAACAGGGAACGCTCAGTGTTATGGAGTGTAACAAGGAAGACAAACCAGAAAATGAATACTGAAAAGAAGTGGTCAGAGAGAGGAAAACTAAGACAGCAATATCACAAATATTCCAAAGGAGAAAGGGATCAACAAGAAAGAGAAAGGGAAGGATTGGGGGAGGAGGTCAAGATGGATAAAGATGGAAGAAATGTTTGGCAGCTGGGTGGCATAGTGGATAGAATGCTGCATCTGGAGTCAGGAAGACTCATCTTCCTTAGTTGAAATCTGGCCTCAGATACTTTGCCCTCATCTACAAAATGAAATGGAGAAGAAAATGGCAAACCACTCCAGTAGCTCTGCCAAGAAAGCCTCAAATGGGGTCACGAAGAATCAGACGCAATCCTAACAACTGAATATTGGCAATAAAAAGTTCATTAGTAACTGTAGAGAAAGAAACTAAATAAATGATGAGGTTGGAAGCAAGATCATAGTGGACATAGTCAAGGATGACTCGTTAGAAGAAAATAATAAAATTATTATCTGTTCAAGAAATAGAGTGTAACTCACATTTTTTGTACCTACACTGGTATGTGTGTACCTAAGTTCATACAGTCAATTCTTATCATTCACAGTAATTATGTTCTATAAAGTCACCAAAAACACAGAATCAGCAATCCCTGAATGATATATGGGAAATACAAAATTAGGTTCTTTTGAGTGTCTGGTCACAACATTTAGTTTAGCACTTTCGAGAGCAGCCTCAGGCATAGTGTTGGATTTCCTCCTTCCTTTACCCCACCATGTTGTTCATTCATTAACAATGAATTCAAAACCAACAGCACTATAACTCATGCCTGAATGAAGCTTATCCACAAAACGTATTTTCTCCCTTCTTGCTCTTAGAATACCAGATAGATACAATGATTGGGGGAGATTTTAAAGAGTGACACCACCAATAAAAACCATTAAAAAAAATGCAAACAAGGCGCCAAAAAAGCCATGAAAAGGATTTTTGTTTACAGTATAAGAGATGAAACAAGAAGGCACTGTCATCTCGTTCAATGCCTCAGCCAACTCAAATTTTTCATCACTCTGTGCATGTTTGTAAATAACCAAGAGAGCACCTTAAGTTATATTTTGTGTTAACAAATACATTTTGGGGAGTAGATGAATTTGCAAATAATGGGGATTGACTGTATGAGTAAAAGAAAACTACATTTGCTCTCGAAACAATATTTAGAAAAACACAAATTAGGGTTAAAAATCATAAAATGATGAAGTTGAAAATACTTTCAGATCATGGAGTCTAATTCTTGGTCTCTGAGCAATTCTTTAAAAACCTACATAATTTAATCGCACTATGGTAAAAGATAATTCTTTATTTGTCTCAATAAGACCTTGTGGGATGCTGAAAACTATCAGTCACTTAAGGGGATTTGCTCGTATTGATATTGGATGTCACAGACAATTCACATATCTCAAATTCTCAAATAAATCTAACAAATACTAAGGAATTGCTGTGCTGCTGTTGGTGTTCTTACATCTAGACAACATATAATCTCTGCTCTTAGGGCATCAATAGTCTATTGTTGGGACTATGTCAGGGACACAAACATTACAAAATAAGGCAATATAGTGTTTTAGAAGAAGTCTTTTACTCAGGGACAGAGGAAGCAGTTAATGACAGTGATAAAAAACAAACAGAAAAGAGCATCAATAAAAACACAAAAATCACAAAAAAGAGGAGAAATTCAGAAGAGTAGTATTAGTATTATCATAACAACATTTATGTATTCTTTAAAAAAACCAAACACCCAAGCTACATATGGTAGATTCATACAAAAATAAAAATGACCACAGTAATAACAGCTTATGTAGTACTTACTTTGGGGTGGCACTGGGCTAAGCGCTTTACAATTATTTCACTTGTTCCTCACAACAATTCTGGAAAGTAGGTACTATCATCTTCATATTATAAGAAAACTGAAGCAAACAGGGTTCAGTGACTTGCCCAGGATCACATAACTACTAAGTGCCTGAGCACAGATTTGAATTCAGGTCATCCTGACTGATGGTGCAACACTTTCCTCTGTAACACCTATGCAATTGCTTTTTCTGTCTTCCTTTTATGGAAATGTTTATAGGGTGATGACTGTCAGATTCTTGATCAGTCAATAAATATTTATTAAGCACTTACTATGTGCCAAGCACTGAACTAAACACTGTAGATACAAAAAGGGGCAAAGACAGTCCCTGTCTCCAAGGAGCTCACAATCTAATGGGAGAAATAACAAACAAACAAATAAGAAGCTATGTACTGAATAGGAAATAGAGAAGGCACAAAAACAAACAGCTAAGAATTAAACAAAATTAATTAAATGCTTATTTGATTAGGAAAATGGGGTGGGGGAATGGAGAATCTTTCTCCAATAGGTAAATGTTCAAAGGCGATAAATAGGCAGTTTTTAAGGGGAGAAATCCAAATCGTCAGGAACCATATAAAAAACAAATACTCCAAATCACTTAAAATAAGAACTGTTATTCTTGATTATTAATTAATCCTAAGGTTACACCTCACACCCATCTGCAAGGAAAATAAAAAAGGAATTTTTTGTACAATACATTGTCCATTGGATTGTGAGCTCTCCTTGAGAGCAGGGGCTGTCTTGCCTTTTTTTTTTTTGTATCCTCAGTGTCAGCACACTGTCTAGTACATAGGAGGTGCTTAATAAATGTTTATTAACTGACTGATATATACATATTATATATGATGTCTCTTTCCTCCATCTCTGATCTCTTTGGGGTACAGGTACAGTAGATACTTGAACAGATATTTATCAAATTTAAAGATAAGACAAAGCTAGAAATGGCACTACATGATAATCAGGTTTCAAAGAGAATTCTATAAGATGATAGACTAAAAACAGTGAGATGAAATCTAGCAGGGATAAATATAAAGGCTGGCAATTAGATTCAATAAGTTAACTTTAAAATATGAGAGATTTGGCACAACATGTTTTTAAAAAGACTCAAAAGGTTCAGCTGAGTACAAACTGAATATAAGTCAATGGTGTTGACATGGTAGCTAAAACAGCTGAGATAATCTTAGGTTAAACAGAAATATAACATCTAGATCAAGGGATACATCATATTTTATTTCCATACTAAGTAAGAACATAACTGATTTATGTGAAAACCAGACCACTATTGCTCCTGTCAGGTTCCCACACCCACCCAACTCCCACCCCAGACCTGTGTAGTCCAGCCTGCTACAATGGTACAGATGCACCTGAGTCCTTCAGTACCAGGACATCACTGTAGGCATCTAAATTTCATGGCTAAAATTCCAAAGTGGGACTGCAAGGCAAGACCAGACTAAAAAGCATTCTCACATTGAAACCAGTTCCAATTTCAACTGTCACGTTTAAAAAACAAAAACTTGATCTCGTTATTTGATCCAGGCTGGAAGTGCAGGGGCTACTCACAGGCCTGATCCCACAAATCAATTACACAGAAGCTTTAACCTCTTCAGTTTCCAACTCTGATCAGTTCCCCCCTCCTTAGGCAACTTGGTAGCCAATCAATTCCAGGGCCTCACCATATTGATGTCATACTTAGTGCAAATACCAGATTGGCATTACCTATTGCAACTTAGAAGTACTAAACTCAAGAGTCTGGCCAGCCTCAGCCTCCTCAGCAGCTGGGATTAGAGGCATGAGTTACCACTCTACACTAAGTACCATTTTAGGAGGGACAATGGCAAACTAGAATTCATCCAAAGGAACATAACCAGGATGATTAAAGGCCCATACTTGTCACATGAGAACTGGAGAGAAGAAAAGATTTCCGGAAAGTTGAAGAATGCGATGGGGAGGGAAGGGAGACACAATCACCATCTTCAAATATCTGAAAAAACTTTATCTGGAAAAGAAACAGTCTCCCAGCTCAATAAGACAAATATTAGGTAGGCCAAGGTAAAGTTCTAGGGGAAAAGATGATAATTCTATATAAGGAATATAATATTTTAAATAATTAAAACAGTAAAAAAAAAATGGCTCCTGGTCATTAGAAGTTAACCCATAGTATTATAACACTAACAAGTTTGGAAAACATTTTCATCACAACCTTGTGAGGTAGTACAAGTCTTACTACGCTCATTTTACTGATAAGAAAACAGTCTCTGAGAGGTTAGGCACTTGTCATGATCACCCAGCTATTACGAATCTGAGGCAAGATTCATTCAAACCCAGATGTCCAAAATACAAGCTTAATGCTCTCTTTCCTAAAACATCACACTTCCTGTCAATGATAACTACAAAAAAATTTTCCTAACTCTAAAAATTCTATAATTAACCTTAATTTCAAATACTAAGGGGTAAATGAGCTTTTAACAACCTAAGGAAATATTTTTTTATTTTTAAAATTGTTATTATTACTTATTATTCAACTAAAACAATACAGAAATTAGTCATTTTTCTTAGGCCTTCAAGATAATTTGCTACCCATGAAATCAATACTTTCGTTCCTACCTTTTTGTAATAAAGAATTTCAAAAGAATTTTGATCTTTAGTCTTTCCAGTTACCTAACTAATTTTTTCAACTATCTACTGTCAAAATATATTCAGTTGTGAATTAGCACATACCTTTAAAAATACCATTTACAATAGATGCTTCACCATCATTTCTGACAAGCAACCACTGCTATGCTTTATAGTCTGCTCATAAATTCCTAATGTTTCAAGGATTTTATCTGGAAAAACATGTTAAGTCGTTCAAGTCAGTAAAAATTCTACTGCAGGACAACTCCAAGCCATGTTAGTCAGCATTCTGGGAATTAATTACATGTTGCACGGTTGAACAAACAAAATGATCTTCAAATGTCACTTAAATAGCTGCTAAAGAGTTGACAGCACTAACATAGTAGGGTTTAGGGATGGGAATTCCCTACATAGCCTAGTGAGAGGTCAAGTGGGTTGTATGATATGTGCACTAGTCAATAACTACAAATAACCTAATACCTTTCTGTTACTGCCATTTAAGATTTCAAGGGGAAGCATATACTTTTATCTTTCCTTATCAATTAATAGGAATAATGCATACATGTCTCTTATTAATCAATTAGCTTTGAGAGCTCATTCCAATTTTCTTTTTAAACCTTTCATTGTTCTCTCAATTTTAAACCTCCAGGTCTCATAGACTTCAGTCTATATAAATATATCTTCTCATACAATTTATTACAGAAGCAAACAATAAAAGACATAATTAATTACTTTAATATATCATAGTGAGTAATATTCACAGCCAGTCACCTCATTATTATGGGGTGGGTTTTTTTTTTGGAGGTGGGGCACTGCTTGAAGAAAAACCAGGGTTTTGCCCATGATCACCCAGTTAGTAACAGCTCAATTTTCTTAAAACAAAACAGAGAGACAGGGAATAAAATACTCATCTATGCAACCACAGATTCCTCCTTAACTTTAGAAACACAGTTCTCTTATGGTGATAATTCAAGTTTCTCAGGAATTGAGTCATTTTTTAAGAATGATTTCAGGAAACAAGAATTAAACGTCTCAAGTTCTTTCCCTTTGACAGTTAACTCAGTCTTTTAGGAAAGAGATTCTCTTAAGTCCTTTCTTTCTATGCTTCACACAGTCCCTCCATATGACAGTTAACTGAATCCAGATGACAGTTAAACTGTCCTTCTCCCAAGATTCTAATCCCTATTGCATACCTTTATAATAATAACTAACATTTATATAGCAATTTTAAATCTTGCAAAGCGTTTTACATATCTTATCTCATTTGATCAATAACAGTATCTGCCTGACAGGCTATTCAATCTAACATTACACTGATATATTGAATAAATATATTTAGCAATTTATTTCCAATATGTTTCAGTGTCACCAAAAGAAGGTAACTAACTGCAATGAAGCTTTTAAATTCTCCTAGAACTCAACTGCCTTGTTCCCAGTTGCCTACTGGATATAACCATCTGGAGTCCTCATAAATAAACTTCACCTTTTGGAAGCCAAACTCATCTTTTCTCCATAATTGTATTCCACCCCTTCCATTCTCTATTCTGACTGAATCTTTATCTTTTCTCTTCATCCTCCACATCCAGTAGCTCTTCCCTCCACCCCTTTTTAGTTTTCATTACAAAACCTCTTGCTTAGGCTCCTCTATTCTCACATCAGGTTTATTTCCCTGCCTCCAGTATATGGTTTCTTCTCTCCAATCTATCCTTCATGTTGTCCCTCAAATAATCTTCCGAATGCCTCAAACCATATCATTCCTCTCTGAAAACTTTCAGTTGCTCTCCACTATCTATTGAAAACTACGTAACTGTCTGATCCTAGCATTCAAAGCCCTCCACGACCTAGTCCACACTATCTTTCCAGGTTTACCTCACACTATTTATCTTCAAATATTTTACATTCCACCTAAACCTGTACTACTCTTCATGCCTTATCCAGGAGAGACCTGTGGTCTCGAGACTACGTGTGGCCTTCTAGGTCCATGGATACAGCCTTTTGAATCTAAGTTTTACAGAACAAATTCTTTTATTAAAGGCATTTTGTTCTGTGAGGTTTGGATTTAGTCAAAGGGCTGCATCTGAAGACCTAGAGGGCCACATACGGCCTCAAGGCTGACGGTTCCCCACCCCTGCCCTATTCTCATTCTGCCATCTGCAAAGCCTTTGATCATATGCTCTCCTATGTGCAGAATAGGTTTATTCTCCTTATCCCAAACTGATTCCGAACTCAATCTATTGAATTACTATCCTTCCATCATGGCTGAACTCAGGCACCAAATCTTCTGTAGAGATTTCCATAATGTTATTTCAATTCTCCCTTCACTTCCTCTCAAAACATTAAAAGATCACTCCTTCAAATTTCTCATATTGTCTGGAATTCTCCTTTGTGCTAATCTCACACTCAAGGGGCAGCTAGGTGGTGCAGTGGATAGAGAACCAGTGCGGGAGCCAGGAGGACCTGAGTTCAAATCTCACCTCAGACACTTGACACTCACTAGCTGTGTGACCTTGGGGAAAGTCACTTAGCCCCAATTGCCTCATCTTGGGTCATCTCCAGTCATCCACATGAATATCTGGTCACTGGATTCAGATGACTCTGGAGGAGAAGTGAGGCTGGTGACCTGCATAGTCCTCCCTCACTCAAAACAAAGTCAAGTGCAAGTCATATCACTTTCACACTCAACTGTATCTACATTATCTGTGGGTGAATCTCTCCCATTGGAGTAGAAGCTCCTTGAGAATGAGGTATATGTTATAACAATCCTTCTATCCCCAGAACCTAGCACAATACATTTGAATATAATGCTTAATATTTGTTGAAACACACTGAATTCAAACAAACAACTAACCTGCAATTAATCAGATTTTATCAATCAGATTGGTCTAAAAAATCATGGTAATGAAAATACTATCCCTCCCTTCACCTGCTTAAAAGTTTTATTAGGATTATTATTAGCAACTGAAAGGTTGTACATTGTTGAAAAATAGCGACAAGTTTACTCATAGAATTTCCGAGTATGAATAAATAAATATTCAAACAACAACCTATTTGGATTTTTAAATCATGATCTGATTATTGACATGGTCCATTTTTCTTAACTGCTGGTAAGAGTAAAGAAGCTGAAAGTTTCCACTGAGAGTAGACTGGGCAATATTTTCTCCACCCTGAACTTTTAACTACCGTTTGGTAGAAAGAACTTTCACTTTTCCATAACAAAAATGAATCCCAATCTGTGATTTGTGAAATTTTTCCACCTGGTAGCATTGCGAAGAGGCGTATTTGCAAAGACAGTGGACAATCTTTGGTCCTTTCCATAAAGGATACATGTATAGGGGGTTTGCTTTGTTGCTGTTTATACTAATGAACTAACAGGGAAAAGAGTTCCATTCAATAAAAGTGGCATGCTCCCAAGCTATGAAATCTACATCACTTCCTAAGGCTATTCCAAATTCTTGTTGGATCCAAAATTCCTGCTGGTCCAGGTGCCTTTCCGTACGGGACCTCTGAACTCATCACTCAGTGATCTACTTTTTATTTTTAACCTTGAAGGTTGCATATTGTAACAAAAAATTAGTCACCCATATCTAATTGCTTCATGTCATAGGAATCTGAAAATTTTCAGCCATATATTACTTCAACATCTTGCCCTCAGAGATTCAACCAAACTAAATCTCTCAATTAAACAAAGAATAATGTTTATGTGCAAAAGAATGTAACAAAAACACTTGGTCAACCAGAGTAGAGCCCTTCCAATGATGCTATTATTTCTCTCAAGGCATTTTGCATTTCCTCTTTTTGGAGTAGCCTTTAGCATATCCACAGCATTGGTCTGGTTATCCTCAACCAAAATTTTCAGGTCACTTTGAGTTTTTGAAAAAGTCAAAAATCATTTGGATCCAAACTCTGTGAGTAATGGGGGTGGGGGAGGAAGGTAGGAGGAGTGGAGGGGAAAGGAAGTTGATTATGATATGATGATTAATATAACTTGGGCTCAAAGCAGGGTTTGACTCTGTAGTGGAATGTAGCAGAACTAGTTTTCTTGTATAGACAGTGGACTGATTCTGAAAGCAATTCCAAAAGTGATGTTATAAGAAATATTTTGAAAAACGGCAATGTTACTAGAGTTAAGTAAAAAATGAAATCGCTGATTATGCATATGTTGACAGACCAACTATTAAAGAAAGTCTTACCTGTGAATTGGGAGAACTACTTAAGCAAGTGAATTCATTCCTGTCTAGGAAAATAGTGCTACACTAACAAATACATAATACTAAGAGTAATTCCCAAAAGAACTCCAAATCATTAACAACCATATGAAGGACTGACTACACATCACTAATAGTAAGAGAAATGTGCTACAACTCTTGAGGTTTCACCTGAAACACAGCAAACTGGCAAAGAAAATGAAAAATTACAATAGTTGAAGATGAAGGAGCAGTGAAAAGAGATGTACATTAATACTCTTAGTAGAGCAATGAAGCAATTCAAACATTTTGGAAGGTAATTTGAGATATTTAAAAAGAGAAAAAGTATCCATATCCTTTGACCCAAAGATCCTAATGCTAAACGTATACCCAAACGAGGTTTAAGGCAGAAATAAAGGTTCCAAAAACCACAAAATGCTTACAGGAGCACTTTTTGTAATACCAAAAAACACTGGAAACAAAAGTAGACGTTTATAAATTGGAGAATAAATTGTAGTTCATGAATATAATGGAATTTTAATCCTAAGAAGTTTGATTTGGTTGTTGTGCTTTGCTCTCTAAGAGAACCCACTATGTTGAGGTCAGGGTAGAGTGTGCCCAACTGTGGCTGATTGGACCAACTCAAGCTTGTGGGAACAAATAGTCCATATAAACATCTGGAGTGGAGATGTCTCTAAAGTTGTGCATCTCACATTTCTCTTGAGCTGCTCCAGTTCTGCTTCACTCAAAGAGCACAGTGCCTTCTTCAATGAGAGCATGCCATGTTGGGCAGTCCTTTGCCAGGATCTCCCGTGTCACACAGTCAATTTCAAAGTTCTTCAGAGATCTTGAGGGTGTTCATAACTCTTCTGACCGTCATGTGAGCACTTGCCTTCTGTAAGTTCTCCATAAAATAGTCTCTTGGGCAAACATACATTTGGCATTCAAACAACATGGTCAACTCACTGAAGCTGTGCTCTCTACAGCAGAGTTTGAATGCCTGGCAGTTCAGTTCAGGACCTCAGTGTTTAGTATTTTATCTTGCCAGGTAATCTTCAGAATTTTCCTGGGATACTTCAAATGGAAGCAATTCAGTTTTCTGGCACTGGAAGATTGTCTACGTTTCACAGGCATACAATAATGAGGTCAGCACAATGCTTCTGTAGATCCTAAGTTTGCTAGGCAGTCTAATACTGCTTACCTCCCATGCTTTCCTTCAGAGTCTCCCAAACACTGTGCTAGCTCTGGCAATGTGTGCACTAACCTCAACATTTATGCATATATCCCTGGGAAGTTGGTTGCTGTCCTTCATTCTCAAAGACCAAAATAATATTTCTATGTTGGAGTCAAGGTACAAATTGTCTCATTGTGACTGGTCACAGTAATATGAAGTAATGTGAATACGAAGAGATGGAGAAGGAATATGAAGAGGTCACAAAAGAGTAAGAACATGAACTGATTCAAAGTGAACTAAGCAGCACCAGGAAATCAATGACAATGATAGTATAAAAGAAAAACAATAAAAGAATGAAACTGAATATTGTGTAGTCAACGACCAAGCCCTAAAGAATCAACAAAAGGTATCTACCTTCTTTCTCTGCAGAGATGGTGGTGGGAAATGGGTGGGGACACCTTGCAGCGTAGGTTGATGTAGGATATTGCATATTATCATCAGGTTATGCTGAACAGCTTTACTTTATGTGCCTTTTTTGTTTCAAGGAATGCTCAATGAGTAGGAAAGGGGAAAGGTATATATTTGGAAATGAAGAGGTTATTTATTTTTTAAAAGCTATCAAGTTTTTTAGAAATTTTTAAAGAGAAAATTATATATTATAAGTAATTATGTTCTCTTTTATTCCTTTGGAATAATTCATTATAGATTAGTTATCTGGGATAATGAAAAGGGTAGGCCCATTTTCCATCTCCCCTAACCTGTGAATAAACCAGAAGAAGGTGGAAACTGGGTTGTATAACCTAACTGCATAAATTTCACAAGCTAAAAAAAAGTGGTCAGGTTAATATTTTGAACTTTAAATTATTTTTCAAAGTTGTAACTTTATGTTTTATTACTTTGAACTTGACAAACATCATGTTTAAATATTTGCATATACAAGGAAAACAGGATTGCATATGAAAATAAAATATTATAGTTTTCTTCAAAAAAAAAAAAGGTTAAATTAGTTTCAAAGTTATCCTACGTGTCTATTTCCCTCTGAATTTCCTTTTCTTTTGCTTTGTTTTGTTCATTTCTTTCAATGTCCTGTTTGTTTTGCTATCATTATCACTGGCCTTTCCCTATCCCTATCCCCTCAACCTTCCACCAGAAGGAAAAAAGACCCATCTTGTAACTAGTTATCACAGTCTCAAAAAGCAGATCCATATATTGAATAAACCCAAAATGCAAGTGTTATTTTGTATCTTCAACAGACCGCCTTTTTGTCAAGGGGTGAGAAGCGTGCTTCATCCTGAGTCCTTTGGACGGAAGATAGTTGGTCATTTCCCAGATCAGAATTGTTAAAGTCTTTGAAAATTGTTTTCCTTTGCATTGTTCTAATGACTATTCTTCTGAATATGTTCACCTTTTCACTATACATCAATTTATGCAAATCTCCCAAAATTTCTTTAAATTCTTTGTCATTTCTTATGGTACAACAATATTCTATTATGTGTATACACCATAATATGTACAGCTACTCTCCAATAGATGCCAGGCATCCCTCTGAAATTTTGGAACGTAAGGATCTGTTCCTTCTTTTCCTAATCCTTATGTAGGTAATCCTGTTATCACAGGGTGAAAGAGTAGGTATAAGGTTAGTGACTTTCTCGATTTAGTTTCAAATTGACTTCCAGTACTGCTAAAACAATCCATATCACTACCAACAATGCATTAAAATGTCATTCCTGTTAATAATTGTAATTTTCCATTTTCGCCATCTTTGTCAATCTGACAGGTATGAGGTAAAAACAAAGAATTGATTTAATTTGTATTTCTCTTATTATTAGTGATTTGAAATTTTTTTGCTTTCATATAGCTGTTGACTGATCACATTTCTTTTGAAACTTGCTTGTTTATATCCCAGGGGTTGCTAAGTGGCACAGGGAAGACTAAAATTCAAATCCAGCCTCAGATACTTAACTAGCTGTGTAACACTGGACAAGTCACTTAACCCTGTTTTGCCTCAGTTTTTTTATCTTTGTAAAATGAGCTGGAGAATGAAACAGTAAACCACTTCAGTATCTTTGCCAAGAAAACCCCAAATGAAGTTGTGAAGAATTGGACACAACTGAAATGACTGAGCAATATTTAGTCCAATTATAATGCCAGAAAAGAAATGGATGAGTATTTACAAAAACAGAAAATACTTAGGTGAACAGAATAAGAAATAAAGAACTTAAGTAATCTAACCTCAGAAAAACAAAACTGAACAAAAACCCATAAATCAACTCCCATAGGAAAAAAAAATACTCCAGGCCTAGCTGGATTTACAAATGAATTACACCAAATATTCAAATAATAAACTCTGATTATACAAGTTGTCTACAAAGAAAAAAAGGGAGGGAAATGATATCATATCCAACTCTTAACTAAAAGAAGGAGAGAGAAATCAAGGAAAGCAAACTATAAACCAATACACCCAAACAACATATGCGGGAATGCTGAACAAAATATTAGCTAAGAGACTACAGCAAATAGCTGGGATTCATATCAGAATTGATTCAGTTTTAGAAAAATGATAAATATAACAGACCACAGTAACAACATAAAGAGTAAAAAATCACATGATACTTGTAGAGTTAAAGAAAGAGGAAAAAGACATAGAAACATAGAAAACAGCATTACCTTTTGTTTTAACAACAATTGGACACAAAGGGGTTTGGGAAATATTTAAATTATGGTACAAGAATGTAATAGACTATTATTGCACTATAAGAAATTGTTGTTATTGTCTGTCCTTCATTCTCAAAAAGGACCATGACATCAGGAGGTGATGTCATGACATGCAAGTGAATTGGAATTAAGTGAGGGAGGGCTATGCAAAGTCACCAATCTCATTTTCTCCTCCAAAGTCATCTGAATTCAGTTGCCAGACATAGATCAGGATGACTGAAGATGGCCCTGGATGCAGTGGTGGACCTTGGCTTTTTCAAGCTAAGGTCCTTAATAGGTCTCAGGTTGATTAAGGCTTAGTAAGAAATGAGATAGAGAACAGTCTCTTTATCTTTACCTGGTCAAAAAAAAAAATCAAACTATGAAAGGGGCAGATTCAGAGATATTTAAGGAAAATTTGTATAATAAAATGATATAAAATCTGAAGTGAGGAAAACCAGGCAAACTTTTTATACACTGACCACAATACTGTATTGATCAATGCAATGACCAACCATGATTCCAGAAGACTGAAAGTGAAGCAAGCCTCCAACCTCTTGATGAAGAAATAATAACCTGTAAGTGTAGAATATGAATACAACACAAATTTGTTTTTGTTATAGGGCAATGTTGGTATTACCATGCTCAATTTCTCTCACTCACACACACACACTCACTGTGATAGAAGAGCAATTCCAGATACAATCTTCTTTTTCTTGTCTTTATACATGGAAATCTTTGCTGATGGTTACTAGTTCACAGTAAACAATTAAAAAAATTAAAAATAAAATAATTCTAAAACATCTTTTATTAGACAAATATCTTTTTAGACAATTAAGTATCTTTTGGTTGAAGTAACTATTACAATTTACATGTCTGTGGATAATGGCTACTGTCTTCATAATACAGTATGGCAAATATCCAGGACTCATCTGATGTATCTGATGTATAATGTCCAAGCATTTCACAAGCATGCACTTTAGTTAACTGTGGTAGTAAAACAAGCAAATCGTTATTCAGATTTTCACATGTAACTCAATGCCAAGAATAGTTTATATTTTCTATAAAGGAAAATTCAACTTTTGGTACAAAAAAATAATTAAACTGTCTCACTAGTGATTTAAATCTTTTTAATTTAAATAAAATCTATTCCAGCTAAGTTGAACTAGAAAAGATTAGAAGTATCATTTTGGTACGAGAATCAGTGCTAGAATCTAACACAAATAGATCTGCCCTACTACAACTGTAATGCACCTCCACTTATGTGTAGTTTTACCAGATATAAGCCATATGAATTGTCCATGTTATTACCTTTAAATAATACTACAAAAAAGTTTAAGTCTGAGGGCAAAAAGTAGTTAAGCACGTAGTATAGAGATATTTCTACCATTCACAAGGTAAGTACTCTTCTTATTGACTTACAAGGAACACAGAATAATAAAAATTTGGCATGCCAGCAAGAAGCTAATAGTCCCAAATAAAAGTGTAAACTTCCCATCCATTTAAAAACTGTTATCCCTAGGATGGAACAGGAATGTCTATACTTGCAACTGGAATCTAGCCTGAATTTTGCAATCCAGTAAAACAGAAAAACCCCAATTCTGACAAAAGCTTTGTTTTCACTACATCTTATACTAGTTAATTAATTAACAAATATTCATTGAATAGCCATAATGTACGACTGGGTAGCAGAGATACAAAATAAAAACAACTGGCAGTCCCTGCTTTCAGAAGACTTACTTATATTCTGCTTTCTATACTGCATCAACAATTTCATTTTAGAAAATGTGACTTCTATGAATTCCTTTTCCACAACAATAAAAAAGCATTTATAAAACTCTTTCTATGATCCAGGCACTGTAAAGTTCTAGAGACACAAAAATAGGAAAAAAAAAATCCCTGGCTTTGGGAAATTCACATTCTAATGAGGGAGAAAACATGTATAGATACACACACATATGTAAAAACATAACACATCCCTAATAGCTGAATCTCTAAGGAAAAGCTTGTGAGTCTGAGTATACATATATGTGAAGGAGCCAAGAGACGGAGTGCCATGTGCGGAGAACAGTAAAATAGGCCAGTGTAGCTGAAGTATCATTACTTTTAAATATATACTAAAAATAAGAATAGATGCCCTGTTTTATCCATAAATACTAGATTTACTGATACAGCATGCTTTTTTATACAATTTTTCAAAGACTGTGATTTTTAAACATTTGAGAACATATTACTGTTGCAGAGAGATTTTTCAAGATGTTTGATTGTCCTATCCAAACAAATCAAGCAGAAAAACTCTCTCGTCCAGTAGTACAGTTTCTGCAGTTTACAATTGGTCACTCCAAGACTTCTTATTCATCTACATGTATATATGTATATCCTCAGCCTTTTAGGTGTATCCCAAGTCAAAAACCAGTCTATTTTGTAGACTTGCCAGAACTGGCCAGCTCAAATAACCCTCAAGTTGTAACCCTCTTTATTTGGCCTTCTCCATGGATTGGTAGCTCTCACTGCCTCTGCCATCCCCTCATTGTTCACCATCTGACACTGTACAGTTACTAAGCAAACTACTTATCACAATGCATTGCAAGTAAGGTGAACACAAAGACAGGAGTTGAGGTTCATTTCCCATCTCATATACAAGAAGAGACAGATGACTGTTTTGGATGAATGCAATCTGATAAAAACCTGGTATTCTTGTCCTTACCATGGTATAGTTAAGTAGTCAACCCATGTTTGGTCATACAGATCAAGCATCTAAACAACATACAGATCAATCAACAGGCATGTATTAAACATCTACTGTAAGTAAAAGAATGAGTCAGTTTCAAAGAACTTACATTCTATTGCACGAAAACACATATACACACCAAAGTATATAAAAAATACAAACACATACACACACCCATAAGCCAATACAAAGTAATGTACAAAGAGGCGAAACCTGAAGGGGAATTGGGAATGAGAATTAGAAAGGTTTTATATAGCAGGTGTTATTTTATTTGAGCCTTGAAGGAAGGTGGATGTCCTACAAGGCAGGCGTATGTTCCAAGAATGATCAGCAGTTGGTATAAACTAGGGCAATTCACTGCAGCTATTGAAATCAGATTTTTCATTAGTTTCAGGAGTTTAAAAACAGGAGACTATTTCTCCTACACATTTCAATACTTTGATTTGATGGTAAATGCATCTTCTTTGTTTCCCTATTGCCTCAGTTTCCTCATACATAAAATGGGGAAAATTATAGCACTTACCTCACAGTGTTTTAAAAGACCAAATGAGATACCTGTAAAGTGCTTGGCACAGGGCCTAGCACACAATAGGTGTTATACAAATGTTTATTGCCTTCCCTTTTTTGAAACCTCTTTGTGTCTACTGTTAGATGGGATACAAATGCTTCATTTTATTCAAATCTCAAGACTGAACTATTAGACTGGCCACCGTCATGCCCCAACAAATGATGATCCAGCAAAAGACACTGAGGAATAACACCAATACGAAGAGAGCCAAGAGAGACCAGTATCGTGAAAACCCTGAGAAGCAAATCCAGAAGGAAAGTGTGGTCAGCACTTCAGAGCTTATAAAGAAATCAAGAAGAATCAGAACTGGAATCAGGAAGAAATGACACGCACCAACTGGTATAAAGTATGATACCCCGTGTCTATAGTAGGAAAGGAAACTCATACATAGGACTTATGTGTCCAAAAGAGATTCATTAAAGGCCAGATATGGGAGTAGGATCCTGTGGGCCTCCAATGGTGTAGTAGTTTCCAAAATGGCTTTTTGGATTTCCCTTTTTGTATATGAACAATTTCTGACTTGTGCAAGCTATGCTGTGCTGGGGGTGGAGCGGGGAGGTGAGGGAAGAAGAAGGTTGCTTACTCCAGGATGGTAGTTCAAGGAGAATAAAACATTGCTATCTCCAGTGAAGAATGTATGAAAGGGCCTCATAGATAACCAGGATGGAAATAAGAGGTAAAGTGTGATGAGGTTTAACTACCAAGAAAAGGAGCTTAAATTGGACCGCAGAGATTTTAAGAAGTCACTGGAGTTCAAGTAAGGATGGACCTGGTCAGACCTGTGGTTTCTTGTGACAGGAGGAAAAGTATTAGTACTGGTGGATCTAAGAGGTTACAAAATTACATTCAAAGATTCCAGATCTTAGCATGACTCCTAATCTGTAACATCAGCACTCCAGAATGATAAATCATGAGGAGTTTCTTTGCTCAGGGAGCAACATTTGGGAGATCCTCATAGATGTCCAGATCTACCTCCAACTATTTTTTTTATCACTGTTGTATCCTTTACTGCTCTTCTTCCTATCACTGAAAGTAGTTTTTAAAGTCTCTTAGCTACCATTTAATAAAGTCTTTGGACAAATGTATAATGAATTTTCTGCCTTAAAGAATATCAAAGTGATAGCATTTAAAGACCACAAGTAACTGCTTATGATACCTTGTTATGATTTAAAAATTCAGTATGCCAGGCATGGGGGAGAGCCAAAGAAAAGGTCTGGAGAGGAGAGATGGAGTATATTGTTCATGGAAAAGCAAAGTGGCCAGTGTTACCAGATTGAAGAGTTTGTGATGAGAAGGTAGGTATAAGGGGAGTAGAAAGACAAAAAGGGACTAGGTGATGAAGGGTTTTGAATGCCAAAAAAGGCGCTTTACATTTGATCCTGGAAGGGATAAGGAGCCACTGAAGTTGAGTAGGGTGAGTTAGACTTGTGCTTTAGAAAAATCACTTTGGCAGCTTAATGGAAGATGGATTAGAGTGGGGAGAGACCTGAGGAAGGCAGACCCACCAGCAGCTACTACAACAGTTCAGGTGTGAGGTGATGAAGTTCTACACTATTGTGGTGGCAGTGTCAGAGGAAAGAAAAGGGAGTATGCTGTAAAGGGAGATGTTGTAAAGCTGAAATCAACAGACTGGATAAAAGGTGCACCAATGAGAGACACTGAGGAGCTGAGAATAATTCCTAGGGATCTAGCAGGAAGGCTTTGGGAAAAGATAGTGAATTCCGTTTGGGGCATATTGAGTTGGATATTGGATATCCAGTCTGAGAGATCTGAAAAATAGTTGGAGATGGAAGAATGAAGGCCAGCAGAGAGGTTAGGGCAAGACAGGGAAATCTGAGAATCATCAGTAGAAGTGTTGTTGTTTGTCCACTGTTCTCCAAGAGGACCATGACATCAGGGAAGTGATACCATGACTAGCAAGTGAAGTGGATGCCAAGTCACCAGCCTCACTTTCTCCTCTAGAGCCATCTGGGTTTAGGAGCCAGATACAGATCAAGATGACTAGAGATAACGCTGGATGCGGTGGGAGACCTAGGCCTTTTCAAGTTAAAGTTTTTAACAGGTCTTAAGCTGACTAAGGCAACACCCATTCAATGATTAAGGCTTGAAAGGAAACAAGGAAGGGAAACAGCCTCTTTCCCTAGCTAAAAAAAAAAAAAAAAAAAAAGATCTGGGAGGGGAAGACCCTTAGGGTTTCTGGATAACTGCTATTTACAATCATTCTGAGCCAGTCAGAGCCCAAATAAAGATCACTGTAGGGTTAGGGTTAGTTAGCCTGGGACCTACTGTTGGCCAATCAATGAGAGTCAGGGTGGGAGCTGATGAGATCACCCAAGTGAAGTAATATAGAGAAGTGAAAAGTACCTAGAATAAGAATCCTGTGGGACACCTATGGATAGAGGATGTGATCTGGTTGAGGCTCCAGTATTGGTGGATTATAGATATGAACTTTAACAAATATTCAAGATGAATAAATTTGCAATTCAGATAACTCATAAAAACACCTGGTTCCCTAGAGACAGGGAAGACCCAAATATTCAAGATGAATAAATTTGCAATTCAGATAACTCATAAAAACACCTGGTTCCCTAGAGACAGGGAAGACCCAAGCTGCTCAAGGAAAACTGAAGTCTAACCAAATAGAAAAGTATATGCAGGTGGAATTAAGGGTCTGGAACTGAACAGTAGCCAAGATTGAGGACAAATACCAATATTTAAAGTCACAAATGGTGAGTGAATTCAAGTATTTGAGGCAAAGTTTAAAGAATCAAACAGGTATCAAGGGTCAGAGCAAATGACAGATGCATGTTGGACAGCAGAGATCAGAAAGACCCTTCCACAACGTTTAGTGCTTTAATACACTGCTGTGGCAGGTATGAACTTATCCTGGTTTGCCTAGGCCTTACAGATGAGACATGGTAACTAGAAATGTTTCCCTATAATGACAAGTGGATAGATGGTATCAGGAGGAAAGCAGCAGCTTCTGTACAACAGATTTCCATGGTGTGTTTTTTTTTCTTTTAAAAAAAAAAAATCTGAATTTAACAAATACAAAATAATATGAACATTTCTATATACACTAAAGAACAGAAGGGGAGGACCGTACATGAAACAGCTATGCTGTACTATGTAGAGCTTACTTTTCTTTTAAAGTGTATAATAAATTTAACATGTAACTTTAGAAACTTTCCTGCTTGTCTGTCATTTCTTCAGGCCTTACTTCTGTTCTCTTCTCCTTTGGGGAAGGAGGTCCCCTTGTCCTTTCCAACTCCCATTAAAAACAGTCTGATAATAAAAAACAAATTCCTACATCAGCCATGTCCCAAATTGTATTTTATAATTCTTATTTCAGAGTCAACCATTCAGTAGCTGAGGAAAGACCGTGACAGTTTCCAAAGTAATAAATATGTAACATATACAATGACATTGTACACATGCAACTTACAGAGATTCACATGTATAACATCAAGTCCAAAGGAACTGCATCTGAGAGACATGGGGACATTGATTGTGCACAGGCATTGCAGAAGTGACATAAGATTGACAAAGGGAAGGCAGGGGCAATTTTAAACATTTATAATAGGCAACTTCACTTCATTTTCAAACTCCCTAGCTTACCAATGAGAGAAACACTATCAAGTCTTTCTTAATTTGTCAAGAGGGAGTATTGGATAATTTGATGATTAAACCCCCAAATGACCATTCCTTTTCATATTAAAGGCCATGTCTCTCACATTTGTTTTCCCTGGTTTTGAAAAGGACCAGGCATCTGTTGACTTTGAGTTTCCTACAAACTTTGTGAGCAACTGTTTTGTAAATTAAGGGCCCTATATTAACATAAGAAATCTGGGGGTGAGGGAAAGGAAGTGGGGCCAGCTCCCACAGTAAGAATTTTTTAGTAGAACAGATATCAGAATAATTAACCTAAGATAAAAACAATAAAAACTATGTAAAGCTTAGCAAATCATAAAATGTTAATTATTATTTATATGGCACTTTAAGATATGCAAAGTGCTTTACAAGTTATCTCATGTGGTCCTCTAAGATAGGCACTATTACCACTCCTCCTTTTATAAAGAAACTGAGACTCACAAAGGTTAAGTGATTTGCTCAGGATCAGAAAGCTAGCTATGTGCCTGAGGAGTAATTTTACCCTGGATCTTAACTGACTTCAAATCCAAAGCTCTATCATGACACCGAGGTGCCAGATCTCCTAATTCCTATTCTAAGTATTACCAGTTTAAAACAATCTGGACATATCATTTATTTCTGTATCAGTGTTTCTTGGAAATGTATCTCTCACTCATCACAATTATAACCCTGCAACTATTTCTAACATATCTAAGTTCACTGGAAACCATTAAAAACACTTCTTTAAAAACTTATCCTCCATTTTATCTAATCTAGTACCTTCCCTCTGAAATTGTATCTAACTTACTCTGTATATATTTTGTTTGTAAACAGTTTGCTTTCATATTATGTCCTTGAATAGATCATGAGCTCTGAGAAAAGGCTTGTTTTTGCCTTTCTTTCTATCTCAAGTGATTAGCATATAGGGCCTGGCATATGGTAGGCACTTAATAAATACTTAATGACTTAACTATACTTTATTCCAAGATACTAACCTGAAAAACCAAATTAATCTTGATGCTTAACAAAATGTTAAGCAATTGGGATGATAATGAAACCACGAAGGTCAAAAAATTGATTTTAAACAATCAACCACTTTAAAAAAATTCAGCTTGAATTTAACTATACCAAGTTAAAGTGGTGACTACTATCACAGATAACCTATTTGCTTTCTGTGAAATTAATTTCATTTTAGTGTAAAGCATTGTTGCCAATGTTCAAAATATTTATTTCTTATGTACTCTACAGCCAATTAAGGTCTCATGAGTGACCGTCAAAGCATCACTGAATTTTGGAAAACAGAAAGCAAAAGGATCGAATATAGAAAAGACAATGTATAAACAGGCATTTTCAAAGCTGGCAATTTAAGTGTGTGGTAAAAAACTATTGTTTCACATGCATAAAATGATTTATACCTTCTCTACCTTTCTCCTAATGAAGTTTGTTTCATCGAATTAGCCATTCATTTTTCAGATGTGATGCCAGATCTCCACTTGGAGGCTTCAGGGAAAAAACTCCAATGTACCTTTCTCAGATAAGATCTCCTTGGGAAAGGAGAGATTTCAAAAGAAGAAATAGAACAGACTAACCCCACTTCTTTCAGAACCTTGCTCAATATAACTTTGTGTCTGTTTATTAAATGGGATCACGTGTATTACAAGGAAAACATACTTTCTTCAGGAAATGCAGGGAAATGTTAACAAGGCTGAGTGACCATAAAGGGAAAAAACTAGGGGACTAATGTTATATCATAACCAAATTAATAAAGGTAAATACACTTTTTTAAAATAATGATTTATTTGCCCATTATATACAGTGATAAATTTAGCTCAATTTTTTCTATCTCAGAAGGATCCTTTAAAAACAAAAACCACTCATACAACTTAGGCATTTTCGATCTAAACTATAAACCCTCTGGCTCCCACAAAAACAGAATTATTGTAACCACACACAAGACCCAGTGCAGACTTGTAGTTTTTACATGCCGCCCACACAGCGCTCTGGGAGCATGTGATTAGGAAGGCTGATGCATGATCACACTAAATTCCTTCCCTCAGCTCACACATCAAGAACTTGCCATCTCAGCTGCATTCTTCTTCAAACAGCCATGGTAACCTTAGCAACCCTATCCTCCTAATACAGACAGCTGGTCCATTTAAAGTCAGCTCTGGTTGGCAACTAAAATGCTTGTTCTTCAAATTGGGGGGTAGAGAGGAGAGGTTTTCTTTTCAATACACATTACAGGGGTTGATTTAACTTGATCAGCACTTTTGTCCTGTGGCAGCAATTTGTGTAGAGTTTCAACCTATTCTGAGCTTGTTTTGAAAAATCTAAAGCAAAGGGCTGACTGGAATAAAATTAAGCTAGCTTAATTCCAGTACTCTGGAAAATTATATAAAGTGAAACAAAAATAAAGCTAAAATTACTGCATTTTTTAAAAGTCCTATGACTACCAAAAGAATAACTCTATCCAAAGATTAAAAAATAAAACTTTAAATTCTAAAGCATCCTAAAAATCACATCTATAGCTAATGAGCCTGTTCCAATTTCTGAAGTAACCAATTTCTGAACACTGAAAACATTTCTAAAAGCTGAAAGTTCAGTCACTCACAATCCACAGGCTTAGTCAGTAAAAATACATTCCTCTACTTCATTCGATATCTACATATAAGTGAAATCTTTAACAAATTGTACTCCAAATTTAAATTATCAAAAGGCACAAGGTAAAAGCCAAACGACAATTAAATTATTAGCTTATTCTAGAGCTGTTTTAGTAAATCATGATAACAAGTCCCTAAGTATTTCACAGGATTTTTACTCAATCACTTTGTAAATTTCTACTCATTTGAGTAGAACTTCTTTCAAAATAGTTTCAGATACTCAAAGGGATCTGTGATCTCAATGATTCTGGCGTTCCCTCCAAGGATACAGATCAAAATGCATTCCAGGCTGCCCCATTGTGTAAGGCTTTTCCATGCCCTCCCTAAGTTCACCATGGCAAAGTGGGGTGGGGGTGGAGTGTACCCATAATATCTTAGAAGGCCCTCTTACTTTCTACTGACTGCATGAGGGTACCAGTGGAGCACTGTGGCTGTTTAACACTCACCCTTGCTCTTGCCATGTGACAGACCATCTTCTCTTTCTGTCATATAGTTTCTTGATGACACTCTTTACCCCTATTTTTCTTCCAAGTGCCTTGTTTGTTATATGTTGCTGCCTGCTCACACCTGCCATGGCCCCCCTCTTCTGTGTGGTGTTCATTCTTTAGAGGTAACGGTGCTTCATGTTCCACTGCCACATAACTATTTGTAAGATGTTAGTATTGAAAAGACAGCTTTGCTTTTATGAGAAATTAAAGCCAGTTAAAGAGCTTTGCACTTTTCTGAAAGCAATCCAGCCCTCTCATCTGCCTGTTCAACTCTGAATCCATTAGCTGTCTGTTTGTACTGTCTGTACCAGATATACTACTAACATATTAGCCCTATAGGATGTATACAAGTTGAAATATGAGCAACAGACATTTTTCATCCATTGGCTCTTTCCTGTGTAGAGGTAAAGGCAAATTCCTTAGTGATTATAGATCTCTTTCAAGATTCTCTGTAAACAAGAACACCTTGAGGATCTCACCAGCCACAGGGAATCCCTGTTTGAACTGTATTCAGCATTACATCGTCTCAATGACAGTGTTAAGCATACATTTCTTTGTTTTACGGAACCCTTAATTTTTATTATCAAAGGATCATTGAACAGGGCTATTTCTTTCAAGGAATCTTGAATGATCCTGTGGACTTCTTGTTGTAAAATAGCCTAAGAGGCTCAGTTCTGCTCTACCAAATCATACGTTTTTTTCATTATTGTAAAAAATAAGGAAAAATGAGATCTTGTATTTACTACATTTTTCAGTTAACTGTGAAACAAGAAAGATGTGGTCCAGTGTTGAATACTGCCTGTGAAAGTCTAGTACATAAGTGCTTAATAAATTCTTGCTGAATGACTATTAATACCTTCATTGCAGATGTCTTCAATTCATGCACAGATGACTCTCAAGTATATTTCATAGATGGGAAAACAGATATATATGCCAGCGGGTATAGTAGTCAATTGGTCACTTTTCTTTTGTGTCTAAAAAGGTCCAAGACTTTGTCCATACCTTTGCTATCTCCTGTTCTTGCAAAGCCCTAACAACTGTATCAGCTCTATTACTTAGCTCGTCTTTATCTGGCAATTTTCGCCATTTTTATTCTTGTTGGTGCCATTTCTGCTTTCTCTATAAGTACATTCAAGATGTATGTGGCATCATGTATGTGATGATAATGTCCTTAATGGAGAAAAGAATGTTTAAATGTTTTTAAAGTGTTTTCCATTTTTCTTCTTTTTGTATTACTTTCATTTTTACTGACAATTTCCCTTTAGATGACTTTGCTTTGTTGGAATATCTTATCAAGCTTCCTTCAGATTTTGCCTCTCCTTACTTCTGTTTTATGAGACATTACTGAACATGCTTCTATCATACTTTCACAATAATAACAATTACCACAACCCCCGCAAAATCCAGCACCATCTACGTCATGGAATGAAAATGAGGGTAGACAATGGCAAAGTAAGGAAATGCCAAGCTAAGGCAATGGTAACATAAGGGTTTCACATACCCACAAATTGCTATGGTCCTGATGAAGTCCTGGAAAGAGTCCAGAAATGCTACATTAATGGCCTTTGGTGATACCATTGGTTTGATCTTTGCTCTAGTCTGTGTTCATATAACTATTCCAAGTGAAAAAGAAACAGTTGCAAGGGAGGGGAGGGATAGCAATGGGTTGCAAACTGGGACTGAGTAACACTCTTATGTTATAGTATCACAAGAAGGCAAGACATTGTTGATGATCTGGAAGAAATATTTGATTTGGTAGAACAAAACTAAGCCTCATAAGCTCTTTTACAGTAAGGTGTCCCTAAGATCATCCAAGATTCCTTGGGGAAAAATAACCCTGTTCAGTGATTCTCTGATAACAAAAATTAGGGATGCTATAAACAAAAAGTTGAATGCCATATGGTCCAATTGAAAATTTTAAAAGAATTAAAAATAATTTGAAAAAACAAAAGCAAAATAAAAATTCTGGATTTCCTTAATCAGCAACTGAAGGCAAAAGTCAAAAGGTTTAGGCAATATGAGCAATCAAAGCAATTTTAACATTAATAAAAAACTTTACTACAGAGATTTAGTAAGTAAAGAAATCAGAGATGAGATAGAGGGCCCCTGAAGGAGGATGTGGAAAATTCCTGTTCTTCTATTTGGTCACAAGAAACCTAACACAACAAAAATACAAGTTGTTGTAAAGAGAAATAGAAATCTTATGCTGCAGTAGATATGTCAAAAGAGGTGAAAACTAACTTATCTGCAAAACCATAAAATGATATAATTAGAAAAATCCATAAACAAATAATCCATAAATAAAATATCTCAAACATTGAGATATAAACTTTAAAGGCACTTTACCAGCTTTTTCTCAGATTGTAAAACCCAACTCTATCCAAAGGGCAACATGAAACTAGTACCTCAAGACTGACAACACCAGCAACTTCTCGAAATAGAGGCCAGATGCATGTTTATGTACCTTATAAATAGAGCATTCAGAGCTTTTATTACTCAAAAAAGTCTATGAGTACATATGAAAAAGCAATAACTTAGCTAAAAAGAGGAGATGCCTAAAAGTCTTTTTAAAGGCTTACAAAGGAAAATTTGGTAATTTAGTCAATAATCTGCTGGGAAGTGCTATAAATATTTATGTTATTTCTGTTGATCATAAAGCCTTTAACCCATTTCCATAATAAATCAATATATAAAAGAGACTCAAGTTTAGCTAGAACACTACAGTATTTGAAATTTACATGGAGAACTATTCTCTATTTAAAACACACTATTGATAATATACCAAGAACAACTGATAAAAAATGTGATAGTCCTCAGGAAGACAGTTTAAACCCATTATCATCTATCTAAGACAGAAGTATAGGATTCAAAATTAAAAATGGTTGAAACAAAATATCCTACTGGTAAACAAATATATACGGATAACATACATCTACAGGGTTCTGTGAAAAAAACCACATTAAACAGCTTCAACTTGTGGAATCTTTCTTTAATGCTATCAAAATATCATTTGAACAATGTAAAATTCTTAAGTTTAAGTTTCTTTAGGCACATCAAAGATAGTGAAAGCCTCAAGACTGAAGAGAGGACACACCAAATTAGTAGATGAAGGTGATATCTACAAATAAATTGTTTTCTTCCAACATAATATTAAGCCTAAGGATATCAAGAAGGCTATGGCTAATTATGTTAAGACACTTAACTGGTTTCTTGAAATTGAAACTGAATGTGGAAAAAAACTTTTTAAATAACCAGCACTTACAGGATACCACTAATATATACATATAAAATTACAAAATGGATCAGATTTGGAAAATATCCTAAAAAAACCCACATAATATTAACAGAATCCAGGGTCTACTATCCTAAAAAGAAAACAATAACATTCTAACCAAAAGGATAAGCATTATTAGACAAGACAACTATTACAGAATATATAAAGCAGATAAAAAAAAGTTGGGAAATATTTTTGAATCAAGAAGATATCACTCCTCTGAACAACGTTCTTAGTGGACCACAGGTATGTGCCACTGGTACATACAGACTATAATTAACAATTATTTACTTCCTGACAAAGAACATGAAAATAAGTGAGATATAAAAACAGAATCAAAAGGTAACATCTATATTAATTCAGCCATAATTATTGTGCAATAGTATATAGTATATAATAATCATTAATTAAAACATGTTCAAAAAAAGGCATAAAAAGAACATAACCAAGTCATGATGATTTGTTTGTGAAAACAGAAGGGCTCACACTGGCAATTCAATACTACCAAGTCACTATCATCAGAAATTAAGATTGCCATTAGGAAACCCAGACTCAATGAGTACTGCAAATTGTGAAGGGAAATGGGAAAAACTACAAAACAACACTATTGGAAATTGTAAACATTTAGACACGACCTGGTGACTAGAATTATACCTCAGAAGTTTACTTTATTTTACAGACTAAGATATAACAAATTCCCATACTATAAATAGAGAACTCAAAATATCCTTAGAGACTTCTACCAATAAACTAGCTTGGAAATGGAAGACTGAACTGATGCTTCCAAGCACTCAGATATAAGAATGATCCATAAAATGGATCCATAAAATCACAAGAAAAAAGTTTTTGATAGATATTGTCAAACCAAATACTGAGTGCCATACAAATATATGGAAGGATGGCTATATGGAATATATACATTCCTTTCTATGCTCATTCAGTAATCACTATCATGTCTAACTTTTTTAAGGTTCTATTCAGATTCCTATGGTAAAATGAGTGGGTTGCCTAAATTTTAGAATAAATCTTAAATCAGTGGACAGCCTACATTTAAGATAAATTTAATCAAAAAATAAACAAAAAAAATGAAGACAAGTAGAACTTTAGAAAAATTAGATAAAGAAGCAGAAGAATACAGTAGATAAGAGTGGATCTTGAAGCTAGAAAGATGCAAAGTCCTATTCTCCCTTATAACTCAATTAACCTTTCATTTTCTAAGCAGCTCTCTTGAGAGGTAGGTGGTAGTGGAGTGGGTAAAATGCTGGTGCTGGAGTCAAGGAGATCTAAGTTAAAGTCTGGTCTCACAATTTACTCGCTGGGTAATCCGGGGCAAGTCACTCTCAGACTCGGTTTCCTCAACAATAAAAATGGGATGACAGCCCTTACCTCACAGCGTTGTTGTGAGGATTAAAGGAAATAACATGTAAAGTGCTTTGCAAACCTTGACATACTGTATAAATGCTAGCTAGTAATACTATGAAGATTCTAAGTGACAGAGTTATAATACCAGTCTGCACTGGTAAAGGGAAGTTCCTCACCTGAAAGATTTCAATACCAATCAAATTAGGTCCAGTGCCTACCCTAACTAGGTTTATCTGAGATTAAAAGGGATATACTGAGATATCGAAACACAGTTTTAGTCTCATTTCTCCTTTACCACAAACTAATTTTTCCTTTAAGAGATGCTATGCTATACAGTACATGTAGTGATACTATTTCATTATTTTTGTATTTAACTTTAATGTAGTTTTTTCTTTTTATTTATTTTTAATCATTTCTATTTTTACTATCGCCTTGCCTCATCTTTTCTGAGTGCCTCTCGAATTCTACTCCAGTTCCTCATTTTAAGTCTGTGTGAATCTCTATGACTTAATTATTTCTTATAAAATAACACAGTGTTAGACTATATAGACTATGAATTCTAAGTCATTAGGATATTTTCTTCTATTTTTTTGCCTGAGTTCATCCTATTCATATTCATGGTGATGATAGTTATGTATTTCCCTATAACATCCATGTAAGTTTTCTTCTCTTTGCCCCAAACCTGGCTCTTCAAATAGAGAGAATATAAGAAAACTGAAGGAATGTAATCAACATTAGTCATCTCTAACTGAAGTGCTCTGCTTCTGACTGAATGTACTTTATCTTGTCCAGATTTCAGTCTTTAGTTTACCCTCTTTCATGCCTTCGACCCACCTTTACAATTCACCCACAGCCACAGACAATGGTAAAGGTTTTTCTCTTTGTGAATATTCCTTATTTGTCTCTATTTTCCTGCTTAAACTTCCCTCTTTCTAATCCCAATTTGTTCCTGTTGAGTTCAATATATTACACCACCAAAATATGTGTGTGTGTGTGTGTATACACACTTCTAAATGTGATTCATCTGCCTTCACACAGTTCACACGAGTGATGTCTGCTCACCCCACCTCTTCTCCATGCTTGCATATTCTTTTTCTGGCCATCTCAGTTATGAGAGAGTCAGTTTGAATCCTTTCTTTCTAACTTCTTCCCTAATAATTCCACTCTCCCCCTTTTTTCTTCCTGCTCTTAAGACTGTAAACTTGAAATAACACAATTCTCATAACTTGCTTATCTTAATTAGCTCCCCAGTGACCCTAAAGGAAAAACATTAGAATTTCAAAAGGTTATTGTCTCTTCTCTTTATATAGAACATAAGCATTTTATCAGTTAGATCCCTAAAATTGCTCAAATTTATTTCCACTTCAAGATTTCTCTTCACTACTGTGCTCACATTTCGAAGTTTCTACTCAGCTCTGATGTGTACAGGAATACTTTAAAGTTCTCTATTAGATTAAAAGTCTATAATTTTCTTGTAAGATTACACAGAATCTTGCAGGGTCATTTATTTTTGCTTCATGTCTTTATATTTTACCTTCTGGAATTCCACAATTTTCTCTTTTAGATAATCGCTGCCAAATCTTAGGCTGTGGCTCCTTAGTGCCTGAATTCCTTCTTTCTGGCTTCTCACATTACCAAAAAAAAAAACAAAAAACAAAAAAAAACCAAACCTTCAACCTGTGAAAGCTGTGCGTTTTGTTTGTAACATTCCTGGGGACTTTCCATTTTGGGATCTCTTCAGGAGGTTAACTGGTACATTTGATTTTCAATTTGCCCTGAGGTACTCCCCATGTTCATATTTGACCTCAGATACTCACGAGCCGTATGACCCTGGGTAAGTCACTTAATCTGTTTGCCTTAGTTTCCTTATTTGTAAAATAGGGATAGTAAAAACATCTACCCTTCCAGGGTTGCTGTGAGGATCAATGAAACAATGACTGTAAAACACTTGGTACAGTGCCTGGGACACTGTAAACACTATACAAATATTGGTTATTTTTGTTCTAGTAAATCTGAACAATTTTCATTCATGATTTCTTGAAACATGACAACCAAAATTTTGCGTGTGGGGGGAGGGGACTGGGGGTATTATGATTCTCCAGGAGTCTCATAATTCTTCAATTATGTCTCTCTGACCTCTTTTCTAGATCAATTGTTAACAGTAAAGTATCTTATATTTTCTATTTTATCAACTTCTAAAATTTTGTTCTAATATTTCTTTTTGTTTTTCAGAATTATTAAAAGCTCTCACAGTTCCACTTGTTTGTCATACAGTTAACGACATGGTTAAAGATTTCCACCTATTCTAAGCTATTTATTTTGACAACTTTTAAAAACTGGAGCTCTTATTTCGCTGAAAATTTTTTTAATTCTTCTTATCCTTCCACTCTGACCTTAGTCCCCTCCCCCAAACCAAGTGAGAACATAAGAGAAATATAATCCATTAGAAGCATGAAGAGTCAATTAAAGCAAATATTCACATTGGCCATGTCACAAATAAATGTGTTTCTATACTCTAAGTGCTTCATCTATCAGACAGTGGGAAGTTATTTTAATATAAATCCTCTGGAATCATGTTTAGTTATTATCCTGATAACAGTTCAGCACAAAAGTATTCCATTACATATATATGCCATAACTTGTTCAACCATTTCCCAATTTATGAGTAATCTTTCAGATTTCTGTTCTTTGCTACCTCAAAAAGAACTACAAATATTTTTGTGTATCTTTAGAGTTTGCTTTGTTTAAGATTAATCCCTCCCTTAATCTATTCTCTTTCTAATTCCCACCCACCCTACCCCTACTCTCCCTTTTCTCAAATGAGTGTACAAATTGTGTACAGTATTTCTGAACCCAATACTAGGCTTGTGTATTTTCTTATTTTGACCAGTTCAAATCAGTTAGGTTTAAGTGTTGCCTGCTCCACCCTCATTCCTTCCTCCTAATTGTATAGACTGCTTTTTTATTCATATGAGATTATTTTCCCCATTCTTTCTCTCCTTTCCCACCACTCCCAATGTATTCTTCTTCCCCTACCCTTTCCACTCTTCTTTTAGATGCTCAAAACATAACAGAATCATTCCCGGGTCTACTGTCAAATTAAACTCTGTAGCCATGACGATGATAAGAACTCTGAGGAGCTACAAGTATCTTCTCCATAGAAGAATGTAAACAGTTGATTTCACGATCATATTTATCTTTTTATGCTTCTCTTGACTCCTATATTGGTAAGTCAAATTTTCTACTCAGCATCTGGTCTTATTAGGAATGCTTGAAGTCCTCTATTTCATTAAAGATCCCCACCCACTCCCAACATTTATATTCAGTTTTGCTGGGTGAGTAATATCCTTGGCTGTATTCCAAATCTTCTGCCTGGTAGAATAGTATATTCCAAGTTCTCCACTCCTTCACAGTGAAGGCTGCTAAATCACATGGCATTCTAATTGTGGCTCCTTATTACTTGAATTCTTTCTGATTGCTTGCAGTAGTTTTCCTTCAGCTTGGAAGCTCTGGATTTTGGATACTACATTTCTGAGAATTTTCATGTTGGTTTTCTTTCAGGAAGAGTCTTGTGGATTTTATTTTCATTTTGCTCTCCGATTCTAAGAGACATGGGAAGTTTTTTTTTTTTTTTAAGATTTCTTGAAATTGGACATCTAGGTGTTTTGGTCATAGTATTCAGATAGTCCAATAATTCTTAATTTTTTTCTCTTTGATCAGTTTTCAGGTTTGTTTTTGCTATGAGGTATCACACTTTTTTAATATTTTCAGTGTTGTGACTCTTTTAATATTTCTTGTTGTCCCACAAAGTCAATGACTTCTACTTGATCCATTTTCATTTTGAGAGTGTTTTGTTACTAGGGAAAGGTTTTGTACCTCTTGTGTTAAGCTGTTAATTTCCTTTCTAATTCTTTCTTCCATAGCAATCATTTCTTTTCCAATATTTTCTTCAAGCATTCTCACTGAATTTATAAACATTTTTCACTCTTTTTTAAAATCTTGCTTCACTCATCTTTTTCAGGAATTCTAGGTGAATTTTTGCCAAGCAGTGACCCAGAACTGGGTAGCATACAGAAATGCTGTCAGTTCACATCTGTCCACCTTGAAGTGCCCTCAGCAGAGATCTAAGGCTTCATCTTAGTATGCTCCTGGTCCAGTCCCATTCCCAGCATCCACAGACAGTTTGTCTGTCTCAATATGCTAAACTGCACTGGATAAATGACTAAATGTAACTTTTTCTGGATTTCCCCTTCAGGACTTGACCTGACATTTTCCAGAGCTGCTAGAGGAGTTACGTGTAAGGAAGCTTGGCCTGCTGCTTCCTATCACTTCTCCATCTTGGCTCTGTATGGTCCAATCTCTTGTTTTATCTCTTGCTTCACTTCTTTCAGTAACTTTACTAGTGCTAATGGTCAAACTTTCCCCTTATTGAAACTTCTGCCACACTTCCCATTTGAGGAAAACTTCAGTATTCTCTCCAAACAGTCACTGTCCTCCGTCCCATTGACCCATTTAGTCGCCAAATCCTGCTGATTCTACTTCTACAGCATCTGAGCACTTCTATCTACTATACTATCTATGACCCTAGTTCACCTCCTTGTCACCTCTCATCTAGACAATTACAAGGCCTTCTTAATTGGTCTCTCACCATAGCAGCCTAATCTACTCACTGATACTTCTTAAGCACAGATATGACCATGTCAGTAGCCTACTCAAGAAAGACTCATGGCTCCATTTTGCCTCTAGGGTCAAATATTAAACTCTTCTGTTTAGCTTTTAAAGTCCTTCCCAACTAGGCCTTAATATATCTTTCTAGCTTCATTATACAAGAGACCCTTGTATATAACTATAATTCAATTAAAATAACCTCCCTTGTGTTTTTCACACACATTTTCTTCATCTCCTAGTTCAGAGCCAGGAATGTCCTCCCTCCTCACCTTGGTCTCCTAGACTTCCCTCTCTTCCTTCAATATGCAGCTCAAACACCACTTTCTAAATGACACTTTTTCTGATCCCAGTTGCTAGTACTTCCCAAACTGCCTTGAATTTGTATTTATTGTCTTTATATTTATGCACTTGTACTCCCGATCTATCTCTCTCATATGTGTCATATACACCACACAGACTACTCACACAAACTGTTTATTTCTTCCCTATCTTTTCCCCCATATACACAGTATTTTTTTATACTAGTTATTTAAAATTGGAATTTAAGTTTCTTGCAAGTAGATTGTTTCATTTTTTTTTTTGTATTTCTAACACCCAGCACAATGCCTTGGAACACAGTGTCAGGCACTTAATAAATGTTTGAGGTCATTCTGGCTTTTAAATCATTGATGGAGTACATGTTATCAAGTTACACTTTTCTGTACCCCTAAACACCATCATTTTAGCCAACTATGCTAGTGGAAAGTTGTTTTTTAAATATGGATATGTCGTGTCCTACTACATATGTATGTTCTATACATGTCCCCTCTTCTCACGGATGGTGAGTATATTTGTAGGAGAGGGTGTCCCAATTTTATACGGGGAAATGTTTTGGTACTACTTTTCTAACTATTCATTAAATGACTTCGCTTTGAATTTTTAAAATATGGACATGTGGCTCTCTTTTTAGGACAACACCTTTAAGATGAATTATTACTAATGAACTCTAAAAATGAGATCCAATACTAGAAATATCATCTGAAACATTTTAAAAAATGGATATTTTATCATGTTCTATCATCAGGGTCCAAGCATCCCAAAGGAACCTTTCTTTACTTAGCAAAAACTTTTAAGGTGGTAATTTATCTGTGAGTGGAATAGGTTCAGTGAAGATTTCTCAGATTGTAATTCTTCTCCCAGGGATGAGGTAAGACTGAGAGGCTCAAGGTTACAATATTTTTAGAGTGGAATAATTCCATATAAGGATATAAAACTGTGTAATACATTAGGGTCTCAATGATTGGATGAAACCTATATAATTCTTCGATGTCTTCATTTCAAAAAGAATTGGCTAGATTTCACGTCTAGAATGTAAGATCATATTGTCAGCTAATGAAATAATGGTCAGTGGGGAGGGAGGGACTTGTGTTATATATATATATATATATATCATTGCTTCTCTTTTGTCTTCGGCTTTTCCTACTCCAGGTGAACTGGTACAGAAACTGCCCTGCTTCTCGAGAATCGAATAAATACGCTTTCTGTCATCGCTTTGAGAGGCCTCTGAGTAATTAAGTAGGGATCCCAGCCATCCCACACATATCCCACTCATCTCGAAAACCCTCAAACCCTAGTTTCCTACATTATCACTCCACTGAAACTGTTCTTCTCCAAGGTAACAAATTATTTCTTTATTGCTAAATCCAAGGGGCTTTACTCAGTTCTGAACCTTCTTTAATTCTCTGTAGAATGTAACAATCTTGACCACTCTCTACTTTTTAAAACTTGCCTTGCCCCTGGTTTTTCAGGATGTTCGTTGCTCTACCAGGGTTCTTTTTCTCCCTGTAAAACCATTCCATCTCCTTTTTGAGTTTCCAGTCTTTAGCTCTCTCCTGGCCACCAATCCTGCATTTGCAATCACCTGTTGGACATTTTCACATGACCTGACATGTCAAATCTGACATGTCCCTAAAACTCTTAACTTCCCTACTTCTGAAAAGGAAACTATCACTCTCCTGACCACCCAGATTTACAATCGTGGAGACATCCTCCTTTCCTTGCTCTCATTCATCTTTCCATATTTCAAATCAGTTACAAAGTCTTGTTGATTCCACCTCTCCACTCACACCACAACTACCCTAGCCCTCATTACCTCTGACCTAGTTTACTGAAATAGGTTTCTAATAGGCCTCCCTTCATTTCATCTTCCCCTTCTCTAAAGCATTGGTCTGACCATGCCACTTCCATATTTAAGAAGCTTCTGTGGCTTCCCATTGCCTTTATGATAAAACAAAAACTGCTGCTCTATTTGCACATTTAAGGCTCTAAATAATCTGGCTCTGGTCAATCTTTTCAAACTGACCATACATTGCTCTCCTCCTATATTCTATACACCATCCAAACTGGCCTAATTGCCATTCCCTGTATGTGACTTTCTATCTCCCATCTCTTTGTCTTTGAATAAGAAGTCCCCCATGCATAGAATGCCCTCCTTCCTCACTTCTGGGAACCCTTAAGCTCTCTTCCAAGGCTCAACTCAAGTGCTTTCTATTTGAAGGAACCTTTTCTGATTTCCCCCAGTTTTTAGTTGCTTCTTCTCCCAACATATATACACACACCTTACCATCAAATCACTTTATATAAATCCTGCTTTTACTTATTTGTAAACATTGTAAATATTCATTCCATAGAATATAAATTCCTTAAGGGCACAGACTGCTTCACTTTTGTATCTGAATTAACATCCTCTAGGCACAATGTCTGACACATAGCAGACATTTAATAATCGCTTGCTGACTGATTTAATAAAAATCAAGAAGGGATTTTAGATTTTAATAAAAATGAGAAAATAAAAAGGACAAGTTTAAATTTAAGTATCAATTAAATGCATTCAAATATACATCTTCCTTTATCTGCTATAAAATACTTTCATATGACTAATGTGGAAATGTTTAATATGATCATGTATAGCCTACTAGAGTTCATGCTGTCTTGGGGAGGAGAGAGTACAGAGAGGGAAAAATTTAGAACTCAATCTTATAAAAGCAGGTGTCAAAAACAAAAAATAAATAACTTTTAAAAAATAAAATTAAATGTGCTTCTTACCTTGCAAACTTCTCTTTTGAGAAAATCAGATGCGGTTTCCTTCCTAGAAAATATTAGGTAAAAAAGTGGAACACATTAGTTTCTAAATAGGAAATCGTTTGACTATACTAAATTTTAACCTCTCATAGATTCCATCTGTTTTTTCTATAAGTTGCAAAAAAAATCCATTATAGCAGTTTTAATGATATAAATTTATTTTAACCACTAATTTCTAGTTGGTCGCTGTCATTTTATCAAGTAAATCACCTCATCAATAAAATAAGGTGGACAAAGTAATCTATCTATAAGGTCTTTTTTCTAGGTCTAAAGCTATGTTCCCATGAATTATCCATTTATAGCTCACATTTAAACATTGCTTAAATAAGGAATAACAAATAAACAGGGAAAGTCTATAAAGTAGACATTAATACTGTTTTACAACAGTATTACATATCATTGGCTTTTACTCAACTTGGAATTTGGTATTTTCCAGTTCACTTCTGATTGATTGCAAGAAAAATCTCAAAAATAAATATAGATTCTAAAGTATTTGTTGAAGCAAATATTAGCATTACAAAGCACATTCAATAGGAAAGATACCCTATATAAGCTTAAGTGGGAGCCAAATCAAGTCTCATAATGCAAAGTGAGTTGCTTTAAAAACAGTTGATATATTTTTATTTATAAAATCAGACATCTTTACTGCCAACAGGAATGAATAGTATCTTATCATACTTACTAATATGACTGAAAAGCCACAGCTGCATTTTACTTCATCACAAATTAACAATTTCATCTCTTTTGCATCTGGTTCCTCTCTTTCTTGTTATCATTCCTGAAATAAAGGTGCCAATATGAAGAATGTTATTCTTGAAAATGTCTGGTAAAAAAAATAACCACTGGTCCTTCAATTAGCACAATACTCATAGAACTTTAAAAGTAACTGAAGTATTACTAAAATTTCCTTTGGCCACTTTTAAAAATAAAAACATTATGCAAGCATTATGAACTCAAAGGTGAAAAAAAATCAGACTATAAACTCATAGGCAGAGATCACATTTGGCATGTTCATATATATGCCTAGTGCAAGGATCCAACAAGCTCTCAAGTCTTCAGTGTGGCTACCCACTGACTGATGATGTCACTTAAAGGACCTTCAGGCATTAAACTGACAGTCAACTCAATCACTGCCTGTGGATAAAAACTGAGGGTTTTAAATGGTAAACCTTTATCACTAGATTTGTTTACTCCTGCTAACTTATTTATTTTGCTAGCTAAGATACAGCATTTCAGAATAACCTTTTTTCCACTGTGGGTTTACAGATGCTATGGTCAAGCCAACAGATATCAATTTGTCCAAGTACAACATAATTAAAAAGGTAAATTTGCTATAAAAATATATGTATATATGTGCACATGAGATACTTTACAATGAAACATAAATTTGTTTGGGGTTATCCATGCTTTTTTCCCTCCTTTAGTTAAATACAGGGACTAAAATTTCACTCCTTGAGGGCAAGGGCTGCTTTATTTATCTATGAATCCCAAATAAAACCTAAAGCAGTATCTTAGTACTTAAAGGAATCATTTTTGCATTTTAAGATTTTAAGTCAATTTCCTCTCAATAACCCCTGTGAGGAGGAGAGCACATATCACAGGTAAAAAGTATTGGGCTTTGAGTGCTGAAATCAATTAACCAGAATTTTTCAAGCATCTAGTATGTGCTAGATACTTGTATGTGGGGATACAATGACAAAAAGAAAAAAGAAAAAACATCTACCTTCTACTGAAGACAACAGGCACATAACTAAGTCCACGTAATATAACCACAAAGTAAATTCTGGGGGTGTAGTGAGGCACTAGTTGCTGTGGGGATCAAAAAAGGCTTCCTGCAGAAAATGTTTCATGAGCAGTTTTAAAAGAAAGAAAAGTTTCAAAGAGGTGGGGGCGGGGAGACGTGATTGTATCACAGTACAGCTAGGGCAAAAGGCCTGAGTCAGGAGATGGGAGTGTCCTTGCTGAAAGGGTAAGAAACTCAGTCTGAATTGAACATAGAACATGAGAAGCAAAACGATGCATAACTGAGGTTGGAAAAGTAGTTTAGAATTGGGAAGGACTTTAAAGAGAAGAGCTCACATAAGGGGCAACCACTGGAGTTTATTGAGTAGAATGGACTTGTTAAAACTGAACTTTAGGAAAACAACTTAGGAACCCAGCAAAAGTCAGTTCAAAGCCAGGCCAGGAGAACCACAGCAAGAAACTTAACCACTATGAACTTTAGGCAACTCTTATCTCTAATTTACTAAATTCTAGGCAAGTTAATATTTGTAGTTGTAAGAGGAATCTGGAGTTCACACCACCAGATGAGAAGACTGAATAGTAATAACTGGCATTTAATCTTAGACTTTAGAAAGTTCTCTCTCTCTTTCTCCACACACACACACACACACACACACACACACACACATATACATTTATGTACACATATACACACACACATACATTCCTTCACAGCAATTCTTTTTGAGTAGATAAAAAAATAAATATTTGTTGAATTATGAAAAAAACAGGCAGGAGGAGAACTGAACCTGGTATCGCAAGAGGGCCCTTAAGCACCTTAAAAATTAAGAATAAGTAATATAATTATTTATCAGTGACAACTAATAGCAGATCAGATTAATTAGCAACCATTGGTCTTTAGCAATCACTTATGAAATGCATGCTTATTTTTGGTAACTAAAACACAAAGTAAACTTAATGATGCAGCTCCCTTTCCCCAAGCATCCTCAGATAGCCCAGTAAGTCAGTCAATAAAACCTACTATGTGCTAGGCATTGCTCTAAGCACAGAGAATACAAACAAGGAAAAAAAGCCCCTGCCCTCAAAGAGTTCACAATCTAATGGGGAGACAAGACACAAACAAATATATACAAATGTAAGCTATATACAACATAAAGAGGAAGTAATTAACAGAGAAAAGACACTAGAATCAAGTCGGTTAAGACTTTCTATAAAAGACTTTAGCTGGGATTTAAAGAAAGCCAGAGAAGTTAGAAGGCAGAGATGAAGAGGGAGAGCATTTCAGGCATGGAAGGCAGCCAAAGAAAATGTCCATAGCTGAGAGACGAAATGTCTTGTTTGAGGAACAAAGAGGTCACTGTAACTGGAATGAAGAGTACAGAGCAGGTGGTAAGGTATAGGAAAACTGCGAAGGTAGGAGGGAGTTGGATAAAGAAGAGTTTTGAATGCCAAAGAGAGGATTTTGTATTTGAACTCTGAAGGGATAGGGAGCAATTAGAGCTGGGGGTAGGATGGGGAGGAGGTGGACAAGATCTGCATTGTGGTTTAGGAAACACTTAGGAAAATACTTTAGGGGCTGAATGGTGGATGGATTCGAGTGGGGAGAGACTTGACACAGGCAGACCCACTACAGACTATTACAACAGTCCAGGAGAGAGGTGATATGGATCTGAGCCAGAGTAGGAGCAGAAGCAGAGAAGAGAAAATAGAAGCATCGGAGAGATATTGTAATGGTGAAATCAATAGCTTTTTGCAACAGACTGGATGTGACAGATAATGAGAGGTTAGGGATAACTCCTAGGATGTTGAGCCTAAGGGAATATATTTTAATACCTCTACTACATGACTAGTTTCAAATTTTTCTTCACTACTTCCATATTTTAATCTAAATAAGTAGCATCCCATTCATCAATCTACAATAAAATCAAATATTTAAAGAAAACAAAGACATACTGAGATTAGTGGGTCATGAGATCAGGAAGATGGCATTCTAGACATTTTTTTTCTCCTTCAGAACTCTAAGAACTCCTTCAAAATGAGAATAAGTAAAAGAGGAGAAATAATTGCAGCAATCACTGAAGAGCAAGGCAGTAAAATAACTAAAAAGGTACTGACAAATTAACAGCTTAGAATAAACTAATCCCTAAGGTGCTCACTCAGCAATCTCTCCTATAGTCACTTGGTCTACCTAGCAGGGTGGCAAAACCTGACCCACAGGCTTGAGCTCTAGGATCTACTCAGCAATTTCCTTGTAGTTGCTTCAGTTGCTGCCAGCTCACCCTGCCAGGATTCTCACCCCACCATTCTGTAGCAAGAACCAGCAAATCTCAAGTCAGCTAATCCCACGTAGATCTGGGGAGGTATAGGAAAAGTCAAGTATCCTCTGCCTGGGATGGAGGAATAGGAGCAAGTTGCCATGAACCTGAATGCTATACCAGAAATTAAAGAAAAAGGAATAACATGCAGTTGAGATAAATTCTATCCCCCCAGAAGTCACAATGGGCAGTCATTGGAAGCTAGAATTTGGAAAATTCCTGAAAAGTAAATTTCCCAATAGAAGATTATGAGGCAGCTTTGAGGCCCATTCCTCTAGGGATCTGTCATCAAGGGAGGAGTCAAAGTGTGGGCCACAGGAAAATATAAGGAAACAAGACTGAAAACATGCATATATTAAGTGTCTAATTTGTGCCAAGCGCTGTGCTAAACACTGGAGATACAAAGAAGGTCAGGCAATCTTAAAGAAAAAATATGTAGAAATAATCTAAGAATCACAGGTCTTTCAGAAAAACACAATGAAATCAAAAGATCTCATTCCATTCTTCAGAAAATAATGCCAGAAAATTTCCTCAGAAGTAGGATAAATAGAGGGCAAAATACAGATTAAGAATGCATAGGAAGTAGACATGGATAAACCTCAAGTTTAATTCATCAAAAAATGTAGCAGAAAAACTTTAGACTTTTAACATCAAACAACCTCTGGCAAAGAAGAGAAATTTCTTCACCTATCTTAGAAAATTAGTCAAAATTACTTGAGACCACTGTTTGTGTACATAAAATCAAAGAATGTTTTGGAATGGATATGCCAAAAAACAAAGGTTTGTAGCTCAAAATTTCCATAATATTCAACAAAACTGGAACTAATCAAGCAATGAAAAAAGATGGACATTTTACTAAATGAAGAAATTGCAATCTTCTTTTTTCCCAAAAGAAGCCAAAGCTAGGCAAGTAAATGAAAAATTATCAAATAAAAGAAACATGAGAAAACTAAATAAGTAACAGCAAGAAAAGACTATGCAGTGAAATTAATGCTTTCATTGTCTATGGCTAGTCAAGGCAATTTTAAAAAACACTCATTATCTCACTGGCCCTCCACCAAAGAGTATCTATGAGTAAAAGCATCTAAAAGGCAAAGGAGCTAAGGGAGTTTTAAAAAAGTCAGGAGAAGGGGCAGAAGAAGAAATAAATTACTATTTTTTTGGACTCAAACATACATTCCCCTCATAAGTGAGTCAATATTTTGTGGGGGGGTGGGGGTGGAAAAGTACAGAGGCAAAATACTCCATCAGAGAAAAAGAGAGAAGGAAGGGAGTTGGAGAGATAAGAAACACATTGTACCTGGAATAGGCTCAAAGGAGACATGGGACTCCAGCTTTTATTGTTATCTAGACCTGTAACTGTAGACTTTGGGAGAATAACACAACGAGCAAAGGCCCTGAAATCAGGTTCCAATCATAAAGACGGAATTCTCTAAAAGCACTGAAACATAATTCACATAAAAGGATGTATGTGTGAGAGGAGCCACGGTGTTTAGGGCTGGACAATTCAGGAGACAGGGATCCTTGCTGAGACAGCTTATTGGCCCCAACCAAGAAGGCCCCAAGCCAATGTGGGCAAACAAGAGGATATAAGGAAGACATGGGTTAGGAAGCAGAATATATGCATTGACCTTGGAATGAGCAAGTGGAAAACAAAAAGATAAGGAATAGAAATAGGACCTTTGACAAAAACAGAAGGAAACACTGGAAGGTAACCTGGTAAAAATAAGGTTTAGACCAAAATTTAATGTCACAAGGTCAAAATGGACACATGACTTATGTATAATATACAGCCTACCTTCCTCTAAACTAGAGTGTTTTCTTTAAGAAGTAATATTTCTAGAACTGAGTCTTTCAAAAGAAAGTGCTGCCAAAAAAAATTTTAAAGGACATGAGGAAGGGAATGAGTGTGACATCAATAATTGCATAAGTTAGGGTGAATGGCAGAGAGAACAAAGCTTTTGTCTTCCAGGAGCTCCATGTGAGGGTCACAGAAGGAAACATGTACCATAGACAATGAAACAATATCATTATCAAAAAATATATGTAAAAATGGAAATGTGACCGTATGGATGGAGAGATAAACTTGGAAGTCAAAAAGACCCACATTCAAATGTTGTCTCTACTACTTACTGTATAATCATGGACAAGTCACAAATTTTGTTATATATCAAGTTATAAATAGGATTCAATCTGTATATATGCTCTTGAGTTGCATTAAAAGATGCAAAGCTTTCAGAAATAAGAAGGTGAAAGGCCATTTGAACTCTGGCATGGCCTAGATATATGTGCAGTATTGTGTATAGTTCTAGGTCCAGCAGTTTAGGAAGGTCATTGATAAGCTGGATGATGTACAGAGAAGGGGAACCTTGAGTCCATGACATATGAGAACCAGGCAAAGGAAGAGAAGAGCTTTAGCTAGGAAAACATAGACACTATGTCAACTAGCATTTATTAAGCACTTAAGAATGTAGCATCCACTGGGCTATAAAAGGCAGAAAGAGTCCTGCCTTCAAGGAGCTTACATTGGAATGGGGAAAAACAACAGATAAAGGTAAGGAGGGAAGGGAAAAACAGATTAGTCTACATAAAGCAGGTCTGACCGCACCTACTTTGGCCCTAATGGGAACCTAAGAGGCAATGAGTTACACTGGTCTCAGGCCATCTGAACACTTATCTACTTTGTGCTGGTACACTGGCACTGAATTGGCCTCTATCTCTCTGTACATCACCCTGTGGGGCTTGGCTCTTTCCCAAATTCTTCTGTGACAAGAGCCAAGGCCTAGATCTGGTTTATGGTTCCTAATTACTATAGTTATTTCTGCCTTGAAAATTTCTCTGTTCAGAGCAAAGGGTGGCTTTAGGTCCAGTTGCTAGAGTGCATGTTGACTTCCATCGCTTTTCTCTGGGTCTCTAAAGTAGGGGTTCTGAAACCTTTTTTTGTGTTATGGACCCCATTGGGCATCATTTTGTTACAATCAAACAAATACACAAACTCAAGGAGATCCCGAACTCCTAACTCGAGCTTGCTTCACAAACTGAACATTTGCTTATGGACCTCTTCCCAGAATAATGACGATGATAACAGTAACACCAACCAGCATTTATGTAGCATCTCGGTGCCAGGCACTGAGCTATGGGCTTCACAAACATTATTTGGATAAAAATAAAGTACATCCAATTACAAAGAAATAGTTATCCAAAAAGCATTTGAAATTCCTTCTTTTCACAGGTTTCAAATCGCTTTTTCACTTAGCTTTGGGCCATCTTTTTGTGCAGATCTGGACTAGTTAATTTCTCATGCTCTTTAGCACTGGCCTTTCTGGGGTCCTTTCCACAGATCTGCTGGAGTTTATATGGAAGACTGAGTCGGACAGATTTTCACACTGCCATCTTTACCTTAAGTTCCAGCATTAAACATTTTTTTAAAATAAAATTTATAGGTGAGCAAGTGAAAAAATTACATTTTGCTTTGGTAAGTAAAGTACATGCACTTACTTAAATATTTTCTCCCACTCTTGAAATGACGACCTAAATTCCATAATACTTAGGTTTTAAAATTGGAAATATCTCAGAATATTTTACATATACAAACTTCAGACAGCCTTTTTATAGTGGAATTTGAAAATAAAAGATTATTATAGTTCTTTTTTCATTCTTTCACATTATTATCTGAGTATCATTTGTGTCCAACTCCACACTAGGCAAGCCTCCAGTAACATGAAAGAGTGAGTTCTTATCATTGCACTACTCCAAAGCCTTCAATGATTCCCCAATGTTTAGTAAATATAGTCAGACTTCATTAGGTTATTATTCCTATTTAAGTGGATCCTTTTTAGACTCATACTACATTCATTCATTCATTCACAGACAATGAATTCCAGCAAAACTGAAACACTAAGACCTACTTCTATGGGACAACGTTGCCCAAGTCTTTTCCATCTATAAAATAAGATGGGCCTAAATGCCACCTAATGTTCTTTCTACCTATAAATTCTGGTATCCTAAGATGAAATATTACTCAGTATTTACTCACTGAAATATTACTTCTATAGCAATACCATTCTTCATGGCTGTCTTGAAATACTATATCCTTAATGATGCTTTAGCCCTTATCACTTTAAAACAAAAGTGCCCTTTTCCTTTGGTTGAATTCTCGTAGCATTTGATATTTGTTGTGCAATTATCGCTCTCTATTCTGTATTATGTTTTTGTATACATGTCTTCCAATTTCATTATCCACTCCTTAAAGCCAGAGACGAATTTCCCCTTATTCCTCTTTGTCTACTGCCCCTTGACATCAAGTGTGTTTTATACATGGTAGGTACTCAAAAAATGTCTGTTACAGCACATGGACAGATGAATTTCAGACTATTCAGAAAGTTATATACTGAGGAATTTCAAACTTACAAATTGGTAACAAAATTTTCAAATAATGTTGAAAGTGGAAAATTTTTAATCAAGAGAGTATATTCCCTGATATCTTTTACAATGGAAGGCTTGGCTAATTTCACTGTGACCCCAGGAGTAAACATCAGCTTGCCTAGTTAGGGTTGCTAATTCCTAAAGGGCAGAGACCAGGCCTTAGTCATCTTTGTATTCCACTCCTCATCTAGCACATTATCTTGCATATACTGTAGTATATGTTTGCTGAATGGACTTGATAAATACACCAGACCTGTAGGACATGGCATGGCAGTAACTGAAGTGTAAAAGGTAAAAGAGTCATTGATGCATCTGGATAAGCAACAATATTGGTTGCAAAGGACCCCTATTTTTCAAGGAATGCAGTACTGAAATAAGAACCAACTGAAAAACAGGGTTATATAGAATTTCGTCTTCCAGCCAAGGGATGTAATGGATTCCTTATATAAAAGGAGGCACATCTTTAGCAAGTAACCCATCGAAAGATTCCAAAAGCCTAAATAAAATATGAACAGCTTGAGACAAGAAGTTGCCAATGAGTTAAAAGAATGAACACTTTCTAAGTTGGGTATGGCTTTACCAACTCTCTCAAAATGTCCTACTGATTTATGTTTACTCCTAGAACTTTTCAGCAAAAAGGTCAGTACTACTAATTGCTTCTTGCTGCTCCAATTCATTAACTGTTATACTACGGAACACACTTGAGAAATACTTTAGACACACAGGAACTCTAAAGCCTAACTGTTTTAAATTACCCCCATAAATACAGTATTTTACTTAACCCTCCCCCTAAGAGAGTTTAGTATCTTTCAATATATAAAAGCTTACATTCTTTGCAACTTCTGGGTTAAGTCCAAATTTTGACATTTTGAATGACTAGTATTTGTACAAACTAAGGATGGAAGAGTTGAGCTATATTTAAGCATGAATGTGCCAAAATGATACAAATGAAGAAACTGTAAAACTACTTCATGGAAAAATATACAGAAGTACTGAATAGACAACAGAAAATAGAAAATCTTATCTGCATGAACTGTAGCAACTTTTAAAAAGTCACAACGCTGTGATACAAATCCACAATCTAATTAATAACCCTACAAAACAAGCAAAACAAAGAGACAGCAGCAGTCCTGCAGAAAAAAGTTTACTTGCTAATAAGTTCTTCAAATCACAGGGTAAAAATCTGACCATCTATGTGAGAATGTGTTTGATAAGCTATCTTTTTTAACATGAAGATGCTATGGACCTATCCATGTGCTTTGACCTGGTTTTCTTTTAGCGTCAACAGGTTTTTGCTAATTCCTAAAACCACATTTCCCAGTGACCAACTGTTCTTTTGTCCACATCACTTATTAGTGTCTTCTAATATAAGCCAATCAACAAGAATTTATCAAATGCATATGAGGCAGGAATTGGGATCTCTGGGGAAGCAAAGAAAAGCAAAATGATCCCTGCCTGCAAGTAGCTGACATTCTGATGGAGGAGACATGTGATAACTAGGTGTATATATGACATATAACTATTTTAAGGGGCTCAAGTACTTCCCAAGTGTTATTTTGCTCTCATTAAATATATACCCATGTTGGTCAGCAACAAGTATTTATTGGATACCTCCTAAACTTGGTGTCAAGGGAAACAGAAAAAGTAAGACATAAGAATAAGCACTCCATTAAGGGGCTTAAAATTGAAATGGAGGAACAACTAACAACTATAAAAACTTACATTTCTATATTTTAACAAAAGTCCCAATGTGGTATCTTATGATGATGTGCATGTGTCCTTGATTTCTTAAAGCTTATTTTAACAGAGCACAAAAAACTTTTATATCATACCCAGCTGGAAAAGTTTCATGTAAAGACAAGCAATTAACTGTATAACTATCATTTAAAACCTAGCCTATCTAAGTTTAGACAGGCTCATCAGAAGAAGGTTGGCCACAAAGCAATGACTCTTTCTGCCATGGTGGTTCATGAATACCACCTATGAAGTTGTAATGGAGTTATGATGAGCAAAGGTATGGTGCACCTGACCGGTGTGTGTTTCCCTGAAAGGCTAGTGTGTTATGGTCTGCAAAGTATTTTCTATACACTATCTCATTTGATCCTCAACAATTCTGAGGGGGTATTGAGAGAAGGCACCACATTCATTTTTAATGTGCCCAGCAATTCCATTTTGCCCAAGTCATAAAGCAGGTGAGTCACAGAATGAGTCAAGAGCAACAGAGTTGCAAGGGATCTAAAAGAATCACTATACCCAACCAATTCCCCTCATTTCACAAACGAAAGTTGGACCCTAAGACTTACCCAAGGTCACAGAGTAACTAACGGCTGAGCAAAAACTCCATGCTTTTCCCACTATTTCACAGCTGCTGCCTCCAATATGTGAAGTAATAGTGAACAATAAGTACTGTGTCTAAGAATCTAAGTACTGAAAAGAGAGCTAAGAAAAGAAGAAAACCAATGAGGCCTAGTGCAGCTGAAAAATGCTTCACATAGGAAGTTGACCTTTAGCTGCCCCCTAAAGGATGGGTAGATTTTACTTAAATAAGCAGAAGGAAGTACGATACATTCTAGTGCCTTCTTTCTGTTATTTCCCACTTATTCTGTAAATAGCTTGTTTTATATACTTTTTGCATGTTGTCTCCCCCACTGGACTGTAACTTCCTTGAGGGCAAGAACTGTCTTTTGACTTTTTGTGTTTCCTACGGCTGGTCACATACCTGGAACACAGTGGGTGCTTAATAAATGTTTACTGATACTGATAGTGATTGTATTAAGGATGTGAAGAATTACATGAGCAAATATATGGAGTCAAAATGGGCTAAATACAGGATTTCTGGTTTCCCCTTTTTAAAAATAAGGCAGGACAACACTCACTGAGACCTAGTTGTACCTTGAGATGTGTCATAAAGAAATGACAAGGTTATTTCTGGAATGCTCCTGCCAAAGGTCAAATGAATGGTGTCCTCATTTTCACAAGATTTTCAGTGCCATATTGAAATTATTTTTTAAAAAATAATGTATCAAACACCAATATCACAATAAACTCAAAACAGTTACATAACCTGAACAGCAAAGGTCTTACCATAAATAAATTTTTAGAAAAGAACCACATCTGGTACTTTTCATAACATTGTCTAGAAAGTGAATTCTTAATCCAAGGAGGTTTTAGAATTTAAAACAAAGATAATTTTGGTTAGATGAAATGGAAAAGTTTGCATGAACAACACTGATACAGGATAAAAAGGAAAAGGTTTATTTGGAAAAAAAAATTTAATAGAAAAAAATTTTATATAGATCTGATATGTAAGACACATAAATAACTAAGAGAACTATTTAAAATCAAAAGCCATTCCCCAATAGATAAATGTTGAAAGGATGTGAACAAACAGCTCTCAAAAGAAGAATTGCAAACTATAGGCAACAATGTGAAAGAATGCTCTAAATCAAGAATAATAAAAGAAATGCCAATCAAAACACCACCAACAAATTAGCCAAGATGACAAAATAATGGCAGCATGCTGGAGAGGTTCTCAGGGATTTTCCATTATTTTGGAATCTCTCTCTCCTAGGAAAGGGGATCTTGAAAATTCTTTCCCAAATGCCTTTAAATTTTCAGTGTGAATTTCAGATTTTTTCCTACGTATTAAATAGTCAAGTTTAGATCTTCTTTGATCTTGATGGCTTACTAGCCACCAGTATCCTCCCAAGTCACCCAGACTTTGACTTCTCATCTCTCACCTGACCACAGCCAATCAGCTGTCATGTCCTGTCATTTCTCTTTGTAACATCTCATCTATACACTCTCTTTTCTCCTCTGATACTGCCATCACCTTTGCAAACTCAGGTTTTTATCACCACACTCCTAAACTATTGCAATAGCCCCGTGGAGGGGTCTCCCTGACTCAAATCTCTTCCCACTCCAGTCAATCCTCCACTCAGCTCTGAAATTCATCCTCCTGAAGCTCATCTGACCATATATCACAACCCTCTCCCACTTTTCAATAAACTCCAGTGACTCCCTTTTTCCTCCAAGATTAAATATAGAATTTGTTGGGCTTTAAACCCCTTCATAACCTGTCCCTTCTGGCATTTCCAGTCTTACAATGTACCTCTTTGGATTCTTTGATCCTAAGACACTAGTCTCCTTACTGTTCCTCTGGAGCAACATTCCTTCTCTCAATTGTGAAAATTTTCCCTGGCTCTCCCCCATGCCTGAAATTGTCTCTCTCCTCATCTTCCCTGGCTTCCTTCAAGTCTCAACTGAAGTCTCACCCTTCTACAAGGAGCCTTTCTCATCCTTAGTACCTTCCCTCTGAAGAGAGACTATCTTCCCCCTCCATTTATCTTGTATGTATCTTGTTTGTACATAGTTGTTTATATGTTGTTTTCCCTCATTAGACCGTGAGTTTCTTGGATGCAAGAACGGTTTTTTCTTTCTTTGTATTTCTAGGATTTAGCACAGTTATTGACAAACAGTAGCTGCTTAACAAATGCTAGTTGACTGAACAATCAGCACCATTCCTTTAGATACTGTGGTAGAAAAGTATTACTATGGTTAAATATAATATAATAAATTCAACCTGTAATTTTTAAAGATTTCCTGCTCATTTCTTATTCCTCCTAGCCCTCTTTCTTTTCCTCACTTAAAAAATCGTTAGTGAGTTTTTTCTTTTTCCTTTTTTTGGGGGACAACCTTATCCCTTACCTCCACCCCCAAACCTCACAGACAACACACTTCGGTGCCTTTGCCCTGCATGACATACTCTCCCAGAGAATACAAAGATGAGAAACAGCAGTCTGTCACCTCAAGTTGTTTAAAATTTAGAAAGTGGAATAAAATGAACACAAGGCAAAATAAGATAAGTAAAAATGAAATGTAAAAATGTGTGGAGAGAGGGAAAGCAGTACTACAAAAGACAAGGTGGACTCCAAATTCAGGACCACCTGAAGAATATTTAAGAAACTACAGACATTTCACTGACTTTATGTTACCACAAAGTCCAGCTTTTCACACCAATATTCTCTTAGATCATGTAATACCAGAATTTCAAGAGGAAAAAGGAGATGGAGACTTAAGAACAATACAAAGTTATACAGTATTTATAGCCAGGCCACCACCTGGTACCTGCCTTGCCTCTACCCTTCCAATTCTAGCTCCCTTTAAGTGTCAATGTCACTTCCTTGGGGGCAGAAATGATCTTGCTTGCCGTTCCCAGCATTTAGCACTGTGCCAGTAACATGGTCAGTGCTTTTAAAAAATGATTTTTCATTCATTCTTCATTCTCTTCAAGATTCAGGTCAAACCTCAGTCTCCTCTATGTGGCCTTCTCTGATTTCTTTACCCATCCCAATTGAGAACAAGGATCACTTCAGCTTTTTTCAAATTTTCTAATGACATCTTCTCTAAGTTATCTCTTTTCTGTCTTATTTCCTACTTTTTATCACGCTTATTTGTAAGCCTTACACCTTCCTACTATGCAGGTTGCTTTAGGTAATAAAATTCCATTCTTCATCTTTGTACAACCAACACTTTACTTAATGTCTTAGAAAGATTTATTAAATGTCTATAAAATTAAATCAACATGGTAGGCATAAGTAAGATTACATTTAGCAAATTACCAGAGATAGCATATGAAAAATGACAGAAAAGGACTAAAGAACATCTCCTGTTTGAAAAGGAAATGTGCCAGTACTGCATTCAAATTAAGAGTCAATGGAAAGGCAATCCTAGAGCTAAAACGAATATCCTTGAGGATACCAAAAGAACCAAAGGAAGGTTTCTAGGGGGAAATGGATTCGGACAATGCTGAGTAGTACTACAGGATCTAAAACTGAAAAGTTCCTCAGAGATCAAGGGTGGGGAACCTGTGGCCTTTAATAAAATGATTTGTTCTGTGAAGTCTGGATTCAGTCAAAGGGCTGCATTTGAGGCCCTTTCCTCGGGGCTGCAGGTTCCCCACCCCTGCTCCTAGTCCAATTCCCTCATTCCTCAATCACAGAAGAAAATAAGGTCCAGCAGTGGAATAAGACCCAAAGTTTTTTGATTTCCCAACCAGTATCCTTCCCAGGAAATCATGCTAGCTCTCCTGATCTTCGAAACAACACTGGGGCGGATATCGCACTTTACATGATTGCTGATGGTCGCACTAGTGACAAAGGCTTGAACCTCAGTCTAGGGCCCAATCCATCCTCCCGTACTACCTCTTATAAGAGCAACAGAAAGACCAGAGAGGTAAGAGAATTTATTGGCCCCAAGCAGAAGTCCTCTGACTCTAAATCCACTGATGATTCTACTCTGTCAATAAGATGAATGTTACAGATGCCTCTGAAAAATATCTTTAAATGCATAAAAGTCATAGGATTACAAAGGAAACAAAATATATCAAAATTCAGTTATCAAATTTTTACAAAAAAACAAGTTCACAGACCCCAAGTTAAGAAGTCCTGCTCCCAAGTTCAAATCTACCTTTCTTCCTTTCTGAGACTGGATCTCTCAATCCCACCCTGATTAGAAGTACAGTAGCTACCCAAATTGCCTAGAAGGAAAGTTCTGACTGTCTCATTTCTAATCTGGGTCTGTTCTCCCCTCCTGAGACAGAATGTGGTCCTCCACTCCTGAGGGCCCACAATATTGGTGCCAGATTCAGTTCAGACAATTGATCAGCTTAGAATACTGCAGTTCATCATTCCCAAAGCCAAGCAATCCACATGATTCAGCCTCCATTGTGGCAGGAATTAGAGGCATGTACCACCATAGCTCTCTGCTATTTCTTCATCTGTAAAATAAGAAGTTTGGACTGGAGGGCCTCACAAGTTCTTTCTATATCTAGATCTGGTTGAGTTAATATTAAAATGAATTCTCATTACCTGAAAACACACCAACTAAATTTGTTGTGTTTTCCATAGGAAAGCTGGACGAGTCATAGGAAACAGTTGATTAAATATACATTTCAATGAAATTCATTCAAGCAATTCATTAATCATTCTAGCAACTGGAAGGAGCTATATAACAATGAGGGTATAGCTATAAGCAAAACAAACTTCCTGATCCTAAAGGGGGATTGGGGGAAAGTAGATGACAAAAACCTAAAAAGGAATGGCTAAACAAATTATGGTATATGAATGTAATGCAAAATTATTTCACTAAAAAATGATAAAATAGATCCTTTCAGAGAATTCTACAAACAGATGAAAAGTGAAGTGAGCTTAGCAAAAAGAACAATTTATACAAGGACAACAGCTTTGTAAAGAAGAATAACTTTAAAAGATTTAAGAACTCTGATCAAAGCAATGAACAACAACGTCTCCTGAAGACCTATGATAGACTTACCTACCTCCTGACAGATAGGAGATTGGACACAAGGTACAGAAATATACCCATTTCCTATCTCCCTTCCTAGCCCTGTGCCAGAGTCCATCTGCATGGCCAGGTATCAGGAAAAGCAATACCCCTAGGGCCCCTTTGTATCTTGTCTTTCCCTTTTACCCAGGCAGCTTGACTGCTTCCATTCCTTCTGAAGAGATGGAAGACTACCAAGGCTGACCATCTGCCCTGACTTTACCCCGAGAGCCCAGCACTGTCATCTAAACTACCTATGAAACCTAAGGAACTCTGGGCATTGACATCCTCTGCACCTCTACCCTGCAACAATGTGGGGTTTCCCATTTGCCCACCAGATGAACTTTCTTTTAGATATTATCTTCCTCAATTAGAGCTTAAGTTCCTTAAGAGCAGGGACTTAAGATTTTTCTATTAGTATCTTCAGGTCATGCAAAGTACTTGAACATAGAAACACTTATAAAAGCACTTGTTCTTTAGTTTGTTTAGCTTGACTATGTTGATTCATTACAAGGGTTTTTTAACTGGGGAAGGGGGAGGGTAGTTACCAGCAGGGGGAAGAAAAGATTATTAGCAATAATGATGTCCAAAAAAGAGGGCCATTAAAACATTTTAAAAAACAGAAAAGAACAGAAAGAAGTTTATAAGAAAGCACAGAGAAGGAAATTTTTTTTTTAAGTAAAGTGTGGAATTATCAATGGAGATTCACAGATTAATATGTAAATATTTTTCTTTTCTGTATACATGGGAATGTTTTTTTACTGTTTAAATTCAGGATAAAATAAGATGTTTGTGTGCTACAAAAGTTAGAAAACTAAAAAACTGATTATAATTTTATGGAGGAATTTAGTACTACATAAACTGAAACTTTATAAGAACTAATCAAAGGAAAAAAATGAAGTGTACTCTTCTAAGGCATAACAGACAAAAACATCCAACAAATTACTGGGGATCTAATTAAAATTAAGACAGTAAACTAAAATCTAAAATAATCCCCAGTAGAGTGTTAATGTAGTAGAATTCCAAATAAAGACAAAAGAAACAGAGTCAATTAAAACAATTTAAAGGTAAAAACAGGGTTTTCTGAATCTTGTCTAATATTTGAGATTCATTTGTTCCATAATTTAACTCAAAACCTTACATTTTTAATTGTTTTTAATACAAACAATAAAGTCTTCATTAAAGAAATAATGATAAAAGAAAAATTAATGGACTTCAATTCCTAAATATTTGCTCTTACTAGGGAAAAGAGTAATGCAAAATTGAGTAAAAAACAATGAAAAATGCACAAACCGTAAGAAATTTAAGACCAGTAACGTCTTGTAACATAAAATTAAAATTCATCATTGTAGTCTTCTACTTAATGTGAGATTTCTACTAATTTGGCCAAAAATATTAAAAGAGTTATATCACATTTTCTTCATTCAAATCCAAATTACTTTCTCCTCCATCATAAATACACAAAGGACTTTTGATGGAGCAATTTTCTATGCTTATTACCAGCCATAGGGTATTTCTGTATGCAATCTCAATCTGGAAATAAAATAATATCAGTCCTCAAAATGCCAAACTATTGGCAGAAGCTCCATGTCTAACAACTTCTGTGCTCCACTATGTCTCTTAGGTTGTGCTTGTTTCAACAATGTAACTAAGACCATCTATTGTGCTTTAAAATATAAAAATGTATGCTATATTATTCAGTGATTTATTTTTAATCTAATTCTTATCCAGTCTAAGAGTTAAAGGCAAATGTAGAAAAAAAATCACTTTTTTCTGAATGCAGTTAACTAAACTGATTTGAATTATTGGTACTTCCAATTTTAAGAGAACGTTATGATTCAAAATTTCTTATAAAAAAGGAATTCTGTTTTTCCCACTGACTTCCACTGTAAGATCAGAAATGTCTTCAAATAAATACCCTGTCCTATAATACCCTCTATGCTTCATTCCCCAAATGATTGTTTAAAATTCCTAACAAAGAAGGATTTAACCCACAGATAAAATTAAATATTATATGACATCTGAAATGATATAGGAATGAAATAGTGGAGACTTGGACCAGGAGTCAAGAAATCTGGGTTCTGAAACTGGCTTGGCCATTAACAGGTCATGCAACCTTGGGGAAGTCATTTTCTCCCTGGGTTCTCAGTTTCGTCAAATGAAATAGATGAACTAGCAGAGGGTAGGTTTTGGGGCAAAGATAATGAGTTCTGTTTTGGACATACAGAGTTTAAGATGTGTACTGAACATTCAGTTCCAGGTGTCCAACAACTGGTGATGCAAGACTGGAGATCAGGGTTGGGATTTAAACTTAGGTACTCGGCTGACAGAGATCAGCAGTATTGTGCCCTCATAAAAATTATTTAAAATTTTATTGATGTGTTTTACATTGTGAGGGTCTATTTTAACAAAGTAAAACAGTTCAGTAAAACTAATAATATGATAACCTCATCTGAAATCGTGTATGCAGCATTTCAAATCCGTAGCATCACCCTACCCATATTTTTTATTAACAGAAATCTATTTTCTCTCACTCCTTCTAACTACATTAGAAAAAAAAAAGAATTTTTGTAAGAAATAACCAAAATAAAGTCCCTTAATAGTTGTATAAAAAATATATGTCATTCTGCACCTCCAATCACCTCTTTAATTTGTTTAATGATGTGACTTTTTATGTGTAGGTCAGGTACCCATTTGGCAGGTTCTGTTCTATATCTAGTTTTTTTCCATATTGTTGTAAAATGTTCTTAAAAATTATCAGAATAATTCTATTATTTATAAAACTAGGGGCATTTAACCAAAAAAAAAAGAACCTATTTATACACAGCCTTCTTGGAATAAAAAAAAAACCAGACCAAAAATCCCCACTGGTTCTTCTTGTGAAATAATTCACGACTATGTTATTGTTATCCATTTGTACATGTGCTATAGGGTGCTAAGGATATCAAGAACGTAAATATCTCTAATAAAGAACATGATCGTGAAAATCACATTCATGATCTCACAACCTACACAGATCAGTAAAATGGCATTGTTTTTTCAGCTGAAGTAGATTCATCAATTTAAATATCCCCTCCTTCCAAATACATATATAGTTCAAGAATTTTATCTTTCTTGAAGAAAATTAGAAACCAGTAAAATCTAGTCTACTAGAAGAATACATTTTCTACAGTGCAAAATCCATTGAAATGAAGTGCACAGAATTCTTGGGAATCAGAAAAGAAACTTAACTGAAACAACTCCTTCAAGAATACGGGAAGATGACAGTGTTAAGACTTAGAGGAGGCTAGATACCTCACAATACCCTAGTAAGTTCTTAAAATCAACCAAAAGGTACCATAGAGAACACCAAAGAGAAATAGCTATGAACTCCTCTAGCTGGTCCAGGAACACACAAAATGGTGGCCAGAATCCTGGAGAAGTTGTGAGCAGACACAAGTCCAGGCAGGTGGAAGGTAAATGGAAGAACCAGAGCCAGAGACAGTGCATAGGATGCTCAAGGCCCAGGAGGCCTTTGTGGAGGCACAACAGAATACACGATCATACCAAGCAGCCCTCAGATAGCTCATTTCACAGGAACTTCTCGGGAAGGATAGCAAAGACAGGGCCACCCGGCATACAGACACCACAGCAGTAAACAGGGATGGAACAATGCCCAGGCATTCAGCAAACAGGCCTAAGTAGTGCAGCAACCAGGCAACCCAGAAGCCAGTCAACCCACGGACAAACCATAGCAAGAAAAAGAGCCATGGCAGCCCTTGGGAAACAAAGTACATGGGACTTCACTGGAGGCCTGCTAATAGTGCCACCAACAGTATCTCAGTAGAGCTTATCAAACTCACAAAAAGGGATGGAGACACCTTAGCATTCAAAACATTCTGAGAAAGAGTAAAAGCCTAAACTGATCCACCACAAGGTTTAACCAAAACCCAAAAATAACCGCACAAGGTGAGGGACTAGTCTTAGACACTAAATAAACCTCCAAAATTGAGTAAGAAAAAGTAAAAGGGAGGAATTATATTATTAAACCGGGGCATAAAAGGAAGAACTACTACAGAAGAAGCAGGTGGGGGTGGAGGGCTGGTAATGTGGGAATCTTATTGTCATCTGGGTTGAAGAAGAAACAATTTGCAAGGGTATAGAAGTCTTCTGAATATGTTGACAGGTGAGAAAAATGGAGGATAGGGTGGGGAGGGGACTTTTAGAGGGGTGTGTAGATTGGAATTTGGGAGGATAGGGGAAGGGGATGGGGAGCTCTTGAAGGTGGAGTGAAGTAGGAGGGTAGAAGGGTGGAAGGAGAAAATAAGTTAACAGGGATAGGGTAAAAAGAGAGGCTGAGAAAGAAAATAGTGATGAAGGGAAATTCACAAACAGTAATTTTAATTTTAAATGGGATGTTACAGTTGCTCTCTTTGTGATGGCAAAAAACTGGAAATTGCAGGAACCCTTATCAACTCAGGAATGGCTAAACAAATTGTACTGTATGGTTGTGATGGAATACTACTATACTATAAGAAATGATGAACTCAATTGTCTTAGAAAGCATGGAAGAACTTGAATGAAATGATCTAGGGCAAGATAAGCAGAACCAAGAGAACATCATATACAGTAACAGCAATATTATTTCCAGAACAATTGAGTGATTAAATCATTTTGACTATTAAAAATACAGAACATGTGAAGGACACGTGAAAAGTGTTATCTACTTCCAGAATAAAAACTGATAAGTAGATGTATAGAACAATTTTCATACACATATATGTATATATATATATATATACACATACACACACCCCTATTTGTGCTTAATGGTAGCCATCTCTAGGGTGGGGTGGGAGGAGAAAAAAAGAAGAAATTAATGGGAAACTTTGTTGTATATTTGGAGGGAACAGTAAGTTATACATAGTAGATCTGTTGCTTCATGTACAATCACATTTTTTATTTTACCGTGTTATAAAAATTTTTGTTTTGTTTTGTGAATTGAAATAAATCTGTTACAAAAAAAAGAAAACAGCTGTTGAATGCTGGAAAATGTGTGTGTATACACACACACACACACACACACACACACACACACACACACACACATATATGAGCCTGATTACCTCTCCAATCCTTCAAATTAGCACCATAAAACTAGAAAAATCAAATGACACAGAATCTATACCTTTGCAATGCCTATGCCTGGGATGCTGTCTGCTTAAAAACCTTCATCTTTTAGAATCTTCCATTTCCTCCAGGATAAAATACAAAATGTTCTGTTTGGCATTCAAACCCCTTCATAATCTCTAGCCTCCTCCTATCTTTACAATCTTCTTACACCTTACTCTGAGTCATATACTCTTCAATCCAATAACAATGGTCTCCTGGCTGTCTCATGAACAAGACAGTCTATTTCTTGGCTCCAAACATTCTCTCTGGCTGGCTTCAACCATGAAATGCTCTCCCTCCTCCATTCCCAACTACTGATCTCTCAGGCTTCTTTTAAGTCTCAACTAAAATAGGAAGCCTTCTCCACCCCCTTAATTCCAATGCTTTCCCTCTCTTATTTATTTCCTAATTTGTCTAGTATATAGCTTGTTTAGTCTATATTTGTTTGCATGTTGTCTCCCCCATTAGACTACAAGCTCCTTAAAGTTAGGGATTATCTTTTGCCTTTTTGCATCCCCAAAACTTAGCACAGTGCCTGGCACATAGGAGGTACTTAATGAATATTTAATGACTGGTTGATTTAGCTTACATTTTACCTTCAGCAAATCACTCCAACTCTGAGTATATTCCCCTCTAAAGTTACCATGTATCTGTTTCACATGAGTTTTTCCAATACTTATTTTCTATGTGTATGTTCTTTCTTCCATTTCATTCCTTGAAGGCAGAGTATTTAATTTTTATTTTTGTATCACCAGCAACTAGTACAGAGCCTAAAACAGAATCTGCCTGTAATTAATGCAAGTTGAATGGGCTGATCTTGAATTCCTGTCCAAATTCACAAGCATTCCATAACTTACACACAGATTATATTTCCAAAGTTTGTTTGTAGACTAATGGCCTTAAACAGATTGTTTTATGGAAACATCGCTGTAAATGATCACTGTTTTATGGTACAACTCTAAAAGTACTCAGGTAGGCAAAATGAATTCTTGTTTATATTATCATTTCAGTGGGAAAAACATTCCTGATTTCAAACAACCTTGAAAAATAAAGCATTAGAGTCAGTGACACAGACCAGTCACCTTATCTCTCTGGGACTTAGTTTCATCAATTATGAAATGAGGAGGAATGAACAAGATCTTCCCTAAGACTGTTTCCAGTTCTAAGACATTTTGAGTATGAGAAGCCAAGCTTCATATAGACACAAAAAGAGCTAGGACTCAAGAGAAATAAGCTGGAGAAGAGGGAAGGTTAGAGTGCCTAGGCTCTCCCAGACAATTCAGATTGGCAAAAGAGTTCCATCAATAAAGGGAATGAGAGGAGGGGGAGTGGAGACAGTATGTGACAGAGAAAAGAACAGTGACTCCAAATAAGGGCCTGAATTTAAATCCTATCTCTACCCATGAGATTTCAGCCTGAGTTTCCTCATTTGTAAAATGAGCAGGTTGAGCTGAATTGTCTCCAAGATCTCATGAGGAAAACAGTAAACACAGCTAAATTACTTTCCAACAACTGACTTAAAAACTAAGCTCACTACAATGAAATCTTGTGACCTTAAAGACAACTTGAATAGTGGTCTAATGATATTATTTTAAAAATAGTGATCAAAACTGAATGATGTAAAAGTATAATAACCAAGCTTAATAACAAAGAAGAGATATGAAAAAGCACCTTCCTCCCCTTTTCCCCTGCACCCCACTTCTCTGCAGAGTATGAGCGCAGACTTTTTTGATATGTTGGTTATTTCTGCTAAACTTTTCTTCCCTCTTTTTCATTCTTTGTTATAAAGGAATGTTATCGGGGAAAAGGCAGGAAGAGGGAGACAGAGAATATATGAAATATAAAAACAAAAGACTGCACTAAAAATTTACTTTTTAAAAAAGAAAGTCAATGGTGGGGACATTTATTTTACAAGTCTATAATTAAAACAGCATTCAAAAATGCTAAGGAAACTGTAGCTAAGGCATCCACAAGTCAATGACAGGTATATTTTTCAGTAAATACTCAGGGTAAATGTAACTGATATTCTCCAAATGTAACGTATTATTATTGTTGTTACATTAAGAGAACCAAACATCAAAGTGACAAGTGCAATTATTTGTCTTTTTTGCAATATACAGTTAAATGACATAATGATAGACGCTGGTAGCATATTTTAACAGCTTCAGAAGTCATGTAAAGCAATTTGAAAAAATGATTTAGATTTTAATGTGAACTTGTCAAATTCTTGGCATCTTGGCATCTGAATTACTTAAGTAAATCATAGGAAGAAAAAGCCCAAAAACAGTTGACGTCTAATAGGCTTAATACTGAAAAGACTGAGCTACACGCTAAAAGTTTTAGAATCAACTTTTAAAATAATTATTATATTTGTGCATTTTTAAACATAACTATTTTAGAAAAGCAGAAGTTTTTACCTGAAACTTATATAAATACTAGACACAGTCTTTGCAAATGTCAGCAGTGTTCTCAGGTCCCTTTCTAAAGTTGTAGTCTCTCTATGTTTGCTTGGTATCTTAATTTGCCTTTGGTTTTAAAAGTAAGCTTGCCAACACTATTCCTCTCAAAACCTCAAAAATTCCATTACTAGTTTTAAACGAAATTAAAGGAAAATAGAAGCATTCAACCCATGGCAAAAGTATGTACAAAGTGTTTGTTGATGCTCATAAATAGACTGAGAAATTTAGACATGTCTGAAAGACAAATGCTGTACAGTCAACTCTGTTTTGCTCTGCTATGCAATGAAATAGAAAAAGAATTACTGCTGCCAATTCAAGTAAGTGCAACAGCAGATAAATTTAAACAGAAATGGAGTATTTTTGGAAAACAAAAGTTTTATATACACACACATACATGTATAAATGAATTTTTCATTTCAAGAGAGACTAACAAGAGCACTCATTTTTACGAACTAAAAATCCCATGGGGTCAAGACATTAGTGTTCCCTAAACAAGGCAATTCTTTAACTTTCTCAAAAATGATAAAGAAGAAAAAGAATGAGAATGAGAGAGAAAGAGGAGGGAAAAGGTCAGTCAGTGAGTTATGAACTCCTTCATACATACCTCTGCCCAAGAAATGAGCCTTCCCCATCCCCAACTGATAAGAACTTGCCTCCTCAGTGATTTGGAATCATTCAAATTCCACTCCTGTTATTTAGTAGAGCTGGAGAAAGCATTTAACCTCTCTGCACCTCAATTCCTCATCTGAAAAAGGAGTGAAGCTGGGACAAATAATTTCTGTGGTCCCTTTCAGTTCTAAATATTATGGAAGCCTTTTCACTGCCAGGTTGTCCAACAAGTTCCACCTACAATCCCCCTGCCCTTGCCTCCCACTGGCACCCAGTAGGTACTTACTAAATTTTAACTTAAACTGCTGAATTACTACACGCCACACTACCTCTCTCCCCTGACTACTGAACCTTCATTACCTCTCTGCAAGACCCTTAGCTACTTATCCTCTCCAATTCTATTGGTAACTTGTCCTCTGATCCTCATAAGGTCCTAAAGGCCCCCTAGCCTCTGGAACCCTCATCCACCCTATTAATATCAATAAAGCAAGAAGCTCTCATCCCTCCTGTTGTTGGCCCCCTCTGACAAAGATCTTATCCCAGGCCAAGGAAGCTACTTGCAGTAGTTTGGTTGGCTTGACAGGTCATAAATATAGAAACAAGGACAACTGGAGTTTCAAATATTCTGTCCCATGCACAAATTAGAAAATATTCTTACTTGAACCATGAATTTCAATTCTGATTTGGAAAAAAAATGGTCATTGCAACTAGTAACCTAATTCTAATCCACCATCAAGGGCTGTAGTGGAATTAAAAGGCATTCCTTATATACTAACTTGGCACTCAATGAATTTTCCCATAAAAAAACATTGTTATAAATGATGATAAGATTCTACAGGACTATTATATACTATTTTAGGTCTCCCAATACATTAAGTATCTATGATTTCACTAATGTGTTTATTTCCTTGTCACAAGATCAAAACTCCTCTATAACTTAGAATATGATGTTTGAGAGTTGCTGTGGTCAAAACAGTCATTATCCTGAAGTCAATACGGTGATGAGACTCTCCAAAATTGGCTAGACTGGTCCTCGGATAATAAACATCCTGAACCAGAATTCAAAGCTTTTCCAGAAAACCAAAACCTTGGTTTGCCAAAGTCAGAGCTGTGTAGGTACAGCCTTCAAGAAACTGGAGTCAATTCCATACACTTCATGCACGTTGAGGCATCACAGTAGGATTTTACTCTGGCATACAAGGGGTTAAATAGAGTTTTGAGAAACTAGCCTAAGAGTCTGACCGCTGTTTGAGTGAATGAAACATTTACTTCAGACTTCCAATGTGGAAAGCACTATACTAAGTTCAGGGATACCAAAAAGAAAAGTAGCCCCCACCTTCAAGAAGTTTACATAGGGAAGACAACACAAATGGTAAGTTTCAGCTCCAAGTCACAGAAAATGGTCCCATGGTCCTTACAGTGCAAGAGCTAAGTGGATGTTAATGCCTCTTCTTTACAGTCATTTCCACTGGCAAAAATCAGATCAGTTTTTTTGTTGTAGAACGATTTGACAGGGCCAAGGACTTCAGCAGCAAGAGCTTTTGTCCTGGGTTTTCAAGTCACTGTGGCTGCAGTCCCTACAGAATCAGGTCCAGTTTGCCGGGGTTGCTTCCCACCATGACTGCTGAGGGTTCTAGACTAGAAACACCACTATTCCCAAGGCTCTGGTGTTCAGAGGCCTGGGATGTCTCCATCAGGGCCTGAGGGTGGTCATAGTGGTAGTGCTCTATCTAAATAGCTTAGCATTTGCTGTCTCCTGTTTTTCCTTGACTGTGCCTTGCTGCTTCAGCCTGACAGGCTTACTTGTTTATAATATTATTTTCAACAGGAAGATGTATGCAGAGTTTTAAATGATCATTTTACTAAAGAATGCTGGGACACCCTATGTAACACAGAATTAACAATGATATAAAAGGCATCATTTTCTTAACTGGAAAACCACGCAAACAGTTAAAAATCAATTGTCCATTCAACATAAATTAATAATGCTTAAGACAACACAATTCATAAAACTAACTTTAGAAAATAGGCAAAAATCTATTGCTATTTGCAATCAACATACAAGCTGTCAAGATATTTACAAAAAAACATAAAACCCAACCTCTAGAAAATTAATAAAGTCAATACAGAAAGATAGACTGTGTTTAGGGAAGGGAAGAAGCATTTAGTAAGTGCCTACTTACTATGGCAGGAACTGTGCTAAGCACTTTAAAAACACCATCTTAAATGATCCTCACAACAACCCCTTTGGAGGTAAAAACTATGATCGTCCCCATTTTATGGTTGAGGAAACTAACCCAAGATCACACAGCTAGTAAGGGTCTAAGACTGGAGCTAAAACTCAGGCCTTCCTGGCTCCGGATCCTGCATTCTATTGATTTGTACCACCTAGCACTCCAGATAAAATGCATAATATCTATTCTCTCATATTCATCCAACAAACATTCATTAAGCACCAACCAGGTAAGGAAGTTTTTCACCACCCACTCTCAACAGCAACAACAAAGAGTGTCTGTCCCACCTATGTGTTAAGATCACACAAGGTTACTTGATAGGTACAACCACACATACAGTTTTATTTAACTAAAACAGGAAGATAAACTGCTCACCAAAGGTCGTTTGTCATAGTCATGGAGAATGTCCCATACAAAGTTCAAATATGAGAAATTCCCAAAGGATAACAAGGTTCTTGAAATGCTCTTGGTTTGCATATGGTACTATATTGATTATATCAATTCTCAGAATATTATAGAGCTTCTTAAATGAGATCTAGGTTCGGTTAAAAGGAATCAGTCTAATAATCAACAGGAAAAACTAACGCATGCCTATTGTTCAAGCTATGGTACTCAACTGAAGAAATAGCATATGGCTAGTCTGTCAATACATATTAGAGAATGACAGAGTTTTTGGAAGAGCTCTCAACAGCCATTCATCCAAACTACAGTAAAAAGGAATCTCCCTTATAATTATTCAACTAGACCATCCTGCCTCTGTTTGAAGACCTGAAAGGAGCTGGAACCCATCATTTTCCACTTCTGGATAATTTCCTTCTGTTGGCTTCTATCTAGTTCTATCCACTAGAGCAGAAGTTCTTACCTGAGGTCAATTAAATATATATATATATAGATAGATAGATAGATAGATATAGATACAGATATAGACATAGGCAGGTAAATATTTCAACATAACCAGATTCCTCTGCAATCCTATGTATTTTATTTTATGGATTAAATAACATCATTCTAAGAAGGGGGTCCACAGGCTTCACCAGAATGCTAAAGAAGTCCATGACACAAAAAGGGCTAAGAACTCTCTGTCTGGAGTAAAGAGAAAGAGACTAATCTCTCCTTGTACAGGATAGCCCCTCAAATACTGAAGAATGCTATCATGTCCCTAATGAATCTTCTTTTCTCCAAGCTAAAACATCTTCAGCAACCTTCAACTGATCTTCTCTGGTGTGGTCCTTCAGCCCTATCTTGGAGAGACACTACAGCAGGACCCTGAGCTAGGCCCAGAAATGAAACGATGAGGAGGGGAAAAGCAAGTTGGATTTTGAGAGATTTTGTCTAAACTGCTCCCTGATACAAAAAAAAAACCTATTTCTTTAATTGCCAACATTTTTCCAGCACTATTAAAAGGCTGTGAATCATGGAGTGTCAAACTCTCCAAAGGATTAGAACTGTCAAGGCAATCCAAAGAGCAATGACAGGCATTAGCAGACTTGCACACGGAAAGTTGCATAAAAGAGATCATTTGGGAAATATATGATCAGAAAGGAAAGTAAGATGGTCACACAGCAAGATACTGGATAGTCAAGAGCTGCACTGGTACCCATAGAATTTAAGTACTTTGGGTATGTTGAGAACTTTATCTATGGAGAACTCATAAGGAAAAGAACTGCACAGTTAGGAAGACAAAGACACTGCCACCTATGTCTCTGTAAAGAGTCCCCAACATTGTTGAGATCACCAATCAAATGATGCATTAAAGAAACATATAGAACACAAATGTTAGGTTGGAAGAGATAAAAGTTAAGATTTTTTTTTTAAAGTCCCTTGACTTCACAGAATCTACTAGGGGTAATAACACATAACAATAACACATAATACATTAATACATTATAGAGATACAAACAGTGCTATGAAGGGTTGGGGGGCAACTTATTACTATACTGTGGCTATACAGTCAGGGTTGGAGGGGGATAGAGACAATTAGGACAGGCCTCATGCAAGAAGTGACATTATAGCTGGACTTTTAAGGAGACAGAGGAATTTAATGGGTAAAGAAGAATAAAGATTCCAGGCATAAAGATCAACAATGACAAAGGAGCAAAAGAATACAGAGTGTATTAAACAGGAAGAGAGTAGGCTTGTCTGATCAGAATATAGTTTATGTGAAAGCAATAGGAGAGGAGCTTGAAAAACAGGATGCCATGATGCCTGTGGAATTCAACAAGCTGGTGGGCTGTAGGGAATTTCTAAAGAATTGTGAGCAGAAGGGTGATATGACCAAATCTATGCATGAGGAACATGCTTTTGGCAGCTGCACAAAGGACTAAAGGGAGAAGAGGTAAAAAAAAAAAACTATTAGAAGGCGACTCCAATAGTATAAAAAGATGACAATGAAGGCCCGAATAATAAAACAGTGATCATGGCAGGTATCTTTGTACACTTGTACACTTCATTGGATAATAAGAGCAGCAGTGAATAAAAGTTATCTATGTTTTGCTCAGTCATTTTCTATCATTTCACAGTTACCTCACCTGAAACATTCCAAGTTCTCAGGGACAGTTATCACAGACACAGTCAATGCACAAGCAAGACAAATGATGAGAGACTGAGTTTTGACCTCAGAACTCCTTTTGTTTTGTACCATTTTAGATGAACCATAAGTAGAAAAACAAAATGGGGTTTTTCATGTAAGAGAACTGCTATGCAATATCAAACATACAATATACAAAAGCAAGTAAACATGGTGATCATAAACATTTACCTGCTGTCCCTCTTTTCCAGGAACATCATTACCATTACTCTCACTTCCGTAATAATCTCAGTGAACGTTTCACATTTAAAGAGCACTTTTAAGAGCTACACACACTATTTCATTGAGTCCTCACCACAACCCTATATCCTAGGAGTTGTGATTGTCCTCACTGCAGGCTTGGAGAGGTTAAGCAACCTGCCCAGGGAAGCAAAGCTAGTAAGTGTCTCAGGGGAGACTTGAGCCCCAATCTTTAGAACTGATGTCCTCTCTCCAGGACGCACTGCACAGTAAAGAAATTTCCAGTTCTTTTTCTTCTCTTTCTGATCTCTCTACTCTGTTATGGGCACAAACTAACACGGGAGAGTCACCCAGCTTGTCAGAGTTATTCTGCTCAATTTGATTTCCACAACCGAGTTCCCATTTGCCTCTCCGCTCACAAAGTAAACAACCCAGCTCAGGCCCCAGCACCTCTCACCTAGGCTATTGTAACACCTCGGCATCATTCCATCTGCTTCTTTGCCTCCAGGCTCTTGTCCTTCTAGTACATCTTCTATAAACAGATATTCCTAAAGCATAGCTCTGATCAAGTCACTGTCCAGCTTCTGAAACAAAAAACAAATAGCTGATTGGTTCTTAAAGGCCCTGACATTTTGTGCAACGACTACTTTTCCATTTTGATTGGAGGTTACTGTCTTCATGGCCAAACTGGCCTACTACTCATTTACCTTCATGACATTATATATTCCATTTCCATGCCTTTGTTCAGTGCTGTCACTCATGAATGAAATGAATTCCCTCCTCACCACCACTTCACAGACTCCCTAGCCCTATTCAAAGTTCAGCTTGGGGGGTCTCTATTATAGGAAGCCCCCAGCTTACCCGCCCCCAGCCCTGACCTTATTAGTGGCCTCCCCCTAGAAATTACTTTACCTATATTTTATATTTAATTTCATATGTACATGTTATTTCAGGGATCATTTGTTTTTCTCTTTGTATACCAGAACTTTTTCTGATCACTACCTGCTATTCCATCTCTCCCTGTGCCTTGCAATCTCAAATCTTGTTCTTCATCGTTACAGGGATGACAACCCTTTAACCCCCTCCCTCTGCCATCACTGTCATCACTGTTTCGATGGCTATGTTCTTTTCCCTTCCTCATCTTGACCCTTTAGTGAACCAGTTCAATTCTACATGAACCTCTTGTCTTAAATTCCTTGTTCTCTTATCCTATGCCAATCTTGCCCTGCCCAGTCTTGGCTAACAACTGCTGACATTGCTCCTTACTCACCCGTTCCCAAGTAAGCCAGAGAAAAATTCTAAAACCTTGCTGAGTGGGCCCATGTAACAATAATATAAACTGTGCCCTCATTGCAACAAGGAAATCTTTTTTATATCACCCACTATCCCACTCTCCACATGAGCTTTTCTAAACCTTTTCATCCCTTCTCAACCTCCCATGGCTCCCCTCTCCCCATCCTCTCAGCTGAGAATCTTGCCTCATAGTTTACTGAAAAAACTGAGGCCATTTGCCTAGAGCTCCCTCTTCTGCCCTCCTCATCTTACATCACTCAAATGCCTTGCATGACTATCTCAATTTCACTTATTTCACATGAAGAGGTGGCTCTTTTTTCCAAAGCAAAAGCCCTACCTACAGAAATGATTCCACTCCATCTTGCCTTCTCCAGCAGATTGCCTCTTCTATCATCTCCACTCGCTCACATATCTTCAATCTCCCCTTGTCTAATGGCTGCTTCCCTACTGCCCACAATCATGCCCATGTGATCTCCATCTTCAAAAAACCCTCTCATCCATCTGCTCCCTTGAGTTATTGTCACATCTCTCCTCCCTTGGAGAAGGCTGTCTACAATAGGTGCCTCTACTTCCTGTCCTCTCACTCTCTTCTCAACAGTCTTTAGTCTAGCTTCGTAGCTTACAATTGCAATGGCTCTCTCCAAAGTCACTAGCAGTCTCTTGATTTCCAAACTACTGGTCTTCTCTCAGTCCTCCAGACTCTCCTCCCTATCTCCTTAAGCATCCTTCTCATTCTCCTTTGGTGAATCTTCATTGAGGTCCCACTTACAGTGGATATCCCATAGGGCTCTAACCAAGGTCCTTCTTCTCTTTTTCCTCTATAGGTCAGCACCATGAAGTCAATTATCATCTCTATACCGATGATTCTCACATTTATTTGTCCAGCTTTTTGCTAAAGTCTAGTCTCACAACTCCACCTCCTTACAGGTCATCTTGAATTAGATGAACCAAAGAAATCTTAACTTCAATATGTTCAACATGGAACTCATTATTTTTCTTCTTCCTAACTTCCTATTACTGTCAAACGTACCACCATTCTTCCAGTCACCTAGGCTTACAATAGGGTTACAACCTAAGGGTGACATCCTCAACTCTTCAATCTCTCTCACACTGCTCCCATATTTAATTTGCTACCAAGGTCTGTTGCTTTTACCTTCATAGCAACTCAGTCTGTCCTCTGATATTGCCACCACTCTGGGCCATCATCACAACTGTCACAAGTCTCTTCCCACTCCATTCCACCCTCTACTCAGCATCAAAACAATCTTCCCAAAAAGGGTGTCTGATCACTTCACCACCCCATTCAATACACTCCAATGACTTCCTATCACCTCCAGGATCAAAAATAAAATCCTCTGGTTGTTCAAAGCCCTTAATAACCTGCTCACCTACCTTTCTAGTTTTTTATATTTTTCAGCCTCATTCCCTAGATGGCCTGCAATCTGGTGACACATACTGGCCTTTTAACCAGTCCTCTTACAAGACACTCTCCCTACTCTGGACGTTTTCTCCAGCTGTCCCCCATGCCTCCAATTCTCTCCCTCATTTCCACTTCATGGCCTACTTGGTTTCCTTCAAGTTATGACTAAAAACTCCACCTACTACAGAAAGGCTTCCCAAATCTCCCAATCCCCTTTAATTCTAGTGCCATCTCTCTGTTGATTATCACCAATTTACCCTGTGTGTGTATACATATATATATATATATATATATATATATATATATATATATGAATACACACATATATCTGTATCTATATCTATGTACAGAGTTGTATGCATGTTGTCTCCCCCATTAGAAAGTGAACTTGTTGAGGGTAGACAGCACCAGCACCTTGCACAAAGTAGGTACTTAATACATGTTTACTGACTGATGGATATAAACACTGAACTGGTTACCAAAAGAGATGTCAGCAGCTCTTTAAACAAGGGGCAGTCAAGAAAGAACAATCCAGGAGTCTACATATATAACAGTGGCACAAGCAGCAACATAGGATTTGTTGGTCACTTTGTGGGCAAAGTAAAAGAACCTAATGTTCAACTTCTTGCTAAGATTTTAGAAGTTACCGAACCCTGATTAAAAATAACTGTTTCCCAGGCAATTTAATATCAAATTATATTACATGCACAATTCAAAGTCATACCAATATGATCAATTTTAATCTGCTCATAGAAAAACAACAAGAAGTTACACAAGAACCATGCAGAAGCTTTTCTGTTTTGTTTTGTGTTTTAAAAGGGGGAGTTTGGTGGCTGGAAGGCTGGGAAGGTAGGAGATGATGAGCTGATGTATCAATCTATAATTCCCATGGCAACTACTTTACAAAGCTTATACCCAAACTGCCACCCCCACCCCCACCCCCAGGGAGGTAAATGGCAGGCTTTGTCTTTCAGACTAGTTTTAAGTAAATGTGTTTTCAATTTAAGTGAGAAGGTCAATTTTCAGGACAATTTTGTCTTAACAGATTTGATTCCACATATGAACATTCAAGCAATGACTTACACAATTTGTTAAGCAACAGGCTTCCCAAATTCTTTATCTAAATATTTTTCACAATCAATATATGGCATTTTCTGTTCAGTTATTGCATAATTCTAACACTCAACTGTCTCAAGTTTCAAAAACAGTCTTTCTGCAAGAAGGGGAAGAGGGGAATAAAAATTGGCTCGTCAAACTTAACAATCTACTAAATCACCAAGCATATTTTAGTAACTAGATAAAAACATTATACTGGGTGACTTGATCAAGACAAATTTATGCAGGCTTCAGTTTCTTTTCAGTAAGATAAAGGGGTTGAATTAGATGATGACAACGTTACTTCCACATCTAAATACTATGACCCCATAAACTGGTATCACTGGTCCCTAAAACTGACAAGCTAATAGATTCTGGGTAGCCAAAACCTTTTTGGCTGTGTCAAGTATTTCAATTTTAACATCTTAAAATGAAAATTTTACTGATTTACACCTACCACATAGTTATGTAAGGTATTAATAAAGTATCACCACAAAAGTGTGGAGCCCTCTGGAAAAGAAACATTATATAAATACAAAGTAAAATTATACCAGTAATATCTTACAAGTTACTGACAGTTTTCTTTATTATGAACCAACATAAGATATTCTCTCTCAAGGTTTTTCTGATAGTATCAAATAAAGTTTAAAGGAATTTTTCTTAAAAGCCTAACAGGACAAAATTGCTAGTTCAAAGCACCTTAGAATATTTATCACTCTCTCATGTATGGACCTACATAAACTCTGCTCATTAAAATTCAAAGACAGCCCACATGTATATAACCTTTCCTCTCTTCTTCCCATTCTTCCCTACTGCAATTTCAACTATTATACTGAGCAAATACACAATATCAAGCAGTATTCAAGCTAAAATTAAGATTTTAAAAATTAAAGAAAAACAAATTCTTTATTGTATGAGATGGCTCTAGGGGAGGGACAATAAAGAGAAAAATCAGGTAATGTAAAAGCATAGGATATTAATAAAAATTCACCTAAAAATTAACGAAAACCATTGCTAATGCCATTTACATCCAATTTTTATCATAATTTAAATAATAAAACTTTTTTCTATCTTTATCTTCTTTAATTTCTCTAAGATATTGGAATTTCCTTAATAGCCCATATCCCTGGATTCTGCAACACAGTATTCCCTTCCTGTCCTAACCCTTAAATATTGATGCATCTCTCAGTTTAATAGGGAATTCTCTTTCTGGTGATCTCTAATCTCATCCATATTCAGCTTCACATTTTTCTTCTCTACATTGGTCAGGGAGGCTACAAATGTGGGCAGATGCACCTAAGTTTAAACTCCCCTTAAGGCATGAAATTTAGCTGTATGATACAAACCACTTAACTTTTTTTTATTTGTTTTAATTTTATTATTTGTTTTCAGTGTTCTACAATCACTTCCATATATCTTAGATTTCTTTCCCCCTCCCTTCCCCCTTCAACCCTATCTCCCCACTCCCTCCCTGAGACGGCATACAGTTTTATATAGGTTCTACACATACATTCCTATTAAATACATTTTCACCTTAGTCATGTTGCACAGAAGAATTAAAATGAATGGGAGAAATCGTAAAACAAAACATAATGCAAAAGAAAATTATCTGCTTCTTTCTGCGATTGAATTCCATAGTTCTTGATCTGGATGTGGAAGGCATTTTGCCTTAAGAGACCATTGGGAATTTTTTAAGTCCTCGCATTGCAATGAAGTACTAAATCTACCAGAAAAATTCCTTGCACACTGTGGCTGTTGCTGTGTACAAAGTTGTCTTGGTTCTGTTCCTTTCACTCAACATCAATTCATATAAGTCTTTCATCAATTCATATAAGTCTTTCCAGGTCTCTCTGAAGTCTTCCTGTTCATCACTTCCTATAGCACAATAGTATTCCATTACATTCATATACCACAATTTATTCAGCCATTTCCCAATTGGTGGGCATTCCCTTGATTTCCAGTTTTTGGCCACCACAAAGAGTGCTGCTATAAATATTTTTGTACATGTGGGGCCCTTTCCCATTTTTATGATTTCTTTGGGATACAGTTCTAGAAGTGGTATTGCTGGGTCAAAGGGTATGCACATTTTTGTAGCCCTTTGGGCATAGTTCCAAATTGCTCTCCAGAATGGTTGGATCATCTCACAGCTCCACCAACAATGAATTAGTGTTCCAACTCTCCCACATCCTCTCCAACATTTATCATCTTCCTGTTGTCATGTTAGCCAATCTGATAGGTGTGATGTGGTACCTCAGAGCTGTTTTGATTTGCGTCTCTCTAATCAATAGTAATTCAGAGCACTGTCATATGACTACAGATAGATTTAATTTCTTCCTCTGAAAATTCCCTGTTCATGTCCTTTGACCATTTACCAACTGGGAAATGACTTGTATTCTTGTACAATATATAGTTCTCTATATATTTTAGAAATGAAGCCTTTATCACAGACACTTGTTGCAAAAATTCTTTCCCAGTTTTCTGCTTCCCTCCTAATCTTGGTTGCACTGGGTCTGGTTGTGCAAAAACTTTTCAATTTAATATAATCAAAATTATCCACTTTGCA